>JAIOJX010000028.1:221467920-222085242 GCA_022376925.1 Tragulus kanchil | reverse complement strand
TCACTCACTGTTCCAGTGAAAAGTGAAAAAAACAACTGAAAAAAAAAACCAAACAATTATTGCTGCTGTGTTCATTAACAAGGATTTCTAATTAATGATGTGTGCATGGTTATGTGAATAGGCCTGTGTGTGTCGTGTGTGCATGTGCAGGTGTGCATTTGCATCTGTATGTGTGTGCTATGTGGATCACCATTAATGTTTAATTGGAATTTTTTATACATGTATGTAATTGCAAGATATGAACACAGATGTATCAATAAACAAAATTTCTGAAAATGCAATTTGCAACCGATTTCTAACAACCCTGTAACAAGATCTCTGCACTTGCTTTCCAAATAGATGGGGAGTAAGTGTTAATAGCTTCTGAATAAAAGAAAATGCTAGCTAAGACCTAGGAAACACCCAAGTAGACATTTTTTCATGAAACACAGTTATGTCATGTGAGTCATTTCAGTACCAGATAGGCATCTTTTTAGTCAATCCCAACATCTTGAAGTAATTTGTCACAGTTCTTAATAATTTTTAGCAACTATGTAGATAAAACGTATGGCTCTATTCTGTTAAAAAAAGTGTGGAATCAGATTAATGATGATGATTCAAATAAAATATTTTTAATATATGCAGGCATAGCAATAGTGGGGAAAAATGTAATGTCCTATAATGTTTTTAAAAGTGTGGAATCAAATTTTATATTATAATTATTTCTATTTTTTGTCTTGGGTGGAAGGTATACGTATATGTGTTCTTTTATACAATAGCAGAGGGAGCTTTTGCTATTTAGTTAGGCTTCTTTGTTCTTGTATTGTAGTTTTAGAGTGATTTTTTCCTCTTGCTACTTATCAAGTAGTGATATATTTGATTCCCCTACAAAATATATTTTTTTCAGAAAGAGTGATTAAGTAACACTTCAATTAAACTTTGGTTATTATACATTTATATGATGGGATAATGGATTAGAAATGTTATTAAGTGGGAATTTTCTTCCTTGTTATTAAAATTAGAGTATCTATTGCCATTGTATTCTCAGCTACATTCCTAAAGAGAGATTAGAAGATGTAGGAGAATTTGGGGGAGGAGAAAGAAGAGTGACATTATCCGTAGCAAATGCTCTAAGGTCCTGCATGTATTTATTTCTCACTCACTGTTCCAGTGAAAAGTGAAAAAAACAACTGAAAAAAAAAACCAAACAATTATTGCTGCTGTGTTCATTAACAAGGATTTCTAATTAATGATGTGTGCATGGTTATGTGAATAGGCCTGTGTGTGTCGTGTGTGCATGTGCAGGTGTGCATTTGCATCTGTATGTGTGTGCTATGTGGATCACCATTAATGTTTAATTGGAATTTTTTATACATGTATGTAATTGCAAGATATGAACACAGATGTATCAATAAACAAAATTTCTGAAAATGCAATTTGCAACCGATTTCTAACAACCCTGTAACAAGATCTCTGCACTTGCTTTCCAAATAGATGGGGAGTAAGTGTTAATAGCTTCTGAATAAAAGAAAATGCTAGCTAAGACCTAGGAAACACCCAAGTAGACATTTTTTCATGAAACACAGTTATGTCATGTGAGTCATTTCAGTACCAGATAGGCATCTTTTTAGTCAATCCCAACATCTTGAAGTAATTTGTCACAGTTCTTAATAATTTTTAGCAACTATGTAGATAAAACGTATGGCTCTATTCTGTTAAAAAAAGTGTGGAATCAGATTAATGATGATGATTCAAATAAAATATTTTTAATATATGCAGATGCATAGCAATAGTGGGGAAAAATGTAATGTCCTATAATTTGATTTTGATTTTTAGAACCATATGATAACAGGATTTACTAAATAGCTATCATAGTAAATTAATAGGTAAACTAAGGTCTCAATAAATTGAGGCAATGCTAAGCCTCATTAATTTTTGTCATTAAGGAGGACTCACTGAACAGTCATCCAATAATTATCATTATTTGAAGTCCTGACAAAAAGTCTAATGGAAATATAGTTCTCTTCATAAACACATATTTGTCGAGTTACAAGGAATAAATTTGGTAGGACAAAAATGAGCAAAATATGACAAGTTTGATTAGAACTATGGAAGAGTGTATGGTGACTACACCTAAATTTAGATAGAGTGTAAATAGCTTAGTTATTTTAAACATATTAATGGACTATTTTACAGTTAATCTGGTAACACTTTATCCCCAACTTGGGTATACCATATGATAAAAAAATTATACACTGCCATTGTAGAAATAAGCCCAGTTATACAATATTAATATATTTTTAAAACATATTGATTGCATTCCATTAGAGGAATTTTCATTTCTATAGAACACACAATTTTATTCATCATAAACAGAGAATTTACTTGATATCTCATCAGTTCAGTGCAGTTCAGTCACTAGGTGGGTCTGACTCTTTGATACGCCACAGACTACAGCACACCAAGCTTTCGTGTCCTTCAACAATACCCAGAACTTGGTCAAACTCATATCCATTGAGTAGGTGATGCCATCCAATCATCTCATATTCTGTCATCTTTTCCTTCTGCCTTCAATTTTCCCAACATCAGGGCCCTTGTAAATGAGTCATCGCTTCAAATCAGGTGATGCCAACATTTTGGAGCTTCAACTTCAGCATCAGTCCTTCCAGTGAATATTCAGGGTTGATTTCCTTTAGAACTGGCTGGTTTGATCTCTCTGCAGTCCAAGGAACTCTCAAGAGTACATTCCAACACCACAGTTTGAAGGCATTGATTCTTTGGTGCTCAGTTGTCTTCATGGTACAACTCTCACATCGATATTTGACTACTGGAAAAGCCACGGTTTTGATTTATATTTACCTTTGTCAGGAAAGTGATAGCTCATATTAAAGAGCAAAACAATTCTTATTACCATAAGAATGGCAGTGCTGATTCTATTTTTTTCCTTACAAAACAAATTTGTATTAGAGAAAACTATCCACTTTGAGGCAATGTTCATTAGAACTTTAATTTTACAAGTAATTCACATTTGCAACATTCTGACTTTATGAGTTCTAGAGAATTCTGAGTTCAACTTCAATTACATTAAACAAAATATGACATGAAAGGTATGTGTAGGGCTTCCCTGGTGTTCCAGTGGGTCAAGAGTCCACCCTGCAATGCAAGGATCACCAATTTGATCCCTGGCCCAAGAAGATTCCATTTGCCGCAGAGAGGCTGGACTGGTGTGTCCTATTACAAGCCAGTTCTCTGGAGTGCATGTACCCAGAGCTGGTGTTCTACAAAGAGAGAGGCCACTGCAATGGGAGGCATACATAGGACAAAAGAATGAAGATGGATGAAAATAAATGAATAAAGGACCAATAAAGGAGGCAAAATTAAAAAAAAAAGTGTGTGTGTGTATGTGTGTATGTGACAGTTATTAATTGATGCATTTTATTTAATCCATGATCTTCCTGTATTTGGTCATTAAGAAGCTATTTGTATCAGAAGGAGAATGCTAAAATGCCTTTCAGTGAAGAGAGTGAGAGTTTTATTTATTCATTTTTTATATCTTTATTGGCATATAGTTGATTTATAGTGCTGTGTTCATTTCAGGTGTACATCTAAGTGAGTCAGCTATACATTCATATAAACATTCCTTTTAGATTCTATATTAATAGATCATTACAGAGTCTAGAGTTCCCTGTGCTATACAGTAGGTCCTTATTACTTGTCTATTTATAAATAGTAGCATATATATATCAATCTTAATTACCCAAGTCATTCCTCCACTTACACTCTGATAACCCTAAGCTTGTTTTCCAAATTGGAAAAGAAGAAATAAAGCTGTCACTGTTTTCAGATGACATGACACTCAGACAAAGAGAGAAATTCCTAAAGATGCTACCAGAAAATATAGCCTCATGGTACAACTCTCACATCGATATTTGACTACTGGAAAAGCCACGGTTTTGATTTATATTTACCTTTGTCAGGAAAGTGATAGCTCATATTAAAGAGCAAAACAATTCTTATTACCATAAGAATGGCAGTGCTGATTCTATTTTTTTCCTTACAAAACAAATTTGTATTAGAGAAAACTATCCACTTTGAGGCAATGTTCATTAGAACTTTAATTTTACAAGTAATTCACATTTGCAACATTCTGACTTTATGAGTTCTAGAGAATTCTGAGTTCAACTTCAATTACATTAAACAAAATATGACATGAAAGGTATGTGTAGGGCTTCCCTGGTGTTCCAGTGGGTCAAGAGTCCACCCTGCAATGCAAGGATCACCAATTTGATCCCTGGCCCAAGAAGATTCCATTTGCCGCAGAGAGGCTGGACTGGTGTGTCCTATTACAAGCCAGTTCTCTGGAGTGCATGTACCCAGAGCTGGTGTTCTACAAAGAGAGAGGCCACTGCAATGGGAGGCATACATAGGACAAAAGAATGAAGATGGATGAAAATAAATGAATAAAGGACCAATAAAGGAGGCAAAATTAAAAAAAAAAGTGTGTGTGTGTATGTGTGTATGTGACAGTTATTAATTGATGCATTTTATTTAATCCATGATCTTCCTGTATTTGGTCATTAAGAAGCTATTTGTATCAGAAGGAGAATGCTAAAATGCCTTTCAGTGAAGAGAGTGAGAGTTTTATTTATTCATTTTTTATATCTTTATTGGCATATAGTTGATTTATAGTGCTGTGTTCATTTCAGGTGTACATCTAAGTGAGTCAGCTATACATTCATATAAACATTCCTTTTAGATTCTATATTAATAGATCATTACAGAGTCTAGAGTTCCCTGTGCTATACAGTAGGTCCTTATTACTTGTCTATTTATAAATAGTAGCATATATATATCAATCTTAATTACCCAAGTCATTCCTCCACTTACACTCTGATAACCCTAAGCTTGTTTTCCAAATTGGAAAAGAAGAAATAAAGCTGTCACTGTTTTCAGATGACATGACACTCAGACAAAGAGAGAAATTCCTAAAGATGCTACCAGAAAATTACTACAGCCAATCAATTAATCTAGTAAAGTAGCAGAGTACAAATATAAGAAAATATCCTATATACTAACAATGAAAGATCAGAAAGTGAAATTAAGGAAAACATCCCATTTACTACTACTACAACAAGCATAAAATACCCTGGAATAAACCTACCTGAGGAGGCAAAGGAGTTGTATTCAGAAATATGTGAGAAGCCATGGAAGAAATCAAACACTGCACGGATAAAAAGACAGACCATATTCTTGGCTTGAAAGAGTCAATACTGTGAAAATCACTATATTATCCAAAGCAGTCTACAGATTCAACGCAATAACTGTCAATATTATCAATGGCATTTCTGACAGAATTAGAACAAAAATGTACAATTTGTATGGAAACACAAAAGATCCAAAATAGCCAAAGTAATACTGAGAAAGCAAATCAAACTAGAGAAATCAGGCTCCCTGATTTCAGACTCTACTAAAGAGTTATAGTAATCAAGACAGTATGGAACTGGCACACACACACACACACACACACACACACACACACACACACACACCACAGATGAATGGAAAAGGATAGAATGCCTGGAGGTAACGATCACCTAATCTATTATAAAATAGGCAATTAGATATAATGGAGAAAGGACAGTCTCTTCAATAAATGGTGCTGGACAAAGTGGACAGCTACTGTAAAAGAATGAAATTGAAAAGATCCAGAACACCACCTACAAAAACAAACTGAAAATAAATTAAAGACCAAAATGTACGGTCAAATACTATAAAACACTGAGAGAAAAACTCTTTGACATAATTTGCACAGCAAGATCTTTTTTGACCCACCACCTAGAGCAATAAAATAAAAACAAAAATAAACAAATTGGATCTAATTAATCTTAACAGCTTTTGCAGATCAACTCAACATCAAAATACAACGAATAGCCCAATCAAAAAATGGGGGGAGATCTAATCTAGACATTTCTCCAAGGAAGACATACAGATAATGAACAGACACATGAAAAGATGCTCACCATAACTAACTATTAGAGAAATGTAAAGTAAAACTACAATTAGACATTCTGACCCCACACCAGTCAGAATGGCCATAATCAAAATCTAAAACCATAAATCCTGGAGAACGTGAATGCCAATCAGTCGTGTCCAACTCTTTGAGACCCACAGCCATGGCATTCTAAAGGTAGTAATACAGGAGTTGGTAGTCTTTCCTTCTCTAGGATGTCTTCCTAACTCAAGAATCAAACCAAGGTCTCCTGCTTTGCAGGTGGGTTGGTGGATTCTTTACCAGCTGAGCTACAAGGGAAGCTCAACATGGTGTGGAGAAAAGGCACACTCCTACACTGCTGGTGGGAATATAATTGGTACAGTTACTCTGAGGAATAGTATGGAGGCTCCTTAATACAACTACCTAGAACCCAGCAATCCTACTCCTTCCAGGGCACATACCCAGAAAAAAAACATAATTCAAAAAGAAATATGCATCCCAATGTGCACTGCAACATTATTTACAACATTCAGGACATAGAAGCAATCTAAATGTCTATCAACAAAGTAATGAATAAAGATGTGAAACATGTACATAATACAATATTACACATCATGAAAAAATTAATGCCATTTTCAGCAACACAGATGGGCCTAGAAATTGTTATAATGAGTGAAATAAGTCAGACACAGAAAGACAAATATGGTATGATATTGCTTACATTTGGAGTCTTAAAAAAAGGGGAATACAAATGAACTTATTTACAAAACAGAAGTAGAATTATAGATGTAGATTAAAAAAAAAAAAAAAAAGACTATGGTTGCCAGGAAATAAGGAGTGGGATACATTGTAAGATCAGGACTGATACATATGCACCACTGTATATAAAATAATTATTAATAATAACCTGGGGGGCTTCCTTGGTGATCCAGTGTGTAAAGAGTCCGCTTTGCAGTGCAAGGGGTGCTGGTTCAATCCCTGTCCTGGGAAGATCCCAAGGGTTGTGGAGCAGCTGGACTGGTGTGTCCAATTATGAGCCAGAGCTCTGGAGTGCATGTGCCCAGAGCCAGTGCTCTGCGACAAGGGAGGCCACTGCAATGGGAGGCCCACACAGGCCAAAGGACAAAGATGGATGAAAATAACTAAATGAAAGTCCAATTAAAGAGGCCAAAATTTAAAAAATAAAAAATAACCTGCTGTACTGCACAGGGAACTGTACCCAACACACTGTAACAGACAATATGGAAAAATAATCTTAAAAAATAGTGTGTATATATATATATATATATATATATATATATATATGTATATATATATATATATATACAACTGATTCACTTTGCTGTACATTAGAAACTAACACCAAATTTTAAATCAACTATACTATTCCTACAAAATGTTTTCCAAAAGGTGATCAACCTTAAAAAAAAAAAAAAAAGAAAATGAAACTATAGAAAAGATCTAAATTGCATATATTTATTTTAAAAGTTTATATCAGATTATGAAAGTGAAAATGACAGTCACTCTGTCATGTCTGACTCTGTAACCCCAAGGACTGTAGCCCACCAAGCTCCTCTCTCCATGGGATTCTCTAGGCAAGAATACTGGAGTGGCTCTTCTCCAGGGGATCTTCCTGACTCAGGGATTGAACCCACATCTTGTGAGCTTCCTGCACTGCAGGCAGATTCTTTACCTTCTGAGCCACTGGCAAAATCCTTATTGGAGTATAGTTGATATATTAACACCTTACACCATTGGAAAGAGGGAAAAGGGAGCTAGAAAAAAGAAAAAAAGGGAAAAACCATGAGCTGTGTGTATACACTGGGCTTCCTAGGTGGTAAAGAAGTCACCTGCCAGTGCAGGGGACATAAGAGATGAGGGTTCAGTCCCTGGGTTGGGAAGAAGAGCATCTCAACCAACTTCAGCATTCCTGCCTGGAGAATGCTATGGACCCAAGAACCTGAGGAGTTACGGCCCATGGGATTGCAAAGAGTTGGACACCTGAAGCGACTTAGAAAACACACACGGATGCAAATTATTTTGTATAAAGTAAATAAGCAACAGTGTGTAAAGAGTCCGCTTTGCAGTGCAAGGGGTGCTGGTTCAATCCCTGTCCTGGGAAGATCCCAAGGGTTGTGGAGCAGCTGGACTGGTGTGTCCAATTATGAGCCAGAGCTCTGGAGTGCATGTGCCCAGAGCCAGTGCTCTGCGACAAGGGAGGCCACTGCAATGGGAGGCCCACACAGGCCAAAGGACAAAGATGGATGAAAATAACTAAATGAAAGTCCAATTAAAGAGGCCAAAATTTAAAAAATAAAAAATAACCTGCTGTACTGCACAGGGAACTGTACCCAACACACTGTAACAGACAATATGGAAAAATAATCTTAAAAAATAGTGTGTATATATATATATATATATATATATATATATATGTATATATATATATATATATACAACTGATTCACTTTGCTGTACATTAGAAACTAACACCAAATTTTAAATCAACTATACTATTCCTACAAAATGTTTTCCAAAAGGTGATCAACCTTAAAAAAAAAAAAAAAAGAAAATGAAACTATAGAAAAGATCTAAATTGCATATATTTATTTTAAAAGTTTATATCAGATTATGAAAGTGAAAATGACAGTCACTCTGTCATGTCTGACTCTGTAACCCCAAGGACTGTAGCCCACCAAGCTCCTCTCTCCATGGGATTCTCTAGGCAAGAATACTGGAGTGGCTCTTCTCCAGGGGATCTTCCTGACTCAGGGATTGAACCCACATCTTGTGAGCTTCCTGCACTGCAGGCAGATTCTTTACCTTCTGAGCCACTGGCAAAATCCTTATTGGAGTATAGTTGATATATTAACACCTTACACCATTGGAAAGAGGGAAAAGGGAGCTAGAAAAAAGAAAAAAAGGGAAAAACCATGAGCTGTGTGTATACACTGGGCTTCCTAGGTGGTAAAGAAGTCACCTGCCAGTGCAGGGGACATAAGAGATGAGGGTTCAGTCCCTGGGTTGGGAAGAAGAGCATCTCAACCAACTTCAGCATTCCTGCCTGGAGAATGCTATGGACCCAAGAACCTGAGGAGTTACGGCCCATGGGATTGCAAAGAGTTGGACACCTGAAGCGACTTAGAAAACACACACGGATGCAAATTATTTTGTATAAAGTAAATAAGCAACAAGAATATATTTTACAGCACAGAGAAATGTAGCCATTATTTTGTAATAACTTTAAATGGAGCAAAATGTATAAAAATGTATAAAAAATATACTATACACCTGAAACTAGTAAACTATAAAGCAACCACACTTCAATTAAATAAATAAATAAAATGTTGAATTACTGCCTGAGATTGGCTTTCCCATGGGAAGAGAAAAACTTGGTACTGGAACAACAATTGGTATTTAAACTTTATCTAAAGCTTAAAGTTAATGACTGCCACCCAATGACAAGCATTATGGCATGTTAACTGAATTATTAGCTAGCTTTCAAAATAAAATCAAATAAATTAATCACTTAAAAAATTCTCAGCAAACAAACACTCCTATTAAGAGATTTGTTTAATCCACTTATTTTAACTGGGATAAATTTATATATTTCATTACAGTCTTCATTTACTGAGGTGTTTATCACACTGCATACATTTTTTGCTTTGATTCATTTATAATTCTGCTTTGACAAAGAAGAAAAAATATGACCTTTCAATTGCTAAAATATGAGAAGTTGGTCATACTCTCAAGAAAAACAACTTACCTTTGTAAAATTATTTTATTTTGAAAATTGAAATCATTTCTGTGGCTTAACATAAATTGTCACATCTGGTATGACACATTTTATGATGTTCTTTTGCTTTTTTTTTTCCTGCTCACTTGAGGATTAGATGCATCTGGCAACTCATTTATGTCAATGACGTTTATTAATCACTTCCCATTATTTCAGTTATGATGTATGAAGGCTTTCACACTTGTGATATTTCAAAAGTATCTAAAACTGATGATTCCTATTTTCTCATTTAAAACCGATTATGAAGTGTTCTCCTGAGAAAACAGCCACCTGTGTCCAGTTAACAGCTTATGGTCATCTAGAATTCCTGATTGCAATAAAAATTGAGGGTTCAGGCCCTGGGTTGGGAAGAAGAGCATCTCAACCAACTTCAGCATTCCTGCCTGGAGAATGCTATGGACCCAAGAACCTGAGGAGTTACGGCCCATGGGATTGCAAAGAGTTGGACACCTGAAGCGACTTAGAAAACACACACGGATGCAAATTATTTTGTATAAAGTAAATAAGCAACAAGAATATATTTTACAGCACAGAGAAATGTAGCCATTATTTTGTAATAACTTTAAATGGAGCAAAATGTATAAAAATGTATAAAAAATATACTATACACCTGAAACTAGTAAACTATAAAGCAACCACACTTCAATTAAATAAATAAATAAAATGTTGAATTACTGCCTGAGATTGGCTTTCCCATGGGAAGAGAAAAACTTGGTACTGGAACAACAATTGGTATTTAAACTTTATCTAAAGCTTAAAGTTAATGACTGCCACCCAATGACAAGCATTATGGCATGTTAACTGAATTATTAGCTAGCTTTCAAAATAAAATCAAATAAATTAATCACTTAAAAAATTCTCAGCAAACAAACACTCCTATTAAGAGATTTGTTTAATCCACTTATTTTAACTGGGATAAATTTATATATTTCATTACAGTCTTCATTTACTGAGGTGTTTATCACACTGCATACATTTTTTGCTTTGATTCATTTATAATTCTGCTTTGACAAAGAAGAAAAAATATGACCTTTCAATTGCTAAAATATGAGAAGTTGGTCATACTCTCAAGAAAAACAACTTACCTTTGTAAAATTATTTTATTTTGAAAATTGAAATCATTTCTGTGGCTTAACATAAATTGTCACATCTGGTATGACACATTTTATGATGTTCTTTTGCTTTTTTTTTCCTGCTCACTTGAGGATTAGATGCATCTGGCAACTCATTTATGTCAATGACGTTTATTAATCACTTCCCATTATTTCAGTTATGATGTATGAAGGCTTTCACACTTGTGATATTTCAAAAGTATCTAAAACTGATGATTCCTATTTTCTCATTTAAAACCGATTATGAAGTGTTCTCCTGAGAAAACAGCCACCTGTGTCCAGTTAACAGCTTATGGTCATCTAGAATTCCTGATTGCATAGATAAAATGTATTTAACTTCCTTTTCCTGTTTTTCCACTACAATGCCCTTCAACTAAATTGACCTAATTTGGTTCTTATAAATATATTTTAATGTAATTAATCACTTATGCAGTTAAAATTTCGCATTGTTTACCTACTATTTCTGCCAATTTTTGAACTGGTTCAAGACAGAGAACCAAGTAATATGTATATATTACAAATCACATGTAGGTACCCAGGGATCTGTGAGTAAACAAAAAAATGTGACCTTAATTAGTTTTTCAATGTATATTTTATGCATAATTAGCTTCCGTAAGATAAATGTACAACAGGGAATAGACAGGTCAAATAAATGTTATATCATAGAAGAAAGAGTCTTATTTCAGAGAACTTATGTCATTTTTTTGTATTTTAACAAAATTAAAGAACAAAATATAAGTAGACAAAAAGATCTTTTAAGTAATAGTCTCACTTTACCCTCCAGAAATTGATAATACATTTTTAAATATCTTTCTTTACGTGTGTATATATATATATATATATATATATATATATATACATACATGCATACATATATTCAGGTTATATATAATTAAAAATGATGGTAGATTAATAGCTAGATAGCTAGATAAAAGATAATCTTATAATAATTAGATATTCTAGCAATTAATCATTTTATTTGTATGCATTTTATTTTGGCTTGTTCATTACTGATTACAACTTCGCTTTGACAAAGAAGAAAAAATATGACCTTTCAATTGCTAAAATATGAGAAGTTGGTCATACTCTCAAGAAAAACAACTTACCTTTGTAAAATTATTTTATTTTGAAAATTGAAATCATTTCTGTGGCTTAACATAAATTGTCACATCTGGTATGACACATTTTATGATGTTCTTTTGCTTTTTTTTTTCCTGCTCACTTGAGGATTAGATGCATCTGGCAACTCATTTATGTCAATGACGTTTATTAATCACTTCCCATTATTTCAGTTATGATGTATGAAGGCTTTCACACTTGTGATATTTCAAAAGTATCTAAAACTGATGATTCCTATTTTCTCATTTAAAACCGATTATGAAGTGTTCTCCTGAGAAAACAGCCACCTGTGTCCAGTTAACAGCTTATGGTCATCTAGAATTCCTGATTGCATAGATAAAATGTATTTAACTTCCTTTTCCTGTTTTTCCACTACAATGCCCTTCAACTAAATTGACCTAATTTGGTTCTTATAAATATATTTTAATGTAATTAATCACTTATGCAGTTAAAATTTCGCATTGTTTACCTACTATTTCTGCCAATTTTTGAACTGGTTCAAGACAGAGAACCAAGTAATATGTATATATTACAAATCACATGTAGGTACCCAGGGATCTGTGAGTAAACAAAAAAATGTGACCTTAATTAGTTTTTCAATGTATATTTTATGCATAATTAGCTTCCGTAAGATAAATGTACAACAGGGAATAGACAGGTCAAATAAATGTTATATCATAGAAGAAAGAGTCTTATTTCAGAGAACTTATGTCATTTTTTTGTATTTTAACAAAATTAAAGAACAAAATATAAGTAGACAAAAAGATCTTTTAAGTAATAGTCTCACTTTACCCTCCAGAAATTGATAATACATTTTTAAATATCTTTCTTTACGTGTGTATATATATATATATATATATATATATATATACATACATGCATACATATATTCAGGTTATATATAATTAAAAATGATGGTAGATTAATAGCTAGATAGCTAGATAAAAGATAATCTTATAATAATTAGATATTTCTAGCAATTAATCATTTTTATTTGTATGCATTTTATTTTTGGCTGTGTGAGGTCCTCACTGCTGTATGGGGTTTTCTCTAGTGGTGGCAAGTCACTGTCCTTTGCAATGTGGGGGCTTTCCTTTGTGATGGCTTCTCTTGCTGCAGAGCACGGGCCCATGGTTGCCAAGGCTTCAGCAGTTATGGCCAGAGGGTTTAACAATTGTAGCACATAGGCTCTGTAATTGTGGCTCTCAGGCTCTTGAGTTCAGAAGTTGTGGCACATGGGCCTAGCTCCCACAGCATGTGGGATCCTACCAGCCCAAGGATCAAGCCATATCTCCTGCATTGGCAGGTTAATTCTTTACTACTGAGGGACCAGGGAAGCCCTTTAGTAATTCATCTTCAAAATCTTCAACACGTAACAATCAAGTCTCAAGTTGATGATAACTGTCAGTAGCACCTTACAAATTTCACATCATAAAGTAGACATTTAAAGATTTTAGTAGACATTTACTGATTTGAAATATTTGTAATAACAAATGAGACATTATTTGTAAAATAAGTCAGAAACAAAAAAATTCTTAAAATATGGTAACATTCTGAATACAAGAAAGCTACAAATAAATGAAAAATGACTAAAGAGCTTTATGTAAGTCCATATTATTAAATCAAAATAAAGAATAAATATTTCAAGATTATTAATATTGACTAATATACTTTATACTTACCAAGTTGCTTTTTGCCCAGTTAATTTTAGCCAAATGTAATGAATTTCATTTTCTATTACACTGAAATGAACTATAGTCTAACCTTTTACATAATTGCATATTCAGAGTATTCCAATAAAGAATATATAAATAAGAATACTGAAGTTTCAGAAAGGTCGAAAAACTATTATAGATAAAATAGAGTTACTAGTTCAAGGTGATTGACTTTCCTTAGTCATGTGTGGAAGAGATGGTTTTCAAGTTACTTGGGAATGTCTCGCATCTATAACATAGTGACAGAGATCATGCTATATCTTATAAGAGGAACCATGAAAGACAGAACCAATGAAAAGTGAGAAAAAAAGTTGGGATTGATTTTAACTTTATTATTATGAATATCTTAAAGATATCTAACTTGCATTGTCCTTATCCTAAATATTCTGCCTAATTTTGAACTATATAATTTTATTTAGCATATATTTATGAATTTGAAGCAGCATTGAATTATGCCTGTTATTAATTTTCCTTCTACAGATAAAAAGTAAAAATGAATTATCTTTGAATTCTGATATATTTTGTTTGTAAGAATCTTTCCATTCTGAAAAAAAAAAAAAAAAAAAAGAATCTCTCCTTTCAACCTTTATGTCTTTAATCAACTAATGGTTTCAGTTACTAGGACTCACAAATAAGATTCTCCCCATGTTTACTTGAACCTTGCAAGATGCTGCAAAATCAGTTATGCATCAGGTAGATCTGTTTCTTTGACAACTTTTCATCCGCACTTCCAGGTTAAGCTTTTTTTTTTTATTTTGTTTGTGATACAAGTTCCATATTTGTTTGTGGCTACAAAACACTGTGGTATAGTCTAAATTAAGAAATTATTTACATCACCATTTCTAACAGTCTTCAGATTTCCTAAGAAATCTTTGAAATATAGAATGACATTTTGGTGTGCTCCCATAACAATGTTCCACAATAAAGCCTCTTTCAGGAATGGAGGTTCTCCTCATAACGTCTTACTCAAAATTTCACCTAGAATGTCTAAATAACAAAGGAAACACATATCTACCTTCTCTACTCCCTAACAAGATAACTAACAAAAAATAACAGGTATATTATAGATACAATTCCTCAGAAAATGTCCACAGATAGTCTGCATAAAATTAAATAATTGAATTATAGTCTCCAGGACAAAAGAGTACAAAACATATATATGATAAACTGAGAGAATTAAAACAGCATTCAACTGAAAGGTTTATTGGTAATAATTAGAAAATAAATTAAAATATAAAAGCAAAATCATTCTGGTATTTTATAAAGCAAAATCATTCATTTAGTATTTTATAAAGCAACAGAAAGATGAACACATACCATAAAAAATACTCATATGCATGGAGGACAAGGCAGTCATGAAAGAGAGCTTTTGTCATATCTTGTCGTATCTCTTTAAAATATTGTTAAAGAAAATAATGCTAAATATAATGCCCCCCGCCCAACCTTCTTCAGATGGCAGGAGTATTTTGAACAACTATGGTAAGACAGGCTTTAAGATATATTTAAAAAGATGACACTCTGCTGGAAACAGCAGAAGGTAAGTAAGCATTAAGCACACTTCTTTAATGTGGAACCCCATTTTAATTTCATAAGACTGTTTGAATGTCCCTCACTTGCTCATGAGATTAAAATTTTACTAACTTGAGCCTCAAAAAACCTGAAATTATACAGGGCAATGGGAAAAATTCGGAATGGTTTCAGTTACTAGGACTCACAAATAAGATTCTCCCCATGTTTACTTGAACCTTGCAAGATGCTGCAAAATCAGTTATGCATCAGGTAGATCTGTTTCTTTGACAACTTTTCATCCGCACTTCCAGGTTAAGCTTTTTTTTTTTATTTTGTTTGTGATACAAGTTCCATATTTGTTTGTGGCTACAAAACACTGTGGTATAGTCTAAATTAAGAAATTATTTACATCACCATTTCTAACAGTCTTCAGATTTCCTAAGAAATCTTTGAAATATAGAATGACATTTTGGTGTGCTCCCATAACAATGTTCCACAATAAAGCCTCTTTCAGGAATGGAGGTTCTCCTCATAACGTCTTACTCAAAATTTCACCTAGAATGTCTAAATAACAAAGGAAACACATATCTACCTTCTCTACTCCCTAACAAGATAACTAACAAAAAATAACAGGTATATTATAGATACAATTCCTCAGAAAATGTCCACAGATAGTCTGCATAAAATTAAATAATTGAATTATAGTCTCCAGGACAAAAGAGTACAAAACATATATATGATAAACTGAGAGAATTAAAACAGCATTCAACTGAAAGGTTTATTGGTAATAATTAGAAAATAAATTAAAATATAAAAGCAAAATCATTCTGGTATTTTATAAAGCAAAATCATTCATTTAGTATTTTATAAAGCAACAGAAAGATGAACACATACCATAAAAAATACTCATATGCATGGAGGACAAGGCAGTCATGAAAGAGAGCTTTTGTCATATCTTGTCGTATCTCTTTAAAATATTGTTAAAGAAAATAATGCTAAATATAATGCCCCCCGCCCAACCTTCTTCAGATGGCAGGAGTATTTTGAACAACTATGGTAAGACAGGCTTTAAGATATATTTAAAAAGATGACACTCTGCTGGAAACAGCAGAAGGTAAGTAAGCATTAAGCACACTTCTTTAATGTGGAACCCCATTTTAATTTCATAAGACTGTTTGAATGTCCCTCACTTGCTCATGAGATTAAAATTTTACTAACTTGAGCCTCAAAAAACCTGAAATTATACAGGGCAATGGGAAAAATTCATGCAAAGAACATAATCGTACAATAAACTTTACCAAGCCTCTCTGAGAGTGAGCAACTTCAAGGCCTTTCTTAAAAGTGAACTCACCCAATCCTGTCTATTTGTGACTCATGGAAGAGCTATGAAATTCTTCCAGGCAAGAATCCTGGAGTGAGCAGCCTTTCCCTTCTCCAGGAGACCTTCCTAACCCAGGAAATGAATCCAGATGGAAGATGTGCATTGCAGGCAGCACAAGGGAAGCTGAACAATACTGAAGCAGGGCTTCCCCTGGTGGTCTAGTGGGTAAGGACACCGCCTTGTAGTGCAAGGGGCGCCGGTTCAATCCCTGGCCTGGGAAGATCCCATGTGCCGCAGAGCAGCAGGAGTGATGTGTCCAATTACCAAGCCGGAGCTCTGGGGGTGCATGCACCCAGAGCCAGTGCTCTGAGACAACAGAGGCCACCGCAATGGGAGGCCCGCAGGAGCCAAAGAACAAAGACAGATGAAAATAGAGAAATGGAAAACTAATAGAAGTGGCTCGCCCGTCCCACTCCCTCCCCACCCGACTCCCCAAAAGGATAAATAAATTAAAAAAAAAAAAAAAAAGAATACTGAAGTAGGTAGCCTATCCTTTCTCCAGGGGAAGTTCTTTACCCAGGCATCAAACCAGGGTCTCCTGCTTTCTTAAATCCTTGGTAAATTCTCCTCTTTTAATTTTCTCATTAGTAAGAAAAGTCATATGCTAGAAAAGGAGCCTATGTTTTATGATTTATGTTACATATGATGGATGAAGAGGAGAATTGAAGAGTGAAGGCTAAAACATGTATGTACAGAGTAACACACTGCCGATTTATAGATTTAATGTAAGCAAAAAGGAAATTTGCAGAATTCTAATAGGATGAGATATTCTCTATGGGTCAGTTCTTCCAACAAAGCAGTCCTATTCGCATGTATGTGCTCAGCCATTTCTGACTCTTTGCAACCCTATGGTAAGACAGGCTTTAAGATATATTTAAGATGACACTCTGCTGGAAACAGCAGAAGGTAAGTAAGCATTAAGCACACTTCTTTAATGTGGAACCCCATTTTAATTTCATAAGACTGTTTGAATGTCCCTCACTTGCTCATGAGATTAAAATTTTACTAACTTGAGCCTCAAAAAACCTGAAATTATACAGGGCAATGGGAAAAATTCATGCAAAGAACATAATCGTACAATAAACTTTACCAAGCCTCTCTGAGAGTGAGCAACTTCAAGGCCTTTCTTAAAAGTGAACTCACCCAATCCTGTCTATTTGTGACTCATGGAAGAGCTATGAAATTCTTCCAGGCAAGAATCCTGGAGTGAGCAGCCTTTCCCTTCTCCAGGAGACCTTCCTAACCCAGGAAATGAATCCAGATGGAAGATGTGCATTGCAGGCAGCACAAGGGAAGCTGAACAATACTGAAGCAGGGCTTCCCCTGGTGGTCTAGTGGGTAAGGACACCGCCTTGTAGTGCAAGGCGCGGTTCAATCCCTGGCCTGGGAAGATCCCATGTGCCGCAGAGCAGCAGGAGGGATGTGGCCAATTACCAAGCCGGAGCTCTGGGGGGGCATGCACCCAGAGCCAGTGCTCTGAGACAACAGAGGCCACCGCAGTGGGAGGCCCGCAGGAGCCAAAGAACAAAGACAGATGAAAATAGAGAAATGGAAAACTAATAGAAGTGGCTCGCCCGTCCCACTCCCTCCCCACCCGACTCCCCAAAAGGATAAATAAATTAAAAAAAAAAAAAAAAAGAATACTGAAGTAGGTAGCCTATCCTTTCTCCAGGGAAGTTCTTTACCCAGGCATCAAACCAGGGTCTCCTGCTTTCTTAAATCCTTGGTAAATTCTCCTCTTTTAATTTTCTCATTAGTAAGAAAAGTCATATGCTAGAAAAGGAGCCTATGTTTTATGATTTATGTTACATATGATGGATGAAGAGGAGAATTGAAGAGTGAAGGCTAAAACATGTATGTACAGAGTAACACACTGCCGATTTATAGATTTAATGTAAGCAAAAAGGAAATTTGCAGAATTCTAATAGGATGAGATATTCTCTATGGGTCAGTTCTTCCAACAAAGCAGTCCTATTCGCTTATGTATGTGCTCAGCCATTTCTGACTCTTTGCAACCCTATGGACTGTAGTCCACAAGACCCCTCTGTCCATGGAATTTTCCAGGCAAGAATACTGGAGTGGGTTGCCCTTTCCTACTCCAGGGTATCTTTCTAACACAGGGGTAGAACCCATGTCTCTTGTGTCTTCTGCACTGGAAGGTGGATTCTTCACCCCTGCACCACCTACAGATTTTCTAGAAAATAAAGACAAATTAATTAACTCTGATGCTCTTATTGGGTTTCCTTGTGCTAAATTTAATTTCTATAACCCTAATATCTTTCAATATATACTTTTAGCTCCACCCCCATTTATTAATGGGCTTCCATAGTGGTTCAGTGATAAGAAAAAAAAATGCAAATGGAGGAGACGTGGGAGACACGGGTTTGATTCCTGCTCTAGGAAGATCCCTTAGAGGACAAAATGGCATCTCAATCCAGTATTTCCTGCCTAAAATATTCCAAGACAGAGGAGCCTGGTGGGCTACAGTCTGTGTAGCACAAAGAGTCAGACACAACTGAACATACACATACCATTTATAAATGGGATATTTCTAATGGGAATTCAGGTGAAAAATAGGCTCACGTTGTTCACTTATTTTGCCTATATGTTTCAATGACTGCATGTAAAATTTTAAAGTCATGTTTCTCAGAAGGTCTTCAAAATGCTTGCAGGCTCCTTTTCTCACTTGGGAATAAATTAAATTGAGTAAAAGTGAAATTGTTGCTAAAGGAAGTTGCCTATTTGACATATTTTTTTTTTTAACTTACTTTTAAAGGAATAGGTAATCTCAAACTTTAGCTTTGAAAGTCTTGAAGAATGACATAGGAAATATTTTACTTTCTTGCTGAGAAAAGCTAGAAAAGAAAAAACCTGGACATGATTTAATGCATATCAAAAGTATAAAACCAAAGCTAATTAGCAGATACCAGGAATCAAGGGAGGGTATGCTTGATTTTGGCCAAGAAGAAACACAGAAAGATTACAAGTCCTGAATCAACTTCTGTTTAAGCTTACTTGTGAATCGGAAAGGTAAAAATTAAGGATTATACTTACTTTGCTTCATTTTCCATTTGAAATTAGCTTAATATGTTGTAGCAAGAAAAAATAATAAATCATTAGGGAAAGTCAGTCAGATGACTAACTCAAGAAATACCCTCTTTTATTCGTTCAAATTTAGATATAGTTGACATAAAACCTTTTATTAGTTTCAAGCATATGACATAATTCAATATTTGTATTACTTCAACTTACTGTTCCTTAATTTTCTGCTCCATTATAATCAATACAATTCTATACAATTCACATGATTTATTAGCCTGGGACAACCATTTTTTTATTAATGGGCTTCCATAGTGGTTCAGTGATAAGAAAAAAATGCAAATGGAGGAGACGTGGGAGACACGGGTTTGATTCCTGCTCTAGGAAGATCCCTTAGAGGACAAAATGGCATCTCAATCCAGTATTTCCTGCCTAAAATATTCCAAGACAGAGGAGCCTGGTGGGCTACAGTCTGTGTAGCACAAAGAGTCAGACACAACTGAACATACACATACCATTTATAAATGGGATATTTCTAATGGGAATTCAGGTGAAAAATAGGCTCACGTTGTTCACTTATTTTGCCTATATGTTTCAATGACTGCATGTAAAATTTTAAAGTCATGTTTCTCAGAAGGTCTTCAAAATGCTTGCAGGCTCCTTTTCTCACTTGGGAATAAATTAAATTGAGTAAAAGTGAAATTGTTGCTAAAGGAAGTTGCCTATTTGACATATTTTTTTTTTTAACTTACTTTTAAAGGAATAGGTAATCTCAAACTTTAGCTTTGAAAGTCTTGAAGAATGACATAGGAAATATTTTACTTTCTTGCTGAGAAAAGCTAGAAAAGAAAAAACCTGGACATGATTTAATGCATATCAAAAGTATAAAACCAAAGCTAATTAGCAGATACCAGGAATCAAGGGGAGGGTATGCTTGATTTTGGCCAAGAAGAAACACAGAAAGATTACAAGTCCTGAATCAACTTCTGTTTAAGCTTACTTGTGAATCGGAAAGGTAAAAATTAAGGATTATACTTACTTTGCTTCATTTTCCATTTGAAATTAGCTTAATATGTTGTAGCAAGAAAAAATAATAAATCATTAGGGAAAGTCAGTCAGATGACTAACTCAAGAAATACCCTCTTTTATTCGTTCAAATTTAGATATAGTTGACATAAAACCTTTTATTAGTTTCAAGCATATGACATAATTCAATATTTGTATTACTTCAACTTACTGTTCCTTAATTTTCTGCTCCATTATAATCAATACAATTCTATACAATTCACATGATTTATTAGCTCCCTTGGGCACACAGACATTTTCTATAGTCAGAGTTTCATTTATTTTGCTCAGGATCCATTGGCGGATTGACCATCACAGGTCAGATTCCTAGGAGACTTTATCTTTTTTTTTTTAATTAATTTATATTGGAGTATAGTTGCTTTACAATGTTGTGCTAGTTTCTGCTATACTGCAAAGTGAATCAGTTATCCCTTCTCGTTTCGATTTCCTTCCTATTTTAAGGTTACCACCGAGCATTCAGCAAAATTCCTTTGTTAAAGTAGGTTCTCATAACTTACATGTTTTAATCATAATAGAATATATGTGTCAATTCCAGTCTCCCAATTCATCCCACTGTACATTTCTAAGAATTTTTTTGTTCCTTCCAGGTTGTCAATTTTATTGGCATGTCATCATTCATAGTAGTCTCTCACGATCCTTCATATTTCTGTAGTGTCAGCTGTGACTTCTTTAACTTCTTTTTCATTTCTAATTTGATTGATTTGAGCCTTTTTTTTTCCTTGATGAGCCTCAATAAAGGCTTATCAGTTTTGTTTCCCATTTAAAGAACCAGCTTTTAGTTTTTAATAATTTTTTAACATTTGTATGGAAATACAAATGACCCTGAATAGCGAAAACAATGTTTAGAAAGAACAATAGAGCAGGAGGAATCACTCTCTCTGATTTCAAACTGTACTTTAAAGCTAAAATCATGACAATACTGTAAGGACACAGAAACAGACACATAGATCAATGGAACAGGGTAGCCCAGAAATAAACCCAAGCAGTGGTCCATTAATTTATGACAAAAGAGGTAAGAATATATAATAGAGAGCAGAATGCCTCTTCAATAAGTGGTGCTGAGAAACTGCGTAGATGCATGTAAAAGAATGAAATGAGAACATTCTCTAACACCACGAAAGTGAAAGTCACTGAAAGCTGCTCAGTCGTGTCCAACTCTTTGCAACCCAGTGGACTGTAGCCCTCCAGGCTCCTCTGCTTATGGAATTCTCCAGGCAAGAATACTGAAGTGGGTTGCAGTTCCCTTTTCCAATGATCCCTGATCCAGGGATGGAACCCAAGTATCTTGCATTGCAGGTGGATTCTTTACTATCTGAGGTATGTATTAAGGGATGTAAGAAATAGAAAGTATTCTTATTCATTACTTTATTGTGGGGAAGCAAACCAGTGAAGATTTTTGCAGCTTTGGCCAAGCCAGGAGAAAATCATCTTGTAAATAAGAAAACTAAGCGAAAAATAAGTCAATTTTGATTCACATGGGCTCATTAGCTGGGGTCATACTGGTCAGCAACAGGTGGGAGATCTGTTTTGGATTTTGGAATGCCAGGTCTGTGCAGACTCCTTAACTTCTTCCTGGTACCCTTGCCCGGAGCTGTAATGTGCTCTGTCCTATTGAATAGGGCTGAGAAGACCATGCTAATATCATTCCCTGTAAACACCTGGAGGCTTCAGCACTGAATGAGAGTGAACTGGTGAATGTGTTCCGGGCCTTGACCCAAAGGTCTTGAGCCCCCGTTCCCATCCTTTCTCTCTGTTTATGCATGTTTGTGTGTATTTCTTAAAGTCTCATCATACCCGCTATTCTCTATGCACTCGGTTGACGAGCTGTGGCACTTTATTACTTATTGTTTTGGATTCTTTAGCCCTTCCCTTGTTTCTAACATAAAACTATTTTGTCTTCATGCTTTTTGTATAACCCTTCAAAATATATTTTTGCAACTTTTCAACTTAATTGTTTTACAGATAAAACCAGCAACTGAATCATATTGAATAGAACTATTTCACTGAGAATATTTTATACCTTAAAATTTTTTTTTACAGATCACCAATGGAACAGGGTACCAAAAAACCCAAGCAGTGGTCCATTAATTTATGACAAAAGAGGTAAGAATATATAATAGAGAGCAGAATGCCTCTTCAATAAGTGGTGCTGAGAAACTGCGTAGATGCATGTAAAAGAATGAAATGAGAACATTCTCTAACACCACGAAAGTGAAAGTCACTGAAAGCTGCTCAGTCGTGTCCAACTCTTTGCAACCCAGTGGACTGTAGCCCTCCAGGCTCCTCTGCTTATGGAATTCTCCAGGCAAGAATACTGAAGTGGGTTGCAGTTCCCTTTTCCAATGATCCCTGATCCAGGGATGGAACCCAAGTATCTTGCATTGCAGGTGGATTCTTTACTATCTGAGGTATGTATTAAGGGATGTAAGAAATAGAAAGTATTCTTATTCATTACTTTATTGTGGGGAAGCAAACCAGTGAAGATTTTTGCAGCTTTGGCCAAGCCAGGAGAAAATCATCTTGTAAATAAGAAAACTAAGCGAAAAATAAGTCAATTTTGATTCACATGGGCTCATTAGCTGGGGTCATACTGGTCAGCAACAGGTGGGAGATCTGTTTTGGATTTTGGAATGCCAGGTCTGTGCAGACTCCTTAACTTCTTCCTGGTACCCTTGCCCGGAGCTGTAATGTGCTCTGTCCTATTGAATAGGGCTGAGAAGACCATGCTAATATCATTCCCTGTAAACACCTGGAGGCTTCAGCACTGAATGAGAGTGAACTGGTGAATGTGTTCCGGGCCTTGACCCAAAGGTCTTGAGCCCCCGTTCCCATCCTTTCTCTCTGTTTATGCATGTTTGTGTGTATTTCTTAAAGTCTCATCATACCCGCTATTCTCTATGCACTCGGTTGACGAGCTGTGGCACTTTATTACTTATTGTTTTGGATTCTTTAGCCCTTCCCTTGTTTCTAACATAAAACTATTTTGTCTTCATGCTTTTTGTATAACCCTTCAAAATATATTTTTGCAACTTTTCAACTTAATTGTTTTACAGATAAAACCAGCAACTGAATCATATTGAATAGAACTATTTCACTGAGAATATTTTATATTTTTCCTTAATTATACTAGTACTATTTTTACTATTAGTTATTTATATTATTACAGAAAGCAGAGTATTTTAAAAGATAGGCATAGTTGTATCACCTACTTTATTAAATATATTTAGACAGAGATCAGGTTGTTTTCTCCCCAACTGTACCTAATTAATCTTGGCAAAACAGATAGAATTTACTTGACCTTATAGATTCTAACCTAAATTATAACCATTGTCTTTAAATATTTTAGTGGGAATGCAAGTTGTCTCAGTATATCAGTATTAAAAACATATTTTATAAAAGTTAATCAAGGTAAGGCTGTGATGTAAGAATAATATTTATAAATATTATTATAAATATAAATATTATAAAGAATAATATTTATAAATCACTCTACAGCTATATAAATATGCAGTTGCCTTTCATGTTGCACTATTATCAAACCTGATATAAATAATTAAATCATATTATTAAATCATATTATTACTCCCTGATCTGAGTAATAGAAAGTATATAATTTTTTCTCTGAAAAAATAATATATATTTTGTGTATTCTTTGCATTTTTCTATGGGAATGGATACATTTTTATACTTTAATACTTTTTGCTACCTTAAGAATGCTTACAGAAACAAAATTACTGATTATAAATTCATTAGATGGCTGTAGATTACACTGCATTTGTATGGCATACATCAATTTCAAGAATACATAAATGTTTTAAAAATATCACCATTGTTTTATTTCCCTATTAGCTTTAGATTTGTTTTTAATATTTACAATATTTAAATATTTTACCTTGACCCAAAGGTCTTGAGCCCCCGTTCCCATCCTTTCTCTCTGTTTATGCATGTTTGTGTGTATTTCTTAAAGTCTCATCATACCCGCTATTCTCTATGCACTCGGTTGACGAGCTGTGGCACTTTATTACTTATTGTTTTGGATTCTTTAGCCCTTCCCTTGTTTCTAACATAAAACTATTTTGTCTTCATGCTTTTTGTATAACCCTTCAAAATATATTTTTGCAACTTTTCAACTTAATTGTTTTACAGATAAAACCAGCAACTGAATCATATTGAATAGAACTATTTCACTGAGAATATTTTATATTTTTCCTTAATTATACTAGTACTATTTTTACTATTAGTTATTTATATTATTACAGAAAGCAGAGTATTTTAAAAGATAGGCATAGTTGTATCACCTACTTTATTAAATATATTTAGACAGAGATCAGGTTGTTTTCTCCCCAACTGTACCTAATTAATCTTGGCAAAACAGATAGAATTTACTTGACCTTATAGATTCTAACCTAAATTATAACCATTGTCTTTAAATATTTTAGTGGGAATGCAAGTTGTCTCAGTATATCAGTATTAAAAACATATTTTATAAAAGTTAATCAAGGTAAGGCTGTGATGTAAGAATAATATTTATAAATATTATTATAAATATAAATATTATAAAGAATAATATTTATAAATCACTCTACAGCTATATAAATATGCAGTTGCCTTTCATGTTGCACTATTATCAAACCTGATATAAATAATTAAATCATATTATTAAATCATATTATTACTCCCTGATCTGAGTAATAGAAAGTATATAATTTTTTCTCTGAAAAAATAATATATATTTTGTGTATTCTTTGCATTTTTCTATGGGAATGGATACATTTTTATACTTTAATACTTTTTGCTACCTTAAGAATGCTTACAGAAACAAAATTACTGATTATAAATTCATTAGATGGCTGTAGATTACACTGCATTTGTATGGCATACATCAATTTCAAGAATACATAAATGTTTTAAAAATATCACCATTGTTTTATTTCCCTATTAGCTTTAGATTTGTCTATTTTTAAATATTTACCAATATTTTAAATCTTATTGTATTCCTTTCCTCTACTCCATTTAGTCTCAAGAATATTTTTCTAAACTGTACACAAAATTAAAACTGTGATTCTAAAGTTATCATCTATTCACTTGTTTTAACTCATATTAATAAAATTCTTTGTGCGGTTTTTTTGACACAAATTCTCTCCATCCTTTTTCTAGTGTTTTTCTAGTAATTCGCACTTTCTGTCAAAGTGGCCTACTGAGCAAAGTGCTCAAATTTCAAGAGGCTTCTTTAAAGCATTCGCAGAAAGTTCAGTCATTATGAGCAATCTACAGAATTCAGCAGGAATATGTGAGAGAATATAAAACAGACAACATCAGCTTGCTGCTAAGTAGAATGTGTATGAAGAGAACACCTGTATGTGACTGTAATTTTTCCCCCTCTCCTTTTAACTGCTTAATAATTAGTTATTTATTTCTTTCATAATTTTCCGTGGCACACACAAGACACTTAGAAAACAATAGTGAAAACAAATCACAGATGAGTGTAGCAAAATAATAAATTGTCCTCATTTTGTATTTCATTGCTCTGTTGCCTTTAATTGTGTTTCTTTTACACTAGCTTCTTGAATTATGGGCTGTTTTTTAGAGGAACTTGTGGCTGTGAATAAAAACAGAATCTAATGCAAATGAACTGACTTTCCTAATCTTTCAGATGTGGTCAACTAACAGTGTTAATGATAGAAGATAGATCTGATGCAATAAACAGGAAGGAAGGAAAGAAGGAAAGGAAGCATGGAAGGAGGAAGGAAGGGAAGAGAGAAAACAAGAAGAAAAATTAATTTCAAAGTAATCAGATGCATTCATAAAGTGCTTCCTGACAACTTTACTGAGAGCCATCAAAATACTTTGGAGCAACAAAAATATGGGTGATAGGATACTGGCCTTGTGGCTCCAACATGAAAATGAACTCTAGCAAGAGCAGGCTCAGTAGTTCTCCTTTATGCTGCCCTTTCTTACCCGCTAGATTTAAAAGAAAATCAGAATCCAATCTAACTTATTAGTTGCATTGCTAGTACAAGAAGAAAGTTAATTCATCTTTTCACTAAAATGTTCTTTTTTAAACATTTTCTAAACCTATAAAGTAAAAATAATTTGGAAAGATTTATAGTATAAAATTATAAATATAAATTAATTTAAAAACATGTCTTGAAATAATACTATGCACCTCAATCTTCATAGCAGCACTATTTACAATAACCATGAAATGGAAACGATCCAAGCCATCAGCAGATGATTGGTTTAAGACAATATACCTATCTGTGAAATATTATGCAACCATAAAGAGGAATACAGTATTGCCATTTGCAACAACATGGATAGTCCTAGAGAATATTACACTTAGTGAAATAAGTCAGAGAAAGACAATAACTATATGGTATCACTTACATGTGGAACCTAAAGCATAATACAGATAAGACTACAAATAATACACAATAATAGATTACTATAGATAATACTAGGAATACAAAATAGAAACCAGCTCAAAGCCATAAGAAACAAACTTATCATTACCAAAGGGGGAGGGAGGGACAAATCAGGAGTATAGGATTAACAGATACAACTAGTATATAACAAACAGATAAGTAATAAGGATCTATTGTACAGCACAGGGAATTATATTCAGTATCTTGTAATAACCTATAACAATATAATCAGAAAATAAATAAATCACCATGATATATACCTAAAACTAACACAAAATTGTAATCAACTACATTCAATAAAAATTCCACATATTTAGCTTCTGTTCCCCCAACCACAACATGGTAATTATAATTTTAAATATTAATTGAAAATAACATACAATTTCTATTATCAATAGTAGTCATTATAGTCTTTATATTAAAAATGTCAGATGCTTTATATTAAAAATGTCCCCCTCCCTCCCCACCCCACTCCCCAGAAAGATAAATAAATAAAATAAATGTTTCAAAAAAAAAAATAGGTAGATATAATGTAGTAATTACTCTTTTCATTTACCTAGTGTTACACTGGGAAATAGTTTTAAATGTTTTGAAAACCCAGATAATACAGAAAAAAATATATAATAAAGGTTAGACCTCAGTTCAGATATTATAATGCTTTTAAAAAGTTATATTAATTGATTTTTTAATTAGAATCTTTTTTTGGGGGTGGGGGCAGGTTGGGGAAGGAGGAGTGTGGGCGGGCCACTTCTATTGGTCTTTTATTTATCAGTTCTCATCCATCTTTGTTCTTTGGCCCGTGTGGGTCTCCCATCACGGTGGCCTCTGTTGTCGCAGAGCACCGGCTCTGGAGGCATGCCCAGAGCTCCAGCTCGATTGGACACACTGGTCCAGCCGCTCCAACACTTGGCTCTTCCCAGGCTAGGGATCGAAATGGAAATAAAGCATGATGATTGGTTTAAGACAATATACCTATCTGTGAAATATTATGCAACCATAAAGAGGAATACAGTATTGCCATTTGCAACAACATGGATAGTCCTAGAGAATATTACACTTAGTGAAATAAGTCAGAGAAAGACAATAACTATATGGTATCACTTACATGTGGAACCTAAAGCATAATACAGATAAGACTACAAATAATACACAATAATAGATTACTATAGATAATACTAGGAATACAAAATAGAAACCAGCTCAAAGCCATAAGAAACAAACTTATCATTACCAAAGGGGGAGGGAGGGACAAATCAGGAGTATAGGATTAACAGATACAACTAGTATATAACAAACAGATAAGTAATAAGGATCTATTGTACAGCACAGGGAATTATATTCAGTATCTTGTAATAACCTATAACAATATAATCAGAAAATAAATAAATCACCATGATATATACCTAAAACTAACACAAAATTGTAATCAACTACATTCAATAAAAATTCCACATATTTAGCTTCTGTTCCCCCAACCACAACATGGTAATTATAATTTTAAATATTAATTGAAAATAACATACAATTTCTATTATCAATAGTAGTCATTATAGTCTTTATATTAAAAATGTCAGATGCTTTATATTAAAAATGTCCCCCTCCCACCCCACTCCCCAGAAAGATAAATAAATAAAATAAATGTTTCAAAAAAAAAAATAGGTAGATATAATGTAGTAATTACTCTTTTCATTTACCTAGTGTTACACTGGGAAATAGTTTTAAATGTTTTGAAAACCCAGATAATACAGAAAAAAATATATAATAAAGGTTAGACCTCAGTTCAGATATTATAATGCTTTTAAAAAGTTATATTAATTGATTTTTTAATTAGAATTTTTTTGGGGGTGGGGGCAGGTTGGGGAAGGAGGAGTGTGGGCGGGCCACTTCTATTGGTCTTTTATTTATCAGTTCTCATCCATCTTTGTTCTTTGGCCCGTGTGGGTCTCCCATCACGGTGGCCTCTGTTGTCGCAGAGCACCCGCTCTGGAGGCATGCGCTCCAGAGCTCCAGCTCGGTAATTGGACACACTGGTCCAGCCGCTCCGCAACACTTGGCTCTTCCCAGGCTAGGGATCGAACTTGTGCCCCTGCACTGAAAGGCGGTGTCCTTACCCACTGGACCACCAGGGAAGCCCCTTAATTAGGATTTTTTTTACCTCTGGAAACTAAAAATGCTCATTCACTGAGGTTACTTTAGAATGATCCCTGATTTCTTTCTCCCCTTTTTTATCCTTTGAAAACTGGCTTTTAGCAAATTGTGTAGATAAGGAAATAATACATATAATTAGAATTAATGTTTATTACAAGTCTTTATGATTATGCTAGTCACATAAACCACCAATGTTGAATAAAATAAATTCACTGCTTATTTAATTAAATGAAAAAAATCAAAGATTTTAAAATGAAAATATATACTCCTAATTGTAGGAGAATGGAAATCCATATCAGATTATCTCTTGCATTTCCTCGCCTGTATCAGTGTTTCTCTCCCTTACTGGTTCATTGCCAGTGTCTTGCTAAAAAATATAGGGAGAATCAAAAGGAATTTTGCATTCTCATTTCAGGGCCTGTCACATTTATGTAGTTCCATTTTTTTTTTTTTTTTAGGGTAATTCTCTAAAACTAAAAGAGCCACCTCAAGGTCCATACCTTGTTAAGATCAGTTAAATACCTAGTTTCTTGGTGAATCTGGCCACAAACCTTCTAACTGCATTAACTCTCTCTTGTTTTCTTTCAAAACACAATGCCCAAACAAACTCTTCCTTTACCCGCACTTAATATGCCTTTCTGCCCATATTCCTAGTGTTACACTGGGAAATAGTTTTAAATGTTTTGAAAACCCAGATAATACAGAAAAAAATATATAATAAAGGTTAGACCTCAGTTCAGATATTATAATGCTTTTAAAAAGTTATATTAATTGATTTTTTAATTAGAATCTTTTTTTGGGGGTGGGGGCAGGTTGGGGAAGGAGGAGTGTGGGCGGGCCACTTCTATTGGTCTTTTATTTATCAGTTCTCATCCATCTTTGTTCTTTGGCCCGTGTGGGTCTCCCATCACGGTGGCCTCTGTTGTCGCAGAGCACCCGCTCTGGAGGCATGCGCTCCAGAGCTCCAGCTCGGTAATTGGACACACTGGTCCAGCCGCTCCGCAACACTTGGCTCTTCCCAGGCTAGGGATCGAACTTGTGCCCCTGCACTGAAAGGCGGTGTCCTTACCCACTGGACCACCAGGGAAGCCCCTTAATTAGGATTTTTTTTACCTCTGGAAACTAAAAATGCTCATTCACTGAGGTTACTTTAGAATGATCCCTGATTTCTTTCTCCCCTTTTTCTCCTTTGAAAACTGGCTTTTAGCAAATTGTGTAGATAAGGAAATAATACATATAATTAGAATTAATGTTTATTACAAGTCTTTATGATTATGCTAGTCACATAAACCACCAATGTTGAATAAAATAAATTCACTGCTTATTTAATTAAATGAAAAAAATCAAAGATTTTAAAATGAAAATATATACTCCTAATTGTAGGAGAATGGAAATCCATATCAGATTATCTCTTGCATTTCCTCGCCTGTATCAGTGTTTCTCTCCCTTACTGGTTCATTGCCAGTGTCTTGCTAAAAAATATAGGGAGAATCAAAAGGAATTTTGCATTCTCATTTCAGGGCCTGTCACATTTATGTAGTTCCATTTTTTTTTTTTTTTTAGGGTAATTCTCTAAAACTAAAAGAGCCACCTCAAGGTCCATACCTTGTTAAGATCAGTTAAATACCTAGTTTCTTGGTGAATCTGGCCACAAACCTTCTAACTGCATTAATCCTCTCTTTTTGTTTTTCTTTCAAAAACACAATGACTTTTCCTACTGTACTATATAATGTTGTTTCAGGTATGACTCTTCCTTTAAGCTCTCTAAGGCCATGGGTCTTAACTAGTGCTCTTTACTGCCCATATCATCAGTCAGAATGTTATGTTAAGTGTATAAGAAACCAAAATATGTCATTGTACAAAGTTATAAATATAGCACATTAACTTATGATAACACATGCATTTAATGCTCTTCCACTTCCAAATATTTTTCTATGGTCTTGAGTAAAACAATATCAAAAACACAGGCCAAAGAACAATGATAAATAAATGAAAGATCTATAGAAGTGGCCAAAAAAAAAGAAAAAAGAAATTCTAGGTTTTGTAGATTTTATTTTTAGCAAAGTCTTTACTTCATGCATTAACTTTTATGACAGACAGCCATATATTGAACAGAATTTAGGAAGTTCAATTAGTACTTCCTTGTTAGAGGGTCCTCAATAACAATAAAGCTTTCAGAAGAAATTATCACAATGCAAGAAACATGCCAACATTACCACGAAAACAATTTTGTTGAATAGTCAAATAAGGATTATTCAGGCCAGAATTTTTCCAATAATGCTGTCAGGACACTGTAAGAACCTGGTAAGAAGGAGGGTCCAGGAACATTCCTCTAACCTTTCTCTTGAATAGATTTACCAGATAGGAAAAATTTTTCCTTATTCTTATTTTTTCACATCCTGAAAAGATTGTACACAGAACTTTTTCAAGCATAAATCCAATGAAATGTATCAATCTTTATGATGCTTGAGTGTTGATCCTTTTATTTTATTTAGCAATATTAACTTACATCAAAAGGAAATCCATAAAATTTGCAATCAGTGTTTCTCTCCCTTACTGGTTCATTGCCAGTGTCTTGCTAAAAAATATAGGGAGAATCAAAAGGAATTTTGCATTCTCATTTCAGGGCCTGTCACATTTATGTAGTGCCATTTTTTTTTTTTAGGGTAATTCTCTAAAACTAAAAGAGCCACCTCAAGGTCCATACCTTGTTAAGATCAGTTAAATACCTAGTTTCTTGGTGAATCTGGCCACAAACCTTCTAACTGCATTAATCCTCTCTTTTTGTTTTTCTTTCAAAAACACAATGACTTTTCCTACTGTACTATATAATGTTGTTTCAGGTATGACTCTTCCTTTAAGCTCTCTAAGGCCATGGGTCTTAACTAGTGCTCTTTACTGCCCATATCATCAGTCAGAATGTTATGTTAAGTGTATAAGAAACCAAAATATGTCATTGTACAAAGTTATAAATATAGCACATTAACTTATGATAACACATGCATTTAATGCTCTTCCACTTCCAAATATTTTTCTATGGTCTTGAGTAAAACAATATCAAAAACACAGGCCAAAGAACAATGATAAATAAATGAAAGATCTATAGAAGTGGCCAAAAAAAGAAAAAGAAATTCTAGGTTTTGTAGATTTTATTTTTAGCAAAGTCTTTACTTCATGCATTAACTTTTATGACAGACAGCCATATATTGAACAGAATTTAGGAAGTTCAATTAGTACTTCCTTGTTAGAGGGTCCTCAATAACAATAAAGCTTTCAGAAGAAATTATCACAATGCAAGAAACATGCCAACATTACCACGAAAACAATTTTGTTGAATAGTCAAATAAGGATTATTCAGGCCAGAATTTTTCCAATAATGCTGTCAGGACACTGTAAGAACCTGGTAAGAAGGAGGGTCCAGGAACATTCCTCTAACCTTTCTCTTGAATAGATTTACCAGATAGGAAAAATTTTTCCTTATTCTTATTTTTTCACATCCTGAAAAGATTGTACACAGAACTTTTTCAAGCATAAATCCAATGAAATGTATCAATCTTTATGATGCTTGAGTGTTGATCCTTTTATTTTATTTAGCAATATTAACTTACATCAAAAGAAAAAAAAAAAAAACTTGATGTGAAAAGACTATTTGAAAGTCCCTGACAGTTTTTGTAAGAACTTGCTTATGCTTTTCATATTGGTTTACTAGTAATTGCTTTATGGTTTTATTCCCAAAAGCTCACATAATTGTAATCAGCGCTTATACAACTTCTCACTACCTATACAGCTACTGCCTTCACCTAAGTCACCATGACATTTCATTCAGATTGTTGCAATGGTTCCTAAAACTTCTCCCTGCTGCCACTTTTGCCTCTTTACCATTTATTCTCAATAAAACAACCAGGGCAATTCATATAAAACATAATGCATCACGTCACCTCAGTACTCATAAATTCCAGCGTTTTTGTACCTTATCAAGAGAGAAAATCAAGTTTTAAAAATACGATAAAGATTACATATGCTGACAGAAAGACGGACATGGACAGTGGACATATGGACATTGTGGGGAAGGAACAGTGGGTGAGAGGCATAAAGGAAGTAGCATGAAGGCCTGTACTATCATAAGTGAAGAAAATAGCTCTAGTCATTGCTCTGTGAGAAAAGGGGATCCTTCAGGGGTGCTGTGTGATGGTCGGGAGGGGAGGGAAGGGGGGGATATATATATATGACTAATCTGAGAACATACATATCTGTAAACAACAAAACTCTGTAAAAGTTAAAAGTAAAATAAAGGTTTAAAAAAAAAAAAAAAAGATTACATATGCTGCATTCCCCAAAGGCCATCCCTTCAACACACATTTTATACAGGCTTCAAATTCTACTTTACTACTCTATCCCTTCCTCCTCCTACTCTATGCTACATTATGTATCTTGCTGTTCAGTCATAATATATTCATTGCAATTGCATGGTTCTTATACATGCAGTGTCCTTTGCCCAACGTTCTCTTTACTTGGGTAACCATAGCAGTCTTGTGCCATTCCTCAACTAGAGGTCACTTATTAGTCACCTATTTGTGAAGTCTGAAATGTTTAGTCCACAAGACCAAAACATTTTTACTCTGTATGGCTTTTTACAGAAGAAACGTTGCCTTCTTCTGGTCTATATTTCAATGCTACATCATCAATATTATTATCTATACCTAATTATATATAATCTGTTTGCATGTACATATACATACATACCTATACAGATGTGTATGGATCAGTGTGTATATGCCTGATATGCATGTGAGTACATGTACATTTATATACAGACAAATATACACATATATATGTATATTTATATATAACTTCAAATAAGTGTTCTCAATATACACATTCTTTGAGAAAAGGTTTTTGATGACTCTTAAGTAAGGAAAAGGAAAATATATCCCCAAGTACAAAGGACAGAAGTAAGATAGAACATAAGAGAAATAACAACACAGAGCAATATTTTATATATGGTACATCTTTCAAATTAGTACAAGTTAGTTTGGAAGCCTGAGGAAATAAGAAAATAACGATCAAATTTGAGCTACACTGTTCTTCTTACTAGAATATATGATAACTCAAAGTAAATTCATGAGAACGAAGAAATAGTTCTTATTTTCTCATGTAGGTTTAAAGAAAGCAGCATAGTAGATAGACCTTAAGGCTATAACCTCTTCAAGATTTCATTTTACAGAATGTCCCATAAACTAAAGCAAGTTTTCTGAGAGTTTTAGCAAAGAAAATGTACAATAAATTGTTCACTTTAAATGCTAGGAATGAACCTATGATGGGTGCTGTGTGATGGTCGGGAGGGAGGGGGAGATATATATATATGACTAATCTGAGAACATACATATCTGTAAACAACAAAACTCTGTAAAAGTTAAAAGTAAAATAAAGGTTTAAAAAAAAAAAAAAAAGATTACATATGCTGCATTCCCCAAAGGCCATCCCTTCAACACACATTTTATACAGGCTTCAAATTCTACTTTACTACTCTATCCCTTCCTCCTCCTACTCTATGCTACATTATGTATCTTGCTGTTCAGTCATAATATATTCATTGCAATTGCATGGTTCTTATACATGCAGTGTCCTTTGCCCAACGTTCTCTTTACTTGGGTAACCATAGCAGTCTTGTGCCATTCCTCAACTAGAGGTCACTTATTAGTCACCTATTTGTGAAGTCTGAAATGTTTAGTCCACAAGACCAAAACATTTTTACTCTGTATGGCTTTTTACAGAAGAAACGTTGCCTTCTTCTGGTCTATATTTCAATGCTACATCATCAATATTATTATCTATACCTAATTATATATAATCTGTTTGCATGTACATATACATACATACCTATACAGATGTGTATGGATCAGTGTGTATATGCCTGATATGCATGTGAGTACATGTACATTTATATACAGACAAATATACACATATATATGTATATTTATATATAACTTCAAATAAGTGTTCTCAATATACACATTCTTTGAGAAAAGGTTTTTGATGACTCTTAAGTAAGGAAAAGGAAAATATATCCCCAAGTACAAAGGACAGAAGTAAGATAGAACATAAGAGAAATAACAACACAGAGCAATATTTTATATATGGTACATCTTTCAAATTAGTACAAGTTAGTTTGGAAGCCTGAGGAAATAAGAAAATAACGATCAAATTTGAGCTACACTGTTCTTCTTACTAGAATATATGATAACTCAAAGTAAATTCATGAGAACGAAGAAATAGTTCTTATTTTCTCATGTAGGTTTAAAGAAAGCAGCATAGTAGATAGACCTTAAGGCTATAACCTCTTCAAGATTTCATTTTACAGAATGTCCCATAAACTAAAGCAAGTTTTCTGAGAGTTTTAGCAAAAGAAAATGTACAATAAATTGTTCACTTTAAATGCTAGGAATGAACCTATGATAACACAAGGAGATTTATAATTTAATTGAAAAAATGAACACTGACTTGTAAAAAAGAACATTTGCAATAGATGATTTAAATGAAATAAGTGTGTGTGTGTACACATTTGGGGGTAGTTTTCATTTTTAGATGCCGAAATGCTGATGTAGGTATAATAAAATTCCCTAAAATCTAATATGAAGGATTTGCATGAATCATTTTAGAAACATTTTCCCCCCAAATTCAAAATATCTTCATTTAGGTTAGTGTTTTTGTCCTTATGTATGTAGAAACAAGTGTTATTGGTTCATTTAGCCCAGGGAAATGTTAGGACTTAGAGAAATTGCAGAACTGAAAATAATGTAAAAAAATAAGAGTTCAAAATTATTACCAGACTTGAACACATTCTAATTTTTTATTGTGCTTATCATTTGATCAATCTTTAAGGAAACAATGAAACTAATAACAATAATCAATAAAGAATAACCATCAACATCATTTAATTCAGCTTTAGTTCTCTTTCAGACTCTTCTAAACTCCATCCATTAAGTGTCTTTGTAAAGTATTCGCTCTTAGTAGCCCCATTTTACCAAAAAAAGAAACCAAGCCTTGAGAGGTTAATCAAATTTCTGGAGGTCATACTATCTGTGAAAAGGATGAGTCACAATTCTGACATGAGTAACCAGGTTATGGAGAAGCTATGTAACTTCTGACAAAAGAAAATGTCCTTTTTGAAAATTAAGCACTCACTGTAGTGTTGCAATACATGTATGTGAAAGTGTTAGTTGTTCAGTCAGGTCCAACTCTGCCACCCAATGAACTACAGCACATCAGGCTCCTCTGTACCCATCAAATTCTCCAGGCAATAATGCTGGAGGTGGGTAGCCATTCCCTTTTCCAGGGGATCTTGCTGGCCCAGGGGTCAAACCTGGGTCTCCTGCCCTGCAGGCAAACTATTTGTCATTTGGGTCACTAGGGAAGCCCCAATAAACATATACATCACACTAAAAATGACAGGTATAAGAAGCTAAGTCTGTGTTTCTTAATTTGCCTGAATAAATAAACAAACAAAAACATTGCAACAGTCACAAGCCTGGCATTTAAATTATTTGGGAAGTAATTCATGGCTACTAGGGAGGAAACATGGGCTAATTCTACCCTCCTAGGAAGTTATCTATTTCTGTTAAGCAGACATTTACAGTAATTTAAGTAACAAGTAAGATATACCATAGCTAATGCTTATAGAATGTGCACCATGTGTCACTGTTTTATCCACAGTAACTCATTATATGAATCTAATGGGTTTGTTACATCACAATTTTATTCAAACATTAAAGATATATAATTATTATGATTTCAAAACATACTTTGAAACTCTTCTTCTAACTCAGTTTCTCCCATCAAACACATCCTCAAGCATTTAGACGTTACTGGTAAAATCTTACTCTAGCAGTAAAGTCACTAACTGGCCCATTATCCTCCTGAGATATTATGAACTTCTGTTATTGATTGAAAGCACAAGACTACATTGCTCAGCATATGACAACTACAACAGTGTCAACTCTGTCATTCTTTTATCACGCCAATGCAATCTTTCATATGAGGTTAAGAACAACACATTCTAATGCATGTTTTAGCTATGCGAAAATCTTTTTCAAGTATTCAAGAGGGAAGGTTTTTATTATGAATGTCTGCATATTTTAAACTTGAACTCAATGGTGACAAAAGATGATTTATAGCTACTATGTCACATGTAATATTGTCTACATTTTTCCTGCCAAAATCCAGGCCATTCACAATAGCAAGTTATGCATGTTATGGGACATTAATCAGACAATCAGCTGTTGCAGGATACTAAAAGGACATTGATAAAGGAGCAGTGATTGGAAATTTTCTTAAGAAAACTCAATTATAGATACAACAGTTCATTTACTTCAGCTGGTTTGATCACTGACCCCATGGGCAACAGCACATGAGAACAGCAGAACTGAAAATAGATGGAGACTGAGTGCCTGACACCATCAAGTTACCAGTTAGGTGAGAGACAAAGTTATCACACGTTTAAAGCACTATGACTTCAGGTCTCTTTTACAACAGCTTCGCTTATTCCCAATTATTCATCACATCATATTAACAAAGCTTGCATAATAATAGGTACTAATATAATAGGCAATAATAATAAATTATAGCTTCCTGTAACTCTTGTTAATCATTTCTGTATTTCATGGCTACTAGGGAGGAAACATGGGCTAATTCTACCCTCCTAGGAAGTTATCTATTTCTGTTAAGCAGACATTTACAGTAATTTAAGTAACAAGTAAGATATACCATAGCTAATGCTTATAGAATGTGCACCATGTGTCACTGTTTTATCCACAGTAACTCATTATATGAATCTAATGGGTTTGTTACATCACAATTTTATTCAAACATTAAAGATATATAATTATTATGATTTCAAAACATACTTTGAAACTCTTCTTCTAACTCAGTTTCTCCCATCAAACACATCCTCAAGCATTTAGACGTTACTGGTAAAATCTTACTCTAGCAGTAAAGTCACTAACTGGCCCATTATCCTCCTGAGATATTATGAACTTCTGTTATTGATTGAAAGCACAAGACTACATTGCTCAGCATATGACAACTACAACAGTGTCAACTCTGTCATTCTTTTATCACGCCAATGCAATCTTTCATATGAGGTTAAGAACAACACATTCTAATGCATGTTTTAGCTATGCGAAAATCTTTTTCAAGTATTCAAGAGGGAAGGTTTTTATTATGAATGTCTGCATATTTTAAACTTGAACTCAATGGTGACAAAAGATGATTTATAGCTACTATGTCACATGTAATATTGTCTACATTTTTCCTGCCAAAATCCAGGCCATTCACAATAGCAAGTTATGCATGTTATGGGACATTAATCAGACAATCAGCTGTTGCAGGATACTAAAAGGACATTGATAAAGGAGCAGTGATTGGAAATTTTCTTAAGAAAACTCAATTATAGATACAACAGTTCATTTACTTCAGCTGGTTTGATCACTGACCCCATGGGCAACAGCACATGAGAACAGCAGAACTGAAAATAGATGGAGACTGAGTGCCTGACACCATCAAGTTACCAGTTAGGTGAGAGACAAAGTTATCACACGTTTAAAGCACTATGACTTCAGGTCTCTTTTACAACAGCTTCGCTTATTCCCAATTATTCATCACATCATATTAACAAAGCTTGCATAATAATAGGTACTAATATAATAGGCAATAATAATAAATTATAGCTTCCTGTAACTCTTGTTAATCATTTCTGTATTTCATTTTGTTTGTCTATGTATCTATATACTCTTCTATCATGACAAAATATATCTAAATACCCTGATTCTTTGCTGTTGTTTAGCTGCTAAGTTGTCTCTGACTCTTTTGTGAGTTCATGGACTGTAGCCTGGCAAATTCCCGTATCCATGGGATTTCCACTGCAAGAATGCTGGAGTGGGTTTCCCTTTCCTTCGCCAGGGGATCTTCCTGACCCAGGGATCAAACCTATATCTCCTGCTTTGCAGGTGCTTCTTTACCACTGAGTCACCAGGGAAGCCCAAATATATTAAAAGTGTTCACTGAATTATTTAATTTGTGCTTTTGGTGTTTGTGAATTAAAAATTTTGATTTATGTTAACCTATAAATAATTGTCCATAGAGGAAATTTCATGATCTCTATATAGATCCTATTTTTCATATTATTCCAAATATAACCATTTGAGAAAAAGTAGGATTTAATTAAGAAATGGCTTTCTGTTTCTAAATCCTAATCCCAGTTGCTAAAATTTTTAAACTTAATCTTTTTATTACCGGTTTTTCTTTGTGTTCCTTTTATCATTCATTTATTGATGTTTCTGGATTTGACATATTAAGCATTTTAAGAGATGACATATTTGTGATTTTTTTGAAAGTGGATTCTTATAAATTAAAGTAGCTGAGTTTCTTTATGTTTGTCATATTTACTAAAGTACTGAGCACAAAATGCACCCAAACCTAGAGCAAAAGCTTTATGTAAATGCTCATAAATTTGTATTGTCCGTTTGTCAATCCACTTATAATTTGTGCAATACTGCATGTACGTAGAGATTGAGTTGCCAAGAAAAAAATGTGGCCTAAAAAAAAGACAGAAATGGCTTTCTGCAGAGCAATTTCAATGCAAATTAAACAAAAGAAGGCAATTTCTCTGCTCTTGAAATTCAAAGTTGTGATATGCAACAGAGCCCTCCGTGTATTAAATAATAAAATGTATGTGGTCCACCTTTCTCCAGCTTTTGCTTCCCCTAAATTTGGAGCTAGGTTTGGTTTTCTGAACCATTCCAATAGCCTGGAAATATGCGGAATGAAGTCAGGAAGGACAAAAATAGCTTGATTTTATTTTAAATAAGTGACTGTCCAGGTGGTGCAGTTGGTAATCTACCTGCTCCATAAGAATTCAATTCCTGTGAAAGGACATGACAAAATATATCTAAATACCCTGATTCTTTGCTGTTGTTTAGCTGCTAAGTTGTCTCTGACTCTTTTGTGAGTTCATGGACTGTAGCCTGGCAAATTCCCGTATCCATGGGATTTCCACTGCAAGAATGCTGGAGTGGGTTTCCCTTTCCTTCGCCAGGGGATCTTCCTGACCCAGGGATCAAACCTATATCTCCTGCTTTGCAGGTGCTTCTTTACCACTGAGTCACCAGGGAAGCCCAAATATATTAAAAGTGTTCACTGAATTATTTAATTTGTGCTTTTGGTGTTTGTGAATTAAAAATTTTGATTTATGTTAACCTATAAATAATTGTCCATAGAGGAAATTTCATGATCTCTATATAGATCCTATTTTTCATATTATTCCAAATATAACCATTTGAGAAAAAGTAGGATTTAATTAAGAAATGGCTTTCTGTTTCTAAATCCTAATCCCAGTTGCTAAAATTTTTAAACTTATTCTTTTTATTCCCGGGTTTTTTCTTTGTGTTCCTTTTATCATTCATTTATTGATGTTTCTGGATTTGACATATTAAGCATTTTAAGAGATGACATATTTGTGATTTTTTTGAAAGTGGATTCTTATAAATTAAAGTAGCTGAGTTTCTTTATGTTTGTCATATTTACTAAAGTACTGAGCACAAAATGCACCCAAACCTAGAGCAAAAGCTTTATGTAAATGCTCATAAATTTGTATTGTCCGTTTGTCAATCCACTTATAATTTGTGCAATACTGCATGTACGTAGAGATTGAGTTGCCAAGAAAAAAATGTGGCCTAAAAAAAAGACAGAAATGGCTTTCTGCAGAGCAATTTCAATGCAAATTAAACAAAAGAAGGCAATTTCTCTGCTCTTGAAATTCAAAGTTGTGATATGCAACGCAGAGCCCTCCGTGTATTAAATAATAAAATGTATGTGGTCCACCTTTCTCCAGCTTTTGCTTCCCCTAAATTTGGAGCTAGGTTTGGTTTTCTGAACCATTCCAATAGCCTGGAAATATGCGGAATGAAGTCAGGAAGGACAAAAATAGCTTGATTTTATTTTAAATAAGTGACTGTCCAGGTGGTGCAGTTGGTAATCTACCTGCTCCATAAGAATTCAATTCCTGTGAAAGGAAGATCCCCTGGAGAAGTAAATGGCAACCCATTTCAGTATTCTTGCCTAGAAATCCCCATGGACAGAGGAGCCTGGCTACAGTTCATGGTGTCACAAAGAGTCAGACATGACTGAGCATGCGCATCCACCCACACACACACACACACACACACACACACACACACACACACACACGGAAAGTTACTGCAAAGGACCGTCTCCTGGCTGTTGTGCCATGTCCAGGAGGAAACAGTGAGTCTACTTGAAGCTTCCTACAATAAAAGTGATTCAATATAATAAAGTTGGCCATAGTTGCAAAGATGAGGAGATATGTCACTCCCTCTGTGTTATAAAGTACAAATGTAAGTGTCTCGCTGTGCTATACTCATTCCCACATTTCCAGGACCATACTTCTTCCAAAGTCTTCTCTTAAACCTCTCTCTCATCACATAATCTTCTGAAAAGTTCAGGCATTCAAAACACGAATAATACAGGTTTTTTTTTTTTTTTTTTCAAATGTATACTTCTTGGGATCTTGCAAAATAAACTTTGCAACACAGAGGATATAATTGTATTGCCTGCTGGGTCTTACCAGATGGAGTGGTCAAACATAAAAAGGCCAAAATACAAATTAGTATCTTAGAAAATATCTCAGAAAACTTTCCTGTCTTATTCTACCTCTAACATGTACATATTTTTATTTTCTGTTAACACATTTTTCCCTGTATCAGGCTGTATGAGAATGAGTATCTATTTGCGTTATCTGGAAGTAGACTAATTTGACCATGTACGTAAGATTGAGTTGCAAGAAAAATGTGGCCTAAAAAAAAGACAGAAATGGCTTTCTGCAGAGCAATTTCAATGCAAATTAAACAAAAGAAGGCAATTTCTCTGCTCTTGAAATTCAAAGTTGTGATATGCAACGCAGAGCCCTCCGTGTATTAAATAATAAAATGTATGTGGTCCACCTTTCTCCAGCTTTTGCTTCCCCTAAATTTGGAGCTAGGTTTGGTTTTCTGAACCATTCCAATAGCCTGGAAATATGCGGAATGAAGTCAGGAAGGACAAAAATAGCTTGATTTTATTTTAAATAAGTGACTGTCCAGGTGGTGCAGTTGGTAATCTACCTGCTCCATAAGAATTCAATTCCTGTGAAAGGAAGATCCCCTGGAGAAGTAAATGGCAACCCATTTCAGTATTCTTGCCTAGAAATCCCCATGGACAGAGGAGCCTGGCTACAGTTCATGGTGTCACAAAGAGTCAGACATGACTGAGCATGCGCATCCACCCACACACACACACACACACACACACACACACACACACACACACACGGAAAGTTACTGCAAAGGACCGTCTCCTGGCTGTTGTGCCATGTCCAGGAGGAAACAGTGAGTCTACTTGAAGCTTCCTACAATAAAAGTGATTCAATATAATAAAGTTGGCCATAGTTGCAAAGATGAGGAGATATGTCACTCCCTCTGTGTTATAAAGTACAAATGTAAGTGTCTCGCTGTGCTATACTCATTCCCACATTTCCAGGACCATACTTCTTCCAAAGTCTTCTCTTAAACCTCTCTCTCATCACATAATCTTCTGAAAAGTTCAGGCATTCAAAACACGAATAATACAGGTTTTTTTTTTTTTTTTTTCAAATGTATACTTCTTGGGATCTTGCAAAATAAACTTTGCAACACAGAGGATATAATTGTATTGCCTGCTGGGTCTTACCAGATGGAGTGGTCAAACATAAAAAGGCCAAAATACAAATTAGTATCTTAGAAAATATCTCAGAAAACTTTCCTGTCTTATTCTACCTCTAACATGTACATATTTTTATTTTCTGTTAACACATTTTTTTCTATCCATGTATCAGGCTGTATGAGAATGAGTATATGCTATGCTTAGCGTTATCTGGAAGTAGACTAATGAATGGATTATATGCATCCCAAGAAGGATTTTTATAGAATATTCCATGAAAGTACAATAGGAACATACTACAATTGTATTAATGTGTATTATCTGTAAGCAATATATGCAATTACACATGTATACTAACACAAAATTTGCATACATAGATATCTCTATTGTGTTTTTACATATATTTGATAGACAATTAGTAGTTAAATTTCATAAACCAAGTAATCTGGAGATGATGTCTGTGATTAGGGACAAGGCTGACAAAATTGCTCCTGTGGTTTCTATGTCACATCATATGGAGGTTCTAGAGAGTGTACTAAGGAAATAAAACGAATAAGAATAAAATTAAATAAATAAAAATAGAACAAGAATAGCTTGAAGGAAATAAAATCATCTGTTTCAGAGAGAATATGCGTATTTACTCAAAAAATCACAGAAATGTATAAAGACACTCACACATAAGCACACTTCACTTTTCAAGGTGACTGATTATAAGGCTAACATTCAAAAATCAATTTTATTTTAATAAACTAATAGTGAGAAGCTATTGATCAAAACTAAAAATAGAGTACAACTTATAATTTCATTCCAAAATATACAAAACACTTCTAGGATATATAATCTTCAAAATATGCATAATGTCTATGTCTTAAAACAGTCAGAAAGGGTATTCCCTCTGTGTTATAAAGTACAAATGTAAGTGTCTCGCTGTGCTATACTCATTCCCACATTTCCAGGACCATACTTCTTCCAAAGTCTTCTCTTAAACCTCTCTCTCATCACATAATCTTCTGAAAAGTTCAGGCATTCAAAACACGAATAATACAGGTTTTTTTTTTTTTTTTTTCAAATGTATACTTCTTGGGATCTTGCAAAATAAACTTTGCAACACAGAGGATATAATTGTATTGCCTGCTGGGTCTTACCAGATGGAGTGGTCAAACATAAAAAGGCCAAAATACAAATTAGTATCTTAGAAAATATCTCAGAAAACTTTCCTGTCTTATTCTACCTCTAACATGTACATATTTTTATTTTCTGTTAACACATTTTTTTCTATCCATGTATCAGGCTGTATGAGAATGAGTATATGCTATGCTTAGCGTTATCTGGAAGTAGACTAATGAATGGATTATATGCATCCCAAGAAGGATTTTTATAGAATATTCCATGAAAGTACAATAGGAACATACTACAATTGTATTAATGTGTATTATCTGTAAGCAATATATGCAATTACACATGTATACTAACACAAAATTTGCATACATAGATATCTCTATTGTGTTTTTACATATATTTGATAGACAATTAGTAGTTAAATTTCATAAACCAAGTAATCTGGAGATGATGTCTGTGATTAGGGACAAGGCTGACAAAATTGCTCCTGTGGTTTCTATGTCACATCATATGGAGGTTCTAGAGAGTGTACTAAGGAAATAAAACGAATAAGAATAAAATTAAATAAATAAAAATAGAACAAGAATAGCTTGAAGGAAATAAAATCATCTGTTTCAGAGAGAATATGCGTATTTACTCAAAAAATCACAGAAATGTATAAAGACACTCACACATAAGCACACTTCACTTTTCAAGGTGACTGATTATAAGGCTAACATTCAAAAATCAATTTTATTTTAATAAACTAATAGTGAGAAGCTATTGATCAAAACTAAAAATAGAGTACAACTTATAATTTCATTCCAAAATATACAAAACACTTCTAGGTATAAATCTTCTAAAATATGCATAATGTCTATGTGCTGTAAACTACAAAACACTGATGAAAAAATCAAAGATGTAAATGAATGATGGAGATATTTTGTTCATTGAGAAGATGCTATATCATTAGAATCTCAATTTTTCTCAATATGATTTTAAAAAACATGGCAACTTCAATAAAGTCCAGAAGAAGTTTTTAGCATTGATTGAATGGTCTGATTTTAAAACTCTTGCAGAATCACTAATGAATTAGAATAGCCAGAACGTTTTCTTAAAAAAAAAAAAAAAAAAAGAATAAAGTTGTTGACACACATAACCTGAATTTAAAGCTTAAAATAAAGCTACAATTTTGTACTAAAAGTGACACCCAAAATTTTTAAATTTAAAAATCTACAGAATAAAGCATCCAAAAAAAAAATCTGTGACTTCTTAATAATGAATGATTTTTAGTCATGACACTAAAAACACATTTCCTTAAAAATAATTGATAAATTAAACTTAAATAAAATTAGAAACTTCTGCTCATCAAAATACAGTTAGGAGAAGACCCCACTCATTGGGAAAGACTTTGATGCTGGGAAAAGATGAGGGCAAGAGTGTGTAGCATAAAAATCAAATCAATCCAAATGATAGATTATGCAATCTTGCTAAGAATGTGTCAGCTTTATTCACAAGCTGTGCTCCATTTTATGCAAAAGTTGCTTCAGTGAACATGCGTTTGAGTAAACATAGGGAGACACTGAGGGACAGAGAAGCCTGGGATGCTGCTGTTCACATGGTCACAAAGAGTCGGACAACTCTTAGCAACTGAACAATAACAACAATGCAAAATGTTACAAACATTGCAAAAACAGCTTGGCAGTTTTCTTATAAAATAAGACATATACTTGCTATCACAAACGACTGATGTACTCAGTAGTTCAAATTAATTTCAAACGCAATATATTAAGTGAAAGTAGCCAAACTCAAAATGTCATTTACCTTGCAATTTCATGTGTACAACATTCTAGAGTAGGCAAACTATTGGAACCTGAAAGCTGATTACTGCTGGATGTATCAGGAGGCTAACAATGGAAAGGGTAAGATGGAAACTCACATTACCATATACAAAATAGATCACCAATGGGAATTTGCTGTAAGACTCCCGGGACTCAAACAGGGGCTCTGTAACAACCTGGAGGGTGAAACTACAAAACACTGATGAAAAAATCAAAGATGTAAATGAATGATGGAGATATTTTGTTCATTGAGAAGATGCTATATCATTAGAATCTCAATTTTTCTCAATATGATTTTAAAAAACATGGCAACTTCAATAAAGTCCAGAAGAAGTTTTTAGCATTGATTGAATGGTCTGATTTTAAAACTCTTGCAGAATCACTAATGAATTAGAATAGCCAGAACGTTTTCTTAAAAAAAAAAAAAAAAAAGAATAAAGTTGTTGACACACATAACCTGAATTTAAAGCTTAAAATAAAGCTACAATTTTGTACTAAAAGTGACACCCAAAATTTTTAAATTTAAAAATCTACAGAATAAAGCATCCAAAAAAAAAATCTGTGACTTCTTAATAATGAATGATTTTTAGTCATGACACTAAAAACACATTTCCTTAAAAATAATTGATAAATTAAACTTAAATAAAATTAGAAACTTCTGCTCATCAAAATACAGTTAGGAGAAGACCCCACTCATTGGGAAAGACTTTGATGCTGGGAAAAGATGAGGGCAAGAGTGTGTAGCATAAAAATCAAATCAATCCAAATGATAGATTATGCAATCTTGCTAAGAATGTGTCAGCTTTATTCACAAGCTGTGCTCCATTTTATGCAAAAGTTGCTTCAGTGAACATGCGTTTGAGTAAACATAGGGAGACACTGAGGGACAGAGAAGCCTGGGATGCTGCTGTTCACATGGTCACAAAGAGTCGGACAACTCTTAGCAACTGAACAATAACAACAATGCAAAATGTTACAAACATTGCAAAAACAGCTTGGCAGTTTTCTTATAAAATAAGACATATACTTGCTATCACAAACGACTGATGTACTCAGTAGTTCAAATTAATTTCAAACGCAATATATTAAGTGAAAGTAGCCAAACTCAAAATGTCATTTACCTTGCAATTTCATGTGTACAACATTCTAGAGTAGGCAAACTATTGGAACCTGAAAGCTGATTACTGCTGGATGTATCAGGAGGCTAACAATGGAAAGGGTAAGATGGAAACTCACATTACCATATACAAAATAGATCACCAATGGGAATTTGCTGTAAGACTCCCGGGACTCAAACAGGGGCTCTGTAACAACCTGGAGGGGTGTGACGGGAAGGGACATCCCCAGCAGCAGCAACTAACTATAGCTACAAAGGACATTTAAGGGAAATGTCTCAGACAATGGAATTGTGTGTGTTGATTACGGTAGTGATTATATGGCTGCACTCATTTGCAAAACTCCTGTATTTAAAACTGGTCAGTCTTATTGCATGTAAATTATACCTTCATAAAGATGATGTAAAAAACCCCACATGATATGCTTAATCACAATTGCAACTTTGACAGTTATTATCTATCAAAGTTTCCCTTTCTGACCTTTTCTTTCTTCCTGCAGCAATACATTACAATTCTCTGATCATTTTCCATGTTTCCATTGTAGAGCATATGTACTAATATCAAATCGTCTAAGCTTAATTAACTTTCTTTAAAAAAAAAAAACAAACTTTGCAGGTATACAGGTATAGATTAACATTTTTATTGTTGTGTGTTTGCTTTTTCTTAACACATTCAGTACTCCATTCCATTATTTCTAGCATCCACGGTTTTATTAGGAATGAGTCTAAGCAGATAACTAGAACTCACCAGATTATCTTTGAATACAGTCACTTAATTGTCTTAGAAAAATCTGAGACAAAATGAAACCCAGGGCAATACTGAAAGTTGGAGAACTGCTGTAAGAACATCTTGACAGTGGATTTAGAGGTATGTTCTTTTTTCTTCCCTTTCTTCAAGCAACTTTTGCATAAAATGGAGCACAGCTTGAATAAAGCTGACACATTCTTAGCAAGACTGCATAATCTATCATTTGGATTGATCTGATTTTTATGCTACACACTCATATGCAGCATCAATAATTTAAAATCAGTATTAATATTTTCTACACCAAGTACAGTCCTATGCTCACTTTCTGTGTAGAGGATATATAACTTCTTAGAGAATATAAATTTTGATAAACTGACAGTATCTGCTGAAAGAACATAAGTATAATAAATTGACTATGTAATTATAGTCATATAATAAAATTTAAAATGTAACTCTAGTCTATTAATTTTCTGATATTTATAAGTACATAATTTAAAAAATAAACACATAATAACATTTCTTCATTATTTTATCACATGAAGATTGTATTATAGTATGTGCCATATAATCGACGGCTATCTCAAGCGATAGATGGCGCTATCGGTCCGTTAATGCTGATGTTATAATCAGTTTTATCTTGTTTACTTCTCACCATCTAACCCTCATTATTTTCCTACACTTTTATAGGAAAATAGACCAGTGTACGAAGATATCTGAAAAGATAATTTGAAGAGTTTCTTTTTTTAATTAGGCAAATTTGATTTGTATATCCTCTCTGTATAGATTGATTTGAAGAATGACAGAAGCAGGAAACAAAATGTGGTTCAGGACAGATTATTCAGGGTCTCTCGAATTGTCAATGTTGCTTTAGGAACATCCATCCTCTACATTTTACCATGTTTCCATTGTAGAGCATATGTACTAATATCAAATCGTCTAAGCTTAATTAACTTTCTTTAAAAAAAAAAAACAAACTTTGCAGGTATACAGGTATAGATTAACATTTTTATTGTTGTGTGTTTGCTTTTTCTTAACACATTCAGTACTCCATTCCATTATTTCTAGCATCCACGGTTTTATTAGGAATGAGTCTAAGCAGATAACTAGAACTCACCAGATTATCTTTGAATACAGTCACTTAATTGTCTTAGAAAAATCTGAGACAAAATGAAACCCAGGGCAATACTGAAAGTTGGAGAACTGCTGTAAGAACATCTTGACAGTGGATTTAGAGGTATGTTCTTTTTTCTTCCCTTTCTTCAAGCAACTTTTGCATAAAATGGAGCACAGCTTGAATAAAGCTGACACATTCTTAGCAAGACTGCATAATCTATCATTTGGATTGATCTGATTTTTATGCTACACACTCATATGCAGCATCAATAATTTAAAATCAGTATTAATATTTTCTACACCAAGTACAGTCCTATGCTCACTTTCTGTGTAGAGGATATATAACTTCTTAGAGAATATAAATTTTGATAAACTGACAGTATCTGCTGAAAGAACATAAGTATAATAAATTGACTATGTAATTATAGTCATATAATAAAATTTAAAATGTAACTCTAGTCTATTAATTTTCTGATATTTATAAGTACATAATTTAAAAAATAAACACATAATAACATTTCTTCATTATTTTATCACATGAAGATTGTATTATAGTATGTGCCATATAATCGACGGCTATCTCAAGCGATAGATGGCGCTATCGGTCCGTTAATGCTGATGTTATAATCAGTTTTATCTTGTTTACTTCTCACCATCTAACCCTCATTATTTTCCTACACTTTTATAGGAAAATAGACCAGTGTACGAAGATATCTGAAAAGATAATTTGAAGAGTTTCTTTTTTTAATTAGGCAAATTTGATTTGTATATCCTCTCTGTATAGATTGATTTGAAGAATGACAGAAGCAGGAAACAAAATGTGGTTCAGGACAGATTATTCAGGGTCTCTCGGGAATTGTCAATGTTGCTTTAGGAACATCCATCCTCTACATCCGTTGTTGAGTGATTGGATCTTTTCTTGAACGTTTTCAATAATATTTTTATCATACCTATTTTTCCTTTGGAATCACTTGGATTTTAATATTAATACATTCTTAAATCCTAATGGTAAATCAAATGAAATGAGAAAAACTTATTTTCTTGAAATCTGTTTTCTGATGTCTTTTTAAAAACACTGCATTTAAATAAACAACTGGATCCTATGTGGGCAAGAAAGAAAACTACTAATTTCAAATAGCAGCAGGGATATGACTAAGGAAAAGCAAATGACGGCAATCATAATCATAATGAGGTTTGCCTTATCTTGTGGAAGAAAGAAAAAAAGAGATGTCATGGGTCACCTAGCTAAGACTCTTCAAAATAATTCTAATACTATGGGGGCAAGTGCACTGACCTACGAAGCATATTCTGGTTACTTCTACCTTGCTAGTTTTCTGACAACTAAGTAGTACAATTCATCTGAGGAATCCACTCAGTTCTGTTGGCTTTCTTTTCAATGAATGTTTAGATTTCAAATAAAGTGAAGATACAGTGTACTGTATTTCTGTTTTTTTTCCCCCCATAGATTATAAACTATCAACTGAATCAGTTAATGGATGGAATAGGAAGGTTCCAATTTAACATCATCAAATTTTTATGAATTCTTTCAGCTATAAGACTGGAATATTATGGAGACATAATTAAGCTGTTTGTTAGCAATGTCTTTTCCTCTATTTGCAAAAATAACACAGCACACATTTGCCCAGGATCAAAAATAGCAACTGACCTGGGGGCAGGCTAAGCTTCTTTGTATGGTTTATGGGGTAATTAAGACAACATAGCTCTTCCTTATTCTAAATTTCTTAGGTTTCAAGATATAACTCAAACTTATTGAGATAAAAATTTTCTTTGTTTTTGACACCTAATTTTGACTTTGTGTATCCTCAATATCCAAGCCATGCAAATGCCAATAAAAAGTTAAGCTTACCTAATGCATGCAAATTATAATGCTCTTTGTAACTTTTATTTTTAATTCTAAAAATTTTCATTATGACAATTAGGTCAGATATTATAATATCTAAATGCCAACTGTCACTTAGGAAAAATTACTGTATTGTGAACAAGTAAATTGCCTGAAGTCAAATAGCAAGTAACTTGACAAAAGCTTCCAATGAAGAATTCTGATCTTTTGCCCCTGAATCTTTCTGCTACTCTGTGAAGCTTCGAATTTGAAAATCAGATTTAATTCTCAAATCATTCCTTTAAGAATCCAAAGTTGTCAAAAAGATGCTAACTTTCAAAATCATAAGTAATACTGTAAAGAGATTATTCTGTTTGCAAGAATATTATTTTACTGTACACTAACCATAATATTTAATGAGGAAAGCTTATTGAATACCTTCATTTGTATCCATAAAATATTCTACGTTCTACATTTAATTTAGAACTCCTCTACATTGCCCATCTTGTCACAATTCCTTAGCCCTTGGCTAGTCTGTTTTCTACTGCTATAATTTTTTTCAGTGGATGTTCTTCGACAGATGGCTTAAAATAGCTTGTGACCTTTGAGATTGTCTTTTGTCTTAGCATAGTGCCTTTGAGTTTTACTGAAATTGTTACTTACACCAAGCCATACATACATGTTTGTGGCTAACTCATATTCCTTTGTATGAATTTATCATAGCTCCTCTAACCATTCACCTATTAAGGAACATTTTGATTGTTTGCAGTTTGAGATTATTTTAAATACAAATGCTATAAAATTTGTGTGGATATATTGCATTTTTAGTTTTCTGGATAAAATGCCTATGTGAAGAACAGATGGTTTTCCAACCAACTATAAAACTAGTAGTTCCATTTTACAATTCCACCAATGATACATGAGAAATTCAGTTTCTCTGTATGATTTAGAAACATTTGGTATTGTTTCTGTGATCTTTTTCAAACTGTTAAATGCCCTAATAGAGGTAAAAATAGCAACTGACTGGGCAGGCTAAGCTTCTTTGAAGGGGATAAACTAACTAAATTTCTTAGGTTTCAAGATATAACTCAAACTTATTGAGATAAAAATTTTCTTTGTTTTTGACACCTAATTTTGACTTTGTGTATCCTCAATATCCAAGCCATGCAAATGCCAATAAAAAGTTAAGCTTACCTAATGCATGCAAATTATAATGCTCTTTGTAACTTTTATTTTTAATTCTAAAAATTTTCATTATGACAATTAGGTCAGATATTATAATATCTAAATGCCAACTGTCACTTAGGAAAAATTACTGTATTGTGAACAAGTAAATTGCCTGAAGTCAAATAGCAAGTAACTTGACAAAAGCTTCCAATGAAGAATTCTGATCTTTTGCCCCTGAATCTTTCTGCTACTCTGTGAAGCTTCGAATTTGAAAATCAGATTTAATTCTCAAATCATTCCTTTAAGAATCCAAAGTTGTCAAAAAGATGCTAACTTTCAAAATCATAAGTAATACTGTAAAGAGATTATTCTGTTTGCAAGAATATTATTTTACTGTACACTAACCATAATATTTAATGAGGAAAGCTTATTGAATACCTTCATTTGTATCCATAAAATATTCTACGTTCTACATTTAATTTAGAACTCCTCTACATTGCCCATCTTGTCACAATTCCTTAGCCCTTGGCTAGTCTGTTTTCTACTGCTATAATTTTTTTCAGTGGATGTTCTTCGACAGATGGCTTAAAATAGCTTGTGACCTTTGAGATTGTCTTTTGTCTTAGCATAGTGCCTTTGAGTTTTACTGAAATTGTTACTTACACCAAGCCATACATACATGTTTGTGGCTAACTCATATTCCTTTGTATGAATTTATCATAGCTCCTCTAACCATTCACCTATTAAGGAACATTTTGATTGTTTGCAGTTTGAGATTATTTTAAATACAAATGCTATAAAATTTGTGTGGATATATTGCATTTTTAGTTTTCTGGATAAAATGCCTATGTGAAGAACAGATGGTTTTCCAACCAACTATAAAACTAGTAGTTCCATTTTACAATTCCACCAATGATACATGAGAAATTCAGTTTCTCTGTATGATTTAGAAACATTTGGTATTGTTTCTGTGATCTTTTTCAAACTGTTAAATGCCCTAATAGAGGTACAGTAATATCTTTTTGTAGTTTTAATTTGCATTTTCCAAATGGCTAGTGATGGTGAACAAATTTTATGTTCTTAACAGCCATGGGAATACCCTTATCAAGAAAATGTCTCCAGGGCTTCCCTGGTGGTCCAGTGGGTGAAGAGTCTGCCTTACAGTGCAAGGGGCACCGATTCAATCCCTGACCGGCGAAGATCCCACGTGCTATGCAGAGCCGCTGGACTGGTGTGTCCAATTATGAGCCAGTGCTCTGGAGTACATGCACTCAGAGCCAGTGCTCTGCAAGGAGAGAGGCCACTGCAATGGGAAGCACACACAAGCCAAAAGTTAAAGATGGATGAAAATAAATAAATAAGAAAACAATAAAAGAGGCCAAATTTTTTTTTTTTTTTAAGAAAATGTCTCCATATATCTTTTGCTGTTTTATAACTGGACTTTTATTGTTGTATTCTGAGTGTTCTTCATATACTCTAGATAATTCCTTTGTCAGTTATGTGGTTTTCACATATTTTCTCTCAGTCTGTAGCTTGCCTTGAATTTTTGATTAAAAAAATCTAACTTTATTTTGATGATGTCAATTTATCTTTTCTTAATTTTAAATAGATCATGTTTCTGGTGTCAGGTCTAAGAGAGATCATGAAACATTTTCTATCATCTAAAAATTAATAGTTATATTTTATAATTAAATCAATAGTGATTTTGAATTAACATTTATTTAATGTGGAATGTAAAAGATGATTTTTTTTTTTTGCCTGATATCCAATTGCTCCATCAGCACTTGTTAAATTGATTTTTTTTATTGATTAATTGCTTTACAATTTTGTGTTGTTTTCTGCTATACAACAAAGTGAATCACACAGACACACATACACACACACACACATATATATATATATACACCTTCTTTTTTAGATTATCTTCCCATTTAGGTTAGCGTGACCATTCAGGTTACAAAAGAGCACTGAGAAGCATTCCCTGTGCAACAGAGTAGGTTCTCATTAGGTATCTATTTCATACATAGAAATGTATGCAAACCAAGCCCAGGCTCCCAATTCATCCTACTCACTCCCCTTGCCCCCTGGGTACCCATAAGTTTGTTTTCTATAGTAAATTTCTTTGTAACTTTTTAAGAAGTCAGTTGACCTTTTGGGGGGCTATTTCTGGGTTCTCTATTCTGTTTCATTTAGGTTTGCTTTATCCCTCTGCCAGTGGTATACTGTTACGGTTACTGCAGCTATAGAGAAAGACATCATGCTACAGAGCAATTATTTTTTAAGATTCTTTTAGTTGCTCTATTTCCACATAACTTTTATAATAATACTGTCAGTATCCACAAAAATCTTAATGAGATTTGACAGAAATTGCATTGACTATGTCTGTAAATTTGGAGAGAACCAACATCCTTTAAGTCTTTCAGTCTATGACCTCATTATGTCATTCCGTTAGATTTATTTTTAGTACTCAGCATACTACTGAGTACTGTCGCTAGGAGCTCAGATTGTAAAGAATCTGCCTGCAATGCAGGATACCTGAGTTTGAACCCTGGGTCAGGAAGATTCCCTAGAGCAGGAATGGCTACCTACTCCACTATTCCTGCCCAGAGAATTCCATAGACAGAGGAGCCTGGTGGGCTACAGTCCATGGAATCACAAAGAGTTGGACACGACTGAGTGACTAACACTTTAACACTTTGTTGGCTACACTTTATATAAGTCCTTTATATGTTTCAATAAGTCTATAAATATTTCATTTGGGGGGAAATTGCAAATATTACTATTATGCTTAAAGTTTTGTTTCTCACTTGCCAACTGCTAGCATATGAAACCACATTTGATTTTTGTGCACTGATATTTGTATCTTGTGGCCTTGTTTAACTCATTAGTTCTGATAAGTTTTTTTGTTTATTAGATTCCTTGAGCTTTTCTTTGTGGACAATTACATCAACTGCATATAAAGTACTATTTCATCTTCTCTGGAATGTATGACAGTTTTTATTTTATTGTGCTGGCTAGAACTTCAAACACTGTATTGATTATCAGTGGTGAGAATGTACACCAATAACTTATTCTTCATCACAGTGTTGAAAACAGTACTTCCCATTGAGTATGATGGTAGCTACAGATATGTTATAAATTTGCTTTTCTAGGTGAGAAAATTTCTTTGTAACTTTTTAAGAAGTCAGTTGACCTTTGGGGGCTATTTCTGGGTTCTCTATTCTGTTTCATTTAGGTTTGCTTTATCCCTCTGCCAGTGGTATACTGTTACGGTTACTGCAGCTATAGAGAAAGACATCATGCTACAGAGCAATTATTTTTTAAGATTCTTTTAGTTGCTCTATTTCCACATAACTTTTATAATAATACTGTCAGTATCCACAAAAATCTTAATGAGATTTGACAGAAATTGCATTGACTATGTCTGTAAATTTGGAGAGAACCAACATCCTTTAAGTCTTTCAGTCTATGACCTCATTATGTCATTCCGTTAGATTTATTTTTAGTACTCAGCATACTACTGAGTACTGTCGCTAGGAGCTCAGATTGTAAAGAATCTGCCTGCAATGCAGGATACCTGAGTTTGAACCCTGGGTCAGGAAGATTCCCTAGAGCAGGGAATGGCTACCTACTCCACTATTCCTGCCCAGAGAATTCCATAGACAGAGGAGCCTGGTGGGCTACAGTCCATGGAATCACAAAGAGTTGGACACGACTGAGTGACTAACACTTTAACACTTTGTTGGCTACACTTTATATAAGTCCTTTATATGTTTCAATAAGTCTATAAATATTTCATTTGGGGGGAAATTGCAAATATTACTATTATGCTTAAAGTTTTGTTTCTCACTTGCCAACTGCTAGCATATGAAACCACATTTGATTTTTGTGCACTGATATTTGTATCTTGTGGCCTTGTTTAACTCATTAGTTCTGATAAGTTTTTTTGTTTATTAGATTCCTTGAGCTTTTCTTTGTGGACAATTACATCAACTGCATATAAAGTACTATTTCATCTTCTCTGGAATGTATGACAGTTTTTATTTTATTGTGCTGGCTAGAACTTCAAACACTGTATTGATTATCAGTGGTGAGAATGTACACCAATAACTTATTCTTCATCACAGTGTTGAAAACAGTACTTCCCATTGAGTATGATGGTAGCTACAGATATGTTATAAATTTGCTTTTCTAGGTGAGAAAATATTCTTTATCCTGAGTTTTCTTAAGGTGTCTTTACTATTTATCATCTGTGGACACTAAAGTTAGTTAAAAAAAATTCCTGTATCAGTAGATACATCAATGTGACTTCTTTATCTTCTTACTCTGGTGCATGACATTGACTTTCCATTTAAGATTTGAATCAGCTTTGCATCTGAATAAATCCCATATATCACCATGAATAATTCTCTTTATTTACTACTAAATTCCATTTATAATAAGTTGTTAAGAATTTTGCATCTAAATTTTCCAACACATATGTGTACACTTGTTCATAGCATCTCTCTATTGCCCTGTTGATGTCTGCAAGGTCCTACTGGAACTTACTATTTCATTGCTGATTTTATTTTATTTTTTTTTTAAACCTTTATTTTACTTTTAACTTTTACAGAGTTTTGTTGTTCACAGACATGCATGTTCTCAGATTAGTCACATGTATATCCCCCCCTTCCCTCCCCTCCCGACCATCACACAGCACCCCTGAAGGATCCCCTTTTCTCACAGAACAATGACTAGAGCTATTTTCTTCACTTATGATAGTACAGGCCTTCATGCTACTTCCTTTACGCCTCTCACCCACTGTTCCTTCCCCACAATGTCCATATGTCCACTGTCCATGTCTGTCTTTCCGTCGCTTCACTGCATGTGCCATCATCACCATACTACTAGATTCCATATATATGTGTTAATATACTGTATTTGTCCTTCTCTTTCTGACTGACTTCACTTTTTAGGATACGTTCTAGATCCAGCCACCTCATTAGGGTTGATTCTTCTGCATTTCTCTTTACAGCTGTGTAGTATTCCATTGTATATATGTACCAGAGCTTTTGGATCCATTCGTTCATCGATGGGCATCTAGGTTCCTTCCATGTTCTAGCTATTGTATAGAGAGCTGCAATGAACATTGGGGTACAGGTGCTTCTTTCAGTTTTGATTTCGTCAGGGTATAAGCCTAAGAGTGGGATTGCTGGGTCATATGGTGCTTTTTTTCTATTTTATAGAGGCTGTATCAATTTACACTCCCACCAGCAATGCAGGAGTGTTCCTTTTCACCCTCTCCAGCATTTATTGTCTGTCGATTTCTTAAGGTGTCTTTACTATTTATCATCTGTGGACACTAAAGTTAGTTAAAAAAAATTCCTGTATCAGTAGATACATCAATGTGACTTCTTTATCTTCTTACTCTGGTGCATGACATTGACTTTCCATTTAAGATTTGAATCAGCTTTGCATCTGAATAAATCCCATATATCACCATGAATAATTCTCTTTATTTACTACTAAATTCCATTTATAATAAGTTGTTAAGAATTTTGCATCTAAATTTTCCAACACATATGTGTACACTTGTTCATAGCATCTCTCTATTGCCCTGTTGATGTCTGCAAGGTCCTACTGGAACTTACTATTTCATTGCTGATTTTATTTTATTTTTTTTTTAAACCTTTATTTTACTTTTAACTTTTACAGAGTTTTGTTGTTCACAGACATGCATGTTCTCAGATTAGTCACATGTATATCCCCCCCTTCCCTCCCCTCCCGACCATCACACAGCACCCCTGAAGGATCCCCTTTTCTCACAGAACAATGACTAGAGCTATTTTCTTCACTTATGATAGTACAGGCCTTCATGCTACTTCCTTTACGCCTCTCACCCACTGTTCCTTCCCCACAATGTCCATATGTCCACTGTCCATGTCTGTCTTTCCGTCGCTTCACTGCATGTGCCATCATCACCATACTACTAGATTCCATATATATGTGTTAATATACTGTATTTGTCCTTCTCTTTCTGACTGACTTCACTTTTTAGGATACGTTCTAGATCCAGCCACCTCATTAGGGTTGATTCTTCTGCATTTCTCTTTACAGCTGTGTAGTATTCCATTGTATATATGTACCAGAGCTTTTGGATCCATTCGTTCATCGATGGGCATCTAGGTTCCTTCCATGTTCTAGCTATTGTATAGAGAGCTGCAATGAACATTGGGGTACAGGTGCTTCTTTCAGTTTTGATTTCGTCAGGGTATAAGCCTAAGAGTGGGATTGCTGGGTCATATGGTGCTTCTATTTTTAGTTTTTTAAGAAATCTCCAGACTGTCTTCCATAGAGGCTGTATCAATTTACACTCCCACCAGCAATGCAGGAGTGTTCCCTTTTCACCCTCTCCAGCATTTATTGTCTGTCGATTTGTGGATGATGGCCATTCTGACGGGTGTGAGGTGATATCTCATTGTAGTTTTGATTTGCATTTCTCTAATTATTAGTGAAGTTGAGCATCGTTTCATGTGTTTTTGAGCCATCTGTATGTCATCGTTGGAGAGGTGTCTGTTTAGGTCCTTTTCCCATTTTTTGATTGGGTTGTTCGTTTTTCCTGTGCTGAGTTGTCTGAGTTGCTTGTAGATTTTGGAGATTAATTCTTTGTCTGTTGTTTCATTTACTATGATTTTCTCCCACTCTGTGGGCTGTCTGTTCAGCTTTTTTGTAATTTCTTTAGCTGTACAAAAGCTTTTAAGTTTCATGAGGTCCCACATGTTCATTTGTCTTTTTAGTTCCACTATTCTAGTAGGTGGGTCAGAGAAGATCCTGCTTTGATTGATGTCCTTGAGGGTTTTGCCTATATTCTCCTCTAAGAGTTTGATGGTTTCTGGCCTTACATTTAAGTCTTTAATCCATTTTGAGTTGATTTTTGTGTATGGTGTCAGGGTATATTCCAACTTCATTTTCTTGCATGTAGCTGTCCAATTTTCCCAGCACCATTTGTTGAAGAGGCTGTCTTTGTCCCATTTTATATGTTCGTCTCCTTTGTCAAAAATAAGGTACCCATAGGTGCGTGGGTTGATCTCTGGGTTCTTGATCTTGTTCCATTGGTCGATATTTCTGTTTTTGTGCCAGTACCATACTGTCTTGATGACTGTTGCTTTGTAGTAGAGTCTGAAGTTGGGGAGGCTGATCCCCCCAGCTCCATTCTTCTTCCTGAGGATTGCTTTGGCTATTCGAGGTCTTTTGTGTTTCCATATGAACTGTGTTATTCATTGGTCTAGTTCTGCGAAGAATGTTATTGGAAGTTTGATAGGGATCGCATTGAATCTATAGATGACATTTGGTAGTATGGTCATTTTCACAATATTGATTCTCCCGACCCAGGAACATGGAATATTTCTCCATCTGTTTAAGTCTTCTTTAATGTCTCTCATGAGTGTCTTGTAATTTTCTGTGTACAGTTCTTTTGTTTCTTTGGGTAGGTTTATTCCTAGATATTTGATTCTTTTGGTTGCGATGGTGAAGGGGACTACCTCTTTGATTTCATTTTCTGATTTTTCATTGTTTGTGTATAGGAATGCCAGTGATTTCTGTATATTGATTTTGTATCCTGCGACTTTGCTGAATTCGCTGATTAACTCTAGTAGTTTTGTAATAGTGTCTTTGGGATTTTCTATGTATAATATCATGTCGTCTGCAAATAGAGAGTTTGACTTCTTCTTTTCCAATCTGGATTCCTTTGATTTCTTTCTCTTCTCTTATTGCTATTGCTAGAACTTCCAGGACTATGTTGAATAAGAGTGGTGAAAGTGGACATCCTGTCTTGTTCCTGATCTTAGAGGGAATGCTTTGAGTTTTTCACCATTGAGGATAATGTTCGCTGTGGGCTTCTCATATATGGCTTTCACTATGTTAAGATAAGTTCCTTCTATGCCCATTTTTGAAGAGTTTTTATCATAAATGGATGCTGTACTTTGTCAAAGGCTTTTTCTGCATCTATGGAGATGATCATGTGATTTTTGTCTTTCAATTTGTTGATATGGTGTATCACATTGATTGATTTGCGGATGTTGAAGAATCCTTGCATGCCTGGGATGAACCCAACTTGATCGTGATGAATGAGCTTTTTGATGTGTTGCTGAATTCTGTTTGCTAGGATTTTGTTGAGGATTTTGGCATCTAGATTCATCAGTGAAATTGGCCTATAATTTTCTTTTTTTGTGCCAGTACCATACTGTCTTGATGACTGTTGCTTTGTAGTAGAGTCTGAAGTTAGGGAGGCTGATCCCCCAGCTCCATTCTTCTTCCTGAGGATTGCTTTGGCTATTCGAGGTCTTTTGTGTTTCCATATGAACTGTGTTATTCATTGGTCTAGTTCTGCGAAGAATGTTATTGGAAGTTTGATAGGGATCGCATTGAATCTATAGATGACATTTGGTAGTATGGTCATTTTCACAATATTGATTCTCCCGACCCAGGAACATGGAATATTTCTCCATCTGTTTAAGTCTTCTTTAATGTCTCTCATGAGTGTCTTGTAATTTTCTGTGTACAGTTCTTTTGTTTCTTTGGGTAGGTTTATTCCTAGATATTTGATTCTTTTGGTTGCGATGGTGAAGGGGACTACCTCTTTGATTTCATTTTCTGATTTTTCATTGTTTGTGTATAGGAATGCCAGTGATTTCTGTATATTGATTTTGTATCCTGCGACTTTGCTGAATTCGCTGATTAACTCTAGTAGTTTTGTAATAGTGTCTTTGGGATTTTCTATGTATAATATCATGTCGTCTGCAAATAGAGAGTTTGACTTCTTCTTTTCCAATCTGGATTCCTTTGATTTCTTTCTCTTCTCTTATTGCTATTGCTAGAACTTCCAGGACTATGTTGAATAAGAGTGGTGAAAGTGGACACCCTTGTCTTGTTCCTGATCTTAGAGGAAATGCTTTGAGTTTTTCACCATTGAGGATAATGTTCGCTGTGGGCTTCTCATATATGGCTTTCACTATGTTAAGATAAGTTCCTTCTATGCCCATTTTTTGAAGAGTTTTTATCATAAATGGATGCTGTACTTTGTCAAAGGCTTTTTCTGCATCTATTGAAATGATCATGTGGTTTTTGTCTTTCAATTTGTTGATATGGTGTATCACATTGATTGATTTGCGGATGTTGAAGAATCCTTGCATGCCTGGGATGAACCCAACTTGATTGTGATGAATGAGCTTTTTGATGTGTTGCTGAATTCTGTTTGCTAGGATTTTGTTGAGGATTTTGGCATCTAGATTCATCAGTGAAATTGGCCTATAATTTTCTTTTTTTGTGATGTCTTTGCCTGGCTTTGGTATCAGGGTGATGGTGGCCTCGTAGAATGTGTTTGGAAGTATTCCTTCCTGTGCAATTTTTTGGAAGAGTTTTAGAAGGACAGGCATTAGCTCTTCTTTGAATGTTTGGTAGAATTCACTTGTGAAACCATCTGGCCCTGGGCTTTTATTTTTGGGTAGATTTTTGATCACAAGGTCGATTTCTGAGCTTGTGATTGGCTTGTTCATAGTTTCTATTTCTTCCTGGTTGAGTCTTGGGAGATTAATCTTCTCTAAGAAACTGTCCATTTCTTCCAGGTTGTCCAGTTTGTTGCCATAGAGTTGTTCATAATAGTCTCTTATAATCCTTTGGATTTCTGCATTATCCGTTGTGATTCCTCCTTTTTCATTTTTGATTTTGGTGATCTGGTTCTTCTCTCTCTTTTTCTTGATGAGTCTGGCCAGTGGTGTGTCGATTTTATTGACTTTTTCAAAGAACCAACTTTTTGTTTTATTTATCTTTACTATTGTTTCTTTTGTTTCTTTTTCATTTATTTCTGCTCTGATCTTTACGATTTCCCTTCTTCTGCTGGCTTTGGGGTGTTTTTGTTCTTCTTTCTCCAGTTGTTTTAAGCGTAAGATTAGGTCGTCTGTTTGAGATTTTCCTAGTTTCTTGAGGTGGGATTGTATTGCTATAAATTTCTTTTGCAGTATCCCATAGGTTTTGCACTGTCGTGTGTTTTTCCGGGCTGTGGGCTTCTCATATATGGCTTTCACTATGTTAAGATAAGTTCCTTCTATGCCCATTTTTTGAAGAGTTTTTATCATAAATGGATGCTGTACTTTGTCAAAGGCTTTTTCTGCATCTATTGAAATGATCATGTGATTTTTGTCTTTCAATTTGTTGATATGGTGTATCACATTGATTGATTTGCGGATGTTGAAGAATCCTTGCATGCCTGGGATGAACCCAACTTGATTGTGATGAATGAGCTTTTTGATGTGTTGCTGAATTCTGTTTGCTAGGATTTTGTTGAGGATTTTGGCATCTAGATTCATCAGTGAAATTGGCCTATAATTTTCTTTTTTTTGTGATGTCTTTGCCTGGCTTTGGTATCAGGGTGATGGTGGCCTCGTAGAATGTGTTTGGAAGTATTCCTTCCTGTGCAATTTTTTGGAAGAGTTTTAGAAGGACAGGCATTAGCTCTTCTTTGAATGTTTGGTAGAATTCACTTGTGAAACCATCTGGCCCTGGGCTTTTATTTTTGGGTAGATTTTTGATCACAAGGTCGATTTCTGAGCTTGTGATTGGCTTGTTCATAGTTTCTATTTCTTCCTGGTTGAGTCTTGGGAGATTAATCTTCTCTAAGAAACTGTCCATTTCTTCCAGGTTGTCCAGTTTGTTGCCATAGAGTTGTTCATAATAGTCTCTTATAATCCTTTGGATTTCTGCATTATCCGTTGTGATTCCTCCTTTTTCATTTTTGATTTTGGTGATCTGGTTCTTCTCTCTCTTTTTCTTGATGAGTCTGGCCAGTGGTGTGTCGATTTTATTGACTTTTTCAAAGAACCAACTTTTTGTTTTATTTATCTTTACTATTGTTTCTTTTGTTTCTTTTTCATTTATTTCTGCTCTGATCTTTACGATTTCCCTTCTTCTGCTGGCTTTGGGGTGTTTTTGTTCTTCTTTCTCCAGTTGTTTTAAGCGTAAGATTAGGTCGTCTGTTTGAGATTTTCCTAGTTTCTTGAGGTGGGATTGTATTGCTATAAACTTCCCTCTTAGAACTGCTTTTGCAGTATCCCATAGGTTTTGCACTGTCGTGTGTTCATTGTCATTTTCTTCTAGGAATTTTTTTATTTCTCCTTTGATTTCCTCAATGATCAGTTGGTTTTTTAGGTATGTGTTGTTTAATCTCCATGTGTTTGTGTTTTTAGCGGTTTTTTCCTGTAGTTGATCTCTAGTCTCACTGCATTGTGGTCCGAGAAGATGGTTGATAGAATTTCAGTTTTCTTGAATTGACTGAGGATTGATTTGTGGCCCAAGATGTGGTCTATCCTGGAGAATGTTCCGTGAGCACTTGAGAAGAAAGTGTATTCTTCTGCTTTTGGATGGAAAGTCCTAAAGATATCAATGAGGTCCATTTCTTCTAGTGTGGCATTTAAGGCCTGTGTTTCTTTATTAATTTTCTGTTTGGATGATCTGTCCATTGGTGTGAGAGGGGTGTTAAAGTCTCCTACTATGATTGTGTTGCTGTCAATGTCTTCTTTTATGTCTGAAAGTGTTTGTCTTATGTATTGGGGTGCTCCTGCGTTGGGAGCGTAGATATTTATGATTGTTATGTCTTCTTCTTGGATGGATCCCTTAATCATGATGTAGTGACCTGCCTTGTCTCTTAGAATCTTCTTTACTTTAAAATCTATTTTATCTGATATGAGGATTGCTACTCCAGCTTTCTTTTGATTTCCATTTGCATGGAATATCTTTTTCCAGCCTCTCACTTTCAGTCTATGAGTGTCTCTAGGTCTGAAGTGAGTTTCCTGGAGGCAGCATATGTCTGGGTTGTATTTTTGGATCCATTCAGCCACTCTGTGTCTTTTGGTTGGGGCGTTTAGTCCATTGACATTCAAAGTAATTACTGATACAAATGACCCTATTGTCATCTTCTTAGATGGTATGATGGGTTTGTTTCGTGGGTCTTCTCCTTTTATACTTGTTTTCTATATAAGTCCCTTTAACATTTGTTGTAAGGCTGGTTTGGTGTGACTAAATTCTTTTAGTTTTTGCTTGTCTGTAAAGCTTTTGATTTCTCCATCAATTTTGAAGGAGATCCTTGCAGGGTAGAGGATTCTTGGTTGCAGATTATTCTCTTTCAGCCATTTAAATGTGTCCTGCCATTCCCTTCTGGCCTGCAGAGTTTCTGTTGAAAGATCAGCTGTTAAGCGGATGGGCTTTCCCTTGTATGTCACTAGTTGCTTTTCCCTTGCTGCTTTGAGAATTCTATCTGTGTGTTTAATTTGTGTTAACTTCATTAATATGTGTCTTGGTGTGTTTCTTCTCGGATTGATTCTGTTAGGTACTCTTTGTGCTTCTTGGACTTGATTGACTATTTCTTTTCCCATGTTGGGGAAATTTTCAACTATAATCTCTTCAAAAATTTTCTCATAGCCTTTCTTTTTTTCTTCTTCTTCTGGAACCCCTATAATTCGAATATTGGTGCGTTTGATATTATCCCATAGGTCTCTGAGGCTGTCCTCTGCTCTTTTCATTCTTTGAGCTAGAGTCTGTTTTTCAGCAGTTACTTCCACCATTTTATCTTCCAGCTCACTTATCCGGTCTTCTGTCTCAGATACTCTGCTCTTGATTCCTTCTACAGTGTTTTTCAGTTCAGCAATTGAGTTGTTTGTCTTATGTATTGGGGTGCTCCTGCGTTGGGAGCGTAGATATTTATGATTGTTATGTCTTCTTCTTGGATGGATCCCTTAATCATGATGTAGTGACCTGCCTTGTCTCTTAGAATCTTCTTTACTTTAAAATCTATTTTATCTGATATGAGGATTGCTACTCCAGCTTTCTTTTGATTTCCATTTGCATGGAATATCTTTTTCCAGCCTCTCACTTTCAGTCTATGAGTGTCTCTAGGTCTGAAGTGAGTTTCCTGGAGGCAGCATATGTCTGGGTTGTATTTTTGGATCCATTCAGCCACTCTGTGTCTTTTGGTTGGGGCGTTTAGTCCATTGACATTCAAAGTAATTACTGATACAAATGACCCTATTGTCATCTTCTTAGATGGTATGATGGGTTTGTTTCGTGGGTCTTCTCCTTTTATACTTGTTTTCTATATAAGTCCCTTTAACATTTGTTGTAAGGCTGGTTTGGTGTGACTAAATTCTTTTAGTTTTTGCTTGTCTGTAAAGCTTTTGATTTCTCCATCAATTTTGAAGGAGATCCTTGCAGGGTAGAGGATTCTTGGTTGCAGATTATTCTCTTTCAGCCATTTAAATGTGTCCTGCCATTCCCTTCTGGCCTGCAGAGTTTCTGTTGAAAGATCAGCTGTTAAGCGGATGGGCTTTCCCTTGTATGTCACTAGTTGCTTTTCCCTTGCTGCTTTGAGAATTCTATCTGTGTGTTTAATTTGTGTTAACTTCATTAATATGTGTCTTGGTGTGTTTCTTCTCGGATTGATTCTGTTAGGTACTCTTTGTGCTTCTTGGACTTGATTGACTATTTCTTTTCCCATGTTGGGGAAATTTTCAACTATAATCTCTTCAAAAATTTTCTCATAGCCTTTCTTTTTTTCTTCTTCTTCTGGAACCCCTATAATTCGAATATTGGTGCGTTTGATATTATCCCATAGGTCTCTGAGGCTGTCCTCTGCTCTTTTCATTCTTTGAGCTAGAGTCTGTTTTTCAGCAGTTACTTCCACCATTTTATCTTCCAGCTCACTTATCCGGTCTTCTGTCTCAGATACTCTGCTCTTGATTCCTTCTACAGTGTTTTTCAGTTCAGCAATTGAGTTGTTTGTCTCTGTTACTTTTTTGGTTAGTTCTTGTATTTCTTTATTCAGTGTGTTAGTTGTATCTTGCAATTTCTCTGAAATTCTGTTTTCAGTGTCTTTGATCATCTTTACTATCATTCTTCTGAAATCACTTTCAGAAAGTTTGTCCAAATTCTCTTCATTAATTTGATCTAGTGTGTTTGTGGATTGTTCCTTCACTTGTGTGGTATTTCTCTGCCGTTTCATTGTTATTATTAATTTTTTAAAACTGATTCTGTTTGGGATTTCCTTTTCCCAGACTTTGAGTTACGTCTGTTGGTGTTTGTTGTTTGGATGGGGCTTCTATTCTGGGTGATGCTGGTGATTGGGTGATGTCAGGACTTGTATACAAGTGATTACCTTTGCTGGCGTTCTCACTTGTATACTGCTCTTTAGTGTTATGTGTTCTCTAGTATTGTAGAGTTTTGGAGTCAGTGCACCCTCCTTAAAACCCCGGGCCTTGTTGCCTGACCAGGGAATGAAGATTTCACGGCTGGTTTGTTATGGCATTAAATGATATTAAAACATATATATGCAAATGAGAAACAGAAGGTATACCTTTGACAAATGGCAATTTAAAAATTATGCAAGTACTATCTAGTGTATTGAATTATACACATAAACATATACAGCTATAACATAACCCAAGCATTCCAATCAAAAGTATAGTACAATACGTTAGCACGGCGAATAGAGAAATCCAAGAATGATATCCACAAGTTAATAAGCAAACTAAGTAGAGTACCAATTGGAGAATAATGCTAAAGCAGGATCCCCGTTGGGGATAAGGCAATGAGGACAGAACAGACTAAGAAATATAGTGGGGAAAGGGAAAAAGAGAAAGGGAGGATAGAAGAGAAATATAGAATAATATTGCAAAGTTAAATATAGGAAGATAAAGATTTGTATGTATTAGAATTTAGTGCTATAGGAAAGGAGCTTCAGAGAAAGCAAAGAATTATAGAGGAGGTAGTAGTACAAATGAAAAATTATTAAAAATTAAAAGATCTAATTTTATAGAAAAATATAGAAAAACAAAGCAAAAATAAAAAAAGAAAACAAAACCCCCACAGAACCTTAAAAGGCCAATGGGGAACCAGAAGTTTATACCAAAATAAAATGTGTGGTTTAAAAGGAAAAAGAAAAAAAAAATTATGTAAACTTGAATATATTCAGTCTTACTGATAAGATTAGTCGCTTCAATAGAATTCATTGAAGGAACTGAACACACCCACTCTCTCACACACACACACACACACACCCCGAAAAAAAAGAAAAAAAAAAAGCGGTGGGTGCACTGAGTGGGTTTGGAAAAAAGAGAGAAAAAAAAAATTGAAACAAAGTAATACAATACAAAAAATGAAATTTTAAAGTCCAGCAGTAACTCCAGCTTCAGACAAAACGTGAAAATAGTGTTTATGTTCTTCTGTCTCTTGCTGACTATTCAGGAATTATCAGTCTTTTTCTTGCCTCTGGCTGTGGTTGGATCTGAAGACCTCTTTGACTGTTTGTTTTGGCCTATTCCAGAATTAAAAGGCCCGCCCAGGCTGGCCCTGGGAGTTTCTTAATCCAAATCCTTTTCGGGCCCTAAATTTAAAACCTGGTTTGTTATGGCATTAAATGATATTAAAACATATATATGCAAATGAGAAACAGAAGGTATACCTTTGACAAATGGCAATTTAAAAATTATGCAAGTACTATCTAGTGTATTGAATTATACACATAAACATATACAGCTATAACATAACCCAAGCATTCCAATCAAAATATAGTACAATACGTTAGCACGGCGAATAGAGAAATCCAAGAATGATATCCACAAGTTAATAAGCAAACTAAGTAGAGTACCAATTGGAGAATAATGCTAAAGCAGGATCCCCGTTGGGGATAAGGCAATGAGGACAGAACAGACTAAGAAATATAGTGGGGAAAGGGAAAAAGAGAAAGGGAGGATAGAAGAGAAATATAGAATAATATTGCAAAGTTAAATATAGGAAGATAAAGATTTGTATGTATTAGAATTTAGTGCTATAGGAAAGGAGCTTCAGAGAAAGCAAAGAATTATAGAGGAGGTAGTAGTACAAATGAAAAAATTATTAAAAATTAAAAGATCTAAATTTTATAGAAAAATATAGAAAAACAAAGCAAAAATAATAAAAACAAACAAAACCCCCACAGAACCTTAAAAGGCCAATGGGGAACCAGAAGTTTATACCAAAATAAAATGTGTGGTTTAAAAGGAAAAAAAAAAAAAAATTATGTAAACTTGAATATATTCAGTCTTACTGATAAGATTAGTCGCTTCAATAGAATTCAGTGAAGGAACTGAACACACCCACTCTCTCTCTCACACACACCCCCAAGAAAAGAAAAAAAAAAAAAGCGGTGGGTGCCCTGAGTGGGTTTGGAAAAAAGAGAGAGAAAAAAAAAAAAAATTGAAACAAAGTAATACAATACAAAAAATGAAATTTTAAAGTCCAGCAGTAACTCCAGCTTCAGACAAAACGTGAAAATAGTGTTTATGTTCTTCTGTCTCTTGCTGACTATTCAGGAATTATCAGTCTTTTTCTTGCCTCTGGCTGTGGTTGGATCTGAAGACCTCTTTGACTGTTTGTTTTGGCCTATTCCAGAATTAAAAGGCCCGCCCAGGCTGGCCCTGGGAGTTTCTTAATCCAAATCCCTTTTCTTGCTGGGTGGAGCTAAGTTCCCTCCCTGTAGCTTGACCAGCAGCCCTGCAGTTTGACCAGCAGCCAAACTACAGTAGGGAAAATGGCGTCTGTCTCACAGAGGATTTATTCCCACATGCTCTATGGGAAGCACTTCTGCAGTGCCCCCGACCCTGCTGCAGGCCACCGTCGACCCCCGCCACCGCGGGAGACGTCAGGTTACTCAGAGGTGAGTCTGGCTCAGTCACATGCAGGATCGCTATTCCTCTCTCCCTGATCACAGTGCGCAGAGACTTTCCAGTCCTCCTCGGCGGCTCTGTGATCGGGTTAATGGTAACCTCCTCCAAAGGGAACTGAGTGCCGCCCTTCCGAGGCCTGCTCAAGGGCACTTCTAGCTCAAGGGGCACCTGGACCCTCCAAAGCAGGTCTGGCTCAGTCCCTTGTGGGTGTTAGTGCTCCTCTCCCGGGTTTTGATCTGCAACAGGCTTTGCGGCTTTGGCCCGCCCAGCCTCTCCGGCGGGTATGAGGTTTGACTTTTAAAAGTGTGATTGCGCCCTCCTACCGTCTTGATGCGGCTTCTCCTTTGTTCTTCGATGCGGGGTGTCCTCTCTGTGATCAGATCCAACCTCCTTTCGTCGATGGTTTCCTAGGAACTCGTCGCAATTCAGGCGATTTTGCAGGAGAGATGAGTGCACGTCCTTCTACGCCGCCATCTTAGCTCCACCCCCTTCATTGCTGATTTTAATAAATTTGTCTCCTTCTCTCCCTCCCTCAGAGCTTTCTCTGTATTACCCCTTTCAGTCAAGACATCATTTTCTGATTTGTGTTCTTTAATTAGTATAGTTAGACTATTTGCATTCATGTCGAGAAGATGCGGTGGGTGCCCTGAGTGGGTTTGGAAAAAAGAGAGAAAAAAAAATTGAAACAAAGTAATACAATACAAAAAATGAAATTTTAAAGTCCAGCAGTAACTCCAGCTTCAGACAAAACGTGAAAATAGTGTTTATGTTCTTCTGTCTCTTGCTGACTATTCAGGAATTATCAGTCTTTTTCTTGCCTCTGGCTGTGGTTGGATCTGAAGACCTCTTTGACTGTTTGTTTTGGCCTATTCCAGAATTAAAAGGCCCGCCCAGGCTGGCCCTGGGAGTTTCTTAATCCAAACCCCTTTTCTTGTTGGGTGGAGCTAAGTTCCCTCCCTGTAGCTTGACCAGCAGCCCTGCAGTTTGACCAGCAGCCAAACTACAGTAGGGAAAATGGCGTCTGTCTCACAGAGGATTTATTCCCACATGCTCTATGGGAAGCACTTCTGCAGTGCCCCCGACCCTGCTGCAGGCCACCGTCGACCCCCGCCACCGCGGGAGACGTCAGGTTACTCAGAGGTGAGTCTGGCTCAGTCACATGCAGGATCGCTATTCCTCTCTCCCTGATCACAGTGCGCAGAGACTTTCCAGTCCTCCTCGGCGGCTCTGTGATCGGGTTAATGGTAACCTCCTCCAAAGGGAACTGAGTGCCGCCCTTCCGAGGCCTGCTCAAGGGCACTTCTAGCTCAAGGGGCACCTGGACCCTCCAAAGCAGGTCTGGCTCAGTCCCTTGTGGGTGTTAGTGCTCCTCTCCCGGGTTTTGATCTGCAACAGGCTTTGCGGCTTTGGCCCGCCCAGCCTCTCCGGCGGGTATGAGGTTTGACTTTTAAAAGTGCGATTGCGCCCCTCCTACCGTCTTGATGCGGCTTCTCCTTTGTTCTTCGATGCGGGGTGTCCTCTCTGTGATCAGATCCAACCTCCTTTCGTCGATGGTTTCCTAGGAACTCGTCGCAATTCAGGCGATTTTGCAGGAGAGATGAGTGCACGTCCTTCTACGCCGCCATCTTAGCTCCACCCCCTTCATTGCTGATTTTAATAAATTTGTCTCCTTCTCTCCCTCCCTCAGAGCTTTCTCTTTGTATTACCCCTTTCAGTAAACCAGGTTTTTGTTTATTTATTGTATCATTTTTTCCATTTTACTGATTTGTGTTCTTTAATTAGTATAGTTAGACTATTTGCATTCATGCAAATACTGATGTGATTTAAAGGATCTTGTCTACAATTTATATTTATTCTTTATGATTTTTTTCTGCCTTGACATTTTTATTAGAATTTCCTTAAATATTCCCTGTAGATATACTCAGAACTACATTAGGCATTGTTGTACATTTTGCTGTCACCAATAAAAGAAAATTTAAGACAAAACTCCAGTCTATTATATCTACAAACTTGATCCTTTCGTTCTTTTCTGCCTTTCAGGATGTTCCAAGTTTCCTTCTTTTTATTGTCGTTGTTTAAATTTTTTTTTTAGTCATTATTTGAAAGTATGTTACTTGCCTTTGAGAATGTTTTGATTGCTTCTTCATTCCTGGATAATATTTTCACTAGATTTAGAAACATTCAGTGTGACAGTTTCTTCCTTCTAGTGCTTGGAATGTTTATCACCTCTTTCTTACCTTTCTTTTATTAGATTTCACTGCCATGCAAATTGTTTTTCACCGCCATGCAAATTGTTTTTCACCTATAGATAATGTCATTTTCCTATGTCTGCTTTCAAAATTTTTTTCCTTACTTTTTAGTCTATTTTCACTGATTTGAAGTTTCTTCATAATTGCCTACTGAAACATTTAATAGCTAGCTTAAAATCACTGTGTGATAATTACAAAATCTGTATCATCTTAGTGTTGGGATCTATTTGCTTGTCTTATTCAAGTTAAAATCTTCCAGATTCTTGCTATAAGTGACCGTCTTGGTATCACTCACCTCTAACCTTCCTGAACTCAATGATGGAATTTTTACAGAGGCATTCTCAAGGGGGCATGATCAGGTATTAGCCCCCTTTTAAGCCACACTTTCATCTCCAAAGACGTGTGTGCTTGTGTGGGGGATAGGGTGCTAAAAATCAGTCTCCTAATTCACGGACTGTAGCCTTCAAGGCTCCCTTCTCCAGGCAAGAATACTGGAGTGGGTTGCCATTTCCTTTTCCAAGGGATCTTCCTGATCCAGGGATCAAACTCACATATTCTGCACTGGCAGACAGATTATTCACTGAGCCTCCAGTGAAGTCCCCAAATAAAGTCACTAGATTCTAATATCTAATTATGGCTCTTGTCATTTTTATGATTGTGTAATTATATATCTAAGAGAGCCAGATACCAGGATGAGCAATGGAAAGTGTCTTTGAAGCTTTCTATATAATCATTAATGTTTCTATGATCTACTGTAAGTATTTGTGGCTTTTATTATTTAATGATTATCAAGAAGGTTACCATCATATTCAGTCATGAGTTTAGTCATCCATTAGATTTGTTCCTGAATCTCTTTGCTGTAAGCTAATCATCCTAGTTTTTCTTTAAATCATCTTCATTTAAAAGACCTAAATTTAAGACCAGAAACCATCAAACTCTTAGAGGAGAATATAGGCAAAACACTCAAGGACATAAATCAAAGCAAGATCTTCTCTGACCCACCTACTAGAATAGTGGAACTAAAAAGACAAATGAACATGTGGGACTTCATGAAACTTAAAAGCTTTTGTACAGCAAAAGAAATCACAAAAAAGCTGAACAGACAGCCCACAGAGTGGGAGAAAATCACAGCAAATGAAACAACAGACAAAGAATTCATCTCCAAAATCTACAAGCAACTCAAGATAACTCAGCACTGGAAAAATGAACAACCCAATCAAAAAATGGGAAACGGACCTAAACAGACACCTCTCCAAAGAGGACATACAGAAGGCCCTAAAGCACATGAAACGATGCTCAACTTCACTTATAATTAGAGAAATGCAAGTCAAAACTACAATGAGATATCACCTCACACCCATCAGAATGGCCATCATCCATAAATCGACAGACAATAAATGCTGGAGAGGGTGCGGAGAAAAGGGAACACTCCTGCATTGCTGGTGGGAATGTAGATTGATACAGCCACTATGGAAGATAGTATGGAGATTTCTTAAAAAACTAAAAATAGAAGCACCATACGACCCAGCAATCCCACTCTTAGGCTTATACCCTGATGAAATCAAATCTGAAAGAAGCACCTGTACCCCAATGTTCATTGCAGCTCTCTATACAATAACTAGAACATGGAAGCAACCTAGATGCCCATCGACGAATGAATGGATACAGAAGCCCTGGTACATATATACAATGGAATACTACACAGCTTTAAAGAGAAATGCAGAAGAATCCGCCCTAATGAGGTGGCTGGATCTAGAACATATCATGGAAAGTGAAGTCAGTCAGAAAGAGAAGGACAAATACAGTATATTAACACATATATATGGAATCTAGTAGTATGGTGATGATGGCACATGCAGTGAAGTGACAGAAAGACAGATATGGACAGTGGACATATGGACATTGTGGGGAAGGAACAGAGGGTGGGAGGCATAAAGGAAGTAGCATGCAGGCCTGTACTATCATAAGTGAAGAAAATAGCTATAGTCATTGCTCTGTGAGAACAGGGGACCCTTCGGGGTGCTGTGTGATGGTTGGGAGGGATGGGAAAGGGGGGATATACATATGACTAATCTGGGAACATACATATCTGTAAACAACAAAACTCTAAAAGTTAAAAGTAAAATAAAGGTGTTTTTTTTTTTTTTTTTAAACATTCTTTCCAAAAAAAAAAAGCACATTTTGTTTTAGATTAACACAATTTTCTTGTCTGGAACCAACAGATATAATTCATTGCTAAAAAGTTTCCATATAAATGATGTTTTATAGCTTTTTTTTCCCAAACCCAACAGAGAAATGAAGCAACGGATGATCTGATTAGTCAATACAACTCCTCAGGTTATTAGTTGTGAGAATGAGCATAACTGATATTCCCCATTAGCTGCAGATGATGTATTTTTTCCATGTGGCCTTATTCAAACTCTCTACCCTGTGTCTTTAATTACACTTACTATAAGAAGCAAACTGTATTCTTAAAGGAACAATTCTGGATTTTGGATTGTTAATTTCTAGGGCATAAAAATATAATTGATATTTCTACATAGATCTTGTATGTTTTGTTCTTCATTAACACAATGTAATATGTTGAATGATTTTCAAACATTAAACCAACTTTGGATTATGAAAATAAATCCTGCTTAGTCTGATGTGAAATTCTATTAATTTTTGACAATTTAATTTGCTAGTATTTTTTTAGAGTTTTGCGTGTATTTTTTCGGGGTTGGGGGCGGGCTGGGGAGAGAGGGGATTGGCGGGCTTTCGTTTATCTATTTTATCCATCTTTGTTCTTTGGCCCGTGTGGGCCTCCCATCGTGGTGGCCTCTGTTGTCGCAGAGCACCAGCCCTGGGCGCATGCGCTCCAGAGCTCTGGCTCGGTAATTGGACACATGGGTCCAGCCACTCCGTGGCACGTGGGATCTTGCCAGGCCAGGGATTGAACTGGCGTCCCTTGCACTGCAAGGCGGTGTCCTTACCCACTGGACCGATATGGAAGTGGACATATGGACATTGTGGGGAAGGAACAGAGGGTGGGAGGCATAAAGGAAGTAGCATGCAGGCCTGTACTATCATAAGTGAAGAAAATAGCTATAGTCATTGCTCTGTGAGAACAGGGGACCCTTCGGGGTGCTGTGTGATGGTTGGGAGGGATGGGAAAGGGGGGATATACATATGACTAATCTGGGAACATACATATCTGTAAACAACAAAACTCTAAAAGTTAAAAGTAAAATAAAGGTGTTTTTTTTTTTTTTTTTAAACATTCTTTCCAAAAAAAAAAAGCACATTTTGTTTTAGATTAACACAATTTTCTTGTCTGGAACCAACAGATATAATTCATTGCTAAAAAGTTTCCATATAAATGATGTTTTATAGCTTTTTTTTCCAATCCCAACAGAGAAATGAAGCAACGGATGATCTGATTAGTCAATACAACTCCTCAGGTTATTAGTTGTGAGAATGAGCATAACTGATATTCCCCATTAGCTGCAGATGATGTATTTTTTCCATGTGGCCTTATTCAAACTCTCTACCCTGTGTCTTTAATTACACTTACTATAAGAAGCAAACTGTATTCTTAAAGGAACAATTCTGGATTTTGGATTGTTAATTTCTAGGGCATAAAAATATAATTGATATTTCTACATAGATCTTGTATGTTTTGTTCTTCATTAACACAATGTAATATGTTGAATGATTTTCAAACATTAAACCAACTTTGGATTATGAAAATAAATCCTGCTTAGTCTGATGTGAAATTCTATTAATTTTTGACAATTTAATTTGCTAGTATTTTTTTAGAGTTTTGCGTGTATTTTTTCGGGGGGTTGGGGGGGGCGGGCTGGGGAGAGAGGGGGATTGGCGGGCTTTCGTTTATCTATTTTTATCCATCTTTGTTCTTTGGCCCGTGTGGGCCTCCCATCGCGGTGGCCTCTGTTGTCGCAGAGCACCAGCCCTGGGCGCATGCGCTCCAGAGCTCTGGCTCGGTAATTGGACACATGGGTCCAGCCACTCCGTGGCACGTGGGATCTTGCCAGGCCAGGGATTGAACTGGCGTCCCTTGCACTGCAAGGCGGTGTCCTTACCCACTGGACCACCAGGGAAGCCCAAGAGTATTGCGTGTATGTTTATAGAAAGTAGTGTTACTCATTTTTCAGTTCTTTATTCTTAAGGGGTTTCCCAAGTGTGCAGTGCTAAAGAATCTGATTGCCAGTGCAGGAAACACAAGATATTCTAGTTCTATCCATGAGACAGGAAGAGCTCCTAGAGTAGGATATGGCAACCAACTCCAGTATACTTGCCAGTGAAATCCCATGGAAAGAGGAACCTAACAACCTACAGTCCAAGGGGTCACAAAGATTGGACATGACTAAGCACAAGCATATGCCTATTTACAGCTATACATTTACCTATGGGCACCACTTTAACTACACACCGTAACCTTTTTCATATTATATTGTTTTCATTGATCTGATAATTTCTCTTATGATTTTTAACTTGATGAATTGTTTTTCTTAAATATGTTGCTTAATTTATATGTATTTTTGTATCTCCAAAATTTAATTGTCTAATTTTTCATTTTATTCCATGATGTAAAACATTCAATATTTCAAAACATATTTATAGCCTAGCCTATAGCTTCTCCAGAAGACTATTTCATGTGCATTGAGAGGAATGCTTATCTGATTTTCTTGCACAGTATGTTCTAAGGTGCTGGTGAGAACTACTTGATTTATTATTTTTCTAGTCTATAATTCCTTGTTGATCTTCTCCCTCATTGTTCTATTACTGAAAGCACAGTATTTAAGCTTTAAATATATATATATATATATATATATATATATATATATATAGTTTATATTACATATTATTTATATACAGATAATACAAATTTTTTGAATATAGTTACTGATAAAATATTCAATATTCAGCTATTATTCATATATAATTTTTTTAAATTTTGTTTTTATTTTAAAATACTATCCTAGGACTTCCCTGGTGGTCCAGTAGGTAAGAACATCACCTTGCAGTGCAAGGGGCACCGGTTTGATCCCTGGCCTGGGAAGATTCCACGTGCCATGGAGCGGCTGGACCGATGTGTCCAACTTCCATTACCGAGCTCTGGAGTTCATGCGCCCAGAGCTGGTGCTCTGCAACAAGAGAGGCCATTGCAATGGAAGGCCCACACAGGCCAAAGAACAAAGATAAATAATTGAAAGATCAATAGAAGTGGTCAAAAAAAAAGCCAAAAAACCCAACCAACCAACCAAACAAAATAATACTGAGAATTTATTTCAAGGTTCTCCCCTCACCCTACTTAGGTTGAGTTCCCAGAAGAAGATGAAGCCTGCATTTTCTGTAGGTTACAAATTAACGTATTTATCCTCTTCTTCAAACTATTTTTCACAGATCATGAGTCTCAAATGGGAGGCAATTTTCAATAAAAAATGTGCAAGGATTTCCTCACAATTAAATAAATAAATAAATAAATAAATAAACAGATGGGACTTCCCTGGTGGTCCAGTGTGTAACGAGTTGATCCCTGACCTGGGAAGATCCCACGTGCCACAGAGTGTGGTCCTATTAAGAACCAGTGCTCTGGAGCACATGCGCCCAGAGCTGGTGCTCTGAAACGAGAGGGGCCACTGCAATGGGAGGCCCACACAGGCCAAAGAACAAAGATAAATAATTGAAAGATCAATAGAAGTGGTCAAAAAAAAAGCCAAAAAACCCAACCAACCAACCAAACAAAATAATACTGAGAATTTATTTCAAGGTTCTCCCCTCACCCTACTTAGGTTGAGTTCCCAGAAGAAGATGAAGCCTGCATTTTCTGTAGGTTACAAATTAACGTATTTATCCTCTTCTTCAAACTATTTTTCACAGATCATGAGTCTCAAATGGGAGGCAATTTTCAATAAAAAATGTGCAAGGATTTCCTCACAATTAAATAAATAAATAAATAAATAAATAAACAGATGGGACTTCCCTGGTGGTCCAGTGTGTAACGAGTTGATCCCTGACCTGGGAAGATCCCACGTGCCACAGAGTGTGGTCCTATTAAGAACCAGTGCTCTGGAGCACATGCGCCCAGAGCTGGTGCTCTGAAACGAGAGAGGCCACTGAAATGGGAGGCCCACACATGCCAAAGAATAAAGATGGATGAAAATAATAAATAACTAAGGAACTACTCCTGGAATGAAGTTAAAAAAAAACAAACAAACAGATGCATACTAGGTGGGTAGTGTTTCAAGAGAAAGTCTACAAAATAATCTATCATGTATATAGAGACATAAGACTAATCATTTTGAACTTTAAAGCAGAAAAATATGACGTCAAAGAGTTACAATGCTGGTACCACATCTTGAAATAGACAGTAGAAAGAAGATTATCTTACTAAATACTACAGTTATTCTCAATATAGTAAAAAAAAGATTCTGGAGCAATAGTCCTAGTCAGATATTTTTATGGAAATTTCTTTTTAATCATCAAACAGTTTCTGATATGAAAATATAAATTAAAATAAACATATGACCTCAAATTACATTGGTAGTGGTGGTGGTGGTTTAGATGTTAAATCACGTTCGACTCTGGAGAGACCAATGTAGCCCACCAGGCTCCTCCATCCATGGAGTTCTCCAGGCAAGAATAGTGGAATGGGTTACCACTTCCTTCTCAAGGGGATCTTCCAGACCCAGGTATCAAATCCTAGTCTCCTGCATCAGAGGTGGTCTCCTACATTGCAAGTGGATTCTTTACTGCTAAGCCACCAAGGATTCTCTACATTAAATATACATATTGTTAAATACAGAATTTTGTCCCCTGAAAATTCATATGTTAAAGGATTAATCCTCAGTGTAACTATAGTTGGAAATGGTACCTATTGAAAAGTGAAAGTGAAAGTAAAGTCACTGACTCTTTGTGACTGATGGACAATCCATGGAATTCTTTCAGGCAAGAATACTGGAGTGGGTAGCCTTTCCCTTCTCCAAGGGATCTTCCCAACCCAGGTATTGGATCAAACCAAGGTTTCCCACATTGCAGGTGGATTCTCTACCAACTGAACTACCGTGGAAGTCCAAGAATACTGGAGTGGGTAGCCCATCTCTTCTCCAAGGGAACTTCCTGACCTAGGAATTGAATTGGGATCTTCTGATTGCAGGCAGATTCTGGAATCAGCTAAGCTACAGGGAAATCCAATAGAAAGGTATTCAATGTACTCAATTTTTATTTTTTCCACATATTCAATTTTGTATATCAGTATACAAGGTCTGCTATGAAAAAATATCACTGACTGGGTGGTTCAAACAACATATTCTTGCCCACAATGCTTTGATCTTTCCTAGGAAGGAGTTTACTACAATAAACTGACCAAAGAAATACGCACAATTCACTGTTTAATTGATTTTTGAGTTTTAGGATTCTAGATGTTTTAATCCTAGATGGTTAAGCCACTATACTATATTTTGCATTTTTTGTTCGCATTATGAAAAAATTAATTATAAAAAATGTATATATAACAAGTCACATGTGAATTTCTTCATCACTTAGTATTTAACAAATAATTGCATTTTACTTGATCTATACAACTTCAATTATCCATTAATTATCTTGAGTGAAATTTCAGATGCATCATTTCATTCAGGGATATTTCTTTAAAATAAAGTTAAAAGAACATACTTTTTTAAACACAAAATTACAGTATCATTATTTCATTAACCATACCTAGTGTGAAAATTTTAAGTAGATGGAAAGCAGAAGTAATGATAAAATTTATATGAACTCAAATTATGAAAATGTGTTAAAATTGTCTTGTCAACAATTTTTAGCAATTGTTAAATATATCTCCCATATTTGGAACGAAAATTAGAAGAAACATGTAACACCTAGTAAAAATTCAGGTAAGTCCCTCAAATCTGGGGTTTATCAAATCAGGACTCTGTGAGGCATCATTAAACGGTCTACAAGGTAAAATCACTGAAAATAAAATCATTATTGATTTCTGTATTAAAGCATGACAGTAATTGAGGAAACTCATTAACAATTTCATTAGGGATTTTCTAGGCTTGCATCATAGTGTTAGGGGAATAATTCATTTAATCGAGGCAGTTTTAGTTATGATAGTTGTAGCTGCCGATAATTGGTAATTGGGGTGCTACATGGAGAAAATATTAATTCTTTCCTTCTTCAAGAACCTACTTCAACCTTCATTTGTAGGCTACTAACTGACTTGGTCTGAACACACCAAAGAGAAAACAAACAGAAATTTTTACTCTGCGGGTTCTTACAAGATTTTGCTATTGATTTATTATGCATGTTTATTATATTGTTTAATGAAATCTTATACAATCATGTCTAAATTGTTTATAAGGAAATATTGACATAATAAATGAAAATCTGAGGCATACAAAAATCCTCATAATATTGATAACAAATAATAATGTATTATGAATCATTTTAACATACTAGTGGGACAAAGGACAAACAAGAAGAATGCTTTGATTAATGCTTTTTTTTTTTTTTGCGATTCATGCTGTTTTTGTGTGAGTCAATCTAAGTTGGCTTCTGCCGTTTTTTATTATGTGTAAAACAATGTACAAATATGCACATGACAGAATAGTAATATGATAATATGGTATTTATAATGTGACACAAAATTGACTTTTTTGTAATAACTGACGCACGACAGTTTTTCTGTTGATATATTAATGATTACTTAGCATCTGTAAGATACTCAAATGCAGCGGAATTCAAGAAAACATTGTTCTGATCCAAAGATCTTCCCAGGATATCAAAGGTCAAAGGGTTCAGAAGTATCATTATTTCATTAACCATACCTAGTGTGAAAATTTTAAGTAGATGGAAAGCAGAAGTAATGATAAAATTTATATGAACTCAAATTATGAAAATGTGTTAAAATTGTCTTGTCAACAATTTTTAGCAATTGTTAAATATATCTCCCATATTTGGAACGAAAATTAGAAGAAACATGTAACACCTAGTAAAAATTCAGGTAAGTCCCTCAAATCTGGGGTTTATCAAATCAGGACTCTGTGAGGCATCATTAAACGGTCTACAAGGTAAAATCACTGAAAATAAAATCATTATTGATTTCTGTATTAAAGCATGACAGTAATTGAGGAAACTCATTAACAATTTCATTAGGGATTTTCTAGGCTTGCATCATAGTGTTAGGGGAATAATTCATTTAATCGAGGCAGTTTTAGTTATGATAGTTGTAGCTGCCGATAATTGGTAATTGGGGTGCTACATGGAGAAAATATTAATTCTTTCCTTCTTCAAGAACCTACTTCAACCTTCATTTGTAGGCTACTAACTGACTTGGTCTGAACACACCAAAGAGAAAACAAACAGAAATTTTTACTCTGCGGGTTCTTACAAGATTTTGCTATTGATTTATTATGCATGTTTATTATATTGTTTAATGAAATCTTATACAATCATGTCTAAATTGTTTATAAGGAAATATTGACATAATAAATGAAAATCTGAGGCATACAAAAATCCTCATAATATTGATAACAAATAATAATGTATTATGAATCATTTTAACATACTAGTGGGACAAAGGACAAACAAGAAGAATGCTTTGATTAATGCTTTTTTTTTTTTTGCGATTCATGCTGTTTTTGTGTGAGTCAATCTAAGTTGGCTTCTGCCGTTTTTTATTATGTGTAAAACAATGTACAAATATGCACATGACAGAATAGTAATATGATAATATGGTATTTATAATGTGACACAAAATTGACTTTTTTGTAATAACTGACGCACGACAGTTTTTCTGTTGATATATTAATGATTACTTAGCATCTGTAAGATACTCAAATGCAGCGGAATTCAAGAAAACATTGTTCTGATCCAAAGATCTTCCCAGGATATCAAAGGTCAAGGTATAGTTGAAGATTTTTTTTTACATATGAAAAGTAAATGTCCTGGCAGAATGCTTTTGATTTTGGTCAAGTTTCCACAAATAAATAGAACCAATACGATTGTGAAAACTAATAAAGAGAAGCCTTAACTGAAATACTTGGAAGACCAAGAACAAGATGAAGCTCTCATACCTTACAATGACAGCATAGCCCAACAAGAAGAAAGACTCCTTCTTCCTGGTCAGAGCTCGGCCAATGAAAAGCTTGAGGATGAAGTAAGCCATCAAGAAGTCTCAAATGTTTTTGAAAAGCAGTAATAGCAACTTTAGAACAAAATGTGACCGCATTATTCATCTTTTAAACATAAACTGAAACTACTTTAAGAGAAGATCAACAATGCTTCAAATTGCTGATGATACATTCAACAGGGTTAATCTTATGTTGCTTGATAAATATTCTGTTTTTATATTTTTAAAAACAGAGAAGCTTGTACTTATAAAAGAACTATTTACAGAAACTAACACAAGACATACACATGAAACAGAATGTGCCAAATAGCAAGAACATATTTTTTTCACAGCTTTGAATATATGTATCTTAAGATATATTTTCATTTACTTTCTTTTGCTTATGGCTTTATTAGGCTTACTGGTCACCAAAAACCCCTTTAAAAGCAGTAATTAAAGTCAATTAAAATTTTTTTCATAAAAATTGAGGCATACAAAAATCCTCATAATATTGATAACAAATAATAATGTATTATGAATCATTTTAACATACTAGTGGGACAAAGGACAAACAAGAAGAATGCTTTGATTAATGCTTTTTTTTTTTTTTGCGATTCATGCTTTTTTTTTGTGAGTCAATCTAAGTTGGCTTCTGCCGTTTTTTATTATGTGTAAAACAATGTACAAATATGCACATGACAGAATAGTAATATGATAATATGGTATTTATAATGTGACACAAAATTGACTTTTTTGTAATAACTGACGCACGACAGTTTTTCTGTTGATATATTAATGATTACTTAGCATCTGTAAGATACTCAAATGCAGCGGAATTCAAGAAAACATTGTTCTGATCCAAAGATCTTCCCAGGATATCAAAGGTCAAGGTATAGTTGAAGATTTTTTTTTACATATGAAAAGTAAATGTCCTGGCAGAATGCTTTTGATTTTGGTCAAGTTTCCACAAATAAATAGAACCAATACGATTGTGAAAACTAATAAAGAGAAGCCTTAACTGAAATACTTGGAAGACCAAGAACAAGATGAAGCTCTCATACCTTACAATGACAGCATAGCCCAACAAGAAGAAAGACTCCTTCTTCCTGGTCAGAGCTCGGCCAATGAAAAGCTTGAGGATGAAGTAAGCCATCAAGAAGTCTCAAATGTTTTTGAAAAGCAGTAATAGCAACTTTAGAACAAAATGTGACCGCATTATTCATCTTTTTAAACATAAACTGAAACTACTTTAAGAGAAGATCAACAATGCTTCAAATTGCTGATGATACATTCAACAGGGTTAATCTTATGTTGCTTGATAAATATTCTGTTTTTATATTTTTTAAAAAACAGAGAAGCTTGTACTTATAAAAGAACTATTTACAGAAACTAACACAAGACATACACATGAAACAGAATGTGCCAAATAGCAAGAACATATTTTTTTCACAGCTTTGAATATATGTATCTTAAGATATATTTTCATTTACTTTCTTTTGCTTATGGCTTTATTAGGCTTACTGGTCCACCCTGTAAAAGACACTTTCTTTAAAAAGCAGTAATTAAAGTCAATTAAAGCACATGTTCACAGCCAAAAATTCACATATTAAATATCACTGTAGCTTACCTAATGTTTCAGAAAAATGTATTATATTTTTCTTTGTAAGTTTTTAAACTACGGGAAAAGTAAAGGATGATTCATTTAAATTTGATAAGAAGAGCTGAATTCTCTTTTTTCGATAAATGCTGGCTTAAGTTACTGATTATTTATGGAGAAAAATAACTTTTTAAAGTAAAATACCTACTTGATCATTATTTTTTCAGCTATTACATATATCCTAAAATATCATTACAAATTATCTGAAGTATCTATCTATCTATCTATATGTACATCATTGCCTCTTATTGTCTTTCTTCTCTTTTTTGTAGTTTTATAATTTTTATAGAATGTCTTCTCTTATTAATCTTGCAGTATTGCTATACTTTTAAGTTAATCAAGTATCTTCCCCTTTCTAGCATTTATACTCAAATACATATTTTTACTACTGCAAAACAGAAAGATGTCAAGTTTCTAGAAAATTAAACCCCTCTTGACACGGCAGAGAATCAATTTGTGGAGGCAATTAAGTAAAGACAACTGTTATTCTTATATGTTCTCTTATACTCTTCCTGGCTTTATACCAGTATGCCCAATATCTGACCTTCTATTATAACTGACTTATAAAAAGATAATGGTTCTCATGAGAAACTGGTGATTTGTGACAGAATACTGGAAATCACTGATATTAAGCAAGAAAGTACTTGAGGGAGATATTCTGAGGAGCCCTTGATCCAGATTTGCTTTACCCGTGTAAATATTAATATGCTGTATGCTGTACTCAGTCACTTAGTTGCATCCAATAGACTGCAGCCCTCTGTCCATAAGATTTTCTAGGCAAAAATATTAGAATGAGTTGCCGTTTCCTCCTCCAGGGGATCTTTCTGACCCAGGGATTTAAGGTGCATCTCCTGCGTTTCCTGCACTGGCAGGCAGACTCTTTACCACAGAGTCACCTGGGAAGCAAATATGAATATAAATTCTTTAAATATAAACATAAGTGATACAGGGCTTCCCAGGTGGCACTGGTGGTAAAGAACTCATATGCCAATGCAAGAGACATAAGAAATGTCAGCTCTATCCCTGGCTTGGGAAGATCCCCTGGAGGAGGGCAGGGGAACTCACTCCAGTATGCTTGCCTGGAGAATCCCAAGGACAGAGGAGACAGGTGGACTACAGTCCATGGGGTCACCAAGAGCTGGATACGACTGAAGCGACTTAGTACGCATACACACATAGGTGATACAAGTAAATATGAGTTTAACAGTATGGGAAATTTAAGCCTGATATTCCTATTAATTCAAAACTTGAGAAACACCCTCCATGTAGAGTGCTGCTGACATAGCTAGTAACATACTATCAAGAACAAATGGTGGTAAGTCAGAAGTAGGCAGTGTGTCTTTCAGGTATTGCCCATGGAAATTAAATTTTCCCCATCTAGGACCAAAGCAGTGAAAGTGTTTCTTAACACAGTTGCATCATTTCTGTACTATGTCCTTCTCACTTTTAGATTATAAAATGTTTATATCGGAAAAAAAAAAGTTTGCCTCTTGAGAACTACGTTAAGAGAAAGCCTCTACTATTCCAAGGCATTTTGTTTCATAATTTTTATGCTTAAACCCACTTCTCTAAAACCACTGTGGATCAAAATTGAAAGAAAACATGTCTGCAACTTTCTTATGCTAAGTTCTTGTCTCATGACTCCAAATCTGTTGCTTCCAAGATATTTTTTAAACATTTATTTCATTATTTCAAAATGACAATTTTTTTTTTTTCAAAAGGAGAAGTTGTGACTCGGTACTTGTGAGTTTTCTGTATCACTATTATCCTTGCACTACATCTAAGTCAGATTTCCCTCAAATCTGTGATATAGATGGTTACATTCTATGTTTTATTATTAATTAGATTTTTATTATCCTTTAACCACTTCAAAAAACATGCTCTTAAAAGGTTTATTTCAGAAAACTGATTTGGGATTCTAAAAAGATTCTTTTTTAAAAAAAATTATTTTACTTGTTACTTGTACAGAGTTTTGTTGTTTACAGATATGTATGATCCCAGATTAGTTATATGTATATCCCCCCCATCCCACCCCTCCAGGTCTTCGCACAGCACCCTGCAGGATCCTCTTCTCCCGCCCAATGACAATAGCTATTTTTGGCTTGAGGGGGCATATGCCAATGCAAGAGACATAAGAAATGTCAGCTCTATCCCTGGCTTGGGAAGATCCCCTGGAGGAGGGCAGGGGAACTCACTCCAGTATGCTTGCCTGGAGAATCCCAAGGACAGAGGAGACAGGTGGACTACAGTCCATGGGGTCACCAAGAGCTGGATACGACTGAAGCGACTTAGTACGCATACACACATAGGTGATACAAGTAAATATGAGTTTAACAGTATGGGAAATTTAAGCCTGATATTCCTATTAATTCAAAACTTGAGAAACACCCTCCATGTAGAGTGCTGCTGACATAGCTAGTAACATACTATCAAGAACAAATGGTGGTAAGTCAGAAGTAGGCAGTGTGTCTTTCAGGTATTGCCCATGGAAATTAAATTTTCCCCATCTAGGACCAAAGCAGTGAAAGTGTTTCTTAACACAGTTGCATCATTTCTGTACTATGTCCTTCTCACTTTTAGATTATAAAATGTTTATATCGGAAAAAAAAAAGTTTGCCTCTTGAGAACTACGTTAAGAGAAAGCCTCTACTATTCCAAGGCATTTTGTTTCATAATTTTTATGCTTAAACCCACTTCTCTAAAACCACTGTGGATCAAAATTGAAAGAAAACATGTCTGCAACTTTCTTATGCTAAGTTCTTGTCTCATGACTCCAAATCTGTTGCTTCCAAGATATTTTTTAAACATTTATTTCATTATTTCAAAATGACAATTTTTTTTTTTTCAAAAGGAGAAGTTGTGACTCGGTACTTGTGAGTTTTCTGTATCACTATTATCCTTGCACTACATCTAAGTCAGATTTCCCTCAAATCTGTGATATAGATGGTTACATTCTATGTTTTATTATTAATTAGATTTTTATTATCCTTTAACCACTTCAAAAAACATGCTCTTAAAAGGTTTATTTCAGAAAACTGATTTGGGATTCTAAAAAGATTCTTTTTTAAAAAAAATTATTTTACTTGTTACTTGTACAGAGTTTTGTTGTTTACAGATATGTATGATCCCAGATTAGTTATATGTATATCCCCCCCATCCCACCCCTCCAGGTCTTCGCACAGCACCCCTGCAGGATCCTCTTTTCTCACAGCCCAATGACAATAGCTATTTTTTGGCTTGAGATCCTTTCATGTAGACTATTAAGATGTAATTTGGGTTTTCTTGGAGGCTCAGTGGTAAAGAATCTGCCTGCCAATTCAGAGATGTAACAGACAAAGATTCAGTCCTTTGATCAAGATGATTCCCTAGAGGAGGAAATGGCAACCCATTCCAGAATTCCTGCCTGGAAAATCCCATGGATGGAGAAGCCTAGTGGGCTACAGTCCATAGGGTTGCAAAGAGTCAGACATGACTGACTTAGCATCCACACATGCAAGATGCAGTTTAAGGGAAGAAAGAACAAATAGTTCTCAGGGTGAATCAAAATTCATAGAAATAAAAGGCTAAATACAAATTATAATATTGAGTTATTATGACTTTTCATTTACCTGGACATCTCGGTGTATATTTTAGTCATGTTCTATTTTGATTTTGCTTTTTTTTTTAAGTATACAGTTTTATCTCTTTATTTCTCTTGGTTTAGACTCCATAGTTTTCTATTATTTAGTGCTACATATACTGAATACTTCCACATTAAGTAAATACATAAGCATCTCAAAAAAGGCCTTTACCTTCGGAAAACTTTGTGATCTGTATCAGGAACTTTTGTGTGATTTTAGTATAGATTTGGAAGACATTTTTCTTCCTTTCTTTTCAAAATAACTATACTGAACTTTACAATTGTATAATATTTTCATCTAAGAAATGATCTGTATTGTTTTCAACTTTAATTTCTGCATATTTTTGATCAGTATAATCATAATGAGTCAGGTCAGGTCATGCAATAAACCTGCTGTCCCCTTGCTTATAACTCAAAAATAGCAAAAAGGAAACAAAGAATATAAATACAGATGTACATATTACATGACAGAAGGAAAAAATGAAGACTATTCTGCTTTTCTCAAACTATATGCTATTTTAATACCTAGCTGGCTCATTTTTAAAAAGATTCTTTTTTAAAAAAAATTATTTTACTTGTTACTTGTACAGAGTTTTGTTGTTTACAGATATGTATGATCCCAGATTAGTTATATGTATATCCCCCCCATCCCACCCCTCCAGGTCTTCGCACAGCACCCCTGCAGGATCCTCTTTTCTCACAGCCCAATGACAATAGCTATTTTTTGGCTTGAGATCCTTTCATGTAGACTATTAAGATGTAATTTGGGTTTTCTTGGAGGCTCAGTGGTAAAGAATCTGCCTGCCAATTCAGAGATGTAACAGACAAAGATTCAGTCCTTTGATCAAGATGATTCCCTAGAGGAGGAAATGGCAACCCATTCCAGAATTCCTGCCTGGAAAATCCCATGGATGGAGAAGCCTAGTGGGCTACAGTCCATAGGGTTGCAAAGAGTCAGACATGACTGACTTAGCATCCACACATGCAAGATGCAGTTTAAGGGAAGAAAGAACAAATAGTTCTCAGGGTGAATCAAAATTCATAGAAATAAAAGGCTAAATACAAATTATAATATTGAGTTATTATGACTTTTCATTTACCTGGACATCTCGGTGTATATTTTAGTCATGTTCTATTTTGATTTTGCTTTTTTTTTTAAGTATACAGTTTTATCTCTTTATTTCTCTTGGTTTAGACTCCATAGTTTTCTATTATTTAGTGCTACATATACTGAATACTTCCACATTAAGTAAATACATAAGCATCTCAAAAAAGGCCTTTACCTTCGGAAAACTTTGTGATCTGTATCAGGAACTTTTGTGTGATTTTAGTATAGATTTGGAAGACATTTTTCTTCCTTTCTTTTCAAAATAACTATACTGAACTTTACAATTGTATAATATTTTCATCTAAGAAATGATCTGTATTGTTTTCAACTTTAATTTCTGCATATTTTTGATCAGTATAATCATAATGAGTCAGGTCAGGTCATGCAATAAACCTGCTGTCCCCTTGCTTATAACTCAAAAATAGCAAAAAGGAAACAAAGAATATAAATACAGATGTACATATTACATGACAGAAGGAAAAAATGAAGACTATTCTGCTTTTCTCAAACTATATGCTATTTTAATACCTAGCTGGCTCATTTTTTAAAAAATGGACTATCCTTAGAACTACTCTTTTGGATATCTTAAAGTAATTTTAAATAGTTTTAACATATATTTGTGTAGTAGCACTAATAATAACTAAGTACATATGCTTTGGTCACTAGAACTATGATTGGAATCCTAAAAATGAACTGGAAGTGAGCTATCTTTCACACTGTAATAAAAAATAAATGAGGTCCACTTAGCATTGATTTGGGTCTAGAAGGGAAGAGAAGCAGAAAGGATCAAATTAGGGACATAAGTCAGGACACTAGTGTGCCCTGCATCAGAAAAGTTTATTTGAAGCCTTATTTAGTCCCAGGTAGGTATTCAGATTAAAGTTTGGCAGCTTATGTTCTCCATTCAGAGAACAGGAATGATGAGCTGATATATTCTTAGCTACACTAAACTTCTACCATTTTTCTAAATGAATTACAGTCTTCCATTTGCTATAAAAATGATAGGATGGAAGGACTGCTTTTATCTGTTATTTTCTGCACAATATTAAAGAGAAGAATTTATAGTAAAAAATCATAAAATAAGAGACATACCAACATTAGCCATTTTTCCCAGAACTGAGCTAATTTACATAATATATTATACATACACATGAGTATATATGTGTGTGTATATATATATACAACACACACACATACATACATACATACATACATATGCATGGCTATTCTTAGGTAAATAAACTGTTCTGGCGATGTATATATATATACACACATTTGGGTTCACTCTAATAAAAAGGAACTGATTCATTTGAAGAAAATTAACAAAATAATAAATGAAAAACAGTACCTATTTCATCTGAATTATAGATACACTTAATTATTTTAGAGTTCAAAACTAGATACTATTGATTCAGGTCAGGTCATGCAATAAACCTGCTGTCCCCTTGCTTATAACTCAAAAATAGCAAAAAGGAAACAAAGAATATAAATACAGATGTACATATTACATGACAGAAGGAAAAAATGAAGACTATTCTGCTTTTCTCAAACTATATGCTATTTTAATACCTAGCTGGCTCATTTTTTAAAAAATGGACTATCCTTAGAACTACTCTTTTGGATATCTTAAAGTAATTTTAAATAGTTTTAACATATATTTGTGTAGTAGCACTAATAATAACTAAGTACATATGCTTTGGTCACTAGAACTATGATTGGAATCCTAAAATGAACTGGAAGTGAGCTATCTTTCACACTGTAATAAAAAATAAATGAGGTCCACTTAGCATTGATTTGGGTCTAGAAGGGAAGAGAAGCAGAAAGGATCAAATTAGGGACATAAGTCAGGACACTAGTGTGCCCTGCATCAGAAAAGTTTATTTGAAGCCTTATTTAGTCCCAGGTAGGTATTCAGATTAAAGTTTGGCAGCTTATGTTCTCCATTCAGAGAACAGGAATGATGAGCTGATATATTCTTAGCTACACTAAACTTCTACCATTTTTCTAAATGAATTACAGTCTTCCATTTGCTATAAAAATGATAGGATGGAAGGACTGCTTTTATCTGTTATTTTCTGCACAATATTAAAGAGAAGAATTTATAGTAAAAAATCATAAAATAAGAGACATACCAACATTAGCCATTTTTCCCAGAACTGAGCTAATTTACATAATATATTATACATACACATGAGTATATATGTGTGTGTATATATATATACAACACACACACATACATACATACATACATATGCATGGCTATTCTTAGGTAAATAAACTGTTCTGGCGATGTATATATATATACACACATTTGGGTTCACTCTAATAAAAAGGAACTGATTCATTTGAAGAAAATTAACAAAATAATAAATGAAAAACAGTACCTATTTCATCTGAATTATAGATACACTTAATTATTTTAGAGTTCAAAACTAGATACTATTGATTCAAGGATAATGATCCAAATAAAAAAGTGTTATAACTCAGAATAAGAAGATAAATTGTCTGACTGATGTGAGTCAGATGTAAATCTCTTTCTGTATCCATGTAAATATTTTTTTTTTTTTTAACTTTTGTTTTTTTAGCTACTTCTATTGGTCTTTCATTTATTTCCATCTTTGTGCTTTGACCTGTGACCTTCTATTGCAGTGGCCTCTGTTGTCGCAGAGCACCGACTCTGGGTGCATGCGCTCCAGAGCTCCGGCTCAGTAACTGGACACATCGGTCCAGCTGCTCTGCGGCCCATGGGATCTTCCCAGGCCAGGGATTGAAATGGTGCTCCTTGTGCTGCAAGGTGCTGTCCTTACCCACTGGACCACCAGGGAAGCCCTGTTTCCATGTAAATATCTTTATGTTTTCTACTTTCCTCAGGAGAGGAGTCTGAAATGACTAAAGTCATACCATTTTTTTTAAAGACTGAATCAAAAATAGCTTTACCATTCCTAGGATGTGAAATAGCATTTTTCACTGATAACACTGAAAATACTGGACAACAACATATAAATGCTTATTAAGTAAGAATGTGGCTTGGGGTACATACCTTGCTTGCCTTTCCAGATCCCATCAATTTCATGTTTTTCATCTTTCACTGGTTCAGTTCCCTTCCCCACATGTTTCCCCATGTGTGTATGCATGTGTGTGCTAAGTCATTTAAGTCAATGTCCGACTCTGTGCAACCCTATGGACTACAGCCTGCCAGGCATCTCTGTTCGTGGGATTTCCCAAGCAAGAATAGTGGAATGGGTTGCCATGCCCTCCTCCAGGGGATCATCCTGACCCAGGAATCAAACCTCTTATGTTTCCTGTATTGCCAGGTGGGTTCTTCACCATTAGCACCGCACAGGAAGCCCATGTTCAGGCTTAAATAAAATAGCTTCTTGCAAGATGACCAAGGATGGTCACATAAGGATTAGTCTTGTGACTCAGCCCATTCCTCTTGTCTCCTCTGCTAGCAGGGAGACAGACAAACACTTCTATAGCAATGGCAGGAGAACGAATGGAGATATGCAAGCACTAAGGGGCTTTGTTGACTAACATATGACCTCTGCATTTATCACACCTCTTAATACTTGTCAAAACAAGTCACATGGCCAGACTAAGAAATGAAGGATAGAAAGAGAGACTGCTTTTAAACAAGATGAACTGTCAAGTCAAATGACAATGGGTTGAAACCATTAATAATGAAAACTATACGCCTGGAATGTAAACTACTAAATTTATTGTAACCCTGTACATCTAAAAGTGTAATGAATTAGCACTGGTGGCAATCCTTGGGTGTCTGACCATATGTTGGTGGTTCTCTTAACAATGACATATTTAGATTATATATCCCCTTAGCTGTATTCATTCCTGATAAATCTATCTGATTATAATACCTCTTTTCCCCAGCATAGCCTGATATATGAAAATATATCACTCTTACTCGTAACAAATGAAAAATTTTTTTAAGATTATATATCCCTTAGCTATCAGGGATTGAAATGGTGCTCCTTGTGCTGCAAGGTGCTTTACCACTGGACCACCAGGAAGCCCTGTTTCCATGTAAATATCTTTATGTTTTCTACTTTCCTCAGGAGAGGAGTCTGAAATGACTAAAGTCATACCATTTTTTTTAAAGACTGAATCAAAAATAGCTTTACCATTCCTAGGATGTGAAATAGCATTTTTCACTGATAACACTGAAAATACTGGACAACAACATATAAATGCTTATTAAGTAAGAATGTGGCTTGGGGTACATACCTTGCTTGCCTTTCCAGATCCCATCAATTTCATGTTTTTCATCTTTCACTGGTTCAGTTCCCTTCCCCACATGTTTCCCCATGTGTGTATGCATGTGTGTGCTAAGTCATTTAAGTCAATGTCCGACTCTGTGCAACCCTATGGACTACAGCCTGCCAGGCATCTCTGTTCGTGGGATTTCCCAAGCAAGAATAGTGGAATGGGTTGCCATGCCCTCCTCCAGGGGATCATCCTGACCCAGGAATCAAACCTCTTATGTTTCCTGTATTGCCAGGTGGGTTCTTCACCATTAGCACCGCACAGGAAGCCCATGTTCAGGCTTAAATAAAATAGCTTCTTGCAAGATGACCAAGGATGGTCACATAAGGATTAGTCTTGTGACTCAGCCCATTCCTCTTGTCTCCTCTGCTAGCAGGGAGACAGACAAACACTTCTATAGCAATGGCAGGAGAACGAATGGAGATATGCAAGCACTAAGGGGCTTTGTTGACTAACATATGACCTCTGCATTTATCACACCTCTTAATACTTGTCAAAACAAGTCACATGGCCAGACTAAGAAATGAAGGATAGAAAGAGAGACTGCTTTTAAACAAGATGAACTGTCAAGTCAAATGACAATGGGTTGAAACCATTAATAATGAAAACTATACGCCTGGAATGTAAACTACTAAATTTATTGTAACCCTGTACATCTAAAAGTGTAATGAATTAGCACTGGTGGCAATCCTTGGGTGTCTGACCATATGTTGGTGGTTCTCTTAACAATGACATATTTAGATTATATATCCCCTTAGCTGTATTCATTCCTGATAAATCTATCTGATTATAATACCTCTTTTCCCCCAGCATAGCCTGATATATGAAAATATATCACTCTTACTCGTAATCTGTTGGTCTAGGTTTTTAATCATAGTTAATTATTTATCTACTCTTTCATAGAGTTACACATGATTAATAATCCCAGGGTTCCTTCAGTCCATCTTCTTCCTTAGGTTTAATTTCTTTACTATTAAGAAGTTCATAGCTGCATTTGTGTGTAACATACTGCATATATGTATAACATTGCTGCCTATACATATAACATACTGCCCAGTTTAAAACACTGGTGATATTTTAACTCTGTCCAGTAATTCAGCTCACTGTATACGCAGGTGTCAACTCATCCTCTTCATGTTACCTTCTGCGAATTAAATCTTAGGAAACTACAGCATAAGTGCTGATACTCTAGCTATGGTAATTGCTGATAATACTAAACTACCCTTTGTCTCCAATCCAGGGGTCGTTTGTCTTCCATTATCTTTCATGCAATTTCAAAACGATAATTAGTTTTCAGGTAGGGTAAAATCTCACCTTTGATCGTTCACACTTTTTTAAAGTAACTACATATATGTATATTTTTATATACATACACACATATATATATAATCACTTAAATAATAAATCATTTGTCTTGGATACAAAGCATGATCAAAACAACATATGGCATGTAGCAATTCTTTAGAACATATTTTCAATGAATTTTAAAATAATGTTTATAAAACATATATATATATATTTGATAAAGATTTTTCAACATATACAGGATAGGCAAAATGAGAAATTGATATGCTGTTTGATTATATTACAATGTCAATGTGATACCATATTCAGTTTTTCCTTTTATAAAAGCAATAACAGCAATAAAAATTTCATGGTGTTTTAATTAGATATTAAAGGAGGGTTTTAATGAGTATGCATTTTACAGTGTCAAAAAGATGGATCCAAGAGCCAGACTATCTAGTGGTCCATCTTCTTAATGTATTACCCTGCTTCATAAAAAAATTATTATATTCACTTAAACATAATAGGCTCTTTATATATATATATATATATGTATCTGACACTTTTGTTTTTCTATATATAGATTTTCATATAATGCATTTATTTTAATTAGCTAAAATAAAGCTAAGTAATAAGATAGCTTTATTCTGAAATATTTAACTTGTTATGTACAGAAAGACAAAGCATGATATTGAAGGTCACAGGAGAAGAGCAGAAGTTCTGAATCACTCTGAAGCTTTCATAAGCCAGTGGTTATAATGACCAACAGACTTCACAAAACCTTTTACTCACAAGAGGAAAAATAACATAGATTGGATTAGAAGTGGAAAGACTAATGCATTTTTGTCCTTAAGGATTAGAAGAAAAATGGTTCTCTCAGCTCTGCAAGGAAGCACGACAAGCAATCCAAAAGCATTATTTGTGTGAGGCAGTTTGTAGAACTTGTTTCATTTGTCACTGGAAGAAGTGGTTGAGGCATGGGGAATTTGAGTTATGGTTCAGCCACAGGGTCAGTGTCCACATACTCAGAGCAATACCTTAGGTTTAAAGGTGATTAAATTCTCAGAAACACTCAGCAGGATCATCAACCCCAAATTATCAATTCTTAACTTGCAGTGCCTTTGTAAAACAACCAAGTGAAGAGGTAAACAGAGGAAATATCCAAGGGTGTCAGCATAGGAGCCTTTTTCTCTGAGGAGTCAGGTAGTTCCACCCTCTTGGCAAGCAGATACACTCACCAACCCAGAAGCTTCCCCAAGTATTGTCATTCTGAGCTTTTGTTTTAATTAATTTTTTATTATAAGCATGATTGATTTAATCACTGGCTGTGGGTGACTGAGCTCAATCTCCTATCCATGTCCCTTCCCCAGGGGTTGAGGAGTGGATCTGAAAGTTCTAACCCTCTAATCATCTGGTGAGTTTTTCTGGAGCCGAGTCCCTAGGTGAAACTATCCATCCTCCTCTAACTCTACACACACACACCTGAATCATCTCGTTAACACACAATGAACACTCCTATCACCAGGAAACTCCAAGAGTTTTAAGAACTCTGACAGAAACAATGGATGAATCAAATACACTTATTATACAATAGACAGTAGCTTTAATGGTTGTCTTACCTTATACCGCATCCCATCTTAGCAGAAGGAAGAGATTCTCTAGCTGCCTTTGAAACGGTATGTAGCTTTCAGGAATGACACCAGTTGCCAGCCAGTAAGAAAGCAGGGATGACAGTCCTAAAACTGCAAGGAAGTATATTAACATTTAGTAAACTTGGAAGAGGATGCAGAGCCTCTCATAAAATCACAGCCCTGGCCAACACCTTGATTTTAATCTGGTAGGGACATTGCACAGAGAACCTAGGAAAACCCTGCCCAGAATCCTGATCCAAGGAAACTGAGATGATACATATGTATTCTTTTAAACCACTACGTGGGCTTCCCTCTTGGCTTGGATGGTCAAAAAAAAAATCTGCCTGCAACACAGGAGACCCAGGTTCAGTCTCTTGCTTGGGAGGATCCCCTGGAGAAGGGAATGGCAACTGACTCTAGTGTTTTTGCCTGGAGAAGCCCATGGACAGAGGAGCCTGGAGGGCTACAGTTGATGGTGTTGGAAAGAGTCGGACACAACTAACCGATAAACACTAATACTACTAAACCACTATGTATAATAATTTCTTACACAGCAATGGAAAATAAATTCATTTGTCTTCATGGAATTCATACTGTATTGAGGGAAACAATAAATACTGAAGCAGAAGTTATCAATAAATAACACAATTTCAGAAGAGAAGTGTCTTGAAGTACAGTAATATAGGCTAGGTGGAAGAGGAGGTAGATATCTAATGTGTAAATGATGAGAACTGAGAATGCCAGAGACCACGGCAAGAAGCATCAAGGTCCAGAAATGAGAGGAGACTTCTCTTATTGAAGGAACAGCTGAAGGGGTGCATGGTGAAGCAGGAATGAACAAGAAGATACAAGGTAGGGAGGGTGGCTATGCCATCCTATCCATGTCCCTTCCCCAGGGGTTGAGGAGTGGATCTGAAAGTTCTAACCCTCTAATCATCTGGTGAGTTTTTCTGGAGCCGAGTCCCTAGGTGAAACTATCCATCCTCCTCTAACTCTACACACACACACCTGAATCATCTCGTTAACACACAATGAACACTCCTATCACCAGGAAACTCCAAGAGTTTTAAGAACTCTGACAGAAACAATGGATGAATCAAATACACTTATTATACAATAGACAGTAGCTTTAATGGTTGTCTTACCTTATACCGCATCCCATCTTAGCAGAAGGAAGAGATTCTCTAGCTGCCTTTGAAACGGTATGTAGCTTTCAGGAATGACACCAGTTGCCAGCCAGTAAGAAAGCAGGGATGACAGTCCTAAAACTGCAAGGAAGTATATTAACATTTAGTAAACTTGGAAGAGGATGCAGAGCCTCTCATAAAATCACAGCCCTGGCCAACACCTTGATTTTAATCTGGTAGGGACATTGCACAGAGAACCTAGGAAAACCCTGCCCAGAATCCTGATCCAAGGAAACTGAGATGATACATATGTATTCTTTTAAACCACTACGTGGGCTTCCCTCTTGGCTTGGATGGTCAAAAAAATCTGCCTGCAACACAGGAGACCCAGGTTCAGTCTCTTGCTTGGGAGGATCCCCTGGAGAAGGGAATGGCAACTGACTCTAGTGTTTTTGCCTGGAGAAGCCCATGGACAGAGGAGCCTGGAGGGCTACAGTTGATGGTGTTGGAAAGAGTCGGACACAACTAACCGATAAACACTAATACTACTAAACCACTATGTATAATAATTTCTTACACAGCAATGGAAAATAAATTCATTTGTCTTCATGGAATTCATACTGTATTGAGGGAAACAATAAATACTGAAGCAGAAGTTATCAATAAATAACACAATTTCAGAAGAGAAGTGTCTTGAAGTACAGTAATATAGGCTAGGTGGAAGAGGAGGTAGATATCTAATGTGTAAATGATGAGAACTGAGAATGCCAGAGACCACGGCAAGAAGCATCAAGGTCCAGAAATGAGAGGAGACTTCTCTTATTGAAGGAACAGCTGAAGGGGTGCATGGTGAAGCAGAATGAACAAGAAGAAACAAGGTAGGGGAGGAGTCTGAACAGGAAGTAAGGGATCAGATAACGAAAACTCACAGTAGTCATGAATTTCTACTCTTTAGAACTCTTTCAGTAGCTTAAATGGAATCTTTTTTGTGGAATTAAAAACATATTGGAGGGCTTCCCCTGGTGGTCCAGTGGGTAAGGACACCGCCTTGCAGTGCAAGGGGCGCCGGTTCGGGCCCTGGCCTGGGAAGATCCCACATGCTGCGGAGTGGCTGGACTGATGTGTCCAATTACCGAGCCAGAGCTCTGGAGTGCATGCGCCCAGAGCTGGTGCTATGCAACAACAGAGGCCACCGCGATGGGAGGCCCACAGGAGCCAAAGAACGAAGACGAATGAAAATAGAGAAATAAAAAGACCAATAGAAGTGGCCCGTCCACTCCCCTCCCTCCCCAACCCGATACCCGCCCAAAGTAAATAAATAAATAAATCTTTTAAAAAAAAACCAAAAAACATATTGGACATTTGTGAAAGAATTTTGACAGCTTATTCAATGTTTTACAACTCTGCTGGTATATTTATTCTTCTCTCTTAGGCAATTTTGATATATTTTATTTTCACACAGTGATCTGTTTAATTGCTATATTCAGCTTTGTACAGAATTATAAAGAGAGTTCCAATGTATATATGTTGGGAGTCAGTAACAGTGGCTGGCATTTTATTTATATAAGTCAGCTTTGGAATCAATTAACAATGATGTTCTGCATTTTTTCTGAGTATTAAAGTTATTAAAAAGTTATTCATGTTATATGTTTTGACTGATTTGTATTTTATGGTCATAATACCTACAATTTCATCAACAGCTATTAATTGACCATGATAAAATACTTAATAGTGACAGTGTGTGCTGCTCCTGGCTTGCAACGGCCCATGAGTGTTCACTGCGTGCTATCTCTTCCTGGCCCCATGCTCAGTGACATCATGTTAGCAATATGAAATTACCCATGCTGGATGTGGCTACACCACAAACTCTGCAAACAATACAAATATATGATTTCTTTGCTTAGAGAACTAATGGTTAAACTTTACAGCATAGCAGTTAATTAATATAAATTAGAACAAAATGCTTTTGGCTGTATGTCTATTATGGGTTACTTTGAGTTTATAGTACTCATAAAACCATAAAAAAAAAAAACAAAACTTTGCTCAGTTGCAATTGTTGTATCTAAAGTTACTTAGATGTATACCTTTAGTAGTCACATTTAATCTAATAAAATTTAATTTACATGCATGACAAGTTAAATAGTAGCATTGCAGTGCAAGGCGCGGTTCGGGCCCTGGCCTGGGAAGATCCCACATGCTGCGGAGTGGCTGGACTGATGTGTCCAATTACCGAGCCAGAGCTCTGGAGTGCATGCGCCCAGAGCTGGTGCTATGCAACAACAGAGGCCACCGCGATGGGAGGCCCACAGGAGCCAAAGAACGAAGACGAATGAAAATAGAGAAATAAAAAGACCAATAGAAGTGGCCCGTCCACTCCCCTCCCTCCCCAACCCGATACCCGCCCAAAGTAAATAAATAAATAAATCTTTTAAAAAAAAACCAAAAAACATATTGGACATTTGTGAAAGAATTTTGACAGCTTATTCAATGTTTTACAACTCTGCTGGTATATTTATTCTTCTCTCTTAGGCAATTTTGATATATTTTATTTTCACACAGTGATCTGTTTAATTGCTATATTCAGCTTTGTACAGAATTATAAAGAGAGTTCCAATGTATATATGTTGGGAGTCAGTAACAGTGGCTGGCATTTTATTTATATAAGTCAGCTTTGGAATCAATTAACAATGATGTTCTGCATTTTTTCTGAGTATTAAAGTTATTAAAAAGTTATTCATGTTATATGTTTTGACTGATTTGTATTTTATGGTCATAATACCTACAATTTCATCAACAGCTATTAATTGACCATGATAAAATACTTAATAGTGACAGTGTGTGCTGCTCCTGGCTTGCAACGGCCCATGAGTGTTCACTGCGTGCTATCTCTTCCTGGCCCCATGCTCAGTGACATCATGTTAGCAATATGAAATTACCCATGCTGGATGTGGCTACACCACAAACTCTGCAAACAATACAAATATATGATTTCTTTGCTTAGAGAACTAATGGTTAAACTTTACAGCATAGCAGTTAATTAATATAAATTAGAACAAAATGCTTTTGGCTGTATGTCTATTATGGGTTACTTTGAGTTTATAGTACTCATAAAACCATAAAAAAAAAAAACAAAACTTTGCTCAGTTGCAATTGTTGTATCTAAAGTTACTTAGATGTATACCTTTAGTAGTCACATTTAATCTAATAAAATTTAATTTACATGCATGACAAGTTAAATAGTAGCATATTCTGGATGCTGAAATTAAGATAGATTTATCACATTCAATTATATTTACTAATTAGAGAATCTCCTCTCCATACCAACATCTTATTGCCCAACTCAATTTTCATCCAAGGACATAGTGTAGCTTTCTGCTCACACAGGTAATTGTTAGCAGAAAACTAAAAAGTCTACAATGCCATAAAATGTTTTCCATCATATTAACTGGTAAGGAAAATGTGCCTAGTTCTGCATCTACGCACAAAGGAAACAGAGAACAATTATGCCCTTCCCTGAAAAATTTAATTTTTCAGAGGAGAAGGCTGAAAATCCAAAAAAAAAGAAAAGTAAATTTTAAATAACTGATAGAAAATGAAATATTGCATTTGTATTTCAGTAAAAAACAGTAAGTAATAAAAGACAAGTAATATGAGAGTTCTGTATTTTAATACACTTTATGTATTGGAGTGTCAGAATACAGAATAAAGAACCTATGATATATATAATGTGGATTTACCTAAACACCATCCTGTTAATAGTACCTTATTTCTCTCTCCAAATAACTATTAGCTATACCCATTTATATGTTTTCACACCCCCAATTATTTTTTATCCAATTCTCAAATTTTGATTTGGGAATCCAGTTGCAAGAACCAATTTCTACCAAGGGAAACAATGAAAAGTATCAGATTGTAACTTTTGCTGTGTACCAGGCTCTATTATCAGGGCCCCATTTTCTTCCTGGCCCCATGCTCAGTGACATCATGTTAGCAATATGAAATTACCCATGCTGGATGTGGCTACACCACAAACTCTGCAAACAATACAAATATATGATTTCTTTGCTTAGAGAACTAATGGTTAAACTTTACAGCATAGCAGTTAATTAATATAAATTAGAACAAAATGCTTTTGGCTGTATGTCTATTATGGGTTACTTTGAGTTTATAGTACTCATAAAACCATAAAAAAAAACAAAACTTTGCTCAGTTGCAATTGTTGTATCTAAAGTTACTTAGATGTATACCTTTAGTAGTCACATTTAATCTAATAAAATTTAATTTACATGCATGACAAGTTAAATAGTAGCATATTCTGGATGCTGAAATTAAGATAGATTTATCACATTCAATTATATTTACTAATTAGAGAATCTCCTCTCCATACCAACATCTTATTGCCCAACTCAATTTTCATCCAAGGACATAGTGTAGCTTTCTGCTCACACAGGTAATTGTTAGCAGAAAACTAAAAAGTCTACAATGCCATAAAATGTTTTCCATCATATTAACTGGTAAGGAAAATGTGCCTAGTTCTGCATCTACGCACAAAGGAAACAGAGAACAATTATGCCCTTCCCTGAAAAATTTAATTTTTCAGAGGAGAAGGCTGAAAATCCAAAAAAAAAGAAAAGTAAATTTTAAATAACTGATAGAAAATGAAATATTGCATTTGTATTTCAGTAAAAAACAGTAAGTAATAAAAGACAAGTAATATGAGAGTTCTGTATTTTAATACACTTTATGTATTGGAGTGTCAGAATACAGAATAAAGAACCTATGATATATATAATGTGGATTTACCTAAACACCATCCTGTTAATAGTACCTTATTTCTCTCTCCAAATAACTATTAGCTATACCCATTTATATGTTTTCACACCCCCAATTATTTTTTATCCAATTCTCAAATTTTGATTTGGGAATCCAGTTGCAAGAACCAATTTCTACCAAGGGAAACAATGAAAAGTATCAGATTGTAACTTTTGCTGTGTACCAGGCTCTATTATCAGGGGCCCCATTTTCTTCCCTGGCTAAGCCAACTTCTATTATTTCTGATATAAAAGAAATCTATCCAATGCCTTTGGAATGAGCAGTGGAAAGCAATTTCCTGGCATTTAATACACAAGACCAATTCATAAGCCACACACTCCATTCTTTTTCTCAGGCTGTTAAAATACGCTTGGTTATTTATTGTACAGAAGATAAAACATTTTGTCAGCTTCTTTGACATATCAGCTGCTTTCATGCTTTTTTTCAAATTAAATTTTTATTATAAGAAATTGCAAATCAAAATCTGAGGAATTTTAGTCCTCAGATCCTTTGAAAATTAATTGGGAAGAATAAGTACATAAAAATGATCTAAAATACTTATCATTCTCAACATTCTCTGTCTAAAATGCAAACTTTTTTATTACTTTAGACAATTAAATTTTGTCATACCATTTCCCAACATTTCTCATTATATATTTATATTTAATGTTTTGTCTAATAAAAAACTTGTATATGCCATTATCTCTTTTATAGCTATTTTTCATTTGACCTGTTATATAATAATCTCTTCCATCAGTTCTAATGATTGCTTCAGTTGATTCTCTTGGGTTTTCCGGATAGAAATCACTTGTAAATAATTGTGATTTTCCTTTCTGTTTCTCCATTATTCATATATCATTTTTCTTATTTTTTGCATACTTACATTAATTAACCTCTTTTTCCCCAAGCTACATTGAACAATAATTTTGCTAGGTGATAATTCTTTCTTTTTTCTGGCTTGGAGGAAAAACTTTTAACTGTTTATCTCTGTAGTTATTTATAATTATTTTCAGATACAATTCTATTCAATCTTATTCTAAGGAATTTGTTCGTTAGGTTAAAAGGTTTTGTTTTTCTTTAAAATGGATATAGAATTTTACCAAATCCATGTGGTCAATACAAACAAAATTTTCTGCTTTACTTTATTAACTTAGTGTAATATGTTAATATATTTTCTGAATTTAAACTACTATTTATTCCCACAACAAACATCCAGTACTAAATGAATGGAATAGTGCTTAGCCATTAGAAAGAATGCTATAATGACATCTGTAGCAGAGATTTTCATACCAAGTGCAGTAAGTCAGACAGAGAAAGACAAATATCATGTGATATCACTTATAAGTGGAATCTAAAAAAATGACACAAATGAGCTTATTCACAAAACACAGACAGACTCACAGTCTTAGAAAACAGAATTATGGTTACCAAAAGGGAAAAGTGGGGATAGAGAGGGATAAATTGGGAGTGTGGGTTGACATTTTCACAGCACTATGTGTAAAACACATAATGAACAAGAATCTACTACACAGTCTAGAAACTCTTCTCAATAGTATGCAATAACCTAAATGGGAAAATAATTTTTTAAAAAAGGGTTACACGTATATGTATAACTGAATCACTTTTCTGTACACCTGAAGCTAACAAACATGGTGTATCAACTGTAGTCCTATATGTGTATGTATACACAGACACACACACACACACACACGACTCCAAAGAGAGAAATGATTAAAAATTCAAATATGTTCTATACAGAAATACTAAAGAGACTGAGCTAGACATATCTGGGAGCAGTGAAAACCTCTCTAGGAAAATGGAATATAATTAGAGATGTGAGAATCATTTAAATAATCAGGAGAGAAAATGGCAAGGGATGGAGGAGGGAAAGTATTCTTTGCAAGTTCAACAGTATGTTCAAACCCCTGGAAGCAAGATACAGAATGACACCTTATAGACTTGAAAGATTTACATTACAGAAGCACAGTAAGTTAGAAAATGAGGGTGGCGATATTAACCAATTGGACTTATATGGGATTGACCACTTGGGTCAATGTGGTGCTCTAGTAAGAACTGTAGATTATATTCTAGGTAATTTTGTATGATATTAGACATGGCAGTCACACATATAATTTTGGGTGGCTGTTTCACTATGATTAATCCTTTATAGCACAGCATGATTTATGTCATACTTTCTCAGAACCATACACCATTTCCCTTGAACTGGACTTGTACGCTGCTTAGCCCACTATCATATGCACAGTAGCTTTAAAGCAATTCTCAAACACTCACACTCCTTAATCACTACCAGTATTTCTGCATTGCATTCTGACATGTAAAACTTGTGTTTACAGGGGCAATTTGGAGTACAAAAAGTATCAGAACACCAATGTACTGACGTGAGCACATATGTTCATCTGTTTTACATGGAGTTTAACTTCTGGAGAAAACGTGTGGTTTAGCTTAGAGATTCTTCTGTTTCATTACTGAAATATTTCAAAAATCTACTCTATTGACATAGGACTTGCTATCATTTTATGGAATGAGCTGATCTCAATATCCGTGTTTTTAAGTGTTATCATTTCAAGCTAGCAATGAGACTGAAGTAATTGACTCCCTAGAGATAAGTGCCTTGCCATGAGTTATTGAGTCTGTTGTCATTCTCACATAACACTTGGAGAGTGTCTCATTAGCAAAGCAAACTGCAAAACACATTTCTTTGCAATGCAACTACTGGATCTGATGTTAGTTTATTAGGGCCAAGTTCATCTTCAGCTTAAAATCAAAGATGTATTTTGGTTATTGTTTTTCAAACCATAAACCTTATAATGGTTTGATCATTTGGATTTATTATTAGGACCATAAGGCTATCTCAGAAAAATAAAATATAGCCTTGAGTAGGTTTTTTGTGTTGTTTTTTGACAAATAACTGTGATTGGCTATTAGAATATATGATTATGGGAACACTATTAATATTTTGTAAGTGTCACTCTGATTTAATTTTAACTAACATTCTAAAAATAGTCCTCACAAGATACATGGATATCCTTATTTTTATTAACTTTTTAATACAGTTGTTAACAATTGACAATTTTCTCCCTCCTGTTAGTGGGACACATCCTGCTGAAAATACGCATGATTTTACAAATAATGTTCATGAAGATTATGTTTAACAAACTCTGGGCTAAATTCCAATTTTCATATATATTATTTTGATAAGATATCAATTATTATATTTATTTAATCTTTCAAAATATTTACAGAAATTACAATTCAACTAATCTATAACTAAAATTAATTATTTTACTTGAACTATAATTAAGGTTGATTCCAAGACCTTGGAAGTGGCGGGGCGAGTGGGGAGCAACAGTACCAGTTACTATTTACAAGTCTCTCTCTTTTCTATCTGCTCACGAGACTGCAAATGCCCATTAATGTATGTGAAGTCAGTATTTAGGAAGATAAGCTGGTAATATAACTAGTAATGTAAGGTGGTGATAGTAATAGTATAAGTAGACAATAAAAATTGAGAGATTTTGAAGTGCTACATAAAGTACACTGTAATTCTGGCACTTATATGACACATAAATAGCCTAGTTCCTTTTAAAACGCAGCAAAGCTGTCACTCAGTTTTCATTAAGCTTGATAATAACAAGAATAAATTGCGAAATCTCCCATTTTTATTATACGTCTTTATGCAAATCACTTTTTTTTAAGATGCTGGTCTTTAGGATCCAATTTAGGATACCGCTGTAATGAAAGAGAAGTATGTTAAAAAAAAAAAAAAAAAAAAAGCCTGTGGCCTTTGTAATTTAAGCAAAAGCTCCCTTTAAACAAAATGGATTTATTTCACCTTCTTATAACCACACATAATAACTGTGCATTTCTGAAAGTAAAACACAACAGCATTTATGGCTCATGGCTTAAGGGAGAGAGACAGACAAACCAAACACTGAACTCAGCCCTGACACTTGTCAAAATTTAAAGAAAAAAGATACCTGTAACTGAGCCTCAATACCTATATGCATTTAAAAGAAAAGCGATTTTATTTCAGATCCATTCCTATGAACTAAAAGTGTCACTCTGATTTAATTTTAACTAACATTCTAAAAATAGTCCTCACAAGATACATGGATATCCTTATTTTTATTAACTTTTTAATACAGTTGTTAACAATTGACAATTTTCTCCCTCCTGTTAGTGGGACACATCCTGCTGAAAATACGCATGATTTTACAAATAATGTTCATGAAGATTATGTTTAACAAACTCTGGGCTAAATTCCAATTTTCATATATATTATTTTGATAAGATATCAATTATTATATTTATTTAATCTTTCAAAATATTTACAGAAATTACAATTCAACTAATCTATAACTAAAATTAATTATTTTACTTGAACTATAATTAAGGTTGATTCCAAGACCTTGGAAGTGGCGGGGCGAGTGGGGAGCAACAGTACCAGTTACTATTTACAAGTCTCTCTCTTTTCTATCTGCTCACGAGACTGCAAATGCCCATTAATGTATGTGAAGTCAGTATTTAGGAAGATAAGCTGGTAATATAACTAGTAATGTAAGGTGGTGATAGTAATAGTATAAGTAGACAATAAAAATTGAGAGATTTTGAAGTGCTACATAAAGTACACTGTAATTCTGGCACTTATATGACACATAAATAGCCTAGTTCCTTTTAAAACGCAGCAAAGCTGTCACTCAGTTTTCATTAAGCTTGATAATAACAAGAATAAATTGCGAAATCTCCCATTTTTATTATACGTCTTTATGCAAATCACTTTTTTTTAAGATGCTGGTCTTTAGGATCCAATTTAGGATACCGCTGTAATGAAAGAGAAGTATGTTAAAAAAAAAAAAAAAAAAAAAGCCTGTGGCCTTTGTAATTTAAGCAAAAGCTCCCTTTAAACAAAATGGATTTATTTCACCTTCTTATAACCACACATAATAACTGTGCATTTCTGAAAGTAAAACACAACAGCATTTATGGCTCATGGCTTAAGGGAGAGAGACAGACAAACCAAACACTGAACTCAGCCCTGACACTTGTCAAAATTTAAAGAAAAAAGATACCTGTAACTGAGCCTCAATACCTATATGCATTTAAAAGAAAAAAGCGATCTTTCAGGTGACTTTCAGATCCATTCCTATGAATCTATAAAATTAACAGCCCCTAAACTTCTGTTTATCATTTCTAAAAATGACTCTAAACATATGTTTCTATTAATAGTTTTAAAATTATAAATACATAAATTAAACCCAATTGATAAATTTTTTAGATAGTCAGAGGTCAAGCTCATCAATATGCCAATTTTCTCTGTTATGGATATTTCCGGTGTGTTTATCCTTTCATCATTTCTATTCCTTGTGTATTTTCTTTTTTGTGCATTTGAAAATTTAATTTGAACTGAAACTGAATTAATTTCCTTTATTATTATTCAAGACAACTACCACTGCCCCTGTCCTGCCGCCACCACCTGAGGACCAGCTGTATCATTAGGCCACAAACTTCAATGAGTAGATACATGCCTTTCTGTGGTGTTCTCAGTCACACATTTATGGAGTTTCAGAAGGGCAGAGGAAATTACTGCCAGGCACAGCATGACCTCTATGCAGACAAGTGAACTGCAGAAATTCATTACTGCTCCACCAAGAACCTCCCCTTAAGAGTGGTTAACCCGGACATAGAAGTGCCGAATTGAAATCCACCACATTATTTACAAGAGTTCTGACCTGGATGGGGTAAACCTCAGTGCACCTCCTTTCTATTGCCTCAGTATTACTGCTCTGAAGAACTGCTGTTTCTTGTTAGGAGGTTCATTTCATTTCCCATTACTCCCAACTTCATACTCAAAGCACTGAGAATTTCAAGTGGAGTATATTGAAGTAGACTCAGTTTCTTTGCCTCATTTCTGTATTCAATTTTTTAAATTCTTTCAGATTCCTATTGAGTGTTTTTTAATTGAGTTAACATGCTTGAATGAACCACCCAGCTCCTGTGGAAGTTACATGCAAGAACATGAGGTTTCTTCTTATATGCAATCCTATGAATGCAACCTTAAAAAAAAAAAAATATAGAGGAATTAAAGAAGTATGGAGTTACCACAGTAGTAGGAGTATGTGAAGCAACCTATGACACTACTCTTGTGGAGAAAGAAGGCATCCATGTTCTCGACTGGCCCTTTGATGATGGTGCCCCACCATTTAACCAGATTGTTGATAACTGGTTAAGTCTTGTGAAAATTAAGTTCCGTGAGATCCTGGTTGTTGTACTGCTGTTCACCGTGTTGTAGGCCGTGGCAGAGCTCCAGTGCTTGTCGCCCTAGCAGTAATTGAAGGTGGAATGAAATATGAAGATGCAGTACAGTTCACAAGACAAAAACGGAGAGGAGCTTTTAACAGCAAGCAACGTTTGTATCTGGAGAAGTACCGTCCTAAAATGCGACTGTGCTTCAAAGACCTTAATGAGCATAGAAACAACTCTTGCATTCAAAAGGGGTCAAAACGGAGGGTGTATGACAACCTGAAACTGAATTAATTTCCTTTATTATTATTCAAGACAACTACCACTGCCCCTGTCCTGCCGCCACCACCTGAGGACCAGCTGTATCATTAGGCCACAAACTTCAATGAGTAGATACATGCCTTTCTGTGGTGTTCTCAGTCACACATTTATGGAGTTTCAGAAGGGCAGAGGAAATTACTGCCAGGCACAGCATGACCTCTATGCAGACAAGTGAACTGCAGAAATTCATTACTGCTCCACCAAGAACCTCCCCTTAAGAGTGGTTAACCCGGACATAGAAGTGCCGAATTGAAATCCACCACATTATTTACAAGAGTTCTGACCTGGATGGGGTAAACCTCAGTGCACCTCCTTTCTATTGCCTCAGTATTACTGCTCTGAAGAACTGCTGTTTCTTGTTAGGAGGTTCATTTCATTTCCCATTACTCCCAACTTCATACTCAAAGCACTGAGAATTTCAAGTGGAGTATATTGAAGTAGACTCAGTTTCTTTGCCTCATTTCTGTATTCAATTTTTTAAATTCTTTCAGATTCCTATTGAGTGTTTTTTAATTGAGTTAACATGCTTGAATGAACCACCCAGCTCCTGTGGAAGTTACATGCAAGAACATGAGGTTTCTTCTTATATGCAATCCTATGAATGCAACCTTAAAAAAAAAATATAGAGGAATTAAAGAAGTATGGAGTTACCACAGTAGTAGGAGTATGTGAAGCAACCTATGACACTACTCTTGTGGAGAAAGAAGGCATCCATGTTCTCGACTGGCCCTTTGATGATGGTGCCCCACCATTTAACCAGATTGTTGATAACTGGTTAAGTCTTGTGAAAATTAAGTTCCGTGAGATCCTGGTTGTTGTACTGCTGTTCACCGTGTTGTAGGCCGTGGCAGAGCTCCAGTGCTTGTCGCCCTAGCAGTAATTGAAGGTGGAATGAAATATGAAGATGCAGTACAGTTCACAAGACAAAAACGGAGAGGAGCTTTTAACAGCAAGCAACGTTTGTATCTGGAGAAGTACCGTCCTAAAATGCGACTGTGCTTCAAAGACCTTAATGAGCATAGAAACAACTCTTGCATTCAATAAAACCAGGGTGTGTGATCCCATTGTTTGGAGGTGAAACCTGAGACAAGATGGAATCTGTCATACATATTAGCCAGCATGTTGGCTTGGTGTGAATGATTCTGGTGAAGCTTCCTTAGGAGTGCTGAAAGGCAGTTTCACCAGGCCACAAGCCTGTCAGAATTGCAATGTCTGTTCAGGTTATGAGCAGCCTATTTGGAAACTAGCAAAGAATTCTTGCTGTTCAGCATTTAAAATGTGCTTATAATTTGTACCAACTGACCTTTCCTTAAATCATGCAGTTTTGAGTCATGTCTTTAAATCTGTTTCCATGCTGAAATCTTATCAATATAGAATAAATTTAGAAAGACTAAGTGCCAAAATACTCAGCATAATGCCTGTATATTTCTTGTATTAAATAGATCAAATCCCAGGAACTATGAACACTCTGGACCTTATGTGGTTTATTCCTTCCATCATTTCAAATATAGAAAGGAGGCCATATGAGGTTTGTTTGCTCACAATATGTTTACATCTCCCACATTCATACCAGTATACATCCTATTTGTTCCTTTTTTTTTTTTAAATCAACCAAGTCTTACAGTGATTAATATCTTTATATAAATCTCATTTTGTGTTTCAGAAAACCTCCATTTTGAAAATCTACATTGTACAGAAGCACATGTCTTTAATGTCTCCAGACAAAAAAAAGCCTTACAGTTAATTTTAATGTTTGCACTTTGGGGTACAGCTTACAGGGAGAGTCTGAAGAAACCTATGACACTACTCTTGTGGAGAAAGAAGGCATCCATGTTCTCGACTGGCCCTTTGATGATGGTGCCCACCATTTAACCAGATTGTTGATAACTGGTTAAGTCTTGTGAAAATTAAGTTCCGTGAGATCCTGGTTGTTGTACTGCTGTTCACCGTGTTGTAGGCCGTGGCAGAGCTCCAGTGCTTGTCGCCCTAGCAGTAATTGAAGGTGGAATGAAATATGAAGATGCAGTACAGTTCACAAGACAAAAACGGAGAGGAGCTTTTAACAGCAAGCAACGTTTGTATCTGGAGAAGTACCGTCCTAAAATGCGACTGTGCTTCAAAGACCTTAATGAGCATAGAAACAACTCTTGCATTCAATAAAACCAGGGTGTGTGATCCCATTGTTTGGAGGTGAAACCTGAGACAAGATGGAATCTGTCATACATATTAGCCAGCATGTTGGCTTGGTGTGAATGATTCTGGTGAAGCTTCCTTAGGAGTGCTGAAAGGCAGTTTCACCAGGCCACAAGCCTGTCAGAATTGCAATGTCTGTTCAGGTTATGAGCAGCCTATTTGGAAACTAGCAAAGAATTCTTGCTGTTCAGCATTTAAAATGTGCTTATAATTTGTACCAACTGACCTTTCCTTAAATCATGCAGTTTTGAGTCATGTCTTTAAATCTGTTTCCATGCTGAAATCTTATCAATATAGAATAAATTTAGAAAGACTAAGTGCCAAAATACTCAGCATAATGCCTGTATATTTCTTGTATTAAATAGATCAAATCCCAGGAACTATGAACACTCTGGACCTTATGTGGTTTATTCCTTCCATCATTTCAAATATAGAAAGGAGGCCATATGAGGTTTGTTTGCTCACAATATGTTTACATCTCCCACATTCATACCAGTATACATCCTATTTGTTCCTTTTTTTTTTTTAAATCAACCAAGTCTTACAGTGATTAATATCTTTATATAAATCTCATTTTGTGTTTCAGAAAACCTCCATTTTGAAAATCTACATTGTACAGAAGCACATGTCTTTAATGTCTCCAGACAAAAAAAAGCCTTACAGTTAATTTTAATGTTTGCACTTTGGGGTACAGCTTACAGGGAGAGTCTGAAGAAAGAATGGGAGGAGGCTATTAGGTATTTTTAGTAAAGTGTTGCCTTTGTCTTGTGTAGAACATGTAGAATATGTGCTTTAATGTAGCAAATATTTTTTAAAAGGTAGAAATACTTTGTTATTGTAGCAAAAACAATTCTTAATAAAAATTTCTGAAGTTCTTGTAATTTTTTTCATACTTATCTGAAGTTGTTTACCAACTTAGTTTTGGTTGAAGTGTGATTCCCAACCTCTCGTAGGAAAAAAGTGGGTTTCTGCTAATGAACTGAGCAGACATTTAATATTTCATACACCTTTTGAGCTGTGTAACTTAATATTTGGATACTTGACAATTTGTTTTATTATATAATTGATAAAATGGTGATATGTATTAACATTAGCTCAACCATATACTTATACTATCAGGGAACATGTGATTATAGTTCATAATAATGGGAGAAATAATTTGTCAGTGTTCACCCGCTTGTAAAAATCTAGTGCAAGAGCTTAAACATTCAATAAATGATGAAATGCACAAAAAAAAGGAGAAATAAAGAATTGCATGTGACACTGAAGGCTGTGTCCACCCTTATACAATTATATTGTCTATCTCTCATTATCCTCAAAGAGTATAATTACAGTAATGTGCTGAGGTTATATCATTCTGATGCATATCTTGGTTGTTTTCCACTTACATATTATTGTCAAATATTACATAATTCTATTTTGTACATTTTAAACTATAAATTCACATGACATTGTATATCATTCTGCAACTGCCTTTCTCACTTATATTGTTTTATACCACTCCAGTCCTAATCTGTTTATTTTAACCTATTCTTCTGAGTTAACATATAGTTGTATTGTTTTCTACTTTCAATAGGATTTAAAATTCCTAAATTATTTTTAGTGATGCTACTTTGGGTATATATGCAAATGTTTTTCAAGTACATATCTATATACCTTATTACGTTACAAAGTTAGTTATACATTCAACACAATATACATGTTGTTTTATTTATAAACCCAGTCTGTTTTCATTGGAGGGCTGGTTAGGGTTACTAACAGACCAGATACTAAAGTCCACTCACTATGTTTTAACGAAGTCATAGATTTCTCTCTAAACATGGATTTGTTTATTTCAGTAGTTTCCTAAGAAGATTAAGTAATAGTCCCAATTTTGATTTATTTAAATCATTACTAATTATTTTATATAAGTCAATATGTATTATCATTGTTTTAATTTATGCCATTGTTATGACTATGTTCTTGTTTCTAAAAGACAGATTTTAGTATACCAATATTTCTTAAGAAAATATTTCAGGCCTCTTAGCAGATATTTTAGAGAGTTACTTTTCCTAGCCTTCTAGAAGAACTTCATTGGTGTAATTTTCCACATTTCCCATTTAAAACAAATAAATATGAAATTATAAAACAGTATTATATTTGTATACCCTACACTGGCTCTGCTACTTTTCTCCTTAACTATTGGTCAATTGTCCTTATGCTCCACTGTTTACCCTTCAACTTGCTACGTTAATCATAAAAGATTGCAGTAGTTTTAACAGCAAGCTAACCTGCACAAAGGAAAAATACTTTGACAACAATGTAAACCCGCTTGTAAAAATCTAGTGCAAGAGCTTAAACATTCAATAAATGATGAAATGCACAAAAAAAAGGAGAAATAAAGAATTGCATGTGACACTGAAGGCTGTGTCCACCCTTATACAATTATATTGTCTATCTCTCATTATCCTCAAAGAGTATAATTACAGTAATGTGCTGAGGTTATATCATTCTGATGCATATCTTGGTTGTTTTCCACTTACATATTATTGTCAAATATTACATAATTCTATTTTGTACATTTTAAACTATAAATTCACATGACATTGTATATCATTCTGCAACTGCCTTTCTCACTTATATTGTTTTATACCACTCCAGTCCTAATCTGTTTATTTTAACCTATTCTTCTGAGTTAACATATAGTTGTATTGTTTTCTACTTTCAATAGGATTTAAAATTCCTAAATTATTTTTAGTGATGCTACTTTGGGTATATATGCAAATGTTTTTCAAGTACATATCTATATACCTTATTACGTTACAAAGTTAGTTATACATTCAACACAATATACATGTTGTTTTATTTATAAACCCAGTCTGTTTTCATTGGAGGGCTGGTTAGGGTTACTAACAGACCAGATACTAAAGTCCACTCACTATGTTTTAACGAAGTCATAGATTTCTCTCTAAACATGGATTTGTTTATTTCAGTAGTTTCCTAAGAAGATTAAGTAATAGTCCCAATTTTGATTTATTTAAATCATTACTAATTATTTTATATAAGTCAATATGTATTATCATTGTTTTAATTTATGCCATTGTTATGACTATGTTCTTGTTTCTAAAAGACAGATTTTAGTATACCAATATTTCTTAAGAAAATATTTCAGGCCTCTTAGCAGATATTTTAGAGAGTTACTTTTCCTAGCCTTCTAGAAGAACTTCATTGGTGTAATTTTCCACATTTCCCATTTAAAACAAATAAATATGAAATTATAAAACAGTATTATATTTGTATACCCTACACTGGCTCTGCTACTTTTCTCCTTAACTATTGGTCAATTGTCCTTATGCTCCACTGTTTACCCTTCAACTTGCTACGTTAATCATAAAAGATTGCAGTAGTTTTAACAGCAAGCTAACCTGCACAGGAATACTTTGAAACAATGACATTTAAAAATCTATGACTCGGGCTTCCCTGGTGGTACAGTGGGTAAAGAGTCCACCTTGCAGTTCAGGGGGTGTCGGTTCGATCCCTGGCCCGGGAAGATTCCACATGCCATGGAGCTGCTGGATTGGGTGTGTCTAATTATGAGCCAGTGCTCTGGAGCGCATGCACCCAGAGCCAGTGCTCTGCAACTAGAGAGGCTGCTGCAATGGAAGGCCCACAAAGAATAAAGGTGAATGAAAATAAACACAAAACCAATAAAAGAGGCCAAAATTTAAAAAAAAAAAAAATCAAAAAATCTTTGACTCTCCATATACTATTACTCCAGAGTACTGTATAAGTTACTCTTCAAAATTTCAATTACAGCACTACTTAATAAAGAAGCACTTTTATCACAAAGAATAATTATTTTTCCAATGGGTAAACCCTGGGTTTTTCTGTAAGGAGGATCAGAACGGGAAAAGGATGCGCTATGTTCCTTGTTATGCAAAGTACTTGTGTTTAATAAATGAAGGAGGAACAAGCCAACAACACTTCTCAAAGTAATAATGTTAATGGCATTTTAGCTAATGAAACATTTTTAACAATTCTGTCAACAAATGTTTTGACTGTTAGCTTTCTTGTTGAGAATTTCACAATGTTCTGTATCACTCTATGTATTTGATTATAAAATAGGAGATTATTTGAATCCACGAATCAAATATCATTTTAGGATCATCTGCCACCATAAAAATACATTTACTATCACAAACAAAATGTATAAAGGCATGCAGGAGACCAAAAGAAAATCTATAAATAAATGAAATTCACTATTTTCAGAAAAGGAGAGATAGATTTGATAATTAAATTTGAAGTTTCATCTATATGTGAAAAAAAAAAAAAAAAAAAAAGACACTGTTCACTAACTATTCAGTTCCACAAACATTAAGTCATTAGTTTCTACAGTCACTGACCACTAATGCACCCAGAGATGACTTTAGATTGAAAAAACTGGATGAAGCATTCTGTTCTTTGGGTAATCAGGTCCCTCCCATAATCACATGTGTATCTCAGGAAGAATCTTAATGAGCTCAGATTTTTGCATCTTCCGTTACAAAGAAAATCTGTTCTGTGTAAATAACAGTGGTATCTTATCAAGAATGTATGCCTCACTGCATGTATTTACTAGCCAAAAATCATATATAAATTGGCTTCCTCTCTATCTCTTTCGAACAGCTTTCTCAGAGCTAACTAATAAGCAGCTGTGTCCCAGGCTAGAGTACTCAGGAAAACTCTGAATAAAGCTTTAACTCGTAAGTCTTATGTTGTGCATTTTTCAAGCTGACATTGATGTTTGTGAGATGCAAAAGAATACCATAACAAAATATAGGTAAGAGTTGAATAAAGAGCTTCAACTGTGAAAAACTGCACAGAAAAATATTATTAGTTGGGAATCTGCAAAGAAGTAATATCAGGTGTGACACCACACTTTAAATGGCCCTCCTGAGAAAATTTCTGCTTAGTAATTCCTGAGATTTTGTAATGACTATTATATGGGGCTCCCCAACATAATTAATTATCTGAGCTCTCTGGTTCAATGCAGTCATAGAAGAATTTGCATATTATGAAGAAAAATAATTGTATCCTATGTGTATACCTATTTCCTCTTCCTTCCTTCTGCCTCCCTCAGGCCCTTATTTCTTACTGACTGGATTTTGGATTCTGGAAAGACTTACTCTATATGAATAAACTTTAGGTAATCATGTGCATGACTTATGATATGGGCATAACTGATATCCTGTGAATAAATTATATTTGGCTGAAGAATCATTATGCATATGGTCAACTGGGGAGATTTTTTCCAGAAGAATCTGAAAAGTTCTCATGTGAAAAATATTTTATTTTTGGTCCTCCTCCCCATGTAAAATTAAAACATCCCAAACTGCTCTCTGATATTATTTTACATATCATCATTCCCTGACCTGAGGTAATATTTTTTTTGTTTCTTCCTGAAGGTCAAGGATAAGAAATGTATCCAGTTTTGTAAACGAGTATTGTCACCTCCTCACATTTAACTATGTCAATAAAATATACATTCCAGAATTTGCATAAATAAATAAACAAACTTTGGGGTTTTTTTTTAAAGTAAGCTAATTTACAAAGGAGTGATAATGGATTTAAACTATAATTGGCTTCATAGGGACTAGTTATAAGTATTAGAGTATCTTAACATATTGTGTAGAACTCCACCTCAAAGACACAGGAAACAGAAATGTTTACCAGCTTCTTCGGGGTTTTTTGAACCATATTTTAAAATACGAATTGACTATACTAACTTCATTGCTTACAATTATTTTAAAAGAAAATTCAAGTAAATTTTGCTTCATTGAGCCTTCATTCCAGTTAGAATTAAGTGATTGAAAGAATTACCACGATGTGAAGAGATGACTCTCATTGAGAAAGACCCTGACTTTAGGAAAAATAGAAGGCAGAAGGAGAAGGGGACAACAGAGGATGAGATAGTTGGATGGTATCACTGAGTCAATGGACATGAGTTTGAGCAAGCTCTACGAGACGGTGGACAGGCAAGCCAAGCTCATGGGGTTGCAAAAAGTCTGACACGACTAAGCAAATGAACTGAACTACTGGGAAATTAATTCTGTATCCTGAAAGAGAAGGAGTAGTAAATCTTCCAGGAAAGAGGTCCTGTGATCACACCAGAAAGCTGGCTAAGGAATAGGGAGGTTTCCATTTTCAAGTGGGTGGGACTTCTAACAAAATAAGAACAAACAATAGCATTCCCTGAAGGAATAGCATGGTCCTGTTTATTTAGGATACAACTATTTCTCCAGTTTTAAGATGCTTTCAAATTGCATCTCAGTGAGAGGTTGCCATTGGGATTCTCCACAAGCTGAAGTCTAAAAATGAAGCAGTATTCCGCAGAGTAAAAAAAAGTCTTTGATTTTATTCTCTTTTTCTGTAAATTTCAATCTTGTTTCCTTAATACAACAAAGTCTGTTTTTTTGTTTGTTTTTACTCATACAAAGTTCAAAGTGGGCGTGGAGACCCAGGAAACCATCTGTGCAGAAAACCAACTTCCACTACAGGGAAATCTAGGAATCAAACTTAGAAAGGTCGTGTCATACTGTAAGTACACTAGCAGGTGAGGGTTTTCCTGGACAGCACACACACATACTCATACGGGAGGACCTCATATAATCTGTTTGGTATCACCTCCTCACATTTAACTATGTCAATAAAATATACATTCCAGAATTTGCATAAATAAATAAACAAACTTTGGGGTTTTTTTAAAGTAAGCTAATTTACAAAGGAGTGATAATGGATTTAAACTATAATTGGCTTCATAGGGACTAGTTATAAGTATTAGAGTATCTTAACATATTGTGTAGAACTCCACCTCAAAGACACAGGAAACAGAAATGTTTACCAGCTTCTTCGGGGTTTTTTGAACCATATTTTAAAATACGAATTGACTATACTAACTTCATTGCTTACAATTATTTTAAAAGAAAATTCAAGTAAATTTTGCTTCATTGAGCCTTCATTCCAGTTAGAATTAAGTGATTGAAAGAATTACCACGATGTGAAGAGATGACTCTCATTGAGAAAGACCCTGACTTTAGGAAAAATAGAAGGCAGAAGGAGAAGGGGACAACAGAGGATGAGATAGTTGGATGGTATCACTGAGTCAATGGACATGAGTTTGAGCAAGCTCTACGAGACGGTGGACAGGCAAGCCAAGCTCATGGGGTTGCAAAAAGTCTGACACGACTAAGCAAATGAACTGAACTACTGGGAAATTAATTCTGTATCCTGAAAGAGAAGGAGTAGTAAATCTTCCAGGAAAGAGGTCCTGTGATCACACCAGAAAGCTGGCTAAGGAATAGGGAGGTTTCCATTTTCAAGTGGGTGGGACTTCTAACAAAATAAGAACAAACAATAGCATTCCCTGAAGGAATAGCATGGTCCTGTTTATTTAGGATACAACTATTTCTCCAGTTTTAAGATGCTTTCAAATTGCATCTCAGTGAGAGGTTGCCATTGGGATTCTCCACAAGCTGAAGTCTAAAAATGAAGCAGTATTCCGCAGAGTAAAAAAAAGTCTTTGATTTTATTCTCTTTTTCTGTAAATTTCAATCTTGTTTCCTTAATACAACAAAGTCTGTTTTTTTGTTTGTTTTTACTCATACAAAGTTCAAAGTGGGCGTGGGAGACCCAGGAAACCATCTGTGCAGAAAACCAACTTCCACTACAGGGAAATCTAGGAATCAAACTTAGAAAGGTCGTGTCATACTGTAAGTACACTAGCAGGTGAGGGTTTTCCTGGACAGCACACACACATACTCATACGGGAGGACCTCATATAATCTGTTTGGTCGTTCAAACTGAACGTGATGCATGCTACGTGTACTTGGAATGGCTTGTCTAAAACCAGCTACATGATCCTTACACCCACAGGGAGGTCAGTGCATAAAACTTTGTGGTGCGTGAAGGAAGAGGAGACCTGGATCTGCATGAGCTTTAAAGAGTGTCTCATACAGTGAACATACAGCGTGACCAGGTATGAGGATAATAATAAAGGCTTAATATCCAGTTGAGGTTATGATGCTCATATAAGACTGTAAGTTTAAGATTCTAAAACACTGTGGGCTTTAGATTTTGTGTGATGGTAAAACATTAAGTTCAGGCAGAAAAATACTGAAGAATTGACACTATTTCCTTTCCATAAACAATAAATATCAGCTTCAGAGTGATTATATGAATTCATCATATTCATACACTAATAACTTACCTTTCTGGAATTTGTATTTGCTTCACATACAAGCTATTTTTGCCAGTGGTCATGTAGGGAGGTGAGAGTTGAACCATAAAGAAGGCTGAGCACCGAAAAACTGCTGTCTTTGAACTGTGGTGCTGGAGAACTCTTGAGAGTCCCTCGGACTTCAAGGATATCAAACCAGTCAATCGTAAAGGAAATCAACTCTGAATATTCATTGGAAGAACTGCTACTAAAGCTGAAGCTCTAATAGTCTGGCCACCTGCTGTGAAGAGCTGATGCTGGAAAAGACCCTGATGTTCAGAAAGACTGAATGCAAAATCAGGAGGTAGCCAAGAATGAGATGGGGCATCACCAAGTCAATGGCTATGAATCTGAGCAAACTCCAGAAGATAGCGAGGGTGGAGAAGCCTGGTGTGCTACAGTCCACGGCGCTGCAAGAGTTGCACGGGACATAGTGACTGAACAACATTCACAATGTATTTTATGTAACTTGTCAAGATGAGGTCAAGTAGGGCCCAATATGACTAATATATCTACAAAAAGGGGAATATTAAGACAGACTCACATACATGGGGAATACTGAAGAAACAAGGGAGAAGACAGTCATTTATATGCCAAGGAGAAATGCCTGTAGCAGATCCTTTGCTCCTGGCTTTCAGAAGGAACTTGCCTTTTAGACAGAACACCTTAAGCTTGGACTGCTATCCTCCAAAACTATGTAATAATACACATTTTAAAATTATTTAGTTTAAGGAACTTTTCTATTGCAGTCCTGAATTTATCCAACTTGTGTTATGTTTGTATCAAATCTGACCACTTCTTTCTTCTTGAAATTCTCCTTTCATTTGTCCTCTATGACATTTGTCCTTCCACTTCTTCCTTTTACAACTACCATACCATTAGTAGTTATAAGAGATACACCATTCCTATGCTTTTAAAAGCATAGCAGTTGATGAAATAGGAATGCCAAACTATATGTATTCACCAATATCTGCGCCCTGAGTTATAAACCCAGAGGACATTGTCATTTAACAGATATGTAGGCAGTCCTGATTTCAAACTCAGTGTCTTCTCCTCCTGGACGCCTGACTTTTGGTTCCCTACAGCATGTATTGGCATCACTTCCAAAATACATAAGTGTATGTCAAACATCTGCAGACCTTCTTTTACTTCCTTTCACTTTTCTATGCCTAGTAAGCCAACAAGTTTTTGCTTCCGCTTCTTTCTTTCCATTCCTTCTCCTAATGCAAACGGAAGGACTTCATTATCACTCACCTAGATAATTTCTACACCTTCCCAAATGATCTGTCCATAAATTGATATAATCTCTTCTAATTCATTGTCCTCATGCATGCAGAATACTGTATAGACTCATCAAAATTGCTAGCATGTTGCCAGATTTGTTTTATTATTCTTCCTTCTTCTTAGGTCTCTCCCCACCCTCCCTCTCTATATATTCATATCATTTGTTGTGACATATTTTAGAGCAAAAGGCATGCATCATGCACCATTATCCTTTAGTGCTTTGCACTGTATTTCCTAAGAGTAGTGTCTGTAATAAAATTTTAAAATTCAAAAAATTTATATTTAATATTAGCATCCAATCATCCCTAGTCATATGCTTAATATATTATTTGTCCAAATAATGCTTTTTAAAGTCACTGGTTTTCCCTTTACTGAATGTATGGGCTTCCCTAATGGCTCAGACGGTAAAGAATCTGCCTGCAACACAGGAGCCCCCAGTTTGATCCCTAAGTGAGGAAGATCTCCTGGAGGAGGGCATGGAAACCCACTCCAGTATTCTTGCCTGGAGAATCCCATGGAAAGAGGGCCCTGGTGGGCTACAGTCCATGGGGTTGCAAAGAGTCAGACATACACATAAAGAGCGACTAACACTTTCACTTCACTTTCATTTCTTACTGCATTTAGCTATCATTCATTTTAGTCTCTTTTAATCTGGAAAATTTCTTCAACTTTTCTTTGACATTCATAAAACTGACATTTTTGAAAACTACACACTAGTCATTTTATTACTCTTTACTGATATTAAAATTTTTGAGATTTCTCACAATAAAATTCAGGTTATTATTTTTTTCGAAAATATTACTGAAACGAATCTGTGTCCTTTTAAGGGTAATACATCCAGAGCATATGATTCCATCAGTCTTATTTCTCAAGTTAATTTTGATCATGTAGTTAAAGGGTTGCCCAGTTCCTCAGATCTGTAGTTATTGGGTTGACCAAGAACTATGTTTTGGTTTTCATCTTGTGTACAAATCCAAACACAGTCTTTAGCTAACCCAATTTTTAAAGGATTTTTAAGAATCCTTTAATTGGCACTTTAGCGGAGACATTTGGGACAATAATATTACTTAAATACTGAACGTTCATTGATGATTTTTCCTGAAAAATCATAATTAATAATTCTACACCTTCCCAAATGATCTGTCCATAAATTGATATAATCTCTTCTAATTCATTGTCCTCATGCATGCAGAATACTGTATAGACTCATCAAAATTGCTAGCATGTTGCCAGATTTGTTTTATTATTCTTCCTTCTTCTTAGGTCTCTCCCCACCCTCCCTCTCTATATATTCATATCATTTGTTGTGACATATTTTAGAGCAAAAGGCATGCATCATGCACCATTATCCTTTAGTGCTTTGCACTGTATTTCCTAAGAGTAGTGTCTGTAATAAAATTTTAAAATTCAAAAAATTTATATTTAATATTAGCATCCAATCATCCCTAGTCATATGCTTAATATATTATTTGTCCAAATAATGCTTTTAAAGTCACTGGTTTTCCCTTTACTGAATGTATGGGCTTCCCTAATGGCTCAGACGGTAAAGAATCTGCCTGCAACACAGGAGCCCCCAGTTTGATCCCTAAGTGAGGAAGATCTCCTGGAGGAGGGCATGGAAACCCACTCCAGTATTCTTGCCTGGAGAATCCCATGGAAAGAGGGCCCTGGTGGGCTACAGTCCATGGGGTTGCAAAGAGTCAGACATACACATAAAGAGCGACTAACACTTTCACTTCACTTTCATTTCTTACTGCATTTAGCTATCATTCATTTTAGTCTCTTTTAATCTGGAAAATTTCTTCAACTTTTCTTTGACATTCATAAAACTGACATTTTTGAAAACTACACACTAGTCATTTTATTACTCTTTACTGATATTAAAATTTTTGAGATTTCTCACAATAAAATTCAGGTTATTATTTTTTTCGAAAATATTACTGAAACGAATCTGTGTCCTTTTAAGGGTAATACATCCAGAGCATATGATTCCATCAGTCTTATTTCTCAAGTTAATTTTGATCATGTAGTTAAAGGGTTGCCCAGTTCCTCAGATCTGTAGTTATTGGGTTGACCAAGAACTATGTTTTGGTTTTCATCTTGTGTACAAATCCAAACACAGTCTTTAGCTAACCCAATTTTTAAAGGATTTTTTAAGAATCCTTTAATTGGCACTTTTAGCGGAGACATTTGGGACAATAATATTACTAAATAAACTTTGGTTTCTATACTGAACGTTCATTGATGATTTTTTCCTGAGTCATATTTTACTCATAAAGTTCAACATTTTAAACAATATCTAAGACCCTGGAATGATTCATCTCCTGCTTATTTCCCCACTTCATTCATTTGCCATCTTTCCATCTATGAATATATCTTTATGTTTTTTGGATTCATGGGCTATATTTTGCTCACTACTTTAATCTATTTAGTATTTTTCCTTACATATACATTCTTATTTATGTATGTGAAATACATTCTACCACAGGTGATGTTCATTTTTCTATTATCTGCTCATTAAAACACAAGGGACATTTATACACAAAAAGTTCTCATAGCTCATGTACAGTCTTTCAATGTAAAAATAGGCCAAAATTCACTATTAAAACAAGTCTGTTCTATTTGCATTTCTTCATTTGCTGATTATCTGTTTTCTGGTTTAAGATAATAAAATCTTAATGGCAGAGTACCCTCTGCCTTCTATTAAATAGTCTTTCACATATAGCTTTTCCTTTTATTTAATAACATAGTATTAAAATATAATTAAAGCTATAAATATGCAGGAGCAAAATAGACTAATATTTCACCTGGCCAATAAAATGAACCATTGGATGACATGCTATATTAACTGGACCAATACCTTGTCTTATTAACAGAGACAATGGAAACGTGACTGCCAATTTGAACTTCAATGTTCAGTATTATCAGTTATTTCTTTTTTCTTCCCAATATATGTGGATACAGTCTTCCTTACATTTTGGGGAGCAACTGAATTTATTTTGAGTCAAAATTTTAATATTTTACAGATATCAAAAATAATTTTTAAATGTGTTCTTATTTTAATATATAAGTAAATTATATTTTTAAAAAATACAGCCTTTATTTACTTAGTTGAGGTTTCTGATTTTGACTACAGAAAAACGGAGAAACAATTTGTTTCTGGGGCCCAGTTTATCTGTAGTTATTGGGTTGACCAAGAACTATGTTTTGTTTTCATCTTGTGTACAATCCAAACACAGTCTTTAGCTAACCCAATTTTTAAAGGATTTTTTAAGAATCCTTTAATTGGCACTTTTAGCGGAGACATTTGGGACAATAATATTACTAAATAAACTTTGGTTTCTATACTGAACGTTCATTGATGATTTTTTCCTGAGTCATATTTTACTCATAAAGTTCAACATTTTAAACAATATCTAAGACCCTGGAATGATTCATCTCCTGCTTATTTCCCCACTTCATTCATTTGCCATCTTTCCATCTATGAATATATCTTTATGTTTTTTGGATTCATGGGCTATATTTTGCTCACTACTTTAATCTATTTAGTATTTTTCCTTACATATACATTCTTATTTATGTATGTGAAATACATTCTACCACAGGTGATGTTCATTTTTCTATTATCTGCTCATTAAAACACAAGGGACATTTATACACAAAAAGTTCTCATAGCTCATGTACAGTCTTTCAATGTAAAAATAGGCCAAAATTCACTATTAAAACAAGTCTGTTCTATTTGCATTTCTTCATTTGCTGATTATCTGTTTTCTGGTTTAAGATAATAAAATCTTAATGGCAGAGTACCCTCTGCCTTCTATTAAATAGTCTTTCACATATAGCTTTTCCTTTTATTTAATAACATAGTATTAAAATATAATTAAAGCTATAAATATGCAGGAGCAAAATAGACTAATATTTCACCTGGCCAATAAAATGAACCATTGGATGACATGCTATATTAACTGGACCAATACCTTGTCTTATTAACAGAGACAATGGAAACGTGACTGCCAATTTGAACTTCAATGTTCAGTATTATCAGTTATTTCTTTTTTCTTCCCAATATATGTGGATACAGTCTTCCTTACATTTTGGGGAGCAACTGAATTTATTTTGAGTCAAAATTTTAATATTTTACAGATATCAAAAATAATTTTTAAATGTGTTCTTATTTTAATATATAAGTAAATTATATTTTTAAAAAATACAGCCTTTATTTACTTAGTTGAGGTTTCTGATTTTGACTACAGAAAAACGGAGAAACAATTTGTTTCTGGGCATAAACATTGGCAGCTGTTTCCTTTGATGGAAAATTGTGCACAAAAATCACAACAGACCAGTTCAATGCTTCCATTTCTTATCAGATGTTCAGAGTCTGAGGTGCTGAGGGCACATAGAGAAAAAGCCAATACCGAGTCTGAAAAGCAATTTGAACTTGTTCTGAAGCCAAAGCTTGCAATCTGAAGTGTTTTAGTTGATAACCATTTTATATTCTGCCTCGCTCATATCTTTCTTTGTCAATATTGTTGAAATTTTAAAAGTGTTTAGAAAACACGTTCCCTATATTTAACAAGAAGTATTTTACAGTCAGAATTTAGTCAGAATTTACTTCTCAAATCAGGTAAACAGTCACTTAAAGAATATATAACTAGTTGAGAAACTGTTGCTATAAGTATTTACTTTTCAAAATTATGATGCACATTTTGTTGCTTCACCAGAACACAACCAAATGTTTCTACCTCTAAAATCTGAAAAAGTGGAACATGTACTTATAAAATTATGACTTATAAGTTAAGAAAGGAGAAAACCGGAAAGAATACATTTATACCTTGTGAAAAAATTACTCAATATTTATTGATTTTATCATGCATGTTGAACTAGTAGAATTTTGAAAACTATTTTACATGAAACAAAATTGACTTATATCTTTTATTTTGAATTATACTTTATTTACTTCCTAGTGACTTGTTTTATGTCAGTTAACATTGTGTCTTGAAGGATTTTTTTCATCTGTCTACACATTATTTGCACATTACACATCATCTACACATTATTTCATTTTATTATCAATTTTAATTTTTTAATATATTCCCTACTAGTGCCCATATGTATTAGATACATTGTTCCCACAATATAAGCAACACTTACTTGTCACAGTTAAAGAGGCTGGGAAGTCTGATATCATGCAGCTGGCAGATGAGGTGTCTGGTGAAGTTCCTTTTCTGGGTTATACAATCCTGAATTCTGTGTGTTCACATGGTGAAAAGAACAAGCTACCCATGTGATGCCTCTTTCATAAGGACACTAATGCCTCATAACCTAAGCACCTCCAGAAGGTCTCACTTACTAGGATCATCACCTTGGGCAGTAAATTTTCAACAAGGAAATTTGGGTTACACAAATATTCAGGCCACAGTATTTATAACTCTTAATTGAAACTTCTATTTATATTTTTCTATTTTTCCACTAGATTGTGAGTCTTTTGTAAAATTATTTGTTGTAATTTCTTCACTTCAAAGAATAAATTGATTTTATTTTCTCTATGCATAAACAATTTTTTTTTTCCTGTGTGACTTGAGTTTCTCAACATGTTTCAGAAAAGGAGCAGATCTGATATATTTGCAGAACAGTACTTTCAGACATATAATTCTTACAGATGTTTTATTTACTAAAAACAAGTTCAAAGATGCATATAATGTACAGCACGTTAGAGCATGTTAAACTAGGAAATATTCCATGAGGGCAGTTTTTCACAAATTTCTTCTTTCCTCAGAAATTTTGCTTGTATGGTGATTAGATTATATCCTGTTTGTCCAAGGTGTGGATCTGCTCTGATATAAGAAATAAGCAGCCAAGATACTTGAATCATCACGTGAAGAAACATTTGCCCCAGAGAGCTGTCTGACTCTCATTAGAATATGTATGATTTAGCGGGCTACCTTTGTTATATTAAGGCACTGAAATTCACAGTTAGATTATTATCTGACTATTACCTAGACTTTTCTCATTATTAAATTTGCTTCTTTCCTATTAAGTTTTTTTCCTCATAAATGGTTGTTAATTTAGATGAAAAGATACTACTGATGTATGTAAGTGCGAAGCATTTAATTGTCTAATGTAGTAAATTACATTATTTGATTGCCTAAGGTGTGTTGAGTGTATTCGGTCTTAATAAACTGCTGCCTTGTAACTTTTCTTACCCTTTCTTTTAATGCTCTCCTTTTATAGACGCATGGCCAGAGCTCTATATCCTCATATTAGAAGTTGGATAGCTCTTTCACTTATGTTACAAGTTTACTACTGCTGTATAGTAAATTACCACAATACTTTGGCCACCAAGGAGTTGACTCACTGGAAAAAATTCTGATGCTGGGAAAGACTGAGGGCAGGAGGAAAAGAGGATAACAGAGGATGAGACGGTTGGATGGCATCACTGACTCAATGGACATGAGTTTCAGCAAACTTAGAAGAGATGCTGAAGGACAGGGAATCCCGGTATGCTGCAATCCAGTCACAAAGAGTCAGGCATGATTTAGTGACTTAAAATAGCAACAACAAAATTGGTGGCTTAAAACATTACACATTTACCAGCTCTGTAGATCAGTACTCTAAACACTGGCTGGCTGAGTCCTCTGCTCAACATTTAACCAGATTGAAATCAAGGTGTTGCCTAGGTCCACGCTCTTGTCTGAGGCCCCTCTTTCTGACTAACTACTTATTGGCAATAAATAAGTTCTTTGCAAGTAGACAGAAGTCATATGCAGTTACCTACCACATGGCTCATTCGAAAATATGGTATGTTGCTTCCGGCAAAAGAAGAAATTCTGCAGTTGGTTCCAACCTCTTCAATTTATGTCATTTAAGTACTCATTATTTTGGCTCCACAAAATAATCTCTCTTTGACTAACCAAAAGTCAACTGTTTAGAGAATATGACTACGACTGCAAAAGCCTGTAACCTTTTCCATATAATACAATAATACAATAATATCCTGTTTAAAAGAAACAAACAAAACAAAACAGTCCCATCGACACAAGGTAGGGAATTATATAAAAGAATGCAAACCAGAGAGTAGGATCTTGGGGTCCTCTTAGAATTCTGCCTACCTCAATCTAGAACATTACACAGAGCTTTAAAATTGGTAGGAAAGGGAGAAGCTAGGTTTTTGGTTGTGGCAAATTTTTGACTATCTTTCAACTTTTTCCTCCCTGAGAAATTGTTCAGATTTATCCTAGGTACAGTTTCACAAATTCAGAATATTCCTTATATATCTTGCTCTACCCATTCCATCAGCTTTAGCAGTCTTTTGAGCTCAGGGAGGTGGATGTCCCATTTGGGATTTATTTCTCTGCTTCCAGTTTCAAACGACTCCCAGGAAGTATGCCAGGTTTATTGAAGAGTGACCTTGGAGTTCATCTCATGTCATTACTTTTGCCAAAGAATACAGTCCAGCAATGTTGTTCAGTCACTAAAAATAGTTGCCTCATATGTTTTATCCAAAGTTGCAGTTGACTTTTCCTCACAGAAATAAATTTGGAGCATATTCTCCTGTCATGGTTAAAGGAGGAATTCCCTATAAACAACATGTAGTCAGAAGAAAGGATATTTTAAGTGAAATATTTGATGAGCTCTCTGAAGTTATATTAATTGATATAATAATTGGAATAAAATACAGTGATAACTGATTTGCCATGACTCTGAGGAGTCCTCAATCTTGTTTAGAGATTGGGATAATTAATGCAATTTTGGTGTTGCTAAGTCACTAACTTGTGCTCAACTCTTTGTGACCCCAAGGACTGCAGCATGCGGGAACCTTCCAACTACGTGAACATCAATTAGAATGACAATTTCCTGAAGGAATTAAGAGATACTGTGCTTCCTCTGGTGAGAAACTAACAAATGGATACATTCTGGTGAGAATCAAGACATAGGGAAAACATTATACAGAGTCTATCATGCTTCACTATCACTAGTCACTAACTGAGGATGAAAGAGGAAATGAACATTTGGTGAGCTAGTGCACAGGGCAAGAAACTGATACAGAGATCTGAAGAATGAATCACACATGGACTTGAAAGCCAAACCACCTAAAATAAGAAGACACATTTTTTTATGCTTCCCAATTTTTTATATTCAAGTTGTATCTGGAGTATTCATTAAACTTCTCATCAATATATACATAAAATACATCCACACATTCTTGCTTTCAGTTGTTCAACACTTTCTTCCTTATTGATATTTTTAACAACACCTAGTCTGATTACAGGCTACTCTCTCCTTCTTTGCATTGGACTTTCAACTGAAATTATATTAGTTCATACTTATCTAGGCTTTATCAAATGCTAGAGACTCCTTTACAATTTGCTTTCCTATGAATTAATCTCAAAATGATACAACCTACTGGTATGTTCTACTGATTGAAAATAGTGCTTTAGGATCACATGACTTCCCTAACAGCCAAAAGATGACACTTTTGCCATTATTTGTGGGGACATATTTAGTATCACATTCATGTCTATGTATGGGGTGCTAATGTTTCTTGTCCTTGAAAGAGTGCGCATCCAATAATATTAATTATACATAAGAGCTGTTTTCTAGTATAAGGTTTATGAAGATTTTAGAAGGAAGAATCTTTTAACCATATTTACCATAAAAGAAGGACATGAAAAGGAAGAAAGCACATCAGTTGTACTGGGGCCAGAATGTTATGAAACACCACAGTCTTGATCCTAATAATTTATGTTCCAAGCAACCTCAGAAAAGTTTGACAAGCATAAGAAGTTCAGATAAGACTATGCCCCAAATTTAGAAAGCATGTTTTATAATACTGATATTCTTGTGTGGGATTGGCAAATTGATTGACCTCTGTGGCATTCAACTTCAACATCAGTCAAATAAATTAGAGAACAAAAAAGGATATATCAATAGATAATTTCTACATTAATTCACAGCTATGGCATTGAGCAAGAGATGAACTATGTGAAATTAGTTACCAAAAATAGAAATATTTATGACTCTATTGATTAATGAATTTTTGTAATCTTAAATGATAAAATACCTAGGGGACATATAGCCATAGTTCATTGTCTAGACACTGTTGAAACAATAATTAAGACCATTCTGTCTACAGTGCAGAGCAATTTAAATGTGTACATTGAACCCCTATGACATTCTGTAATCATAAAAATAAATTATTGGATTCATACAGTTAAATGGTCAATATCTATAATATATAATCACTGAATTCTTTCCCAAAAAATCCTCAGTCTAAATTCATAATGACCTATTACAGGAAAAAGCATGTCCATCTTAATGTGATCTAGAATTTGAGATTTTAAATTCTAGTTCTGCCTTTCTCAAGTTCATTATGCAGGGTGAAAATGATGTCAAAATAGCCTAAAACATATCACTATTACTATTAATGGATCATGAGGGGTTCTTTTTATAAGAAACGATGGATGTGACTTTAATTATATGATGCAGGAATAACTAGAATACTCTTTTCTAATGAAAGTGCTCATAGATGGCCTCCTAGAAGACTGGAGATATTTGTAATCTTCTTTTTTGGTTAAGATGTTTTGGTTTGGACGTTTTGGTTTGGACTTTAATATGAGATGGTGAAGGATAGGGAAGCCTACAGTGCTGCAATCCATGGTGTCACAAAAGCTTGGAACTGACTTAATGACTAAACAACAACATATTTGAAACTTTGTATACATACTTTGGCCATGTGATGGGAAGAGCAAAAAGACCCTGATGCTGGGAAAGATAGAGGAAGGAAGAGAAAAGGGCAACAGAGGATGAGATGGTTAGATGGCATCACCGACTCAATGGACATGAGTCTGAAAAAACTCTGGGGGTCTCGGATATATTTTCTATCACCTCTCTGTGTATCTACGTATCTATCTATATACCTAACTATCTAACTTCCCTTCTGATTACACATACCAGGGACAACTAACTATATTTTTCCAGTGCCATTCACATCAGCACAGTAATATTGGGTTTCCCTCGCAAGATATGGATTTCCTTGAGTGGACAGAATACACACTAAGTTTTAAAAGGAACATTAAATATTGAACTTTTAGACACTGTCCAAAAAATGGCAGTTGGATGGAATGAGTTACACTAAAAGGAAAATATGGTACTAGGGAAATTGTCAACTCTCTGTTTCTGTTAGGGAAAAAGAAGTAGGAGATTTAAGGACATTTCACAAAAATTTTGGGTATCCTATCTAATGTCTCCTCAGACTCCACTTGACATTTTTTATCAGCTTTCAAAATGATGTTTTACACAATATATATATATATATATATATAACAACACATTACAACAAATTATTTATTTCTCTTTCTTTTGGCTTCCATAAAACTCTCATGTTTCCAGTTTTATGCATTCATTCAAACATACAAATATGTAAGGAGCACAATATAAGCTATCCACTATTTTAGGTGGTGGTGATAGAGCAATGAGCAAACCTATAAAGTTGCCTGCCTATGTGGAATTTATACTCTGGCACATTCTTACACGTCAGTGTTTAAGTACGGCTGCTGAATGGGACTCTTCTCTTAGGGCGAGCAAAGCAAATACACTTCCTTTATCTTCTGTGCTTTGTGCCAACTTCACTCCACTCAATTTTGATAGATTCAATTCCTCCATGCCACGTGAAAACTCTACTTTGGATTATATTTATTTTCATTGCTTGATACATAGAAACTGTTTCCACCGACACTGAAAACCTATCTGCAACACATTTCAGAATTGTAATAGTTTTTGCTGACAACCTGTGGGCTACATTTCTAAGCTACAGTTGTTTTACCTTACTATTGCTGTTTCTCCTTTTTCTTTTTTTTTTTTTTAAACTATCCTCAAAGAAGTTTCTCCTTCTATTTTTGAATATGAAATAATACACCTGAACTGTTATGAAATATTTAAACAGAAATGCATGGCTTTTTCAAGACATGTCCCCTAGATGTTTTTGATACACATGGAGCTTTCTAGTATACTTCAGGTCATATCACTTAATATGCCTACAAAAATAACATTTTTTTCTCCCTTTCAAGCACCTTCATAGTAAAAAAATTGGTGCTTAAATCCTAATCTAAATTGTATTAAGTCATTAAAGGTCCTCTTTTAGCAAGTTCCTATATGAAGCCCTGGAACACTCAGAAAGGAGATTCTCTCCAGTATGTAAGCTACAGACCATGCTGTGGCTGCAGGATGTGGTGTATAAATATCCTGAAGTCACTCAGCTTTGTGGTAATCTGGAGAGTTTTGGCAGCAAAGAAATATGTTTGCCAGTACTGAGGTCCTCTGAGTGTGTGGCTTCCTCCTGATTTTTTTGCCATATTGCCAGTTTCCAATTGCTGTGCAATCATCGAGCACAATACAAGATCAAAACAAATATGTCCTTAGGCTGGTATTTTTCCATTTTTCCACCCAGCAGGTAAACAAACGTTCGTCAATTTTCTCACAGTGGGCTGACTTCCAATTTCGAGGAACTGATTATAGAGACTTCTTTGAACCCACGAGAAAGGGAACGCATAGGTTTAGATTACACAGTGGTTAGTACTTTGTGGAAACACTTCTGAGATTTTTTCTATTTAAAAAAAAAACAAAAACCTGCAGATGAACCCGACTGTGCCAGTTTGTCATTTAAGGTGTGAAAGCACTCTACTATCCTATGGAATTCCAGCAGTCTCTGTGCATCTGAGTTTGATCTTATGACTCCAGTTAAAGCCTTACCCATGTGTGCAAACTGATTGTGCAAAGCTTTTATTTATTCCTCTAAAGTAACACTCCAATACAAAGCATATGAGTAATAATAATGAAGGAACTTTCTTGGCAGCTCCATCATAAAGAATATTTCTTTTCTCTGCACCCTCTCCAGCACTGATTGTCTGCAGATTTTTTTTTGAAGATGGCCATTCTGACGGGTGTGAGGTGATATCTCATTGTAGTTTTAATTTGCATTTCTCAAATAATAAGCGAGGTTGAGCTTCGTTTCATGTGCTTTTGGGCCATCTGTATGTCCTCTTTGGAGAGGCGTCTCTTTAGATCTTTTTCCCATTTTTTGATTGGGTTGTCCGTTTTTCCTGTGCTGAGCTGTCTGAGTTGCTTGTAGATTTTGCAGATTAATTCTTTGTCTGTTATTTCATTCACTATGATTTTCTCCCACTCTGTGGGGTGTCTGTTGAGTTTTTTTGTAATTTCTTTTGCTGTACAAAAGCTTTCAAGTTTCATTAGGTCCCACATGTTCATTTTTCTTTTCAGTTCCGCTATTTTAGTAGGTGTGTCAGAAAAGATCTTGCTTTGATTTATGTCCTTGAGGGTTTTGCCTATATTCTCCTCCAGGAGTTTGATGGTTTCTGGTCTTACATTTAAGTCTTCAATCCATTTTGAGTTGATCTTTGTGTATAGTGTCAGGGAATGTTCCAACTTCATTTTTTTGCATGTAGCTGTCCAATTTTCCCAGCACCACTTGTTGAAGAGGTTGTCTTTGTCCCATTTTATAGTTTTGTCTCCTTCTTGCATTGCTGGTGGAATGTAAATTAATACAGCCTCTATGGAAGACATTATGGAGATTCCTTAAAAAACTAAAAATAGAAGCGCCCTATGACCCAGCAATCCCACTCTTAGGCTTATATTCTGATGAAATCAAAACTGAAAGAAGCACCTGTACCCCAATGTTCATTGCAGCTCTCTATACAATAGCCAGAACATTGAAGCAACCTAGATGTCCATCGACGAATGAATGGATCCAGTGCTCTGGTACATATACACAATGGAATACTACTCAGCTGTTAAAAGAAATGCAGAACACTCAGTCCTAATGAAGTGGCTGGCTCTGGAACCTATCATAAAAAGTGAAGTAAGCCAAAAAGAGAAAGATAAATACAGTACACTAACGCACATATATGGAATCTAGTAGGACGGTCTTGATAACACACGCAGGGAACTCATGGAAAAACAGACAGAGCATAGACATATGGACATTGTGAGGAAGAAATAGGGAGAGGGAGGCATGGAGGGAGTAACATGGAAACCTATACTGTCATGTGTGGAAAATATAGCTATTGTCATTGTGCTAAGGGTATAGGAGTGCTCACAATGGCATGGGGTGATGGTCCGGAGGGGTGGGATGGGGGGAACTCGGTGGGTGGGGACCAGGGACACGCATATGACTGATCTGGGAACATATATGTCTGTGAACAACAAAACTCTGTAAAACCTTTAAAGTAAATTATTATAATTAAAAAAAAAAGAATATTCCTGCCAGTGTAGAAGATACAGGTTCAATCCTGGGCTGGAAAGATCCCCTGGAGAAGGAAATGGAAGCCCATTTCAGTATTCTTGCCTGAAGAATGCCACAGACATAGGAGCCTGGCTGGCTACAGTACACAGGGTTGCAAACTAGTTGGACATGACCTAGTGACCTAACAACAACAGTAGCAATAACACTAATGAAATTACTGCAGCATGTATACTCATTTATGAGCAGGTTCAGTATTTTACCTTTTTTCCATGTACAATGTATATAAGTAGTTCCAACACATAAAAATGTTTACTTGTTTTCACACAGGGTCCTAAATATTTGTATCACTATATTTAAGTTATGAAAATTGTTTGTATATACTTGCTTCTCCTGATAAATCTAACAGGTTTTCAAAGGCAGAAAATATACTTGGAACTTTTTAATCCAAAAAAGCAACAATATATAGCTTATGGTATATATTTATTAGTGTCTTTAAAACTCAGGAAAAATTGGTTTTCTGATATACTTTATATGTAGGATGATCTATATCTGTTCTTACTTATTCATGTGTTGATAATATTTTTTGCATTTTACTATTAATTCATTATTCATGATACCTATTTACTTGGTTTTATATTTTAAAACTCAGGGTATTTACCTTTTTATTGTTAATATAGCTAAGTTCAAAAACAGTTCTCAAAAAATTACATTAGATATATCCAGTATTTTACATCCCTAAGATGAGCTGGGGCCTTGGTTCACACAGGGTATTCTACTTACACACGGACCATGGCTGTGGTGTAAAACTCGATTGAACACAATAATGCATGAGATGCAATTAAAGAGTAATGTGTTCATCCGTGTTTGGGAAGAACTGTTTTATAGCTCCTGAGTGACCTAGTCATTTTTAAGAATCCATCATCATTTCATAGCTACAACTCTATTCACTGGAAGAATAAAAATTGATATTATTTAAAAATCTGCAAATAATAGTTGAATATATTACCCTTGAAAAAATATACTAAAACAAGTGTGAGTTTCCTTTAATTAGAAGATTCTTCCTACAATTCCCATCAATGACCACTGTGTCCAGGGAACAGCCCTTGTTTCTTACATCTTTTTTACCTGCTCACTGCCTTGAAATCTCTCCCAGCCATTTGATTTATATAACATCAATATGTGGATATATCGAAAAGTAGGTCTTCAACTGTGAACACCCATTCAAACTGCCAACTTCTGAAGACAACGGCATATCCATTACCACTAATTAGATATCTAAAAGGTAACTTCCACTAGCATGCTCAGTGCTTTGTCCTGCCCAACTCCTTGCAACCCTGTGATCTGTAATGCTCCAGATGCCTCTGTCCATGGGATTCTCCAGGTAGGAATACTAGAGCAGGTTGCCATCTCCTACTTCAGGGGATCTTCCTGAGCCAGAGATTTAACCCGAGTCTCCTGTGCACAGGTAGGCAGATTCTTTACCTCTGAGCCACCTAGTGAGCCCTAACATTATCCAAAAATAAACTGAGTTCTTCTCTCAAAATCCCACCGCCTCATTTTTATCAATAGCAACTTCATCCTTCACTATTTAACCCAAAGAAAAAGTGAAAGTGTTAGTCACTCAGTTGTGTCTGACTCTTTATTACTCCACGGACTATACAGCTCTCTAGGTTCCTCTGTCCATGGGTTTCTCCAGGTAGGAATACTGGAGTGGATAGCCATTCACTTCTCCAGGGGATCTTCCCAAACCAGGGACTTGAACCTAGGTCTCCAACATTGCAGGCAAATTTGTTATCATCTGAGCCTCATTCAGTCCCACGTATTAACAGTTTTGTTGAATACTCACTTTCTTTGCAGCATAATACCCATTATTACTTTTGAATTAGGATTAAACTATGAGCTGGGGCCTTGGTTCAACTATCTACTTACACACGGACCATGGCTGTGGTGTAAAACTCGATTGAACACAATAATGCATGAGATGCAATTAAAGAGTAATGTGTTCATCCGTGTTTGGGAAGAACTGTTTTATAGCTCCTGAGTGACCTAGTCATTTTTAAGAATCCATCATCATTTCATAGCTACAACTCTATTCACTGGAAGAATAAAAATTGATATTATTTAAAAATCTGCAAATAATAGTTGAATATATTACCCTTGAAAAAATATACTAAAACAAGTGTGAGTTTCCTTTAATTAGAAGATTCTTCCTACAATTCCCATCAATGACCACTGTGTCCAGGGAACAGCCCTTGTTTCTTACATCTTTTTTACCTGCTCACTGCCTTGAAATCTCTCCCAGCCATTTGATTTATATAACATCAATATGTGGATATATCGAAAAGTAGGTCTTCAACTGTGAACACCCATTCAAACTGCCAACTTCTGAAGACAACGGCATATCCATTACCACTAATTAGATATCTAAAAGGTAACTTCCACTAGCATGCTCAGTGCTTTGTCCTGCCCAACTCCTTGCAACCCTGTGATCTGTAATGCTCCAGATGCCTCTGTCCATGGGATTCTCCAGGTAGGAATACTAGAGCAGGTTGCCATCTCCTACTTCAGGGGATCTTCCTGAGCCAGAGATTTAACCCGAGTCTCCTGTGCACAGGTAGGCAGATTCTTTACCTCTGAGCCACCTAGTGAGCCCTAACATTATCCAAAAATAAACTGAGTTCTTCTCTCAAAATCCCACCGCCTCATTTTTATCAATAGCAACTTCATCCTTCACTATTTAACCCAAAGAAAAAGTGAAAGTGTTAGTCACTCAGTTGTGTCTGACTCTTTATTACTCCACGGACTATACAGCTCTCTAGGTTCCTCTGTCCATGGGTTTCTCCAGGTAGGAATACTGGAGTGGATAGCCATTCACTTCTCCAGGGGATCTTCCCAAACCAGGGACTTGAACCTAGGTCTCCAACATTGCAGGCAAATTTGTTATCATCTGAGCCTCATTCAGTCCCACGTATTAACAGTTTTGTTGAATACTCACTTTCTTTGCAGCATAATACCCATTATTACTTTTGAATTAGGATTAAACTATCCAATACATAATTATAGACACAGCTTGATGTGTACATCAAATGCAGATCCTACTTTTCAGTATAAGAGTAATTACATGACTGAGAAATGAAGATTAAAATCAGCCTGACTTTTTCATCATAAGTTTTTCTTAAATCTTTCCCAAATTAATGAATAAATGTATGTATACATAGAAATAATTATTCTTAAATATTACCATTGTCAAATAGAAGTAAATATTTTTTAATCTGAAAGATTACATTAGTACAGTTTAACTTTTACTGATACAAAGTCCTAATGAGGAAGTTCCCTGGTGGTCATGTGGTTAGGGCTGAGTGCACTGCTGTGACCCCGGTTCAATCCCTGGTCTGAGAACTGAAATTCCACAAGCCGTATGGTGATGAGGTGATAAAATATCTTCTTAATTAAAACGTTCTTTTTTTCCCCAGAAGCTCCAGTGTTTGTTTCACATGATTACTGTTGAGTTATATTAAGTATTTACTAACTATAACACTGACAGATTTAAGATTCAAATATGTAATGTTGCAATAAATATATTTATGTAGTTTCTAGGGAATCTTAGTGTCCCAAAATAGTCTACGATCCCCTTTGAAAATAACAGAAAGTATTAAATTTCCCATAGGGACTCTAAACAAATACATTTCATACTCTATTAAATTTCTAAGGGTTTATTACATATTCAATAAGGTCACAGTTTCTTTTCCCTGAAGTCAAATTATGGAATGGAATTTGGGAAAACTCTAACATTATCCAAAAATAACTCTTCAAAAAAAAAGAAAAGTGAAAGTGTTAGTCACTCAGTTGTGTCTGACTCTTTATTACTCCACGGACTATACAGCTCTCTAGGTTCCTCTGTCCATGGGTTTCTCCAGGTAGGAATACTGGAGTGGATAGCCATTCACTTCTCCAGGGGATCTTCCCAAACCAGGGACTTGAACCTAGGTCTCCAACATTGCAGGCAAATTTGTTATCATCTGAGCCTCATTCAGTCCCACGTATTAACAGTTTTGTTGAATACTCACTTTCTTTGCAGCATAATACCCATTATTACTTTTGAATTAGGATTAAACTATCCAATACATAATTATAGACACAGCTTGATGTGTACATCAAATGCAGATCCTACTTTTCAGTATAAGAGTAATTACATGACTGAGAAATGAAGATTAAAATCAGCCTGACTTTTTCATCATAAGTTTTTCTTAAATCTTTCCCAAATTAATGAATAAATGTATGTATACATAGAAATAATTATTCTTAAATATTACCATTGTCAAATAGAAGTAAATATTTTTTAATCTGAAAGATTACATTAGTACAGTTTAACTTTTACTGATACAAAGTCCTAATGAGGAAGTTCCCTGGTGGTCATGTGGTTAGGGCTGAGTGCACTGCTGTGACCCCGGTTCAATCCCTGGTCTGAGAACTGAAATTCCACAAGCCGTATGGTGATGAGGTGATAAAATATCTTCTTAATTAAAACGTTCTTTTTTTCCCCAGAAGCTCCAGTGTTTGTTTCACATGATTACTGTTGAGTTATATTAAGTATTTACTAACTATAACACTGACAGATTTAAGATTCAAATATGTAATGTTGCAATAAATATATTTATGTAGTTTCTAGGGAATCTTAGTGTCCCAAAATAGTCTACGATCCCTTAGAAAATAACAGAAAGTATTAAATTTCCCATAGGGACTCTAAACAAATACATTTCATACTCTATTAAATTTCTAAGGGTTTATTACATATTCAATAAGGTCACAGTTTCTTTTCCCTGAAGTCAAATTATGGAATGGAATTTGGGAAAACTCTAAGGAGCTCATTTAGAATGACCATAGTTCTGGTAAGTCCCTTGTTTCCAGTGTTTGCTTTAGGCCAAAGACTTCCAGTATAGATCCAGGTGTATTTTGGTGTTAGCAGATACTCTAGACAGTTTTTTTCTAGGAATAATATAGCAAACATATTTAATTAATCTTGGTCCACACTTGAACAATATTCTGTGATGAACTTTAAATAGCGTAAGTACTCAGGCTGCTTGAATTGAAGCCCTGCTTCTTTTTTTACCTGATATACAACCTTTAGCAAATTATTTACTTTCTGGAATCTTCCATTTCTTCATCTATAAAACTGAGATAATAAAAATGATATCTATAGCAGAGTGTGAGATTTAAGTGAGGTAATATATTAAAAACAGTGAAGAATAACCTGGCAATTTATTAATGCTAAGGCAATGTTTGTAGTTATGGTTAAAACATAAAATAAATATTCTGGACTTGGATACATTCCAACTTCCATTTTCAGCATCCATTTTCTCTCTCTTGACAATCTCTCCCATTTTTTTTTTTTCCTTCCTGATCCTCTCTACCTCAGTATCAGTCAGACTGCATCCTATATTTCCTTCCCACTCAACAGAATGCTATCGGGTTATTAGCAGACAAACAAAATGACAGCTGGTAAGGACTTAAGATATACTTTCTCCAGGTATTGATTTCATTTGAAGAGAAAAGACCAACTATTTGAGAAGGATTTGTTTGGATCAATTATCTATCAGTTTCAAAATCCAGAATTTCATCTCCTGTCAAGGGTTCTCACAGAATTCAAAAGTGACATAGCAGGGAACTGCTTTATTTCCTTTGTGAAAGAAATATTTCCTTTATTTAATAAATATTTCCTTCTTGTTTCATTTGGGTTTTCATGCAATTCCTGAGGATCCTAATTGTATCAGCTATCTATCTGCAAATTCCTTCCTTTGTGCAAGAAAAATAATCTATTCTGCTTTTACTTATTTTTCTATGCCCAGTATATATTTTGTTTTCTTTTTTTATATCTGACTTGTGATGATTTTTCTTCACATCTCTTTGACTTTTGTCTCCTAGAAGACACTATTCTAACTTAGGTATTTTCTCTACCACAGTGACTGGTCAATAATGAGTACTCTATCAATATTTAAATGATAAAATTCAATTCAGAATATATACTTATAAAAAATTCTCTGACATATTCTACATTTACACAGAAACACTATCCTTCCTTTTATTTTTATTTGCTGTATAGAAAAAAGCAGTGTTCCTAAGGCTGGCAAGATATATAGATGATTATTTTCTTTTCTAATAGAAAAAAATCTTATCACAAATTAACAGCTAACTCACTATTTGCCATGAGACATTTCAAAGCATATCAGGCTTTATATGATCTTTTATTTGTGCATCAACTACCCCAGAACTGATTAGTATAGTTTCTTTTCACTGTTCATGTCTTTACAGAACAAAGCTTGAATGCATCACATATTGGAGAATTGCAACTTATAGGATAATATCTTGATATTATCTATTTCTCAAACATATTCCTACTAACATGTGCTGAAATAGCATTGACACAAACAGGACCATAGCAATGGTGGATACTCCTAAAAGTGACCCTCAGTGAGCCAAATTCTTGAAAATCCCCTCCTCCTGCATGTTGATTAAACCTGAAGCTAACTTCTATTTTAATAAAAAACTGATGTGATGTTGGGACATGAGAGTGAGATGTCTCTGTGACAGATATTTTAAGAGGAGCAGCTCTGTAAACAGAAAGTGAGCTAAGGCTGGAACAATTTTGAGGAGCATGATACATAACTTGCAATCATATGAACAGACTTATTAGTAGAAATTCAGATGTGAAAACAGTGCCAGATGGAGATCAGATGGAGCTGAAGAGTATGTTACTAGAAACAGGATGAAGCTATCCTTGTTATGTAGTAGCAGAACATTTAATAAAATCCTTGGGCTTCCCTGGTGGTCCAGTGGATAAGGATACAGCCTTGCAGTGCAAGAGACACTGGTTTGATCCCTGGCCTCGGAAGATCCCATGTGCCGTGGAGCAGCTGGACCAGTGTGTCCAATTATGGGCCAGCACTCTGGAGCACATGCACCCAGAGCCGGTGCTCTGTGACAAGAGAGGCCACTGCAATGGGAGACCCACACAAGCCCAAGAACAAAGATGGATGAAAATGAATAAATGAAAGACCAATAGAAGTGGCCAAAAAAAAAAAAAAAAAATACTTATCTGCACTTATATGTGAAGTAGAACCTGTAAGTGATGAATTTGGTCATATAACTAAGGAGAGTTCCAAAAAAAACACTGAATATGGGGTTTTATTTCTTCTTGCTGCTTATAGCAACACATGAGAAATGAGAAATAAACGGTGAAAAGAACTTTTAAACAAAAAGAAACAAGGACTAGATGATGTTGATAATTACCAGCCGCTCTGGTACAGGAGAACTGAGGAATCTCTTGCTAAGGGTAAAGGAGGAGGGTGAAAAGCCAGCTTAAAACTAAATATTAAAAAAAAAATTAAGATTGTTTCATCAGGCCCCATTACTTCATGGAAAATCAAAAAAGGAAGGTGGAAGCACTAACAGATTTCCTCTTCTTGGGCTCTAAAATCACTGAGGATGATGACTGCTTCTTGGCAGGAAAGCTAATGACAAACATAGACAGTCTGCTGAAAAGCAGAGACATCACTCTGTTGACAAATCTCCGTATAGTCAAGCCTATGGTCTTCCCAGTGGTCACATACGGTCATATATGGTTGCTACAGCCGGACTGTAAAGAAAGCAGAACACCAGAGAATCAATGCCTTTGAACTGCAGTGCTGGAGAAGACTCCTGAAAGTCCCTTGGATAGCAAGAAGATCAAACCACACAATCTAAGAGCAGTCAATTCTGAATATTTGTTGGAAGGACTGATACTGAAGCTCCAGTATTTTGATCACCTGATATGAACACTGACTCACTGAAAAGTAACTTGCATTAGACATAGAAATTCAGATGTGAAAACAGTGCCAGATGGAGATCAGATGGAGCTGAAGAGTATGTTACTAGAAACAGGATGAAGCTATCCTTGTTATGTAGTAGCAGAACATTTAATAAAATCCTTGGGCTTCCCTGGTGGTCCAGTGGATAAGGATACAGCCTTGCAGTGCAAGAGACACTGGTTTGATCCCTGGCCTCGGAAGATCCCATGTGCCGTGGAGCAGCTGGACCAGTGTGTCCAATTATGGGCCAGCACTCTGGAGCACATGCACCCAGAGCCGGTGCTCTGTGACAAGAGAGGCCACTGCAATGGGAGACCCACACAAGCCCAAGAACAAAGATGGATGAAAATGAATAAATGAAAGACCAATAGAAGTGGCCAAAAAAAAAAAAAAAAAATACTTATCTGCACTTATATGTGAAGTAGAACCTGTAAGTGATGAATTTGGTCATATAACTAAGGAGAGTTCCAAAAAAAACACTGAATATGGGGTTTTATTTCTTCTTGCTGCTTATAGCAACACATGAGAAATGAGAAATAAACGGTGAAAAGAACTTTTAAACAAAAAGAAACAAGGACTAGATGATGTTGATAATTACCAGCCGCTCTGGTACAGGAGAACTGAGGAATCTCTTGCTAAGGGTAAAGGAGGAGGGTGAAAAAGCCAGCTTAAAACTAAATATTAAAAAAAAAATTAAGATTGTTTCATCAGGCCCCATTACTTCATGGAAAATCAAAAAAGGAAGGTGGAAGCACTAACAGATTTCCTCTTCTTGGGCTCTAAAATCACTGAGGATGATGACTGCTTCTTGGCAGGAAAGCTAATGACAAACATAGACAGTCTGCTGAAAAGCAGAGACATCACTCTGTTGACAAATCTCCGTATAGTCAAGCCTATGGTCTTCCCAGTGGTCACATACGGTCATATATGGTTGCTACAGCCGGACTGTAAAGAAAGCAGAACACCAGAGAATCAATGCCTTTGAACTGCAGTGCTGGAGAAGACTCCTGAAAGTCCCTTGGATAGCAAGAAGATCAAACCACACAATCTAAGAGCAGTCAATTCTGAATATTTGTTGGAAGGACTGATACTGAAGCTCCAGTATTTTGATCACCTGATATGAACATCTGACTCACTGAAAAAGTCCATGATGCTAGGAAAGATTTGAGGACAGAAGAAGAAGAGGGTGTCAGAGGATGAAATGGCTGAATGGCATCATCAATGCAAAGGACATGAACTTGGGCAAACTCCAGCAGATGGTGAGGGACAGGGAGGTCTGGTGTGCTGCAGACCATGGGGTTGCAAAGAGTTGGACATGACTGGGTGACTGAATAACACCAACCAGTTTAGGAAAAGATGTTAGAATCAAGATCAGAAAAGCATCTCTAGAGACAAGACCAAGGGCAAGACTGTGCGACTGTACAACACTTTGCTTAAACTTCAGAAAGACTCCAAGGACAGAGAATTCACACTGGTGGCCTTCAAAGAGACTAGGGGTGTGACCTATAGATCTCCATCAAACCACAGAGTTTTCAGGAAACTTAAAGACATTGTTCCTCAGCCATCACAGTAAGAGGCCACGGTATGAGAGCATTTTCTCAGAAAAATCTGTGATCATGGCTTTTTGTCTAATAGAGTGAATGCTAATAATATCTCTGAAGTTCAGTTATCTACACACTTCCTTAGAAAATTCATTTCAGTGGAAGCATTCCCAGTTTGGATCAAAAGGGACAGAGAACACAGACAAAATAAACTGTCAAAAGTAAAAAGATGCTTGCTCCTTGGAAGAAAAGCTATGACAAACCTAAAAAGAGTATTAAAATGTAGAGACATAACTTTGCCTACAAAGGTCTGTATAGTCCGAAGATATGGTTTGTCCAGTAGTCATGTATGGCTGTGAGACTTGGACCATAAAGAGGTGCCAAAGAACTGATGCCTTTGAACTGCGGTGCTGGAGAGAACTCTTGAGAGTCCCTTGGACTGCAAAGAGATCTAACCAATCAATCCTAAGGGAAATCAACCCTGAATATACACTGGAAAGACTGATACTAAAGCTGAAGCTGCAGCTCCAATATTTTGGCCACCTGATATGAAGAGATGACTCATTGGAAAAGACCCTGATGCTGGAAAAAATAGAAAGCAGAAAGAGAAGTGTATGACACAGGACAAGTTGGTTGGATGGCATCACTGAGTCAATACACATGAGTCTGAGCAAGCTCTGGGAGATGGTGAAGGACAACTGGCATGCTTCAGGCCATAGGTCACAAAGTCAGACACGACTGAGTGACTGAACTGAACTTTCAAAAAGTTAAACAAGTTAAACAGCTCTTTCTAATAACTGAAAATTAAAGACCTTATAATGATGCAGCAATGTGCTTTAATTAAGTAAATTATGACTTACTCTTTTATCTATAATGTAGAGTAATCATGTGTCTCTGATAACAGTGAGTACTATGCACAGCCTACGTGGATCTATGCTTTCCCATTCTGCAGTTCTCTCAACTGCACATTATATGATCTTCCATCTAATCCCCAAACCTGTCATCTTGCCTGTTCTAAATTACTCTTAAATCTGAACCTTTTTTCTAGATTCTAGGGCATAGCATTGCTTTTCCCTTTGCCTGGTAAAATTATTTACTTCCGTTTTTGTCTGATTAAATTTTCTTGATTTTCTAAAAAATGTTCAAATGTTCAACTATGATGAATGGTTATGGTAGTTTCCCCTAATGGGCATATATTTAATTAGTTATTAAAATCTCTGGTATTTGAAATACTCATTATATATTCAAACATACTTGGATAATGAAAGACATTGGTTTCACATTATATATTTAAAGCAGTTAATTCAACTCCTAATGTCAAGGATCCCAGGACTACACATGTGTAACTTGAAATATAATTTAATACAGAAGAATTTGATGATATGATGGCTTTCAAAACAGTCCAGTCAGCCTTTCTTAGAAAACTAAAAAAAAAATATATTGTTATTTGGAGTCATCTGGTACTGCGTTTGAATCTAACATTGCCCCACGAGTCTACATGAACTTGAAAATTCACTTAATGTCACTTAGTTCCTACCCACATGTACAGAAGGAGAACATCAGGCCCTTAAGTTGAGACTTCTTTAACTGATACAGAATATCTGCTATTGTATGTATAGTGGGTACGGGCAGTGGAGGTCAGCCTACCTAACTTACTTTTAGCCATAATTAAATATATGTACACATTTTCTCTGATTTATTTGATTATACAAGCTTCTTTGAATCCCATTAACATTTTAAAAATTCTTAACTGTATTTCATTAATACTTCTGATGTTTTATTCTTTAAGAAATGTATTTGAGATTTCAGTACTGTATCACAAACTATAAAACCTGTTTTTAGAGATAGATGCAAAGTCTAGTGACTTATCTTTGAATTCCAGAGTGAAGTGGTCCAGGGAGGTTTGGAAATGCAGTATGCCTGCAATGTGCTTTAATTAAGTAAATTATGACTTACTCTTTTATCTATAATGTAGAGTAATCATGTGTCTCTGATAACAGTGAGTACTATGCACAGCCTACGTGGATCTATGCTTTCCCATTCTGCAGTTCTCTCAACTGCACATTATATGATCTTCCATCTAATCCCCAAACCTGTCATCTTGCCTGTTCTAAATTACTCTTAAATCTGAACCTTTTTTCTAGATTCTAGGGCATAGCATTGCTTTTCCCTTTGCCTGGTAAAATTATTTACTTCCGTTTTGTCTGATTAAATTTTCTTGATTTTATAAAAAATGTTCAAATGTTCAACTATGATGAATGGTTATGGTAGTTTCCCCTAATGGGCATATATTTAATTAGTTATTAAAATCTCTGGTATTTGAAATACTCATTATATATTCAAACATACTTGGATAATGAAAGACATTGGTTTCACATTATATATTTAAAGCAGTTAATTCAACTCCTAATGTCAAGGATCCCAGGACTACACATGTGTAACTTGAAATATAATTTAATACAGAAGAATTTGATGATATGATGGCTTTCAAAACAGTCCAGTCAGCCTTTCTTAGAAAACTAAAAAAAAAATATATTGTTATTTGGAGTCATCTGGTACTGCGTTTGAATCTAACATTGCCCCACGAGTCTACATGAACTTGAAAATTCACTTAATGTCACTTAGTTCCTACCCACATGTACAGAAGGAGAACATCAGGCCCTTAAGTTGAGACTTCTTTAACTGATACAGAATATCTGCTATTGTATGTATAGTGGGTACGGGCAGTGGAGGTCAGCCTACCTAACTTACTTTTAGCCATAATTAAATATATGTACACATTTTCTCTGATTTATTTGATTATACAAGCTTCTTTGAATCCCATTAACATTTTAAAAATTCTTAACTGTATTTCATTAATACTTCTGATGTTTTATTCTTTAAGAAATGTATTTGAGATTTCAGTACTGTATCACAAACTATAAAACCTGTTTTTAGAGATAGATGCAAAGTCTAGTGACTTATCTTTGAATTCCAGAGTGAAGTGGTCCAGGGAGGTTTGGAAATGCAGTATGCCTGCAATACGGGTTGAGAGATGACAGCTCTCAAGCAAACCACCTACTGTACCAGTTCTCAGGGGCTGTGTTAACAAAGCAGTGGATTTCACAAGCCAGCTCTGGAGTCTGGAGAACTGACTTAAAGGTATTGTTAGGTGGCTCTTTTGGAGCCCTGTGAGGGAGAATCATTTGCATGCCTCTATCCTACTGAGCAATAACTCAAGCCTTCCTCGATTTTGTAGGTAGCATTCTCCCTGTCTCTATATCACCTTCCCTCTATTGTGTCTTTCTTTGTGTTTCTCTTCTTATGAGGACACCACCCATACTGGATTATCTTGATTTGATCATTTGCAAAGACTGTATATCCAAATAAGGTTACATTCAGTTACCAAGGATGTCTTTTGGGAAGACACAATTCTTTTTTTTTTTTAACTATATTTTTGATTGGATGGTTGCCATAGCTGTCAGCATGGATGATCAAAATTAAAGACACAGACACGTCAGCTTCTGCAAAAATTGGGACAGGGGCCAGCAGTCTCTAGGACTGAAGGTCCTTCCCCTAATTCTCATGTCCTTTTTATTGAGATTCAGAAAGACTGGAGGGAATTGGGGAATCAGTGATTGATTACAGACAAGCTGCAGTCGTGCACGTACAAGGAAGATACGATCAAAACAACCTTATCAATTATCTTTACACCCATGCCCAGTTTCTTGGGGGAGGCCATATCTCAGGAGGAAGGTCACTGGCACAGACAGCAGGTGTGTTAACCAACCTTCTCATTTACACGTGACCCAGCGTTCAAAAGTCCTGCTGAGGAGTTCCACATCACATGCCCTATTCTCAGATGGCTACCCCAAAACTCTGGTTACGGTTCAGCTTTTAGGAGCTGTAAACAAGTGCTCCTGTTTTTCTACCAGGCCCTTCTTTATGGCCTTGCTTGTCTAACAGGTCTTTCTTTATGGCCTCAGCATGATTTGATTCCCATGGCCTGCAGCAGAGAATGATTATTTTACAATATTGTGACGATTTCTGCCATATATTAACACAAATAAGACATAGGTATATATATATATATATCCCCTCCCTCTTAGAACATTCCTCCCACCTCCCTCCCCATTCCACCCCTCTAGATTGTTACAGCTCACTGGCTTTGAGGTACCCATGTCATAAAGTAAATTCCCAGTGGCTATCTATTTTACATATGGTAAAGTATATGTTTCAATTCTACTCTCTCAAACCATCTCACCTTTTCTCTCCTTATGTCCAAAAGTCTGTTCTCTATGTCTGTATCTCCACTGCTAACATGCAAATAGGTTCATTGGTATCATCCTTCTAGATTATGCATATATGTGTTAATATAGATGTTTATCTTTCTCTTTCTGACTTACTTTACTTCATATAATAGGCTTTAGGTTTGTCTACCTCACTAGAATCAACTCAAATGCATTATTTTCATAGCTGAGTAATATTCTATTATGTATATGTACCACAATTTTTTTATTCACTCATCTGCAGATGGACATCTAAGCTGTTTCCATGTATTTGCCACTGTAAATAGAGCTATGAACACTGTGATACATGTGTCTTATTCAATTATGGTTTGGGAGGACACAATTCTAATCTTATTAGCAATGTACTACGAACATTTTACTAATCATTTCCTGTTTCTGAAAAACAAAAGTTTTAAAATAATAGTAACCTATGATATGCTGTTCAAAGGAAACTTCAATTGCATAGTTATATACTCAAAAGTGATAGGCAGTGCTAAATATTAATTAAAGAAATGACACCTAATTTTACTTGTTTAAAATGTGGTTAGGATCCCTAATTTAATTGTTTGAAAACCTGGATGGCATAGTTATAGGATACAGTTTAAAAAAAAATTAATAATTTCAAAAGAAAATACATTGGCCCATTAAGAAGAGTCTCCAAATATTTCATTGCAATGAAATCACATAAAGTAGTACTCTGCATGGGTTACCATTGAGGAGCATGAATCAGAAAAGCACATCCATAAAACTGAAATGCCCAAAACATCTGGTACTCAAATCACTGAACAGAATTAATTGAAACTTGAAGGAACAACATTGTGGAGAGAAAATGAACCAATTGCAGGGGGCCCAAATTATGCTACTTTTATATTGGGTTTTATTCCCCTAAATCTCATGATAAGGCATAAAGTCCTAGTAGAAAATGTGAGTTTGAGATAATATTTTTAAGGAGACAAAGTTTTGTTTTCAGATCTAATAAGGCATCTAGTATATTGGAAACAGAAATCCTAGAGAAAAATGACTCAGAAAAGTGATCCAAAAACTGAGTGCTTTAGTGGTGTAGATTATCAGTAAATCCTAAAAAAACATAGAAGAGGCCAAGAAATCAATCAGAAAGAAATTGCTAAGTAACTAAAAAAGCCTAAGACCTTTCAATAGTACTATGTTGCAGAGAAGACAAAATTGGACTGCAGGATGGGAGAGGAGAGAAGAGAGCAATAAAAACCACGTGCACTCAGTTGCAACTTCTAAAGAGCTATGTCCTAACATAAAATTTGCACCAGATAAACATCAGCTTTACAACACAGGCTCAAAAAAAGAAAAATAATAAACTAGGTTGCTTATTGAGACAGGGTAATACTCCCTCACTCTAACTACTGGCATGAAGCAAGTTAATTCTTCCCCAATGGAAAATAAAATTATCCAGAGCTGTTTAAATTTTTCATATTGAGTGTAGCAAGCAATAAAATATCCCTGGTATTAACATGAGACAAAAAGCCAGACTAAAAACTTCAATTGCATAGTTATATACTCAAAAGTGATAGGCAGTGCTAAATATTAATTAAAGAAATGACACCTAATTTTACTTGTTTAAAATGTGGTTAGGATCCCTAATTTAATTGTTTGAAAACCTGGATGGCATAGTTATAGGATACAGTTTAAAAAAAAATTAATAATTTCAAAAGAAAATACATTGGCCCATTAAGAAGAGTCTCCAAATATTTCATTGCAATGAAATCACATAAAGTAGTACTCTGCATGGGTTACCATTGAGGAGCATGAATCAGAAAAGCACATCCATAAAACTGAAATGCCCAAAACATCTGGTACTCAAATCACTGAACAGAATTAATTGAAACTTGAAGGAACAACATTGTGGAGAGAAAATGAACCAATTGCAGGGGGCCCAAATTATGCTACTTTTATATTGGGTTTTATTCCCCTAAATCTCATGATAAGGCATAAAGTCCTAGTAGAAAATGTGAGTTTGAGATAATATTTTTAAGGAGACAAAGTTTTGTTTTCAGATCTAATAAGGCATCTAGTATATTGGAAACAGAAATCCTAGAGAAAAATGACTCAGAAAAGTGATCCAAAAACTGAGTGCTTTAGTGGTGTAGATTATCAGTAAATCCTAAAAAAACATAGAAGAGGCCAAGAAATCAATCAGAAAGAAATTGCTAAGTAACTAAAAAAGCCTAAGACCTTTCAATAGTACTATGTTGCAGAGAAGACAAAATTGGACTGCAGGATGGGAGAGGAGAGAAGAGAGCAATAAAAACCACGTGCACTCAGTTGCAACTTCTAAAGAGCTATGTCCTAACATAAAATTTGCACCAGATAAACATCAGCTTTACAACACAGGCTCAAAAAAAAAAAAAAATAATAAACTAGGTTGCTTATTGAGACAGGGTAATACTCCCTCACTCTAACTACTGGCATGAAGCAAGTTAATTCTTCCCCAATGGAAAATAAAATTATCCAGAGCTGTTTAAATTTTTCATATTGAGTGTAGCAAGCAATAAAATATCCCTGGTATTAACATGAGACAAAAATCCAGACTAAAAACTAAGAGAAAACCCACAAATGAAACCAATCTACGAATGATACAGATAATTAAGACAGGCATGAAATTTAAAACAAATCTGATTAATATATTTCAATATGTTCAAAACCATAGCCTGATTAGGAATAACACAAGAGAAACTTTAAGTTGCATTTGCTACCTGGTCATTTTAGTTGAATCCTGCTACAAGATCAGCAGAGACTAGGAAGGAGCACATGGGCAGGGATAATCTGCCCTTAACCACTATTTCTATTTGGGCAACTTTTACGTAATGGCGGTGGAGCGAAATAGACTGCAGCTCACTGAAGCAACTGTGGGTTTTCCATGCCCAGCATGATCAGTAAATGAGTGAATACAACAAATAAAAGTCTGATGAAAATACAACAGAGCATCAGATACAAAGTTCTGCATCTACCAAGATGGCAAGCCAGCTTTGATCAGCAGAAAGATTACCACATGTGAGGTGTGACTACAGTGAATAGTGGAAAATGGCAATTTCAATGATAAATTATGGTCTCAGGACCAACTCCAGCAACAGGACCTGAATTTGTCACATTAAGCCTCCTCTGATGATTTCTCTAGGAATTATAACTAAGTGAAATCTTCGGTGAGGCAGATGGTTAAGTTAAAAACATAAATAAATAAAACAGGAGAAACAACAGAATCTGTGTGATCAAAGGAGTAGATAATGTTGCACACAAGCATTCACCAGTTCCCTTTACCATTTGTCATAGCCATTTTCTGATATCAATCATTATTTAATAATTAAATTTGCAGCTACCTTCTTCTCCATAAATTCCTGGAATATTTTCTCCATGGCATAGTATTTCTTGGTTTCCCTGTGATATCATTTGGAGGTTAGTCTCAACCAAGGTCTCATTCTTGCTTAAATTAGTTACTCTGACTTTTTTCTGAAATAGTCCTCCCCTCTGAGAACTGAAGGCTCAACTACTAAAAAACTCTGAAATAGGGCTTCCCTGGTGGTCCAGTGGGTAATGACACTGCCTTGCAGTGCAAGGGGCGCCGGTTCGATCCCTGGCCTGGGAAGATCCCACGTGCCGTGGAGCCGCTGGACCGATGTGTCCAATTACCGAGCCGGAGCTCTGGAGCACATGCGCCCAGAGCCGGCGCTCTGCGACGACAGACGCCACCACGATGGGAGGCCCACAGGAGCCAAGGAACAAAGACGGACGAAAACAGACAAATGAAAGACCAATAGAGGTGGCCCGCTCGCCCCCACTCCCTCCCCACCCCCAAAATAAATAAATAAATGTTTAAAAAAAAAAAGTCTGAAATAAAACCACTTCCAAGCTTGCTCTACCACCCCAGGATAACATCGACACAAAATTCTGATCAGGGCTTTAAAAGAATATTATAGGCTTACTTCTCTCAAGGATATAGATAAAAATATATTCTAAACAAAAGCAAATCAAATTTACTAACACCTGGTGGCTCAGATGGTAAAAATAATATGCCTACAATGCAAGAGGTCAGGGTTCGAGTCCTGCATCCAGAAGATCTCTTTGAGAAGGAAATGACTACTCACTTTAGTGTTCGTGCCTGGAGAATTCCATGGACAGAGAAGCCTGACAGGCTATACAGTCCATGGGTCACAAAGAGTTGGACATGACTGAGAGACTAATATTTTCACTTTTAAATACATAATACAGCACAAACTGGATTTATACTAGAAATTTAAGAGTGGGTTAGCATTCAGAAACAATAAAAGGATATTTCTACATTAGTACAACAAATAAGACAAATGTGATATTCTCAATAGGTAGAATAAACAATAATTTTCTAAATCTATAAACAAGCATTAAGCGGAGGCATCCTATTAACAAATGACATTTTATCCAAAGATGAGAAGAAAAACAAGCCTAGATGTAAAATATTACTTCTATTCAACAACTTCTGTAAATATTCCTAATCACTGAGATAAGATAAAGGAAAATAAAAGATTTAGGAATGGCAAAATAAAATTGTAAATGGCACATAACAATGTATCCTTCCAAAAATATAAAAAGAATCTTCAGAAAAAAAGAGCCATATTTCACACTGTAAATATGTTATCTAGAATGACTATTATTCTAGTGATATGCTCACCTTAGTGCATGATCAGTTATCCATGAGAAATCAGAAGAAATTGAAATATTTTTTTAATGTTTTACTTATCATATCACACAAAATCCACATATACAAGTCAATTTTCTTGATTATATTCTTCTATATCCACTAACTCATTTTTTTCCTGAATAATCATCATTTTGCCTGTAAATGTTAATGCAGATTCTCAGTTGGTTATATATTTATAATGTAAAATATGCTACATATTGAGGGGTTTTTGTGACAATACACTTAACCATAAATCAGGTCATAATTCACTAATAATTTTTTTCCTCAGGGAGTTCGGCAACCAGTTGTTTTCTGCAGTAAACATGAGGACTGATTCTAGAGGCCTTTTGGGTATAAATCCCCATCTCATTTTATTGCTCTGATAAAATGTCAGCAAAAATGTATGCATTCTTTAATAGCCTCTAGAGAAGGTGACCTGAAAGCAGAAACTATTATAAAACCATGCTTCAAATATATGGGATCTAACCATAGGTCTCTGCTGAGGAGACATTTTGTATTGAGTATTCTAATGTTAAAGAGTAAGTAATAACAGAACTGTAGGTAAATATTTTGGATAATAAAAAGAAAATTCTGTTCAGTGAATTATTTCATCCGCTGACACCAATGGTTCTTCCCTGTAAGGCTGACTTAGTATATCATGGAAGAGTTTATCCTGTGATTTATAGCAATATTTTTTAAGAGTTAAGACTTGGACAAATGAAAATGTCCATTCTTAACTTTTTACTTTTGACAGTGTAACCATAAAGCTGTGCATAAGTAAAAGTGTTCTGTGAATTAAACAAATAATTTTATAAAGAAAAAAATGTTGAAGCTCTCAGTCAACTTATATGAAAACTAAAGTGTAAGGCATATTTTAAAAATAAAACACATTCATATTGTTACAATGTTAATTAATATATACTCCAGTGAAGATTTAGATTCTCAACTGAGTGTGAATGTTTTATTAGGACATAGAAGTTTTGATTATCTCCATGATGTAGACTTAACATATGCATCATTTTCTTCATAATTAATTACTTTCTTATAATTTTGAACTTTCTTATCAGTAATCAATTCTGAACAAAAAATTGTCATGAGAAAATCCAATAACATAGATTAAGGATATATTTTTTAAAAGTTCTGCTTAGAAAAACCACAAACCAGGTGGGGAGGGAACTTATCATAAAGAGTCAAGAAGTCTTTGCATGTACAAAGAGGAAACACAGAAATATAAAAACAATAAATACCAGATAACTTACATATGACTTTCAAAAATAAATAAGAATATAGTTTATAATATTAACATACTAAATATGTTTTAGAAGATCAAATAGAGATAGAAAATAAAGAGGATCAATCCAGAAACCTTTCATATCTGAAGTATTAAAATTATTTGAGTGTTTTCAGTCAAAAAGGTTTGCATTTCCTAAAATAGGATTGGATATATTTTATAAAGAACTTCTGTTTTAGCATTTAAAAAATAGTATGTATTTTTTAAATTGGTTTTAGGTGAAATTTCAGAAAGCATATATGATTTCGAAGTACTATTTAAAGTAACTTGATAAAATGTAAGCTTTCAAAATTCCTTGTTGAGAACTGTATCATTTATTGCTGTGCAGTGCACTTCAAAGTCAGTAGCTTGCAATAGAAACCGATTTTTAATTCATGATTTTACCATTCAGCAGTTAAGGCTGAACACAGTTGCCTAGTTCTTCAGAACTCAGCAGAACTCATATTCATATAACTTCATAATTACAATTATTAGCAAGCTAATACATAGAGATATACAACTATTTATCTCCTATAATCAGGAACCTATCATTCTTCATAAATAGCTATCCAGTGACTGACACCGTGTTTTCCAGTGAACATTATACCTATATTTAGCTGATGAAATTAATCCCTATCAATTTATATCAAACAATGCAATTAAATTAACTTTATTTCTTAAACTATCCAAGACAAAAACTAATGCTTAAAATTAACATTAAAATAAATTTTTAAAATAAGTGAGATGATTAATTTAAAAGTCAATCCATATCCAGAAAGACAAGTTGAATTACAAAAGGCACAGTTTCTCAGTTTCCTGTCAAGTTGCAAAATCATGCTAAATACATAAAATACAACACAATAAATACATAAAAGTGATTTTGACAGTTTTAGTTCATTCAATTTGGCTAAATGAACTTACTCTTACTCAGATATGGTCTTCATCATAAAAAAATTATTTTTCTCTTTTCTACTAAGACACAAATGACATTTTTTTCATTAAAATAAATGAAAAGGGTATGCTAAATTTCAATAAATTGAACAGAAAGAAATCACGAGTATCATTACTCAATTTTCCAAGTATAACTTCACAAGTATAAACTTGAAGAAAAAAATATGAAACTTCTGGAGTAAAGAAAACCGAAACTAATTAATGAAAGAACACCAATTCTTAAATTTTAATAGGGTTGTAAAAGCAATCATCCAGTTCTATAAAGGCTGTTATCTCTATCAGAAGTCTACATTAATTTCCCATATAAAGTTACTCTTTCAGCAGTATAATTTTGAAAATGAAACACAAATTCAGAAAAATGCATTAGGTATATAAGATTATATAGTTTGCATTTTCTATTTTATTTAATCACCAACAACATGCATCTAATAAAATTTATTTGCTTTACACTGCTAATAAGTGCCATAAATAATTCCTCTCTGCTGAACCAAGATGTTTACATATAGTGCTATACTAAAAAATGCCTTAAAATAAAACATTGAAAAAATTACGATACTAAAACTTGTGAAGAGGGTAATGAGTTTAAATGTTTTGCCATTAATTTTAATTCTTCATCCTAAATATCAAAACAGTATGGCTAAATAGTGAATTTGGCTTATTTTTTTCCAAAGTGCCACCATATTCCTAATTCAATAATGCAATAAAATACTAATGTGAACTAAAAATATGTGCATGACACCCAAAAGGTAAAGGCAGTAAGCCTCTGCAAATCAATGTTAAGAATTGTTGTTTCTCATTTAATTCTTTTAGTAAGTACAGATAATAAAAATACTTGGAGCCCTACTCGTTTATTCACCAAAAGCTCCTTTTCTGCTGTTTCCATTATTTGCCTATGGGAGACTGTGGTACAAGTTGCATGAAATGTGGACACCTTGTTTTTATCTGACCATAAGAAGTTACAGGCTCTCACTCTTAAGAAGAAAGTGACATTTTTGGTGGTAATGGCATCACAATTTATAAATGATGCAGCAGAAACTGTTGGTAACCATTCCAAACATATTCTGTATTTCTGTGCATCAATTGTTTTCTCTATTGTTTTCTTGTTTTCAGCTTCATTGATCTCTGTTCTGATGTGTATTACTTACTTATCCTACTTTCAGTTTACTTTGTTTTTCTTATTCTAGATTCTTGAAGTAGAAAGTTAGACTATTGATTATTGAGAGCTTTCTCCTTTTTTCTAATATAAGCCTTTAGTACTATCAAGTTCCCTCTTAGCACCAGTTTTGGTGTTTCTTACACATTTTAATGTATATATTTTGCAGTCCCAAGATTTGCAGATGAAAAGGTTTCCCTGGTTATTGCCTGTTCACCTATGTGAGGTGGAGGGGGACCACTTCCTTGGCTAGGAATTTACTATCAATAGATTAGGATCCTCACTGCATGTTGCCTTCCCCAATCACTCCAGTGCCTCAGTGCAGAAATAGAGGGTTCAGGAAAGGTTCAAAGGAAAAAATAACTGCTTCTCTACTGGTTTTTGTAAGCAGAGTTTGTGACTGATAACCCTTACCAGTGAATCCAGGCCTGCCTAATCTTGTCAGACAGAATTCTGACACCCACCAAATGTCTTCTATTACTAATATGAGGCAGGAATGCCAAAATTGCGGATAAATGGAGTTTAAGATATCCTCTCACTTTGTTCTCTTCCAGTGATACAGTCTCACACCAGTCCTCTTTCCTCTCACCATCTGTCAGCATCCTCTTTGGCTGCCTCTCACATTATTTAAGAGGATTATATAGTTTAAAGAATGAGAGAAGGAGGAAGAAGCTGGCCTACACCATATTGTTCAGAGTAGAAGTCCCTTCTAATTCCTTTCTGAAGTTGCAAGTGCTTTTCTATATATCATTTTACTCTTTTAAGAACTTTCTTAACCATTATTTAAGATTATATTTGCTAGTAGCATATTCTCTTGTTTTTCCTTTGTCTGAAAATGTCTTTATGTCCCTTTGATTCCTGAAGTTATTTTAGCTAGATATAGAATTTGCAGTTGACAATTCTTTTCTTCTAACACTTGAAAAATATGCTGTGCCATTTTCTTTAGCCTTTCATGTTTTTGGATGAAAAATTCATTGCTATTAAATATGGCTGTTTCCTTTAGCGTAATGTGTCATGTGCCTCTAGTTCCTTCAATGTTTCTTCTTTGACTTAATTTTCAGAATTCTAATTATGAAGTACTTTGGTGTGGATCTCTTTGGTTCTCTTATTTTGCTTAGTCTATCGACCCTTCAGGTTTATTGTTTTTATCAAATTTGTAAAGTTTTCTGTCACTATGTCTTTGAATATTTTTTTTATATTTTACTATTTCCTTTTCCTCTCAGTTTCCATGATACAAAAATGAGTTCTTTTTCTTGTGTCCCACTAGTCCCTCAAACTGTTAATTCAGGCTGCTTTATCTCTATTGCTCAGATTGGGTAAAGTCTATTGAACTGTCCTCAATTTTATTGCTTCTATCCTTTTTCATCTCAACTGTCCTATTGATTTCATCAAGCAAATTTATTTTTCTTGCACTCTTCAGTTTTATAATTTCTATTTGACACTTTTGATATATATTTCTCTGTTGTTTTTTTATTTGTTTGAGGAGAATTTTTAATTGCTAGATGGAAATTTGTTTTATAATGGCTGCTTTAAGAGCTCACCAAATGTCTTCTATTACTAATATGAGGCAGGAATGCCAAAATTGCGGATAAATGGAGTTTAAGATATCCTCTCACTTTGTTCTCTTCCAGTGATACAGTCTCACACCAGTCCTCTTTCCTCTCACCATCTGTCAGCATCCTCTTTGGCTGCCTCTCACATTATTTAAGAGGATTATATAGTTTAAAGAATGAGAGAAGGAGGAAGAAGCTGGCCTACACCATATTGTTCAGAGTAGAAGTCCCTTCTAATTCCTTTCTGAAGTTGCAAGTGCTTTTCTATATATCATTTTACTCTTTTAAGAACTTTCTTAACCATTATTTAAGATTATATTTGCTAGTAGCATATTCTCTTGTTTTTCCTTTGTCTGAAAATGTCTTTATGTCCCTTTGATTCCTGAAGTTATTTTAGCTAGATATAGAATTTGCAGTTGACAATTCTTTTCTTCTAACACTTAAAAAATATGCTGTGCCATTTTCTTTAGCCTTTCATGTTTTTGGATGAAAAATTCATTGCTATTAAATATGGCTGTTTCCTTTAGCGTAATGTGTCATGTGCCTCTAGTTCCTTCAATGTTTCTTCTTTGACTTAATTTTCAGAATTCTAATTATGAAGTACTTTGGTGTGGATCTCTTTGGTTCTCTTATTTTGCTTAGTCTATCGACCCTTCAGGTTTATTGTTTTTATCAAATTTGTAAAGTTTTCTGTCACTATGTCTTTGAATATTTTTTTTATATTTTACTATTTCCTTTTCCTCTCAGTTTCCATGATACAAAAATGAGTTCTTTTTCTTGTGTCCCACTAGTCCCTCAAACTGTTAATTCAGGCTGCTTTATCTCTATTGCTCAGATTGGGTAAAGTCTATTGAACTGTCCTCAATTTTATTGCTTCTATCCTTTTTCATCTCAACTGTCCTATTGATTTCATCAAGCAAATTTATTTTTCTTGCACTCTTCAGTTTTATAATTTCTATTTGACACTTTTGATATATATTTCTCTGTTGTTTTTTTATTTGTTTGAGGAGAATTTTTAATTGCTAGATGGAAATTTGTTTTATAATGGCTGCTTTAAGAGCTCTAATAAATAATTACAACATCAAATTAATCTCTCTATTGGCTTCTGCTTGTCTTTTCTCATTCAACTAATACATTTCCTATGTGGAAAGTAAAATGCTGATTAGTCTGGACTTTCACTGCCTTGGTAAGTCTCCTTGACACTAGGCAGTGATGGTAGAGGAGGTGTAACTATGACTGGTCACTAGCTCAACTTTCTACTGCCTTAAGTTCCTTGTTGCAGGGTGGGAGATGAGGCACAGTTTGCCAGCAAACCTCATGGATATTACCTTGGTTTGGAAACTGGAATACTAGCAACTTCCTTAAGATTGAAGACAAAACGTCATCAGCTTCTCTCTCACATCAATGCTATCTCAGTAGAAGAATTAAGTGTACAACCTCTTTGCATGGACAGGGAAAATAAGATCAATTGCCTGTTAAGCCCCCAACAACACTACCAAGTTGGACAATCAGAGTGCTGCTGTCTGATTCTACAGAGCATAGCACAGGATGAGGTGGAAGTCCAGCTACCTGATTAATCACTTGGAGCACACAGTATGGGGTTACAAGTGGTAGACAGAGGAGTAGGGACAGTTATATATTGTAAGCAGCTATCTCTACCAATGATGTGTATGTCCTAATCTCCAGAATCTTTTAATATACTATGTCACATGGTAAAGAGAGTTTTTCAGATATTATTAAGGAAAGGTTAAGTTATACTGATAGGTCCAACATAATCACATGAGCCCTTAAAAATACAGATATTTCCCAGGATAAGGTGAATCAGATGCAGTGGAAGAACAAGGAGAAAAATGTGATAGGTGCGAAAGTCTCATCTATTCAAATTGAGAAAAGAACTCAATTCACAATTGCTAGCTTTGGGATACAGAGGTATACATTTAAGGATCAGAGAGAATCGTCTAGAGATGTCTCTAAAGTTCTTAATCATATTTCTTTGGATAAAAGCAAGACTCAAACAGTTTCTACTTTTAAAATTATACCAGTGTCCTTTAATTGAACAGTTTTGAGGTTTTTATAGGGTCACTTGTATTGCCAGGTGGATTCTTTACCACTGTACCACCTGGGAAGCCTGAATATTGACTCACCCAGCTTTAAGTTCATGAATAATTCCTTACATCAGCTGAAATTTCCTTTTGAACTACTCTCATTAATTTTACATTTGTTTTATTTTCCAAGTCTAAAGGTTCTTTTTGTTTGTTTAAATAAATTTTGAACCCTATTGCAACCTTTACTTAATGAAATATTGTTTTCATACTTCCCTTGTTCATGAAAAAAAAAAAAAAAAGTTACACTGGTTATTTTTAACAAATGTTCTCAGGAAAAGGTTCTTCACACTGGGAAAGTTCTGTATCTAGTCATATACACATAAGCCTTACACTGAGGGTTTCTTGGGAGAATTGTCAGAGATGACAACTAATTAGAATTCTCAAGAATGTTGCTTTAAGGGAATACTAATGCACATTTTGTCCCTTGTAGTGGACTAATCAAGATGAGGTGGAGTCACAGCTTGTACACTTGGAGGGCACTGTTAAGCCCCAACAACACTACCAAGTTGGACAATCAGAGTGCTGCTGTCTGATTCTACAGAGCATAGCACAGGATGAGGTGGAAGTCCAGCTACCTGATTAATCACTTGGAGCACACAGTATGGGGTTACAAGTGGTAGACAGAGGAGTAGGGACAGTTATATATTGTAAGCAGCTATCTCTACCAATGATGTGTATGTCCTAATCTCCAGAATCTTTTAATATACTATGTCACATGGTAAAGAGAGTTTTTCAGATATTATTAAGGAAAGGTTAAGTTATACTGATAGGTCCAACATAATCACATGAGCCCTTAAAAATACAGATATTTCCCAGGATAAGGTGAATCAGATGCAGTGGAAGAACAAGGAGAAAAATGTGATAGGTGCGAAAGTCTCATCTATTCAAATTGAGAAAAGAACTCAATTCACAATTGCTAGCTTTGGGATACAGAGGTATACATTTAAGGATCAGAGAGAATCGTCTAGAGATGTCTCTAAAGTTCTTAATCATATTTCTTTGGATAAAAGCAAGACTCAAACAGTTTCTACTTTTAAAATTATACCAGTGTCCTTTAATTGAACAGTTTTGAGGTTTTTATAGGGTCACTTGTATTGCCAGGTGGATTCTTTACCACTGTACCACCTGGGAAGCCTGAATATTGACTCACCCAGCTTTAAGTTCATGAATAATTCCTTACATCAGCTGAAATTTCCTTTTGAACTACTCTCATTAATTTTACATTTGTTTTATTTTCCAAGTCTAAAGGTTCTTTTTGTTTGTTTAAATAAATTTTGAACCCTATTGCAACCTTTACTTAATGAAATATTGTTTTCATACTTCCCTTGTTCATGAAAAAAAAAAAAAAAAGTTACACTGGTTATTTTTAACAAATGTTCTCAGGAAAAGGTTCTTCACACTGGGAAAGTTCTGTATCTAGTCATATACACATAAGCCTTACACTGAGGGTTTCTTGGGAGAATTGTCAGAGATGACAACTAATTAGAATTCTCAAGAATGTTGCTTTAAGGGAATACTAATGCACATTTTGTCCCTTGTAGTGGATGCTAAGATACTGTTTTACACTGCAGTTGTGGGGCTGTTGATTTTCATAGTTTCTGCAGAGCTGGGTAAAGAGTGTTGGGAATAAGACAAGTTAAAATATCACTGCTGTTGTTTAGCTTCTAAGTCTTCAACTCTTTGCGACCCAATGGACTGCAGCCTGGCAGGCTCCTCTGTCCTCCACTATCTTTTGCCTAATGCATGCCTATTGAGTCGCTGATGTTTTCTAACCGTATCATCCTCTGTCACTTCCCGTTATCCTTTTGCCTTCTTGCTTTCCCATCATCCGTTTCCTTTGCAGTGAACTGGCTCTTCACGTCAAGTGCCCAAAGAAAATGCTACATGGTTCACCAAGTTGGCCATTTTTATTGAATAAACACTCCCCACATTGTTGTAAGCCATTAGTTAATTCCAAGAGTTCTGAAGTTGATTTTTGATATTTTTTGTGGCATTTTTGTTGCTTTTATAAAAGAATTTTTGATGGTCCTTATGACAGCTTACAGTTGACAGTGTCAGATTTGTGATCTTCAAAGGAGAAAATTTCACTTTAGGACCAAAAGACCTGGCTTCAGTTACCCAGAGCTTCGTGCAACAAAAGATTTATTAAAGTAAAAAGGGATAGAGACAGCTTTTGACATAGGCACCATAAGGGGACAGAAAGAGTGCCCGCTTTGCTAGTTTAGGTGGCACATTATGTGCTTCTTCAACTGGTTATGAACAATAGGCAAAAAGAATATCTTAAGATTGTAAATATCTTACCAGACCCACACCTACAACATACATCTTGAGATAATTAACATAGGTATGAAATTAGCCTGAAGGAATGGGTTCCTGTCAAGAAGGAGAAACATGTCTTCAAGCAAGATACATTTCCAGGAAATCATTGCCAGATTCAATCATGTGCAATTTTTCTCTTATGCTTTCTTCTAGTAATTGTATTAAAAGGTCTTTATGTTAGGTCTTATGTTGAGGTCTTTAGTCCAGTTTGAGTTTATAGGTAGTTTTGAGTTAAACTTCATTCTTTTACCTGTGAATATCCAATTTTTAGGGGAATTGTCAGAATGACAACTAATTAGAATTCTCAAGAATGTTGCTTTAAGGGAATACTAATGCACATTTTGTCCCTTGTAGTGGATGCTAAGATACTGTTTTACACTGCAGTTGTGGGGCTGTTGATTTTCATAGTTTCTGCAGAGCTGGGTAAAGAGTGTTGGGAATAAGACAAGTTAAAATATCACTGCTGTTGTTTAGCTTCTAAGTCTTCAACTCTTTGCGACCCAATGGACTGCAGCCTGGCAGGCTCCTCTGTCCTCCACTATCTTTTGCCTAATGCATGCCTATTGAGTCGCTGATGTTTTCTAACCGTATCATCCTCTGTCACTTCCCGTTATCCTTTTGCCTTCTTGCTTTCCCATCATCCGTTTCCTTTGCAGTGAACTGGCTCTTCACGTCAAGTGCCCAAAGAAAATGCTACATGGTTCACCAAGTTGGCCATTTTTATTGAATAAACACTCCCCACATTGTTGTAAGCCATTAGTTAATTCCAAGAGTTCTGAAGTTGATTTTTGATATTTTTTGTGGCATTTTTGTTGCTTTTATAAAAGAATTTTTGATGGTCCTTATGACAGCTTACAGTTGACAGTGTCAGATTTGTGATCTTCAAAGGAGAAAATTTCACTTTAGGACCAAAAGACCTGGCTTCAGTTACCCAGAGCTTCGTGCAACAAAAGATTTATTAAAGTAAAAAGGGATAGAGACAGCTTTTGACATAGGCACCATAAGGGGACAGAAAGAGTGCCCGCTTTGCTAGTTTAGGTGGCACATTATGTGCTTCTTCAACTGGTTATGAACAATAGGCAAAAAGAATATCTTAAGATTGTAAATATCTTACCAGACCCACACCTACAACATACATCTTGAGATAATTAACATAGGTATGAAATTAGCCTGAAGGAATGGGTTCCTGTCAAGAAGGAGAAACATGTCTTCAAGCAAGATACATTTCCAGGAAATCATTGCCAGATTCAATCATGTGCAATTTTTCTCTTATGCTTTCTTCTAGTAATTGTATTAAAAGGTCTTTATGTTAGGTCTTATGTTGAGGTCTTTAGTCCAGTTTGAGTTTATAGGTAGTTTTGAGTTAAACTTCATTCTTTTACCTGTGAATATCCAATTTTTCCACCACCATTTATTGAAGAGATAATATTTTCTCTATCAAATAGACTTGTCAATGATCACATGACCATTTACATAAGGATTTACCTTATTCTTTTTGATACTGCTATAAATATTTTTTTTCATGATTTTCTTTAATTGGTAGAATTCATCAACGAAACACTTGGTCCTCAGCTTTTATTTGTTAGGAGTTTTTTGATTAACAGTTCAACGTCTTTAAAATTTTAGTTAACAAATATAACTTCATATATATTTTCTAACAAGAGAATTGCTTTTCCAATTAAATTTTCACATGGTGTATACTTTTTAAAATTAATTCTTTGAAACATTTTTGGATTTTATAAATTTAAATATATTTTATGTTAATTTTAAACTTTTCATAAAGAATCATGTCTTTCATGTAAATTTATTTTAGCTATAACTATATATATGACAATATATATAGCATCCAGAAAATCAAGGAGGTAGCTACTTGTCTACTCATTTTGAACTTTTTACTGTCTAAATTTACAGCTACATGATACACTATATTCTGTGCTGATGAAATTAACAAACTCCTTATTGCTGTTCAGTCATTAAGTCATGTCTGACTCTTCACGACTCCATAGACTGTGGCATCCCAGGCTTCCCCATCCCTCACCATTTCCTGGAGTTTTATCTATTTACAAATGTTGATACAATTTGGGGCCTGCCAGGTGTCTCAGTGGTAAAGATTCCACATGTCAGTGTAGGAGAAGCAGGAGATGTGGGTTGGATTCCTGGGTCTGGAAGATCCACTTGAGGAAGTGGCAACCCACCCCAGTATTCTTGCTCAGAACAATAGGCAAAAGAATATCTTAAGATTGTAAATATCTTACCAGACCCACACCTACAACATACATCTTGAGATAATTAACATAGGTATGAAATTAGCCTGAAGGAATGGGTTCCTGTCAAGAAGGAGAAACATGTCTTCAAGCAAGATACATTTCCAGGAAATCATTGCCAGATTCAATCATGTGCAATTTTTCTCTTATGCTTTCTTCTAGTAATTGTATTAAAAGGTCTTTATGTTAGGTCTTATGTTGAGGTCTTTAGTCCAGTTTGAGTTTATAGGTAGTTTTGAGTTAAACTTCATTCTTTTACCTGTGAATATCCAATTTTTCCACCACCATTTATTGAAGAGATAATATTTTCTCTATCAAATAGACTTGTCAATGATCACATGACCATTTACATAAGGATTTACCTTATTCTTTTTGATACTGCTATAAATATTTTTTTTCATGATTTTCTTTAATTGGTAGAATTCATCAACGAAACACTTGGTCCTCAGCTTTTATTTGTTAGGAGTTTTTTGATTAACAGTTCAACGTCTTTAAAATTTTAGTTAACAAATATAACTTCATATATATTTTCTAACAAGAGAATTGCTTTTCCAATTAAATTTTCACATGGTGTATACTTTTTAAAATTAATTCTTTGAAACATTTTTGGATTTTATAAATTTAAATATATTTTATGTTAATTTTAAACTTTTCATAAAGAATCATGTCTTTCATGTAAATTTATTTTAGCTATAACTATATATATGACAATATATATAGCATCCAGAAAATCAAGGAGGTAGCTACTTGTCTACTCATTTTGAACTTTTTACTGTCTAAATTTACAGCTACATGATACACTATATTCTGTGCTGATGAAATTAACAAACTCCTTATTGCTGTTCAGTCATTAAGTCATGTCTGACTCTTCACGACTCCATAGACTGTGGCATCCCAGGCTTCCCCATCCCTCACCATTTCCTGGAGTTTTATCTATTTACAAATGTTGATACAATTTGGGGGCCTGCCAGGTGTCTCAGTGGTAAAGATTCCACATGTCAGTGTAGGAGAAGCAGGAGATGTGGGTTGGATTCCTGGGTCTGGAAGATCCACTTGAGGAAGTGGCAACCCACCCCAGTATTCTTGCTCAGAAAATTCCATTGCCAGAGGAACCAGGTGGGTTACAGTCCATGGGATCAAAAGAGTGAGACAAAATTGACCATACCTGCATGCACAATTTTATTCAACTTTTCAAATGCATTTTGAAATTATATACTTTAATTTATGAAAAAGCAGATGCACAATCTATCTTTATTAAGTACTAAATTTAGCATAGCATATGTTGGTGTTCAAATAACATTCCAAATTATGTAACACTCTCATTTCCCTCATTATGCAGATGGCAAAATCTGGTGCAGTGAGGTAAAAATGCTTATCTGTATTAGAGGAAGGAACAGGGGTATAAGAGCTGGAAGCTGAGTATAGAAATGGACTTAGAGCTAAAGCCTGGCTTTCAGTGAAGTGAATGCCAACACGACTTCCAATTAAAAAACAAAGATTTGTGAGAGAGATCATAAACATAGGGGTATTTTATTTCTTTCTGTCAAACAACATTTCAAACCATTGGAGCAATTTACATTATTTTGTTTTCAAACGACTGGAATAGCTTACACTACTTTGACCACAGCATGAGAATAGCCAAGATACTCACTGGACTCCGAGAACAACCAAACACCTAACCCACATTAAATTGGCCCTATATATACTGTACTATCAGTTAACCATAAAAGTATCACAGGCAAATCATCATAAAGTAATAGATTTTATAAATTTAAATATATTTTATGTTAATTTTAAACTTTTCATAAAGAATCATGTCTTTCATGTAAATTTATTTTAGCTATAACTATATATATGACAATATATATAGCATCCAGAAAATCAAGGAGGTAGCTACTTGTCTACTCATTTTGAACTTTTTACTGTCTAAATTTACAGCTACATGATACACTATATTCTGTGCTGATGAAATTAACAAACTCCTTATTGCTGTTCAGTCATTAAGTCATGTCTGACTCTTCACGACTCCATAGACTGTGGCATCCCAGGCTTCCCCATCCCTCACCATTTCCTGGAGTTTTATCTATTTACAAATGTTGATAAAATTTTGTGGGGCCTGCCAGGTGTCTCAGTGGTAAAGATTCCACATGTCAGTGTAGGAGAAGCAGGAGATGTGGGTTGGATTCCTGGGTCTGGAAGATCCACTTGAGGAAGTGGCAACCCACCCCAGTATTCTTGCTCAGAAAATTCCATTGCCAGAGGAACCAGGTGGGTTACAGTCCATGGGATCAAAAGAGTGAGACAAAATTGACCATACCTGCATGCACAATTTTATTCAACTTTTCAAATGCATTTTGAAATTATATACTTTAATTTATGAAAAAGCAGATGCACAATCTATCTTTATTAAGTACTAAATTTAGCATAGCATATGTTGGTGTTCAAATAACATTCCAAATTATGTAACACTCTCATTTCCCTCATTATGCAGATGGCAAAATCTGGTGCAGTGAGGAGAAAATGCTTATCTGTATTAGAGGAAGGAACAGGGGTATAAGAGCTGGAAGCTGAGTATAGAAATGGACTTAGAGCTAAAGCCTGGCTTTCAGTGAAGTGAATGCCAACACGACTTCCAATTAAAAAACAAAGATTTGTGAGAGAGATCATAAACATAGGGGTATTTTATTTCTTTCTGTCAAACAACATTTCAAACCATTGGAGCAATTTACATTATTTTGTTTTCAAACGACTGGAATAGCTTACACTACTTTGACCACAGCATGAGAATAGCCAAGATACTCACTGGACTCCGAGAACAACCAAACACCTAACCCACATTAAATTGGCCCTATATATACTGTACTATCAGTTAACCATAAAAGTATCACAGGCAAATCATCATAAAGTAATAGAGGAATGAGAAGTTATTAATCTGAATAACTCCCTTATCAGGTTGGTAGAAAATGTGGAGGGCTTGAAATAAAGATAATAGTTTTTATTTTGTTTTGAAGACATAAACTATAGGAGAGATGTATTTTGTGATATATAGGCAAGAAATAACAATCTATACATTGTTATCAGGATTTCATGGGTTCCCATTACAGTGTAAATTAGCACTAGGTAAGGAACACAGTCTTGTCTACATAATCCCTTCATTGCTCCTCAGGTTGAAACATCAAATTCAGACACATCAGAATGGAAAATTAAACTTTGCCTCCTGGTGCTCATGAGTATTTATCCCTCATTTATGATACAACACATTATCCTTCCCAATCCATCTTTCCAATAACATTTTGCAAAAATGTTGGTTAGATAAACATTCAAGATTTATAAGTATGTAAATGTTACTCAAAATCTACACAGCAAAATGTGATCATATGTCATTTCCATAAAAAATGCTTATTTCCTTGGCACTAATGACTATCTTGTTTCATTTCATTTGTTTAGTTGTATATGTCTCTATCACAATTTCTTTAGTAAACTCATCGACTGCCTCACATCCCTCTACTGTGCTGAGACACATAGATAATATATAAAATTCATTTTCCTAATGAAGCATCTCTCAAGTCATACAAACTACTTCAATTTTAATGGATTATTTCATGTATCGTGTATACAGCTGTCATCCTAGCTGTCCTGTCTTGGGAATTCCCTTTGTCTCTTTATTCCATTTATTCTGACTTACACCTTTTTTTCTTTGTTTACTTCTGTTTTGTTGTTGCCTTTTAATATTTTTAATATACATTACAAATTGTCTATTGAATACATGTCTTATGCTTGTGATATTAGACACGACTTCCAATTAAAAAACAAAGATTTGTGAGAGAGATCATAAACATAGGGGTATTTTATTTCTTTCTGTCAAACAACATTTCAAACCATTGGAGCAATTTACATTATTTTGTTTTCAAACGACTGGAATAGCTTACACTACTTTGACCACAGCATGAGAATAGCCAAGATACTCACTGGACTCCGAGAACAACCAAACACCTAACCCACATTAAATTGGCCCTATATATACTGTACTATCAGTTAACCATAAAAGTATCACAGGCAAATCATCATAAAGTAATAGAGGAATGAGAAGTTATTAATCTGAATAACTCCCTTATCAGGTTGGTAGAAAATGTGGAGGGCTTGAAATAAAGATAATAGTTTTTATTTTGTTTTGAAGACATAAACTATAGGAGAGATGTATTTTGTGATATATAGGCAAGAAATAACAATCTATACATTGTTATCAGGATTTCATGGGTTCCCATTACAGTGTAAATTAGCACTAGGTAAGGAACACAGTCTTGTCTACATAATCCCTTCATTGCTCCTCAGGTTGAAACATCAAATTCAGACACATCAGAATGGAAAATTAAACTTTGCCTCCTGGTGCTCATGAGTATTTATCCCTCATTTATGATACAACACATTATCCTTCCCAATCCATCTTTCCAATAACATTTTGCAAAAATGTTGGTTAGATAAACATTCAAGATTTATAAGTATGTAAATGTTACTCAAAATCTACACAGCAAAATGTGATCATATGTCATTTCCATAAAAAATGCTTATTTCCTTGGCACTAATGACTATCTTGTTTCATTTCATTTGTTTAGTTGTATATGTCTCTATCACAATTTCTTTAGTAAACTCATCGACTGCCTCACATCCCTCTACTGTGCTGAGACACATAGATAATATATAAAATTCATTTTCCTAATGAAGCATCTCTCAAGTCATACAAACTACTTCAATTTTAATGGATTATTTCATGTATCGTGTATACAGCTGTCATCCTAGCTGTCCTGTCTTGGGAATTCCCTTTGTCTCTTTATTCCATTTATTCTGACTTACACCTTTTTTTCTTTGTTTACTTCTGTTTTGTTGTTGCCTTTTAATATTTTTAATATACATTACAAATTGTCTATTGAATACATGCTACTGATAGACTGGCCTATGTGATATTAATACAATTTCTCTATTATGTGTATAATACATTTTATATTGTACTAATAGTTTATATTATTTCGGTTAAACACACATACACAAAATAATATATACAAAATAATTCATTATGTATTTCCCTCTAAAAATCATTTCCAAATGCAACCTATACTTAATATTCAATTTATACATCATTTGGGGCATACACATAATCCAGTAATTTCCTAAAGAAACCGTCTCAAAGTCACTTTTTTGAGAGTCCATATGTCTGAAAATATATTTACTCTACCCTCACAGTTGACTGGTAATTTGGGCAGGGGATTATAGTTTCAAAATAATGAAGATCCTAGAACACAGAAACAGAATTTGACCCTGTTTCGGACACTATGTAAATAGACCCATTAGTGCTTTCAAGGATAGTGCAGTGTTCAATTTCCTTTCTTAAATGACCTATTTGACTGGAATATAGGACTTGACATGAGATGGAGCAAGGGAGCTGTCACTGAGATCAGCTAGGAGGTTTCTCTGTAATCCAAGTGAGACAGGGTAGTGTCCCTGGACTAAGGTAAGAACAGTGTTGGAAATCTAGGCATTATTTTTAAACAGGCTGAAGTAAAAGAATGAGGGATACATTTTTTTTTTTTTTAATTTGGAGATAGGAATGATTTTAACAATCACTGATTGTGGAAAATGATCAGTGAATCAGGTTTGGAGCTTTTTCTGCCTGTAACCCATCTACATTCAAGTGAAGATAATCTTAAAAAAAAAAAAAAAAAAAAGAAGAAGAACTTCATCCCAATGAATTCAGTTAAAGGAGGCTTGCCCTGTAGCTTATTTTGGTTTTACAAATTTCCAAAAGGTCAAAAAATTCCTTGTGACAAGCCAATTCACCTCAAAACTGAATTATCCACTTCTCTGTAGTACAGTGTAAACAAACCCAAATAAACTTTAAGACAGGCCTACACGTTAAACTTCCTTATTTTCTCAAAGGCCATCTTTTTAATATGCCCATGAATGTCTTAGGACATAATAACAAACTATCTATCCATATGTATTATAATGACTAAGAGGAACAAGTAAGATAAGCAACTAAGGTGCCTGACACATACTAAAATCACAAGAAAAGTTTTGCATATTCTAATACCCCTTAACCTACTGCTTAGCGTACACTAAATATTTTTATAATGATGGAAATAATGTGTGTGAAACACATCCTAATGCTTTCACATAGCAATCACAAATACATACAGTCATTCTGTATACATAGCTCATCAATAATTATCTGTACCTCTGAGTCAAGTCTGAAATTAGGATCCAATGGACCTATTAATAGGCTGCAGTATTTTATATAATATTTTGAAGTATTTATATTGGAAGGAAAAGAGAGAAGCTATATTTGTTTTATTCATATAAACATATAGTGTGACAGTCATCTTTAGTCTCAAAAATATTCTATAATTTACCACACCACATGAAGATCTTTATTTACCAACATCTAGCCAGATGCACTGCAAATAACATGATCAGAGTTGAGCAATATGTTCTTGAGGGGTCATAATTTTCTGAAGCTCTGCTGACCTTTGTAAAACACTAGTGTATCATTTAGTATAATGAATGCTAGTTTCCTAAGTGGTATGCCAGTGACCCAAAAGATTTCTCCCAACTTCTAAATGTGCTTCTTAGCCTCCATGGTATAGTTTACCCAGTGGAAAAATATGGTTCATTATCTCACAAACATATATTATAGGCAAAGAACTAAATAATCCCAATGATATTTTTGTGCTTAATTTAAACAGGGTACCAATAAAAGGAGTGTTTCTAAATAATAAAGTGAAAGTCAACTGCAGAAAGTCAATTATTATAATCCAATATTGTCTCTTTTACTGAATTTTGTCAGGAAAAAAAAAAGCATTCATCTACAAGATCTACAAGCCAATTTTAGGACTCCTTTTAAGATGTAAATGAGTATCAGAAAGGAGGGACTCTCTCAGACTAATTTCCTTAGCACACTTAGAATGATGATTTCCATCTTCTCCTATTGCTCTCTAAGGCCCTTTTTTGGTTCTGCAAACTGATGTTTTGCTGTTTTCAAGCTTGAATGGCAATTGGAACATATTTTTTAGTTCAATGAATTTGTATCTAGGCAAGTTCCTAATTGCTTCACATAAACAGCTTCTTCAATTCTTCTATAAAAAAATTCTTCTACAAATCACTGCCTCTACAAAGAATAAACTTTAGATTTTTATGAATGATAGGAAAAAAAGAGTAATGGAATGGATAGCATATTATATACAATATATTTCCATAACACTGAAAACACATTATCCTTGGTCCTCCCTTGCACATCATAAATATGAGTACCCAAATAAAGGAAGAGAGCAAATCGCTTATTTCTATTTCTTCTTCTTAATCTGAGGTCAAAAAACCTTATTCAGAAGTTATCATCATGTCTGAAACCACTTCTTTAGAGATGTAAAGGTAGTTATTATGTCGAGAATCTCAACTTTTTGTGTAGGATATTTCCACAACAAGTATTAATGGATGAGGAAGCAGAAAGGTGTTAGCCTTTGTGAAAAAAGAGGAGGAATGTGACAGGAAGAGGTTTCTCTTTCTATTGAAGTCCCATAGACATTTTTTTTTCACAAATTTATGTAGGAAATTTTGGCTGCAGAATTAAATTCATTATGACCTATTTTCTTCTCAGTTATATCAAAGGAAAAACATGACTCTACAGGGAATAAGGCAGTGTATTTCCAACTCTAATGCACCTAGAGAAAACACATAGATACCTTATCAAAGTGTAAATTCTGATTTGGTAGATTCTCTGTTTCTCCCATCCAAGTACTAATCAGGCCCAACCCTGCTTAGCTTTCAAGATCAGACAAGAATGGGCATGTTCAGGGTGGTATGACTATAGACAGACTCTCTGTTTCTAAGAAACTACTAGGAAATGCTGCTGTGCCTTAAAAATGGACCATATTTCAGGAGCAAGGGAATAGAAAATAGAGTTATTCATTTTTTAGCATCATTAGATTTTCCAAGATGCCTGAGGAGTTACATGATGAATGCCTGCATATCAGTGTGGTTCTTTACTTAAACTGAAAACCAAAGAATAATCTATTGAAGAGAAAGGATTATAGAATGGGCATTCTGGTAGTACAATAACTGTCATCTTATTCTGTGAATATTTAGACTTATGACATAGGTAACAATATCGTATATATCAGACACAGTCTGGAAATGTGTGGAAGGAAGTAGTTTAAATATGGAGATGATATGGACTATACACACAGAACATCCCAGGGAGGTTTACAACTGTCTGAACACTTAATGAATAAAAGGGCATAGTCGCTACTATGTAAACATGAATGGGCTGATGCTCATTGATTACATACAATTTCACAAAAAGTAGGAAAGTTTACTTATTAACAGGATATGAAACCAGATATAATTTTCATTGCATGTCTAATAGGTTTGACCCTATAACTATACCTATGTGCAAGAAATGTCATTTCAGAATAAATGTTAAATTGAATATTTTATACTCCCTATAAAGTTATATCACAAATGTCTTAATAAATAAAAATATTAATAGCCAGCTATTCCATTTATTATATGACTGATACAGGCATACATTTGCAAACATCACATTATGACACAACACAATTGAGTGTATTCCATTTAAATAAAATGGTCATTCTTCCTATGCCAAAGTTTGAACAAGCAATACTATATTTGTTTTAGGAACAAAAACTACTTTGTCTGTATATTTATTTCTCTTAGCAATATTACATTTAAAAAAAAAAAAACCCTGTTTATTTGGAATTTAATAGGTTTAATGTCTTTGCAGGAAACTGGAGTAATTATAAATTTGCTAGAGAGCTTTTTAAAAGGGAGCACTTGCCATCACATAGTATATAATCAGTATTTCTTGTGCATTTGTAAGGAAAGGTGAATAGCTATTATTTCAGTTCAAATATTTTAAACAGGGAATTTCTGATAATAAGAGGAACACTTGTTACTTACGGTAAAAATAATATATGAAATTCATGTGGATGTTACATGTCAATTTATAGAACAGAAATCAGAAAACAAATGGTGAAGCTGGGATTGAAAGTAATGAAACATGGTTTAGGAGTTACATGATGAATGCCTGCATATCAGTGTGGTTCTTTACTTAAACTGAAAACCAAAGAATAATCTATTGAAGAGAAAGGATTATAGAATGGGCATTCTGGTAGTACAATAACTGTCATCTTATTCTGTGAATATTTAGACTTATGACATAGGTAACAATATCGTATATATCAGACACAGTCTGGAAATGTGTGGAAGGAAGTAGTTTAAATATGGAGATGATATGGACTATACACACAGAACATCCCAGGGAGGTTTACAACTGTCTGAACACTTAATGAATAAAAGGGCATAGTCGCTACTATGTAAACATGAATGGGCTGATGCTCATTGATTACATACAATTTCACAAAAAGTAGGAAAGTTTACTTATTAACAGGATATGAAACCAGATATAATTTTCATTGCATGTCTAATAGGTTTGACCCTATAACTATACCTATGTGCAAGAAATGTCATTTCAGAATAAATGTTAAATTGAATATTTTATACTCCCTATAAAGTTATATCACAAATGTCTTAATAAATAAAAATATTAATAGCCAGCTATTCCATTTATTATATGACTGATACAGGCATACATTTGCAAACATCACATTATGACACAACACAATTGAGTGTATTCCATTTAAATAAAATGGTCATTCTTCCTATGCCAAAGTTTGAACAAGCAATACTATATTTGTTTTAGGAACAAAAACTACTTTGTCTGTATATTTATTTCTCTTAGCAATATTACATTTAAAAAAAAAAAACCCTGTTTATTTGGAATTTAATAGGTTTAATGTCTTTGCAGGAAACTGGAGTAATTATAAATTTGCTAGAGAGCTTTTTAAAAGGGAGCACTTGCCATCACATAGTATATAATCAGTATTTCTTGTGCATTTGTAAGGAAAGGTGAATAGCTATTATTTCAGTTCAAATATTTTAAACAGGGAATTTCTGATAATAAGAGGAACACTTGTTACTTACGGTAAAAATAATATATGAAATTCATGTGGATGTTACATGTCAATTTATAGAACAGAAATCAGAAAACAAATGGTGAAGCTGGGATTGAAAGTAATGAAAATATAGAAAGCATGGTTTATAATTTACAGTAAACAGTAAAATGCTCAGTAATGCAGCAATAGCAAAAATAGAAAAAAATGAAGAAAAATAAAAGCAAAAATAGAAAAAAAATGAAAAAAAAAACTGTTTCAGCACAAGAATAGTTTATTTCTCACTCTTATGTGGTCTGCATGCATCAAAGTAGCTTGGCCCCCAAATATATAAGCCTTCTACATTCAGAGAAGAGGCATAAAATCTGTCTTATTCAGCAGGCATCTCGTCGATTCCGTTTCCTCACACATAGAACACACACATTTCCTCCCTAAAGGAATTAAAAGTCCTATCGGGTGTGCAAGTACTCTAAAATGCCACTGGGAAGGCATTCTGAAGCTCTCCTATTCTAGGTGTGGAGGTGGGGTTCCTGACAAGTTCTCTCAGAAGTCCTTATCATTCTGATTCCTGCATTGTTTTGCTTTGGAATGATCTATAGCTTGTTATTTTTTTTGTCTATATAGCAGGTAGGTAATGGGAAATGTACCCTTCTGTAGACTGCCAGCCTTCTCAGTTCATTCGTACCGGAAAAAACTTAGGGACCAAAGTTTTTTTATGTATTCATTCCTTTGTTTTACTTAAAATCTCAAACAGTTAAAGTTTTCTAGTCCAGTATCTTACGTTCTTTACTAGGAAAATCTCCACAAAATTTTAATCTTCCTTTTCATCTATAGGGTTTCAGGATTGTCCATGTGCTAATCACCACACCCAAAGTTCTTTTGAGACATATTTCTAAATACTGTTTTTCTCGGTGGTTAGTCACTAAATTGTGTCTGACTCTTTTGCAACCACATGGATTCTAGATCCCATGGACTTTGTGACCCCATGGATTCTAGACCAGGCTCATCTATCCATGGGATTTTTCCAGGGAAGAATAGTGGAGTGTGACGCCACTATTCCTCCTCCAAAGGATCTTCCAGACCCAGATATTGAACCTGTGTCTCATGTGTCTTCTGCATTTCAGACAGATTCTTTACCACTGAGCATCCAGGGAGCTCAAACTGCTTTGCTTCTTGGAAAGTTTATTTCCTTTGCCCAATTGATCCCCCTTCAATTAATGGAAGCTAGCTGGAATCTATTATGATGAACATTTAAACTGTGCCTCATTTTTGAGAAATTTTATTAAGCTTTTTGTTCTTTAGTAATAGCATCTGCTATCACTTGGGCTCATATATCAGTTGACTTTTCTGTCAACTCTCTCAAGAGTTGAATCTTTCATAGGTTTTGCTTTCAACAGTTTTTAAACTTAGTTTATGATATCTGGGCTCCTGGAAAACAGTTTGGGTGGAAGAAATACCCCTATGTTTCTGTGTTATAAAAAAGAAAGCCTCACTGCAAAGAACACTGTTCACCTTATGAGTTAGTCTATGCTACCACACACACACACACCTATTTGCTTATGCAAAGTAAGGCCAGACTTTCCAAATCCCATTGTTGCTTCATGAAAGATTAGTAGCGGAACTTATTTGTCACCATCTATCAATCAACACAAAGTGCTTGTTAAGTGATTTATCCAAACTTTAGTCAAGTTTTTGCTTTTATAGGACTGTGAACAGTCTCATCCTTTGCCAGAGAGAGCATAGAGCCTATCCTTTGGACCTTTTTCAAAAATTTGAGAATCCTCTTGAACCCAAAGAAAAGCATTCCTGATTTGTTCTGCTTTCACACTGCATTCTTTTTATCCTTGATTTACTTTTTCTAATAAAAGGAAAGCCCCATTCTCCCCTACTTTTGAGATGGTTGCAGATCCCCTAGGTGGACTGTTCTAAGAGCACCTTTTCCAACCATGGCAATAGTTCCTTTCCTACCTTTTGCAGTAAACCTTCCCAACAAAGTCTGAAACTGTTTTTAGTCAAACACTTACAAACTGACCAGTCGGTTTTTAAATTGTTACTTTCTTCTGAGACCTTGATATGGAGGCCATAGCTGTGCCCACACCCAATTATGTTTCTAACTTCCTCCCCTAAAGCGGAGTTCGGTAGGCATTGAATTTCCCTTCCAGTTGATTTCAGGCTATCATTTCCCAAATATTCTGCTACTTCAAATGTGAATCTCCAACTCTTTATGCTTATGTAACAACATTCTTGGGTTTCCCCGGTGGTTAACAAAATTGTGCTAAGAGTTCTGGGTCAGGAAGATCCTGCAGAAGGGAATGGTTTATTTCAGACAGATTCTTTACCACTGAGCATCCAGGGAGCTCAAACTGCTTTGCTTCTTGGAAAGTTTATTTCCTTTGCCCAATTGATCCCCCTTCAATTAATGGAAGCTAGCTGGAATCTATTATGATGAACATTTAAACTGTGCCTCATTTTTGAGAAATTTTATTAAGCTTTTTGTTCTTTAGTAATAGCATCTGCTATCACTTGGGCTCATATATCAGTTGACTTTTCTGTCAACTCTCTCAAGAGTTGAATCTTTCATAGGTTTTGCTTTCAACAGTTTTTAAACTTAGTTTATGATATCTGGGCTCCTGGAAAACAGTTTGGGTGGAAGAAATACCCCTATGTTTCTGTGTTATAAAAAAGAAAGCCTCACTGCAAAGAACACTGTTCACCTTATGAGTTAGTCTATGCTACCACACACACACACCTATTTGCTTATGCAAAGTAAGGCCAGACTTTCCAAATCCCATTGTTGCTTCATGAAAGATTAGTAGCGGAACTTATTTGTCACCATCTATCAATCAACACAAAGTGCTTGTTAAGTGATTTATCCAAACTTTAGTCAAGTTTTTGCTTTTATAGGACTGTGAACAGTCTCATCCTTTGCCAGAGAGAGCATAGAGCCTATCCTTTGGACCTTTTTCAAAAATTTGAGAATCCTCTTGAACCCAAAGAAAAGCATTCCTGATTTGTTCTGCTTTCACACTGCATTCTTTTTATCCTTGATTTACTTTTTCTAATAAAAGGAAAGCCCCATTCTCCCCTACTTTTGAGATGGTTGCAGATCCCCTAGGTGGACTGTTCTAAGAGCACCTTTTCCAACCATGGCAATAGTTCCTTTCCTACCTTTTGCAGTAAACCTTCCCAACAAAGTCTGAAACTGTTTTTAGTCAAACACTTACAAACTGACCAGTCGGTTTTTAAATTGTTACTTTCTTCTGAGACCTTGATATGGAGGCCATAGCTGTGCCCACACCCAATTATGTTTCTAACTTCCTCCCCTAAAGCGGAGTTCGGTAGGCATTGAATTTCCCTTCCAGTTGATTTCAGGCTATCATTTCCCAAATATTCTGCTACTTCAAATGTGAATCTCCAACTCTTTATGCTTATGTAACAACATTCTTGGGTTTCCCCGGTGGTTAGGACAGCAAAGAATTTGTGCTAAGAGTTCTGGGTCAGGAAGATCCCCTGCAGAAGGGAATGGTTACCCACTCCTATATTCTTGCCTGAGAAATTCCATGGACAGAAGAGCCTGATGGGCCGCAGTCCATAGGGTTATAAACTGTCAGACACAACTAAGCAACAAAGATACACAAGCACAACAGTTTCCTTACTTTTCTCAGCCCAATTACTAAGCCAGGACTATACAATGAAGCTCATCGTTTTCTTTATTTGCTCATTTGTTCAGCAGCATTTCATTAAGGGTCCAGTTTCTATTTTAGTCAGCACAATGTTAGACATCCTATAGAGTTAACACAGGAATTAGAAATTAATTATTTTAGTGCTCTTTCATTCAGAGTTCACTGAAGGCAAGTGGTTCTACTTCATCTTCAAGTGGCACCTCATCCAGGAACATACACACATCACCACAATTCACAGTCTACCAGTCAGGAACTGGCATCTGACACCACCCAAACACAAAATAACTAGAAGTATGAGTGACACATACCAGGCAACTATTAATAACTCTCTCTGCTGTGAGGCAGAAAGGACAAGAGACATAAGGCTTATGTTCCAAAAGTACCTTCAAACTGAGGATACAATATCAATTCAACCAACTTATGACTATCCTGCCTAAGACCAGGGTTTTTTATAGTAGCAGAGCCCCATAACTGTATAAGACTTAAACCTTTATTGCCAGAATTTTAATTCCTTTTTCAAACGACATGTTTATAATCAGCAGTCACTAGTTATTCCAGTTTTACTCTCTGCAGCAATCCTCACGATAACTGAAAGGCGATTACTGGGCTATATACAACTTGTAAAAGGAAGCAAACACCTTCAGTACCTATGGATTACTGCAGCCCATCTTTGACACAGTCAAATTATTTATTAAACAGCCATATGACCATCAATATAATCAACTTCTATATTTGTTATTATAGCATTTCTAGCTTAACCCTGGCTTCTCCAATATGAATCCCTGTTCATATAGCCTACCCATTATCAGCATAAATACAGGTGTACTACTTATACTAGCTATAGCAAGCCTGCATGTTTACTCCATATTCTGAATGGGATGAGCTTCAAATTCAAAATATGCACTAATCAGAGTTCCATGGGCAGTAACCCAGGTAAACTCATGTGAAGTAGCATTGGCAGTTATTCCCTTATCAGTCCTACAAACAAATGTATCATATACACTTTCAGTATTAAGTATTACACAAGAACAACTATGACTAATCTTCCTTCCTGACCCCTAGCCATAGTATGAGTTCTCTCTATTCTTGCAGAAACCAACCAAGCCTCATTTTATTTAACAGAAAGTGAATCAAAATGTGTATGCATAGAATACATAGTGGACTCACTTGTGGTATTCTTAGCAGAGTATGCCAACATCATCATAGTAAAGCTTCTACTGCAATCCTATTTTTAGGAGAAGTTCATAACCCCTGCATGTCTGAAGTGGCACCTCACCAGGAACATACACACATCACCACAATTCACAGTCTACCAGTCAGGAACTGGCATCTGACACCACCCAAACACAAAATAACTAGAAGTATGAGTGACACATACCAGGCAACTATTAATAACTCTCTCTGCTGTGAGGCAGAAAGGACAAGAGACATAAGGCTTATGTTCCAAAAGTACCTTCAAACTGAGGATACAATATCAATTCAACCAACTTATGACTATCCTGCCTAAGACCAGGGTTTTTTATAGTAGCAGAGCCCCATAACTGTATAAGACTTAAACCTTTATTGCCAGAATTTTAATTCCTTTTTCAAACGACATGTTTATAATCAGCAGTCACTAGTTATTCCAGTTTTACTCTCTGCAGCAATCCTCACGATAACTGAAAGGCGATTACTGGGCTATATACAACTTGTAAAAGGAAGCAAACACCTTCAGTACCTATGGATTACTGCAGCCCATCTTTGACACAGTCAAATTATTTATTAAACAGCCATATGACCATCAATATAATCAACTTCTATATTTGTTATTATAGCATTTCTAGCTTAACCCTGGCTTCTCCAATATGAATCCCTGTTCATATAGCCTACCCATTATCAGCATAAATACAGGTGTACTACTTATACTAGCTATAGCAAGCCTGCATGTTTACTCCATATTCTGAATGGGATGAGCTTCAAATTCAAAATATGCACTAATCAGAGTTCCATGGGCAGTAACCCAGGTAAACTCATGTGAAGTAGCATTGGCAGTTATTCCCTTATCAGTCCTACAAACAAATGTATCATATACACTTTCAGTATTAAGTATTACACAGGAACACCTATGACTAATCTTCCCTTCCTGACCCCTAGCCATAGTATGAGTTCTCTCTATTCTTGCAGAAACCAACCAAGCCTCATTTTATTTAACAGAAAGTGAATCAAAATGTGTATGCATAGAATACATAGTGGACTCACTTGTGGTATTCTTAGCAGAGTATGCCAACATCATCATAGTAAAGCTTCTACTGCAATCCTATTTTTAGGAGAAGTTCATAACCCCTGCATGTCTGAAGTAGACAGAGACAGTCTCATCATTAGAATACTCCTTCTGACTGTCACCTTCCTCTGAATTCTAACACCCTACCAAAAATTGTGATATGATCAACTTACAGATCTTCTATGAAAAAAAAAAAAAAAGAAACCACCAACAGTAGCCTTATATATGACATGTTTCAATACCTTTCATCATATCGGGCATCCCACCACAAAGACAAAATATATGCTTGACAAAGGAGTTGCTTTGACAGAGTAAATAATAGAGGTTAAATCTCTCTTGTTTTTAGAATTTATACGAATTGAACAGTGAATTCAAAATTCTTTGTGCCACCACATTACACCACAGTCTATAGCAAGGTCACTAAACAAGTTATCAGGCCCATATTCTGATAATGTTAGTTATATCCTGTCCATACCAATAACCCTATTGATTTTACTATTATTCTATTGACTGTTATCTCAGGAACCTTAATTAAACTAACAAGTTCATACTTGTTATTAACCTGAATTGAATTTGAAGTAAACATACCAGCTATGAGCCCCACTCTAATAAAAAAATTAACCCACAGGCTACAGAAGCCCCCACCAAATATTTTCTGACACAAGCCACTGTATCAGTACTACATCTAATGGCTGTATCATTACTAATTTAACTTTCTCTAGTCAATGAACAGTTACAGAAACCTTTACTACAACAGCATTCACCATCAGAGCAACAGCCTTCATCCTAAAATTAGGACTTTCCTATTTCACTTCTGAATGCCTGAAATTACACAAGGCCACTAACAGCAGGCCTAATTCTATTAACTTGTATTTTTAAATGTTTTTTTTAAGAAAATTTTATATTATTCCCCTTGGTTTAAATTAAAACCAACCAAAGTATTACACAGGAACACCTATGACTAATCTTCTTCCTGACCCCTAGCCATAGTATGAGTTCTCTCTATTCTTGCAGAAACCAACCAAGCCTCATTTTATTTAACAGAAAGTGAATCAAAATGTGTATGCATAGAATACATAGTGGACTCACTTGTGGTATTCTTAGCAGAGTATGCCAACATCATCATAGTAAAGCTTCTACTGCAATCCTATTTTTAGGAGAAGTTCATAACCCCTGCATGTCTGAAGTAGACAGAGACAGTCTCATCATTAGAATACTCCTTCTGACTGTCACCTTCCTCTGAATTCTAACACCCTACCAAAAATTGTGATATGATCAACTTACAGATCTTCTATGAAAAAAAAAAAAAAAGAAACCACCAACAGTAGCCTTATATATGACATGTTTCAATACCTTTCATCATATCGGGCATCCCACCACAAAGACAAAATATATGCTTGACAAAGGAGTTGCTTTGACAGAGTAAATAATAGAGGTTAAATCTCTCTTGTTTTTAGAATTTATACGAATTGAACAGTGAATTCAAAATTCTTTGTGCCACCACATTACACCACAGTCTATAGCAAGGTCACTAAACAAGTTATCAGGCCCATATTCTGATAATGTTAGTTATATCCTGTCCATACCAATAACCCTATTGATTTTACTATTATTCTATTGACTGTTATCTCAGGAACCTTAATTAAACTAACAAGTTCATACTTGTTATTAACCTGAATTGAATTTGAAGTAAACATACCAGCTATGAGCCCCACTCTAATAAAAAAATTAACCCACAGGCTACAGAAGCCCCCACCAAATATTTTCTGACACAAGCCACTGTATCAGTACTACATCTAATGGCTGTATCATTACTAATTTAACTTTCTCTAGTCAATGAACAGTTACAGAAACCTTTACTACAACAGCATTCACCATCAGAGCAACAGCCTTCATCCTAAAATTAGGACTTTCCTATTTCACTTCTGAATGCCTGAAATTACACAAGGCCACTAACAGCAGGCCTAATTCTATTAACTTGTATTTTTAAATGTTAAGAAAATTTTATATTAATTTCATACCTTCCACCATGATAACAAAACATATGTTACATGAATTATTTTCCATCTTCAAACACCAACCCTCTGAATCTAAGTGTAGCCTCTGGGCTACTGAGCAAATTTATAATCTATGGTTGAATCTCCATTAAAATCCATCTTGAAGCCAATCACTGTTACTGCCTTTCTCTGTGAGACCAAGAGACTCATATGAGACCTCCACTAAATGCTCCTGTGAAGAAAATTATACACAGAACTGAAAATCTCCTTGCAGGGTGATTAGTAGGCTGACCTCGTCTTCATGGATGCATAGAAAAGAAAAACTTGACTTATAGACAGGTACAGCTGATTACTCACAGCAATGTCAACGGTCAGAGTGTCATTATATTTTGCACTTATTCCCTGAAACCCAGTGTTCCACACATGACTCAAGAAGGGCTGGATAATATCTGCACACTCAGTGTGTTGAAAAAGAACACAAAACTAATGCAACAGGACACTTTACAATGGGCAAGTGAGCATGGCTCCAGTTTGCTCCATTGGGAAACAGTATCTTCAATATATACTGAACCATAAGAGTCCTGCTCTTAGGAAGCAATACTGTCTCTATCTTCCAAGTCTAGAAATAAACCTGATATTTGGGAAACACTATCTCTATGTTTTAAAGGGTTTTCTATAGAAATATTCTTGCAAGACAGTTCAGAAAAAAAGAGTCATTAAGTGCCTTTTTCCATGATTTACAACATGTGATAAATACCAATAGAGGACTGTTTACAGAATGCAGTGCCTGAATTTCTTACATGTTTTGTTTTGACTACTGTCTCCTTTATTATTCTGTCTATGTCATGACAGACAGAATGGGCAGATGGCACTTAGTTTTGCCTAGCATTGCAACGGAAAGAGCAATAATTTCAGGTCAGGAAAAAACTTTCTCTAGTTCCCCTTAACTCAAATTTTCAGTATCATATTTTTCAGATACAGGTTATATTTCCAATCAGTACTTCATTAGACTAACTCGTACCACATTATAAGAGTCAATTATTAAAATTTCAATAATTATACAGGTAAGTGAATTTAATATAGCTATGGCTAGAAATAAAATAATATATATTTATAATTATTGTTATATTAAAATGCAATAATACTAAAATACTCAAAACATAGCACATGTTAATTATTTCAAAACATTTACCATTAAATATGCCTTTTGAGTTTACATATATATGTGTGTGTGTGTGTGCATATATATATATATATATATATATATATATATATATTAAAATTCCAACATGTAGAACCTGTGAATGTGACTGTATTTGGAAATAAGGGTTTGTTTGGTGTAATCTAGTCAAGATGAGGTCATTGTTGTTGTTTGTTGTTGCTCAACTGCTAAGTCACACCTGACTCTTTGTGACCCCATGGACTGCAGCATGACAGGCTTCCCTTTACCATCTCCCTGAGTTTGCTCAAACTCATGTTCATTGAGTAATTGATGCTATCTAATCATCTCATCTTCTGTTACCCCCTTTTTCACATGCCTTCAATCTTTCCTACATCAGGGTCTTTTCCAGTGAGTGGACTCTTGGTATTAGGCGGCCAATGAGATCTGCAAGAAGATCAAACCAGTTAATCCTGAAGGATATAAACCCTGACTATTCGTTGGAAGGACTGAAGATCTAACGTCTGATGTTCTTATATGGAGACAAAAACCGGGGCACAGCAGATGGGGAAAATGCCATGTGACTAAGGAGGTAGAGACTGAAACAATAGATCTATAAGCCAGAGAATGATAAGGCTTACTGTCAAGAACCCAAAGCTAGGTAGAAGGAAGAAAGGATCCTCTCCTACAGATATAAGAGAGAGCTTGGACCTGGAAAAACTTGATCTTAAATGTCTATCTTCTAGAACTGTAAGAAAAAATGTCACTTGTTTGGAGGTGTTTTGTTACAGCAGATCTAGGAAATTAGTACACTTCCCAACTCCTCATTCAGCAAGGTCGCATTCGCAGCTAAATTGGCCATGGTGGGAATACTAACAGGGTAATCAAGCAGTGTTACAAATTAGAGATTTATTTAAGCTGATGCTGAAAAAGGTTTAGTTTAATGAATACAACTTGCATGAGAGTTAGAAATAGTTAAACAATGAATAATAGACAAGATCCAATGGCCAGGTATTTATTGGGATAAAACCAGAATAGGATGCAGCTCCTTGTGTTAAACCACAACAGAATCAGCTTGATGTGTTAAGTCACAGTAGAATTGCAAACATAGATTGGTTATAGCAAAATCAAAGAATCTCTGTGATTCGCCATAGAGTATTGTTCTGAATATAAGGACTTTATATGAAATGATGTTGAAAAATTACCTCAAATCATCAGTAGCATTTTGAAATGTAAAGTAAAATATATGATGGAGATTTTTAGCTCTTTTTTAGAGAATATATGAGGTTATCCCCAACTCATTCTCCCTGTTCAAAGTCATCTGAACTTGATCACCAGTCATTCGGGATTTGCAAATACCAAATGGGTAAGGGGAAAATTTGAAAGAAGAAAATCACACCTGACTTTTGACCCCATGGACTGCAGCATGACAGGCTTCCCTTTACCATCTCCCTGAGTTTGCTCAAACTCATGTTCATTGAGTAATTGATGCTATCTAATCATCTCATCTTCTGTTACCCCCTTTTTCACATGCCTTCAATCTTTCCTACATCAGGGTCTTTTCCAGTGAGTGGACTCTTGGTATTAGGCGGCCAATGAGATCTGCAAGAAGATCAAACCAGTTAATCCTGAAGGATATAAACCCTGACTATTCGTTGGAAGGACTGAAGATCTAACGTCTGATGTTCTTATATGGAGACAAAAACCGGGGCACAGCAGATGGGGAAAATGCCATGTGACTAAGGAGGTAGAGACTGAAACAATAGATCTATAAGCCAGAGAATGATAAGGCTTACTGTCAAGAACCCAAAGCTAGGTAGAAGGAAGAAAGGATCCTCTCCTACAGATATAAGAGAGAGCTTGGACCTGGAAAAACTTGATCTTAAATGTCTATCTTCTAGAACTGTAAGAAAAAATGTCACTTGTTTGGAGGTGTTTTGTTACAGCAGATCTAGGAAATTAGTACACTTCCCAACTCCTCATTCAGCAAGGTCGCATTCGCAGCTAAATTGGCCATGGTGGGAATACTAACAGGGTAATCAAGCAGTGTTACAAATTAGAGATTTATTTAAGCTGATGCTGAAAAAGGTTTAGTTTAATGAATACAACTTGCATGAGAGTTAGAAATAGTTAAACAATGAATAATAGACAAGATCCAATGGCCAGGTATTTATTGGGATAAAACCAGAATAGGATGCAGCTCCTTGTGTTAAACCACAACAGAATCAGCTTGATGTGTTAAGTCACAGTAGAATTGCAAACATAGATTGGTTATAGCAAAATCAAAGAATCTCTGTGATTCGCCATAGAGTATTGTTCTGAATATAAGGACTTTATATGAAATGATGTTGAAAAATTACCTCAAATCATCAGTAGCATTTTGAAATGTAAAGTAAAATATATGATGGAGATTTTTAGCTCTTTTTTAGAGAATATATGAGGTTATCCCCAACTCATTCTCCCTGTTCAAAGTCATCTGAACTTGATCACCAGTCATTCGGGATTTGCAAATACCAAATGGGTAAGGGGAAAATTTGAAAGAAGAAAAGATTACCTTAGAGCACTAAAAAAAAAAACTCAACACCCCCGGGCCTAAATCTAGACTTATCAACTCAGAATCAGGGAAGTAGAGTGGCATGAATTAAAATATGTCAAAGGTTCACCAGGTGATTGTCACGAATATGCAAAAACAGCAAGTACTCAGATCAATGCTCTGAACTTTCTCCTTAGGAGATTCCACACTTCTAAATTTCCCCTAGTGATTCTTTCTTTTCTGCAACACCTCTAGGGAGAAGGACATAACTGCCATCAATTGGCAGTGATACTGTGCTATGTGTGCAGCCAGAGGACTGATATATTTCTAATGTTCTCGCTTTCCTAGTTTGGGTCTGCAGCTGGTATTCACAAAGCCTACTATTATTGCCTTTATTCAAAGAGTCAGCTTGATCTGGCTGAAAACCAAACAGAGGCATTATATTTGCCTCTATGTCTAAGCAGACCTGTACTTTCTGGCTTTGTTTTTGTTTTCTTTTTTTTTCTTTTCTTTTTCTTGTATTTTAGGACATGATTAGAACATGTCTGTACATCAATTATCTACCATTAAGTTTTTCACTTAACTTCTTTAACCTGCTTTCTGTAATGTTATCAATTATGAATTAGCTAGCAGTATTTAACATTAGCAGACTGATTTCATTTTAACATATGCTGACAATTTTTCCTTGTTGTTTAAACACAAATATGATGATCATGAAGTCACACCAAAAAATCCAGTATTATAGCCATTAAAATAAAACTGGATTTCATATTTCATACTAATATAATTGCTACTTGATATGAAATGATGTTGAAAAATTACCTCAAATCATCAGTAGCATTTTGAAATGTAAAGTAAAATATATGATGGAGATTTTTAGCTCTTTTTTAGAGAATATATGAGGTTATCCCCAACTCATTCTCCCTGTTCAAAGTCATCTGAACTTGATCACCAGTCATTCGGGATTTGCAAATACCAAATGGGTAAGGGGAAAATTTGAAAGAAGAAAAGATTACCTTAGAGCACTAAAAAAAAAAACTCAACACCCCCGGGCCTAAATCTAGACTTATCAACTCAGAATCAGGGAAGTAGAGTGGCATGAATTAAAATATGTCAAAGGTTCACCAGGTGATTGTCACGAATATGCAAAAACAGCAAGTACTCAGATCAATGCTCTGAACTTTCTCCTTAGGAGATTCCACACTTCTAAATTTCCCCTAGTGATTCTTTCTTTTCTGCAACACCTCTAGGGAGAAGGACATAACTGCCATCAATTGGCAGTGATACTGTGCTATGTGTGCAGCCAGAGGACTGATATATTTCTAATGTTCTCGCTTTCCTAGTTTGGGTCTGCAGCTGGTATTCACAAAGCCTACTATTATTGCCTTTATTCAAAGAGTCAGCTTGATCTGGCTGAAAACCAAACAGAGGCATTATATTTGCCTCTATGTCTAAGCAGACCTGTACTTTCTGGCTTTGTTTTTGTTTTCTTTTCTTTTCTTTTCTTTTTCTTGTATTTTAGGACATGATTAGAACATGTCTGTACATCAATTATCTACCATTAAGTTTTTCACTTAACTTCTTTAACCTGCTTTCTGTAATGTTATCAATTATGAATTAGCTAGCAGTATTTAACATTAGCAGACTGATTTCATTTTAACATATGCTGACAATTTTTCCTTGTTGTTTAAACACAAATATGATGATCATGAAGTCACACCAAAAAATCCAGTATTATAGCCATTAAAATAAAACTGGCTATTTCATTAATATAATCACTTGACAAATGGAAGTTGATAGTATATTTGAAGCATACTATATAGTCATCTCTGAAAATATTTGAGAGCTTTATGGGTTTACTTGGCCTCTTAGGGACTTAAATATATAATCATTGTATGGGGCAAAACATTCAGTGTTTATTTTCAGATCTTTATTACCTGTGAAAATTAAAGGCTTAACGATCTGTTTCTGTCACGCTAGCTGGTTGGTGATATCAGACTCACTTAACTTGGTTATTCATCCAAAACACTGTGCTGATTCTGCAAATTAAACACTAATGAACATCCGCATCTGCAGGTGCCTTATTTGTACCGTAATGTGAACAGCGCAGATGGGAAAAAGTTGTTATCAAATGAATCTATATACTGTGAAAATGGTACATGCACAATTATCTCTATTATTTGAAATTTAGAGAAACAGAAGCACTAAAATGCATTGCAATATATTGTAAAGCTTTTGAAAGGAGGAGACATTTTAAATAACACAAAGAAAAATACTGAACAAGGCAACAAACATTAAGGGACACCAAAGATCAGGTCTCTAGATTGTGTGAACCTCAGATATACAACTGTGCCTGGTTGTGTACCATCTGGCAGAAGTTATTGAGTGTGATTCTGCATCATAATTAATATACACTAAATATTGAAGACTATAATTTCAGAAATGCATATTATGTTCTTTATGGAAAACTCAACCATGTTGTCCAGATGAGGACTGATTTTGTGGGTTTAATTAGGAAATATCCTGATTCTGGAAAAGACTGAAGGCAAAAGGAGAAAGGGGTGATAGAGGATGAGATGGTTAGGCAGCCTCACCAACTCAATGGATATGAATTTGAAAAAATTCCAGGAGATAGTGGAGGACAGAGGAGCCTGGTGTGCTGCAGACCATGGGGTCTCAAAGGGTCAGACAAGTAGAGCCACGAACAACACAAAATTATCTACCATTAAGTTTTCACTTAACTTCTTTAACCTGCTTTCTGTAATGTTATCAATTATGAATTAGCTAGCAGTATTTAACATTAGCAGACTGATTTCATTTTAACATATGCTGACAATTTTTCCTTGTTGTTTAAACACAAATATGATGATCATGAAGTCACACCAAAAAATCCAGTATTATAGCCATTAAAATAAAACTGGCTATTTCATTAATATAATCACTTGACAAATGGAAGTTGATAGTATATTTGAAGCATACTATATAGTCATCTCTGAAAATATTTGAGAGCTTTATGGGTTTACTTGGCCTCTTAGGGACTTAAATATATAATCATTGTATGGGGCAAAACATTCAGTGTTTATTTTCAGATCTTTATTACCTGTGAAAATTAAAGGCTTAACGATCTGTTTCTGTCACGCTAGCTGGTTGGTGATATCAGACTCACTTAACTTGGTTATTCATCCAAAACACTGTGCTGATTCTGCAAATTAAACACTAATGAACATCCGCATCTGCAGGTGCCTTATTTGTACCGTAATGTGAACAGCGCAGATGGGAAAAAGTTGTTATCAAATGAATCTATATACTGTGAAAATGGTACATGCACAATTATCTCTATTATTTGAAATTTAGAGAAACAGAAGCACTAAAATGCATTGCAATATATTGTAAAGCTTTTGAAAGGAGGAGACATTTTAAATAACACAAAGAAAAATACTGAACAAGGCAACAAACATTAAGGGACACCAAAGATCAGGTCTCTAGATTGTGTGAACCTCAGATATACAACTGTGCCTGGTTGTGTACCATCTGGCAGAAGTTATTGAGTGTGATTCTGCATCATAATTAATATACACTAAATATTGAAGACTATAATTTCAGAAATGCATATTATGTTCTTTATGGAAAACTCAACCATGTTGTCCAGATGAGGACTGATTTTGTGGGTTTAATTAGGAAATATCCTGATTCTGGAAAAGACTGAAGGCAAAAGGAGAAAGGGGTGATAGAGGATGAGATGGTTAGGCAGCCTCACCAACTCAATGGATATGAATTTGAAAAAATTCCAGGAGATAGTGGAGGACAGAGGAGCCTGGTGTGCTGCAGACCATGGGGTCTCAAAGGGTCAGACAAGTAAGCGACTGAACAACAACAAAATTCATATACAGAATTCTTAATGCCTAATTGTTTCAGAATGTGACCTTATTTGAAGATAAGGTCTTTATAGATGTTATTAAGTGACATATCTCTATAAAAAGGGCAAAGAGACATAAACACAGGGATTATGCTATGTGAAGAGATTCACGAAAAAGAAAAAAAAAAAAGGTCTTGTACAAGCAAAGGATAGAGGCCTGGAACAGATCTATACCTCACAGTCCTCAAAAGGAATCAACTATCATGATCCCTGAATTTTATACTGTTAACCTTCAAAAGTCAATAGAAACAATATTTCGATTGTTTAAGTCACCCAGTTCATTGTCATTTGTTTTGACAGCCTTTGTAAACTCATGCCAAAAACCCCTTCGTAACTGACTCCACTTACTTGATAAAAGTGCTTGGACCAAGACTGGTACCTGCCTCACGCTGGAAGCTACATAGTGTCACTTTCATAACCACAGAGTTTGGGATTCAGTGAATGGCCTAAACTAAAGGCCAGTTAGAGTCTTTTCATGGAGATATTTCAATTGGAATACAGATAATAATAGTCTTCATTCTTGGATAGAAAATATGACTTTAGGAGCTGCTGGTTGCCCTGGTTCTCTCCATGGAGAAAACCAATCAGTAAAAACAGAAAAATGAATGTGACATGTGTAGCACAATAATGACAAAAAGCTGAAAAAGGCAGGGATCACTGGCTGTAGTTCTCAAAGAGACACCCTTCCAAACTTTCCTGATTACACGGGGCATTAAAGGCAAGTTTTGTTTTGTTTTGTTAATTACTCTCTGTTTGATATTGTACAATTATCTTAAACTGAACCTAAATCATCATCAGTAAAAAAGTATTATTATTACTTACCAAATATTAAATTTATCAGTGTCTGAACAAAAATAATAATTGGTTAATAATCATGGTGTACCCTAAGACTGGAGGTCTTATTTATTAGAATTTTGATTTACTTTCATATCACAACTTCAGGTCAAATATACCTCTCACCGTTACCTTGTCACCTTGTCTGTCTGTCATGTGTAAGTTCCATTTAGTAGGTGTGCTTTTGACTTGATTCTATCTAGGCTTCTCCCTGACCATGGCTAAGTTCCTGTGGGCTTTCAAATTCAGTGTATCTCATTCACCCAAGGCCCTGCGACTTAAACTATTTTTCATGGTGCCTTATTTTTCCTTGGTTGTGATTCACATCGTAATGGACATTGTCGGAATATATGCTCATTATCTAGCAAGTCATCAACAAAATCACCTGAATTGAAGCCTCAGTTTTTTTCTGAGTTGTTGGCTGCCTACAAACACATTCACACTATGACAAGAGGACAAACAAACATGATGACAGTAGGTTAGCAGTTAATTTACTTATCTTTCATTAAAGCAGATGTTTGAGCTCAGCTACAGAAATTAAAAAGAACTGGTTGATAACAGATCACCCTAAAGTGTTCTAGAACCTGTTTTTAATATTTCACTGTGTTATCTACATAATATTATTCCTGAAGTAAAGCTGCTTAATGTAGCTTCTTATGTAAATCCATGTTCACTCTCCATACAGGTCATCTGCATTTGTATACATGTCTTTTCATTTCTTGTTTCACCTGAGCTAAACCTATAGTTGTTTACACATCACTACTTCTTAGCCATAACTAGAGCTATTTCAATTGGAATACAGATAATAATAGTCTTCATTCTTGGATAGAAAATATGACTTTAGGAGCTGCTGGTTGCCCTGGTTCTCTCCATGGAGAAACCAATCAGTAAAAACAGAAGAAGAATGTGACATGTGTAGCACAATAATGACAAAAAGCTGAAAAAGGCAGGGATCACTGGCTGTAGTTCTCAAAGAGACACCCTTCCAAACTTTCCTGATTACACGGGGCATTAAAGGCAAGTTTTGTTTTGTTTTGTTAATTACTCTCTGTTTGATATTGTACAATTATCTTAAACTGAACCTAAATCATCATCAGTAAAAAAGTATTATTATTACTTACCAAATATTAAATTTATCAGTGTCTGAACAAAAATAATAATTGGTTAATAATCATGGTGTACCCTAAGACTGGAGGTCTTATTTATTAGAATTTTGATTTACTTTCATATCACAACTTCAGGTCAAATATACCTCTCACCGTTACCTTGTCACCTTGTCTGTCTGTCATGTGTAAGTTCCATTTAGTAGGTGTGCTTTTGACTTGATTCTATCTAGGCTTCTCCCTGACCATGGCTAAGTTCCTGTGGGCTTTCAAATTCAGTGTATCTCATTCACCCAAGGCCCTGCGACTTAAACTATTTTTCATGGTGCCTTATTTTTCCTTGGTTGTGATTCACATCGTAATGGACATTGTCGGAATATATGCTCATTATCTAGCAAGTCATCAACAAAATCACCTGAATTGAAGCCTCAGTTTTTTTCTGAGTTGTTGGCTGCCTACAAACACATTCACACTATGACAAGAGGACAAACAAACATGATGACAGTAGGTTAGCAGTTAATTTACTTATCTTTCATTAAAGCAGATGTTTGAGCTCAGCTACAGAAATTAAAAAGAACTGGTTGATAACAGATCACCCTAAAGTGTTCTAGAACCTGTTTTTAATATTTCACTGTGTTATCTACATAATATTATTCCTGAAGTAAAGCTGCTTAATGTAGCTTCTTATGTAAATCCATGTTCACTCTCCATACAGGTCATCTGCATTTGTATACATGTCTTTTCATTTCTTGTTTCACCTGAGCTAAACCTATAGTTGTTTACACATCACTACTTCTTAGCCATAACTAGAGGCTATCTTACATAGATGTTTAAGAGATGAAAAAAATGAATCATTAAATGAAATTAAAATGCACTTTAGGATCAAAATATTAAATAAAATAATTTCTGGAGGACCAATTTGAAACTATTCCATTTTTTAAAATTTTGGCCTCTTTTATTGGTCCTTCATTTATTTATTTTCATCCATCTTAATTCTTTGTATTCCATTTTTTTAAAAGAGATCCTTCATATCTACACTGCCAATAGGAATTATTTTATAAATGTTTTCTAGGTAGCTTTGACAAGATGCAAAAGGATGCACATCATATTAATGTTTAAGATTTGAATTTGTAATATAATAAAAATAATAAAATTAAACATTACCTACCTTGGTAATTCATGAAGCTATAGAGGAGATTTATTTCCTTCAAATATTATCACTCTAATAACACAGGTTATATTTACAGATATTTTTCATAGATCAAACTTCTTCCTGAATAAATATTTGGTTGTTCATTAGCATTATTCTAGCAAACATTATAGGTGTGAGGCTCCATAATAAGAATGAACAATGAAAATACATATTACAGACAGATGCTTTACAAGGGGAATTAAACCCTGGTAGGAGAGAATACAGAGTGCTATATGGATATACAGAAGTAGCTACTTGAGTCTTCAGGTGCAAGTCACGTATTTTATCCTCTAGAAGAAATACAAAGCTCATAGCTCCTAAACCTCTAAAATATACAAAGCCATATCCACATTCACACTCCACATACCAAATAAATGTCCTCATACACACAGAAATCACCAACAGAGAGTTCAAATGTACACACTAGGAAAGCACACACAAATAATACCCTATTTGAGGGATTTGAAAACTAAGTAACCATACTGGGACTGACTCTTTAAATAGGATATAGATAAAGAATATAAATAAAACTAATTTGAACATAGGATATAGTCAAGAAATAACAGATCACCCTAAAGTGTTCTAGAACCTGTTTTAATATTTCACTGTGTTATCTACATAATATTATTCCTGAAGTAAAGCTGCTTAATGTAGCTTCTTATGTAAATCCATGTTCACTCTCCATACAGGTCATCTGCATTTGTATACATGTCTTTTCATTTCTTGTTTCACCTGAGCTAAACCTATAGTTGTTTACACATCACTACTTCTTAGCCATAACTAGAGGCTATCTTACATAGATGTTTAAGAGATGAAAAATGAATCATTAAATGAAATTAAAATGCACTTTAGGATCAAAATATTAAATAAAATAATTTCTGGAGGACCAATTTGAAACTATTCCATTTTTTAAAATTTTGGCCTCTTTTATTGGTCCTTCATTTATTTATTTTCATCCATCTTAATTCTTTGTATTCCATTTTTTTAAAAGAGATCCTTCATATCTACACTGCCAATAGGAATTATTTTATAAATGTTTTCTAGGTAGCTTTGACAAGATGCAAAAGGATGCACATCATATTAATGTTTAAGATTTGAATTTGTAATATAATAAAAATAATAAAATTAAACATTACCTACCTTGGTAATTCATGAAGCTATAGAGGAGATTTATTTCCTTCAAATATTATCACTCTAATAACACAGGTTATATTTACAGATATTTTTTCATAGATCAAACTTCTTCCTGAATAAATATTTGGTTGTTCATTAGCATTATTCTAGCAAACATTATAGGTGTGAGGCTCCATAATAAGAATGAACAATGAAAATACATATTACAGACAGATGCTTTACAAGGGGAATTAAACCCTGGTAGGAGAGAATACAGAGTGCTATATGGATATACAGAAGTAGCTACTTGAGTCTTCAGGTGCAAGTCACGTATTTTATCCTCTAGAAGAAATACAAAGCTCATAGCTCCTAAACCTCTAAAATATACAAAGCCATATCCACATTCACACTCCACATACCAAATAAATGTCCTCATACACACAGAAATCACCAACAGAGAGTTCAAATGTACACACTAGGAAAGCACACACAAATAATACCCTATTTGAGGGATTTGAAAACTAAGTAACCATACTGGGGACTGACTCTTTAAATAGGATATAGATAAAGAATATAAATAAAACTAATTTGACCAAAGTGACTTACTAGGGTCCTACCTTTCTTTTCTGAGAAAAATAAAATTTCTCCAGACCATAAGGACACAAGGAACACACATACAGACATACACCAAACACATACAGCCCACAGAGACCTATTTTGAATCTTTCCACACTTCTTCATTTTACATTCTAAAGCATTCTAGAAGTGACTATGACAGAACCTCAAAGAGATTCCTTCTCCTTACTGTCTAAATCTAAGACACTTTCTTATTTAAACTACATTAATGAATCAGAGGTTGAAAATTGGCCCAGAAAACAGACACTTCCGGAGCAGAAATTAAATAGCAGATACAGAGAGTCTAAAAAATCAGTAGACCAAATGTAAAGAAGTGGTATAGACACAGGAATACATATGTGGGTTTTGGAAATGTCAGAGTAAGGACAACCATTAGAAAATAATCCATAATAACACCAATACTCAGAGAAAGATAAAAACATGCTTTGTATGTTCTAGAAGGAATTGTCTGAATGGATCATGGACAAAACTAACAAAAATGAATACCTATAAGCAAATATTAAAGAGCTGGGCTACCCTGGTGGTCCAGTGGTTAAGAATCTGCCTTGCAATGCAAGAGATGCCAGTTCAATTCCTAGTCCAGGATCTAAGATCCTACATGCCCTGCCACAACCACTGAGACCCTGGGTCTCAACTAGAAAGAATTCTATATGTCGCAACAAAAAGATCCCATATGCTACAACTAAGACCCAACACAGCTAAAAATAAATAAATATACAAATATATATATATACATATATATATATAATACATATAAAAGAGCAAATGTTGGTAATAACCAAAACCTCCTATTGGAGCCCTAAAAACAGAAGCTCTCATTAAAATGTGGTGTGGTTTAAGTATATCATGAGTCATGTACAACATTTTAAAAATTGACATTAGCAAGTCCTCATACACACAGAAATCACCAACAGAGAGTTCAAATGTACACACTAGGAAAGCACACACAAATAATACCCTATTTGAGGGATTTGAAAACTAAGTAACCATACTGGGACTGACTCTTTAAATAGGATATAGATAAAGAATATAAATAAAACTAATTTGACCAAAGTGACTTACTAGGGTCCTACCTTTCTTTTCTGAGAAAAATAAAATTTCTCCAGACCATAAGGACACAAGGAACACACATACAGACATACACCAAACACATACAGCCCACAGAGACCTATTTTGAATCTTTCCACACTTCTTCATTTTACATTCTAAAGCATTCTAGAAGTGACTATGACAGAACCTCAAAGAGATTCCTTCTCCTTACTGTCTAAATCTAAGACACTTTCTTATTTAAACTACATTAATGAATCAGAGGTTGAAAATTGGCCCAGAAAACAGACACTTCCGGAGCAGAAATTAAATAGCAGATACAGAGAGTCTAAAAAATCAGTAGACCAAATGTAAAGAAGTGGTATAGACACAGGAATACATATGTGGGTTTTGGAAATGTCAGAGTAAGGACAACCATTAGAAAATAATCCATAATAACACCAATACTCAGAGAAAGATAAAAACATGCTTTGTATGTTCTAGAAGGAATTGTCTGAATGGATCATGGACAAAACTAACAAAAATGAATACCTATAAGCAAATATTAAAGAGCTGGGCTACCCTGGTGGTCCAGTGGTTAAGAATCTGCCTTGCAATGCAAGAGATGCCAGTTCAATTCCTAGTCCAGGATCTAAGATCCTACATGCCCTGCCACAACCACTGAGACCCTGGGTCTCAACTAGAAAGAATTCTATATGTCGCAACAAAAAGATCCCATATGCTACAACTAAGACCCAACACAGCTAAAAATAAATAAATATACAAATATATATATATACATATATATATATAATACATATAAAAGAGCAAATGTTGGTAATAACCAAAACCTCCTATTGGAGCCCTAAAAACAGAAGCTCTCATTAAAATGTGGTGTGGTTTAAGTATATCATGAGTCATGTACAACATTTTAAAAATTGACATTAGCAAGTGAAAATTAATACAACTCATATAAAAATGTATTAAGGACATAAAGTAAAAGATGTTTTTAAGGATATAAAGTAATAACAGAAATTATAGGTATATCAACAGAAAACTGGAAATTAGATAAAAGGACAAAACGGCAATTCTAACCAGAAATGATAATATCTGAAATTAAAATTTCACTGGGTTTGTGAGGTAATAAGCACAATACTGATGGTCCCAGAAAAACAAAAAGTAAGATTCTATGCCCTAATCTGCAGAATCTGTGAATGTTAGATTACATAGAAATTGGAAATTAAGGTTTCAGATAAAGTTGCCAATAAAATAACCTCTAAAAAAAGAGAGATCAACCTGGATTATCCAAGGATGCCTAAAGTAATCATAAGGATCCTTAAAATGGAAATCAAGAGAGAGAAGTCTTAAGTGCTGTAGTACCAAGGCTCAAATAGCATTTTCCCTCTTTGAAGTTGGAGAAGGAGGGCCATGAGCCAAGAAATTGTGTAGCTTCTAAAAGTTGAAAAAATGCAAGGGAACAGATTCTCCCTTAAAATTCTGGAACAAAATGCAGCCCTGTAGACACCTTGATTGTATCCCACTGAGATGTGTGTCGCACTCCTGACCCATAGGTCTTGTAAGATAACAAAATCTAGCTGTTTTAAATCACCCAGCCTGTGATACTTTTAAAAGCAGAAATATCAAGCTATATATATATATATATATATATACATACATATACAAGAATTTCAAGAATTGAAATTTATAAATTTTAGCACAACAATTATAGCAAATGTTTTAAGCTTGAGGAGAAAACAGACTAAATAATTGAAAACATGGACAATCTTTGTGAAAGAATGTAAACTACAAAAGAGAGCCAAATGGAAATTCTAGAATTGAGAAGGACAAAATCTGAAATGCAAATTTTATTGACTACACTTAGCAACAGATTATCAATACACAGCCAAAGGAAAGATCAGTGAATCTGAAGTCATCAATACAGCACTTAACTGAAAGAAGGACAAGGGCTAGACAGACAGATATGTGGTTGATATAAAACTGGGGTGTTTTACAGTTAAAAAAAAGGGGGGGGCAATAGATGATTGTATTCAGTATCTTCTCTCCTTGTACGTACTTCCTACTTCTTATTTTGGAACTGAGTTGATCAGAAGACAGAAAATGTAGTATTCTGGGACTTTGCCAAGTTTGAAATTATCTGACATCTTTTACTTTTTTTCGTGAATCTTAGCCACCACGCAATGAGAAGACCAAGCTTCATGGAAAGGCCATGTGTATTACTCAAGTAAACTGCATCAGGTGAGTTTCCATTTAAAAGAACCTCAAACTGCTAGCCAAGTGAATGATCTGTTTTGGTCACCTAAATCACAGTAGCAAAGACACCTAAAGCCATAGTTGACATGTATTGCAGAATCTCTGCCCCAGCCCATTCACCACTGTATGTGCAATCCTCCAGAGCCAATGTCTACATGTTTGATCACCCAGCCCTGTGTCCCACCTCTAATTAATTCCTCCATACTGCTCCTTAACTCTTCTAGGCAGTTCAAAGAACTAGAATTTCAGCAATGGACACTCAGTCTCATGAGCTGACTTCTTCAAAGCTGCTGAAGGATATACAGTGGTTAACCATGTGTTCCTGAGCTTTTCCTTTCTATCGGTCATATCTGCTAACATCATAGCATTCTGTAGTGGTATTATTCACATGAAGCCAAAGAAGTTTCATTCAAGTCTCCAAATTCTAAATATCCAAAAGTAATAGAGACAGGCCCGATGCCAGATATTACTTTCAATACAATTTCTTGATGACCCAGGAGACTTGTCATTTCTTCTGCACAGACTTGCTATAAGTACATGCTATCTTTAGGTTAACTGAGAGCACAGCCCAATTTACTCTATTTTTAAGGTTGGTAACGGAACCAAACAAAAGTGTCAGCTTGAAAACTGCCTGTGACATGAGAAACACATGAACTACAAAGGATAGCCTATCTTCTGAGCCCTGGGAAGGTCACATGGTCCCAAAGATGCAGGGAAGTAGTTTTAATCACCTCAACTCCATGCGTCCAATTCCGTTTTATGAGATCTCTTTTTCACTAGAAAAACCAGTGATCATAGTGGTGATGACCTGCCCGTGTGTTAACAATGAGTCAAAGGCAATATCACACCTCACTACTCATTTATTTCATTTTTTCTATATCAGGAGAAAACTAAAGAAAAATAACAAGCAAACAAGACTGAAAGCAAAATAAGACAAAAAACTCCTGACTTCCTGTAAGCAATATGGCAAAAAGAAGTAGAAAGGAATTCACCAGATCTAACCAGATCATATTTAGAAATCTAAGTAGTAGGTCTGTGAACACCACTGGAGATGGAAAGAATGGCTAAATTCATGTCAAAAGCAGTACAGAGAAGCTCAAGTCTCCAGATGAGTAGAAGGGACTGGGTACCTGAATAGGAGAATCTCCACCTTTAAGACACTCATGTTCTTCAGTGACATTTCTAGATATGATTTGTCAAAATATATATAAGGCTTTAAATATATCCAAGTAAACATCCAAGGAAATAGTTATACGTGCACACAATTTTACCTGTAAAATACAGCAGGATTTCTTACATGGATAAAAATTTGATAAATAAAGAAACAAAACAACATTTCCAAAATATAAAGATGGTTGTTATCACTCTCATTCATGTCTAGTCTAGCTAATCATTCAATATCTATTCTATCTAATCCAACTGTTTTTTCTCTGATATTTGGATGTTTGTTAAGGTATTTTGGTCTCCTCCCAATAGAATGCAAGATAAATGGAGGAAAAAAGTAGCTATTGTTCAAAAACTATAACAGTTGTTTTAGAAGATATTCTAACATATTTTTTAGTAAGTGAGCAATTAAACTACTATGGCCCTAGGAAAATATTAATTAAAAATGTTCAGAATGTCACAAAATTGAAATGTTATACTTACAAAATTGTAATGTTATATGTAAGTGAAGGCATCTAAAGATATGAGATAAATAAATAGATTAATAGAAAAAATAGATAACTTGGTTGCAAATTCATTATACACACACACACACACACACACACACACATTTCTCCCCCTGAGGTGGTTCAGTAGTAAAGAATTCACCTTCTTTATGTAAAAAAGAGAGAGAGACAGAGAGATTTATGTTAAAAAAGAATGTCCCAGAGACATACTGACACTGTGGACTACTAAAAACATTTCAAGGCTAAAAACAATCCAATAAACCACTATGAGAAATAATATATTTGATTTTCATATACTTCTTATTCATTACATACTGGGAAATATACACGTAATATCATGATCCTCTGAAAACAACCCTAAGATGTTGAACATCTTTGCATTTATACACAGTTTTTCTATGTATTTCTTCTTTTTTTCCTCTTTTAAATTTGGTTTCATTCTGGTTTATGTAAAAACAAAACCAAATATACAATTACCTAGTGAAAAACGCTGGCGGCTACCGAAAGTGAGAATATTAATTTATCCATCCTAATTTAGATATTAGAGTTTCTAATTCATTATTCTCTAGTTCATTTACATTCCATATCACTGTATTAAATTACTAAGGATGTGTGGCCTAGTCAGAACTCTTTATAAAATGTGGCAGCAGACTAGTAGCTGACTACATATACAGAGTGAAATTAAACCCAGCGAACTATCAATGTAACTTGATATTGGTTGGATATTTAAATTGAATTTATAATTTATTTTTCAACAGAATGTCTTATGATCCACTGTTAAAATTACTGGAATAAACGAAGAGAAGATTCTCAATGCACTGAATGTTAACAGAAGAACTATACCACAGCAACTTCATTAGCATTTTTCACATATCCTTTGAATATTTTTATTGTGAAATACAGTAAAGATAACAGTAAAATGAATGTCTTTAAGAAATGATGAAATTTAAATATATTGATTGCTCACATCAAGAAACATTTACTTTGAATCTCAGAAAGGGAGTATTCATGAGAATCACAGAGAATATCCACCGGTGAATACTTCATATTTATTGTAAATGCAAAAACAAAGAAAAAAGATAAATATCCTACACAAATATACCAGTTAAACTCCCGCTCACTGAAGGATGGGGACTTCTGCTGTCTCACATTTTTATATACTTAGCATTACATAAGTAGATAAATTTAACTTTAATCATTATCAAGTTGCTGAATGTTATACTGTATTTTATGGATTTGAAGTTCTCTCTAGGGGCTTCCCTGGTGGTCCAGTAGGTAAGGACAGCACCTTGCAGTGCACAGGGCGCTGGTTCGATCCCTGGCCTGGGAAGATCCCACATGCCACGGAGCAGCTGGACCGATGTGTCCAATTTGCCGAGCCAGAGCTCTGGAGCGCATGCACCCAGAGCCGGTGCTCTGCGACAACAGAGGCCACCGGGATGGGAGGCCCACACGGGCCAAAGAACAAAGATGAATGCAAATAGATAAATGAAAGACCAATAGAGGGGCTTCCCCTGGTGGTCCAGTGGGTAAGGACACTGCCTTGCAGTGCAAGGGGTGCCGGTTCAAGCCCTGGCCTGGGAAGATCCCACGTGCCACGGAGCAGCTGGACTGATGTGTCCAATCACCGAGCCGGAGCTCTGGAGCGCATGTGCCCAGAGCAGGTGCTCTGCAAGGACAGACGCCACCGCGATGGGAGGCCCACAGGAGCCAAAGAACGAAGACGAATGAAAAGTGGAGAGATGAAAGACCAATAGAAGTGGCCCGCCCACTCCCCTCCCTCCCCAACCCGACTCCCGCCCAAAGTAAATAAATAAATAAATTAAAAAAAAAAAAAAAGACCAATAGAAGTGGCCCGCCCGCTCCTCCCTCACCACCCCACTCCACCAAAAAAGAAAAAAACAATTTTTTTTGAGAAAAAAAAATAAAGTTCTCTCTAAAATTCATGAGATTGAGCTTCTTAACATAGTTTTCTAGTCTGTTTACATTTATTCTGTGAAGTACATGTTGATGTTTTCAAGCACTTCCATTTGATAACCATTTTTGCTGACTTACATATACTACTTATATATTTGGGATAAAAATTATGGGTTGTGTACAGACATTTCTCTGGCTATGAATGGCCTACATTTTCACTCTAATTTTAAAGAAATAACATCTTATATTGAATGAGTCAACCTTATAAATGTACCGGTGAATACTTCATATTTATTGTAAATGCAAAAACAAAGAAAAAAGATAAATATCCTACACAAATATACCAGTTAAACTCCCGCTCACTGAAGGATGGGGACTTCTGCTGTCTCACATTTTTATATACTTAGCATTACATAAGTAGATAAATTTAACTTTAATCATTATCAAGTTGCTGAATGTTATACTGTATTTTATGGATTTGAAGTTCTCTCTAGGGGCTTCCCTGGTGGTCCAGTAGGTAAGGACAGCACCTTGCAGTGCACAGGGCGCTGGTTCGATCCCTGGCCTGGGAAGATCCCACATGCCACGGAGCAGCTGGACCGATGTGTCCAATTTGCCGAGCCAGAGCTCTGGAGCGCATGCACCCAGAGCCGGTGCTCTGCGACAACAGAGGCCACCGGGATGGGAGGCCCACACGGGCCAAAGAACAAAGATGAATGCAAATAGATAAATGAAAGACCAATAGAGGGGCTTCCCCTGGTGGTCCAGTGGGTAAGGACACTGCCTTGCAGTGCAAGGGGTGCCGGTTCAAGCCCTGGCCTGGGAAGATCCCACGTGCCACGGAGCAGCTGGACTGATGTGTCCAATCACCGAGCCGGAGCTCTGGAGCGCATGTGCCCAGAGCAGGTGCTCTGCAAGGACAGACGCCACCGCGATGGGAGGCCCACAGGAGCCAAAGAACGAAGACGAATGAAAAGTGGAGAGATGAAAGACCAATAGAAGTGGCCCGCCCACTCCCCTCCCTCCCCAACCCGACTCCCGCCCAAAGTAAATAAATAAATAAATTAAAAAAAAAAAAAAAGACCAATAGAAGTGGCCCGCCCGCTCCCTCCCTCACCACCCCACTCCACCAAAAAAGAAAAAAACAATTTTTTTTGAGAAAAAAAAATAAAGTTCTCTCTAAAATTCATGAGATTGAGCTTCTTAACATAGTTTTCTAGTCTGTTTACATTTATTCTGTGAAGTACATGTTGATGTTTTCAAGCACTTCCATTTGATAACCATTTTTGCTGACTTACATATACTACTTATATATTTGGGATAAAAATTATGGGTTGTGTACAGACATTTCTCTGGCTATGAATGGCCTACATTTTCACTCTAATTTTAAAGAAATAACATCTTATATTGAATGAGTCAACCTTATAAATTGGGCTTCCCTGTTGTCTCAAATGGTAAAGAATCTGCTTGTAATACAGAAGACCTGGGTTCAATCCCTGCGTCAGGAGAATCCTCTGGAAAAGGAAATGGCTACCCATTTCACTATTCTTGTCTGTAAAGTTCCAGACAGAAGAGCCTGACAGGCTACAAACAGTCACACACGACTGAGTCACTAACATTTCCTATAAATCATTTCCATAGTTTTTATTTGTTGTCTATAACTTCCTACACAAAGCACAAAAAAGTATACTTTGTAGTATAAAGCATTTACCTATTTTTGCTTTTTTCAAGTTTTATAATATGCCTTTTACATCAACTTCTCTATTCATTTTTTGTCCAGGTCATGAGTAAGAGAGGGAATTTTATTTTTCTCCATCTAAACAACTAACTGTTCCATAAGTAACTGCTAAATAACTTATTCTTTTACTGTAGAGATGTGCCACACACTCTTAATCTTTTATTTTTAGGTTTTATTCCATTTTATATAATCTTATTTTTTTAATTGAAGAATAGTTTAGTAAAATGTTGTGTTAGTTTTCAGGTCTACAGCAAAGTGATTTATTATATCAGTATATGTTTAGTTATATATTCTTTTTCAGAAACTTTTCCCTATACATTATTTACAACATATTGAGTATAATTTCCTGTGCTAAACTGTAGGTCTTTGTTGGTTATCTATTTTACATACAGTAGTTTTTATACGTTAATCCTAAATTCCTAATGAAAGGGGTGAATAGGCAGACTTGGTAAGGAGGCCAGAGGTTTCAGAGGAGGAGGAGAGGAACAAACATTTTTTAACTAAGGTGCCTTCACCTTGATTGTTCACGTCTATGACAATATTCATTTTGTCTAAGACTTTCTTTAAGCCCAGAGCTAATGTTTATAACAACAATGTATCTTGTTGGAGGACATGTTTCTCCTTAACTTCTACTTATGTTATCTAAAGATGTATGCTGTGGATGTAGGTCTGTTATGACCTTTACTACCTTAAAATATTCTTTTGATCTACTGTCTATAACTAACTGGAAAAGTACAAAAAATTCTTTGACTAAACTAGCTACTGGGGGTACTCTCCTACTCCCCCCACCCCAGTACCTTTTGCTGGAAGCTTTCTCTATCTGTTTTTCAACCTTATAAATTGGGCTTCCCTGTTGTCTCAAATGGTAAAGAATCTGCTTGTAATACAGAAGACCTGGGTTCAATCCCTGCGTCAGGAGAATCCTCTGGAAAAGGAAATGGCTACCCATTTCACTATTCTTGTCTGTAAAGTTCCAGACAGAAGAGCCTGACAGGCTACAAACAGTCACACACGACTGAGTCACTAACATTTCCTATAAATCATTTCCATAGTTTTTATTTGTTGTCTATAACTTCCTACACAAAGCACAAAAAAGTATACTTTGTAGTATAAAGCATTTACCTATTTTTGCTTTTTTCAAGTTTTATAATATGCCTTTTACATCAACTTCTCTATTCATTTTTTGTCCAGGTCATGAGTAAGAGAGGGAATTTTATTTTTCTCCATCTAAACAACTAACTGTTCCATAAGTAACTGCTAAATAACTTATTCTTTTACTGTAGAGATGTGCCACACACTCTTAATCTTTTATTTTTAGGTTTTATTCCATTTTATATAATCTTATTTTTTTAATTGAAGAATAGTTTAGTAAAATGTTGTGTTAGTTTTCAGGTCTACAGCAAAGTGATTTATTATATCAGTATATGTTTAGTTATATATTCTTTTTCAGAAACTTTTCCCTATACATTATTTACAACATATTGAGTATAATTTCCTGTGCTAAACTGTAGGTCTTTGTTGGTTATCTATTTTACATACAGTAGTTTTTATACGTTAATCCTAAATTCCTAATGAAAGGGGTGAATAGGCAGACTTGGTAAGGAGGCCAGAGGTTTCAGAGGAGGAGGGAGAGGAACAAACATTTTTTAACTAAGGTGCCTTCACCTTGATTGTTCACGTCTATGACAATATTCATTTTGTCTAAGACTTTCTTTAAGCCCAGAGCTAATGTTTATAACAACAATGTATCTTGTTGGAGGACATGTTTCTCCTTAACTTCTACTTATGTTATCTAAAGATGTATGCTGTGGATGTAGGTCTGTTATGACCTTTACTACCTTAAAATATTCTTTTGATCTACTGTCTATAACTAACTGGAAAAGTACAAAAAATTCTTTGACTAAACTAGCTACTGGGGGTACTCTCCTACTCCCCCCACCCCAGTACCTTTTGCTGGAAGCTTTCTCTATCTGTTTTTTTTTTTTTTTTTTCTTTTTTTGGCCACTTCTATTGGTCCTTCATTTATTTCCGTCTTTGTTCTTTGGCCCGTGTGGGCCTCCCACTGCAGTCATCCTCTCTCGTCGCAGAGCATTGGCTCTGGGCACACGTGCTCCAGAGCTCCAGCTAGGTAGTTGGACACATCCATCCAGCTGCTCTGCGGCACGTAGGATCTTCCCAGGCCAAGGATCGAACCGGCATCCCTTGCACTGCAAGGCGGTATCTTTACCCACTGGACCACCAGGGAAGCCCCTATCTGTTTTTCTTTAACAAACTTTTGCTGCATGAAGCTCTTGAGTGACCAAAGCCAAGGTTTTTGATCCCAAAGTGGAATTTTCTCCTTTAAAATTTGACACTTTTCACCATAAGCTATCTAACATGGTCTATCACTAATTTATCCCTCCTTGTCCCTTTCTGCTTTGGTAACCATCTAGAGATTATTGTACTAACTGAAGTAAGCCAAACAAAGAAAAGAATCATATAATATCACTTATATGTAGATATAAAAATCACAGGATACAAATGGACCTACATACAAAACAGAAATAAATTTACAGACATAGAATACACATTCTTAACCTATAAAATTTAACATTATACTCTTAACATCTGAAAGAGAAAGCCTTCCCTCTATTTTATTTATTTTTCCAAAAGAATGTTGACTATTTTCAGCCATTTATTCCCCTAGATCAATGACTCTCAGTTGGGGTAATTTGGCTCAAAAAGTGATATTTGATGATGTCTACACACATATTTGATTGGCATGAAAGACACATGAAAGAGGGCACACACGAAAGACAATAAATACCTAACAACACACAGAGCAGAACCCCACAGTAAAGGATAAACTGGTTCTTCGTACCAAAGCTGAGATACCCTGCTCTGCATGAATACTAGAATCACTGTGCCTGGTAATACAACTAAGTTGAAAATTGATTTTAATGCCAATTAAAAACTGTAGATAATTTTCATTTCATTTCATGATATTAAATATTTCTATCCCTAAACTTTAGATCTTAAAATTTTAAGATCTATATTCAGTATTTTGTTAAATCTTCCTCAGTAATAGCCATACAATTTTTATTAGATGCTTTCTATGAGCTTATATTATTTCCAAAATAAAATTTTAAAATTTGTTTAAATTATATTACCGTTATTAATTTTTATAGAATGAACTTGAATTCTATATTAACTTTTAAACACTAATCTTTATGATTTTGTAAGTTCTAATAATTTATCTGTATATTCTATTAACTGTCTGCAGGTTTTTTGTGTCCATCTAGATATGTAAACTTGATTTATTTTCCTCACATTCAAATGACTAGAGGTATTTTATATCGTTTCTTTTTTTTTTTAATTTTTTAATTTTTTAATTTTTTTAAATTTTTTTTTAATTTTTTTAAAAATTTTTAATTTACTTATTTTCATCCATCTTTATTCTTTGGCATGTGTGGGCTTCCCATTGCAGTGGCCACTCTTTGCAGAGCACTTGCTCTGGGCACATGCACTCCAGAGCACTGGCTCATATATGGACACACTAGTCCAGCCGCTCTGCAGCCTGTGGGATCTTCCCAGGCCAGGGGTAGAACTGGTGCCCCTTGCACTGCAAGGCAGACTCTACCCACTGGATCACCAGAGAAGTCCAATTACAGGTTCAATATATATATATTTCTTAATGAAAATGCTTAAACTGAAATCTTTCATTTTATTCTGATTTTAAGATATGCTTTAAAAACAATTCATGTTTAATCATGGTGTTATGTATTTAATACTTGCTTGTAATAAGATTAAAAAATTCTCCATTATTTAATTTGAATGCAGTTTTAAACATTAAATTATTTTTAAATGTACATATTTTCTCTACATATTGAAGTAATATTAATTTTAATATGTCACTGTGGGAATTTCACATTAATTTTGGCAATATTAATCATGAAATTTATTCATTGGATAACTGAATATCTTTCACAACATATTATTAATAATATATTTTATGAATTATTCAGTATTTATATGAATATATGTTCAATGAAATTGTGCGTTGTTTTCTTTTTCATCAATATATTTTGATTGTTGTAGTGTTAAGATTATGCATGCCTTAAAAATGAAATGTGTCCAATTTTTCTATTTACTGAAAGCATTTCTCTAATATTAGAACTATAATTATTTAATATATGGTAGAAGATTCCTTTAATGTAGTCTATACCATATCACTACTTTTTTTTCTTAAATTTTTACTTACTTAGATGGTATTTATCCTATCAAGACCATTCAGGTACTCTATTTCTTCTTGAGTCAATTTTTATGCTATATTTATTCTTAAGAGTATATTAATTTTCTCTAAGCATCCATATTTTTCAGGATAGGTTTATTCATAGTAACATTAATGTGTTGATTCTATCACATAGCTGTCAATGTATGTACATGTTTGTTTGTGTTATATATTATACCCAGGGTCACATTTAGATTTTTTTTTTTTTTTTTGCTGCCCCATTCTTTATATTTAGGTTTATTCTCTAAACATTCCTCCACATTAAATATACTAAAACTCCATATGTTTAGAGAAATGTATTCAGTTCAGTTGGCTGATCTTGGGAATTTAAACTTTCAAAAGGAAGTACATAAACACTAAAAAGAGGAATGGAATTTTGGATTAGAACAAAGAGCACATAAATATTTTGTTCAAAATAACAACTGCACTAGAAAGCCATTTAATCAGAGTAAGACATTATTTTTAAGAGTAAAATCAGAATAACAGTATCCGACCAACTTCGCTCACAGATTCAGTAGAAAAAGTACAATCAGTAGTAATATTGGAAAAGAAGATAAGACATTTCTAAAGTGCCCTAAATGTACTACTTATTAGAGAACACACTAAGGTAAAGGAAGTTTATATAATACTTTGATGAATAATGCAATAAAATAGAAACGATAAAATAATCAATTTGATTCAGTTCCATTTAGTTGTTAAGTCATGCTGGGCTCTTTATGATCCCATGGACTGTATCCCACCATGTTTCTCTGTCTATGGGATTTTCCAGGCCAGAATACTGGAGTGGGCTGCCATTTCTTTCTCCAGGGCAACTTCCCTCACCCAGGGACTGAGCCCACTTTTCCTGCACACATCCCCTTGTATTGCAGACAGATTCTTTACTGCTCAGCTACCCAAGGAAGCCCTAAGTGTCTGTTCCAGGGTCCTTAAACAGATGGATTGACCAAAAATTACTTACAATAGATATACAGATAGAGAAATACATAGATAAGCCAAAAGAAAGAATAATAAGAATGAATGGAAGTTTAATGCTAATCTAGAGACAAAATCCTTCAGGAGGCTAAAGCCTTCATCATGTAACACAAGACTGAAAGCAAAAAATAAGATAGAGGTAGGCATATATCCAATTCCTCAACTGTTCTCTCTTAAAATTCTTAGTTTCTTTTTTTGATTTTCCCTTAAACAATGAAACCCAATCCTTAGGGAATGTCCAGCTTGACGTTTCTCTTAGAGAAAATGTGCATATTTTTGTTTACTTACTAGAAAAATAGATTGACTAAAATCAGACATCTGTGAGGTTTTTGTATGATACCCAGTGGACAGTCTGTAATCCTTATATTTTCTCTTCAATTTCCTTTTTAGTTTTGTGGGTAAACTTTAATCTTAATCACATTATTACAACACATTTATCATGTTAGAATACACAGACCTCCGGTTTAAACTTTCTAAAGAAAATAAAACTGCAGACAACTGCCTTTAAAATTTCAAGACTGAAACTCTTTAAATTATGGTTATAATTGCCAGAAAGGGCATAAAAGTATGCACAAGTTAAGTGAATGGGAAGTGAATAAATAAGCATATTCTTGAGTAAAGTACATATGTAAAATCAATTTGAATGTATGCATGAATATCCTTGACTTCTGAATGCTAATTCATACAAAACAACATAATTAGGCAATCAAGGAAGCATATTTGACTATATATCAAACAAACAGCCTTCCCAAGGAAATAGAAAACAATTAACCTAAGAGAAAGATTCAGTAATGCTGACACCATCCCTCTGATTTAAAGTGCTTTATTCTACTACAGAATAAACTTAACTCCTACTGCTCACTTATTTAAAGTGACCACTTGAAAAATATATTCAGTATCATGAAATACATTGACATGTAAAAAGATATGTCAGTAAATTATCTGAACATTGGTAAGTCTGATTTTCAATGATTTATGTCTGATTCTAGATGATGGCACCACATTTCTGTCCCCAAGTAACAAGAAGATTCTTTACTGCTCAGCTACCCAAGGAAGCCCTAAGTGTCTGTTCCAGGGTCCTTAAACAGATGGATTGACCAAAAATTACTTACAATAGATATACAGATAGAGAAATACATAGATAAGCCAAAAGAAAGAATAATAAGAATGAATGGAAGTTTAATGCTAATCTAGAGACAAAATCCTTCAGGAGGCTAAAGCCTTCATCATGTAACACAAGACTGAAAGCAAAAAATAAGATAGAGGTAGGCATATATCCAATTCCTCAACTGTTCTCTCTTAAAATTCTTAGTTTCTTTTTTTGATTTTCCCTTAAACAATGAAACCCAATCCTTAGGGAATGTCCAGCTTGACGTTTCTCTTAGAGAAAATGTGCATATTTTTGTTTACTTACTAGAAAAATAGATTGACTAAAATCAGACATCTGTGAGGTTTTTGTATGATACCCAGTGGACAGTCTGTAATCCTTATATTTTCTCTTCAATTTCCTTTTTAGTTTTGTGGGTAAACTTTAATCTTAATCACATTATTACAACACATTTATCATGTTAGAATACACAGACCTCCGGTTTAAACTTTCTAAAGAAAATAAAACTGCAGACAACTGCCTTTAAAATTTCAAGACTGAAACTCTTTAAATTATGGTTATAATTGCCAGAAAGGGCATAAAAGTATGCACAAGTTAAGTGAATGGGAAGTGAATAAATAAGCATATTCTTGAGTAAAGTACATATGTAAAATCAATTTGAATGTATGCATGAATATCCTTGACTTCTGAATGCTAATTCATACAAAACAACATAATTAGGCAATCAAGGAAGCATATTTGACTATATATCAAACAAACAGCCTTCCCAAGGAAATAGAAAACAATTAACCTAAGAGAAAGATTCAGTAATGCTGACACCATCCCTCTGATTTAAAGTGCTTTATTCTACTACAGAATAAACTTAACTCCTACTGCTCACTTATTTAAAGTGACCACTTGAAAAATATATTCAGTATCATGAAATACATTGACATGTAAAAAGATATGTCAGTAAATTATCTGAACATTGGTAAGTCTGATTTTCAATGATTTATGTCTGATTCTAGATGATGGCACCACATTTCTGTCCCCAAGTAACAAGAAGATAATGCAATATACCCAATGATGTAAACTGGGAGAGAGGAGTAGACTGATACCCTTTCTCACAAGCAAATACACTTCGAAGCTCCACTGTACAGACACAACAGTCTTCCAAAAATATGAGTTAAAAGAGGTCAGCGACAACTGACCTGTTTCCATGGCTTCTGTTGATATTCTATCAGAAACACAGACCAAATATTCTACTCCTCACAGTCTATGCCTATATGATGGAAAAAAACTAATTAAATGACATGTATGTTAATTAATAATCAACATTAGATTACTTGATATATTGTATTTTTCATTCAATAGATGGTTTAACAATAAGAAAGATACCACTTGTCCAAATTCCCCTCATTGATGGAGTAATCATATTGGACCCTTAAATCCCCGTGAACATTTTCTGTTGCCACCTGATGTGGCTGAAACTTAGGAAAATCTTATCAGGGCTTCAAATAACTTCTACTTTAACACAGATGTAAAGAAGGCAAGTTATATCTTCAGGAAGTCTCTCAACTGTTTTGAAAAATCGACCAACCTGTCTTCCTGTCCCATGTCCAAGTAACGTACCAATCCCAGCATCTCCCTGAGTATTTTCTCCTAAAATGGCCAACAGAAGATGAGTTACCTGTGAACAGTTTCCAAAGATTGCATATTCCTAACATGTTCAGGTTTTAAGTGTACTTGAGCTTTTTATAAGTTATTTTTTCATTATTTTTCTTCATAGGTTAGCTAATTATTTTCTGCAGGAAATAAAAAAAGACTACTTTTTTCTTGTAAAATAAACTTTTACTGGAATTTGACCTGACCACTCATCTAGTCTGTGGCTGCTTTTGTGCTATAACATTGAGTACTGATTCTTCTACAGGGACTATGTGTGCATGTATGTGCCCAGTCACTAAATTCTGTTGACTCTTCATGACTCCACGAACTGTAGCCAACCAGCCTCCTCTCTGTCCAAGGAATTCTCCAACCAAGAATACTAGAATGGGTTGTAGTTTCCTTCTTCAGGGCTTTCTCTTAACCCAGCGACCACACTTCAGGTGTCTCCTGAACTGGTAGGTAGATTCTTAACCACTGAACCACCTGGAAAGCAAAGTAAGGCTCATAAAGCCTATAATATTTACTCTCTGGACATTTATAGAAAAGGTCTGTTGATCCCTGCTCTAAGAAAGGAAAGAAAATATAAAGATATTGACCCAAATGTATCAGTTAATTTGTAACCATGTTGTTGATGGAAAACAAAATTAGAATTACTATAACAGAGACTAAAGAAATACAAAGAGAAAATATTCCAAGTGACTTGTCCGAGAACAAATTTTAAGATAATCAAGATCTGTATGAATACTGAAATCATTTCTCCCAGTGTAACTATTTCTTCCCTTCATATTTTATCAATTGCAGAAAGATAATCCTAACAATCTTCATGTTATTAGAGAGTATGTGAACAAACTACAGCATTTTTAGTAAAATATCAATTGACCAGAAAACATGTCAGTCAATTTTTACTCTTTGAAAATAATCTCTTTCAAGTTCCCTTAGATGAGTGCCACTCACAGCACCAGGAAGTTAAAGACTAAAATCACACATACAGTTTTCACTTTACACACATACACATAATAGCTTTCACACATACAGTATTAACTTTAGAAGTAGAAAGCTCATGCAATAAAGAAAAAATAAGATGTTCTGATTTTTAAGTATGAGCATTAATCAGTTTTTCCTCCTATAGAATTAAAATTTCATAAAATTAAAATTCCATACTTTTATGAATTACACATTTAATTCTGATGCTCCCTACAGCAATTTATTATGGTGGCTTCTCAGGATTTTCGTACTTTAAAAGTCTAAAAGTTAATCATTCCAATAATTCATTTAAAGGTATTGTGCTTATTTAGTTCACTGAAAGCTTACCCATTTCATAAAGAAAAAAAATCTCTGAATACATAATGCAGTACTTTCACATTTAGCCAACTGTGCACAATATGAATCACCTATTTAAATATTTTCAAAAGGATTTTATAAACCACAGCTTATATTTAGCATTCTGTCTTTGACAAATAGCTATGTGAGCAAGGAATGGCCCCAGCAATTAATGTAGATATTCATGTAAAATTTTTCAAGTATCATTTCAATATTGTAATATGATGAATTTCCTTATTCCCTTTCTTACTTTTATAAGAGGAATTTTTCATTTCATATTTCATGATATAAACCTCAACTATGTTTCTATGGGAATTATGAACTATCTAAAATGAAGCAATTCCTTCATTGCTAACAAGACTCCTAAAATGCCAAGATAAATGAGAGGTTATATGTATCAAATATAATTTCCCTACTTTACACTAACTGATCAATTCAAAATAATTTTTAGAGTATTATATTCTCTTCCCTATCATTTATAATCCATCAAATAAAACTTGTTCTTCCTTTCTACTCTTCCAAGTTTTGTTAGCAATATACTGCCATGGTAAAGAAAAGAATGACAATTTTAAGGGGTTAGAGAAAATGCTAAAAGAAAACAAGATGTTAACTATCACATTGGAAGGAAATCCAAGAAAATGAATATATGTATATGCATACTTGATCCACATTGCTAAACAGTAGAAACTAACAACATTATAAACCAATTATCCTCCAATATTTATTAAATTGGGAGATAATTGCTCATAATGTTGTACTGGTTTCTGCCATGCAACAATGTAAATCATCCATAGCTATATATAGCTATAGATGTAGTTATATACATATATGTTAGTTATATAGAGGCAGATAGATAGATATAGACATATCCCCTCCTCTTGAGCCTCCTTCCTACCCCCCACCCCACTCCATCCGTCTTGGCTGTCACAGAACACGGAGCTGAGCTCCCTGTGTTACGAAGCAGCTCCCCATGAGCTCTCCATTTTACAGCTGGTAGTGTATATCTGCCACTGTTACTTTCTCAATTCATCCCTCCCTCCCTTCCCCCTCTGTATCCACAAGTCTCCTCTCTAGGCTTGAATCTACTCCTGCCATGCACATAGGTTTATCAGGATCATTTTTCTAGATTCCATACATATGCATTAATATACTTGTTTTTCTCTTTCTGATTTACTTCATTCTGTATATCAGGCTCTAGATTCATTCACTTCAGTTCAACTGATTAACATTTGATCCTTTATATCGCTGAGCACAATTCCACTATATATTATGTATCATAGGTTCTTTATCTATTTACCTGTCAATGGACATCACAGAGAAGGGAAAAAAGCTAAAACTTAAGTCAAAAGACCACGGTTCATGTTCCACTTTGTTCACTTAGCATGTCTGTGACTTTGGAAAAATAGATCATCTAAATTTGTTCTGAATTTCAGTTTTGTTTATTCCACAAAATAGAAACCATGAAGAGTCCCTTAGCATAGTAAAGAGCTTATATAATGTGAAATTGATTTAAGAGTCTCTAGCCTATCAAAACACAATTTTTATAATATTTATTATCGTTGCTTTATACAGTGCTGTGTTAGTCTCTACAGCAAAGTGAATCAAATATACATACACATATATTCCCTGTTTTTTGGATTTCCTTCCCATTTAGGTCACTACAGAGAATTGAATAGAGTCCCTTGAGCTATACAGCAGGTACTCATGAGTTATCTATTTTATACATATTATCAACTCTGTGTGTGTGTGTGTGTGTGTGTGTGTGTGTGTGTATCTCAATCCCCAATTCTGGCCACTCCCTCTTCCCCCTTTGGTATTCATACTCTTGCCCTCCACATCTGTGTCTCTATTCCCACTTTGTCAATATGATCATCTATACCAATTTTTTCATATTCTACATATATGCAATAATATATGATATTTATTTTTTTTCTTTCTGATGTACCTCACACTGTGTGACAATCTCTAAAAATTACCCAATTTCATTCCTTTTGATGGCTGAGTAATATTCTATTGAGCATACATATATGTCTATACATCATTCATTCCTTTGTTGACGGACATTTAGTTTGTTTCCTGTCTTGGCTACTATAAATAGTGCTGTAGTAAATATTAAGTGCCATAAACACTCTGTCTCATTGTGGGTGTTCCTAATAGAAGAACTGTTAAATGTTTCATTTAATTCAATATATTTTTATTTTTGACAGTTCAACAACAGTATAAATATAAGACACAGTGAAAAAAATAATGGAACAAAATGCACATGATGAAAGAAAGAATGGGCTTAAAATCCTTTTAATGAATTGGCTAGATTGAGTGATGTAATCAACTATCTGAGCATTTGAATATGTGTAACCTTTGGTATACTTACTTTTCTTTTAGGGTCTAGGCTGATATCATAATTCAAAGTGAAATAAAACAAAACAAACCTCTGTGGCTTAAAATAGCAACATCTATTTTTTTAAAAACATTTATTTATTTATTTTGGTGGGGATGGGGTGGGGAGGAAGGGGGGTGGGCGGGCCACTTCAATTGGTCTTTCATTTGTCTATTTTCATCCATCTTTTGTTCTTTGGCCCATGTGAGCCTCCCATCACGGTGGCCTCTGTTCTCGCAGAGCACCGGCTCTGGGCACATGCGCTCCAGAGCTCCAACTCGGTAATTGGACACATCGGTCCAACTGCTCCGCGGCACGTAGGATCTTCCCAGGCCAGGGATAGAACCGGCGCCCCTTGCACTGCAAGGCGATGTCCTTACCCACTGGACCACCAGGGAAGCCCCAGCAACATCTATGTTTATCTCTTTCTGAAGTCTTTTAAAAATAGTCTTATAGAAAAAAAACTGTATCTAGTAGACAGTACCTGGCATTGTGAGATGGAAAAGAAAACTGCCTAAATCCTTTGTGGTCCCAGCTTCAGCTACCCTGCTCTCACATTCCTGCCTACAGCAGAACTGTCCAATGTCAGAAGCCCTAGCCAAGTTCACTGCTCATAATGAAGCCCATGGAATCCTTCCCACATGACACTATGGTTTCCCTATGAACTTGTGCCAATGCCATATGCTTCCTTTAAAGCTAAGAATGAGTGACTGCACTAAAGTACAAAGAAAATTATTATAAGAAAGTAGTTGCCCTTGTCTAAATATTTAAATAAAATTTCCTCTTAAGATAAGAAAACAAAATTGAAAAATCAAGCAAAATAAACTCGTGCTTTCAGACAGTCAATGGTAGAAGCAGCTGCAGCAAATATGATAATAAGAAAGCTTAATTGAAACAGATGTTTTAAAATGTGCAGTTTTAAATGGTATATAAATGTTAATGTAAAGTAAATTTTAAATAAAATAGAATTGATTTAGAAGCATAATTAAAACCCAAAGAAACAAGAATAATCTTGATGAAAACTACGTTAGAATGATTAAAAATAATTGGCTTTGCCTAGACAACAAAGTATTAAATAGTTGAGAATTTTTTTTTAACTTCAGTGTTACTTAGGCAAACATGTATCCTACAAACTCAGTGATGATAAATTTCAGAGAGAACTGAACTTTCAAAAAAGCAAGGTCTAATAAACTTTTTTTTTTTGTAAATCTATAAAACTGTATTTAAAAAATAAACATGTTAAACTAATTGGGGGAAATGATTTATATTTATCTCATTGGCCCAAATTTTCTCCTCATTCTGGTTTACAAGCTGTGAAGAATGGTGAAGAGTCTGAGACTTCACCCTACTTTCAAGTCAACAAGACAGGGTGCCACAACTTCATGGAAGATGGCAGACGACACAAGACTCCAGAGTCAAGAAAGAACTGCATGAACCCAGTTCAACATGCAACACAAAAATCACCCAAGAATACTTCTGTCAATTCTCCCTGTTTAAAATTCCACAAGAGTCATGTGATTGGGCCTAGGTGTATGACTATACTACACACAGAATGGGTTCACTCTATCTAAGGACTCTGAATACTTTAATAATAAAAGTAAGTAAATATGCTCTTTGTTCAGGAGACAGACACTATCTTTTTCATGATTTTTGTGTTTTTCGCTATCAGACAGCTTTAAAAAGACAGTCTACATCAGGTGAGAAGTGGGAATGGTGGAGGGAGAGAGAAGATTGATGAAGTGCCATGGTAGAGAAAGACGACTGGTGAAAAACTTGGGATGATACCAAATACAAACTTGCCCATGGTTTTGTAGTTTTCTCTCAGTCTATGGGTCCAAAATAAACCTTAGGAATCATTGGTATACAAACCAAAAAAAAAAAAAAAAAAGACAGGCTACCACAAAAGGCAATCGATGCTTTTCTCTGCAAAATATTGAGAAATACAAGAGACCACAGGGTATGTTCTCCAAATAAAAGCAATTTTGCTCTAACACCAGATCCAGGCCTCAAACCTGGGAAACTGAAGTGGCTGCCTGAGAAGAAAGTCTGTTTCTTTCTCAGATTACTTTTCTCTCATTTTTACCTTGGCACTATGTCTTAATTTCTTTTAACTATAGTAAGTGCTGTCAAGTCACACGTGTTCCACATACCCACACAATGTTAACAAAAAAAAAAATTTGGCTACGTTAGAATGATTAAAAATAATTGGCTTTGCCTAGACAACAAAGTATTAAATAGTTGAGAATTTTTTTTTAACTTCAGTGTTACTTAGGCAAACATGTATCCTACAAACTCAGTGATGATAAATTTCAGAGAGAACTGAACTTTCAAAAAAGCAAGGTCTAATAAACTTTTTTTTTTTGTAAATCTATAAAACTGTATTTAAAAAATAAACATGTTAAACTAATTGGGGGAAATGATTTATATTTATCTCATTGGCCCAAATTTTCTCCTCATTCTGGTTTACAAGCTGTGAAGAATGGTGAAGAGTCTGAGACTTCACCCTACTTTCAAGTCAACAAGACAGGGTGCCACAACTTCATGGAAGATGGCAGACGACACAAGACTCCAGAGTCAAGAAAGAACTGCATGAACCCAGTTCAACATGCAACACAAAAATCACCCAAGAATACTTCTGTCAATTCTCCCTGTTTAAAATTCCACAAGAGTCATGTGATTGGGCCTAGGTGTATGACTATACTACACACAGAATGGGTTCACTCTATCTAAGGACTCTGAATACTTTAATAATAGAGAGTAAGTAAATATGCTCTTTGTTCAGGAGACAGACACTATCTTTTTCATGATTTTTGTGTTTTTCGCTATCAGACAGCTTTAAAAAGACAGTCTACATCAGGTGAGAAGTGGGAATGGTGGAGGGAGAGAGAAGATTGATGAAGTGCCATGGTAGAGAAAGACGACTGGTGAAAAACTTGGGATGATACCAAATACAAACTTGCCCATGGTTTTGTAGTTTTCTCTCAGTCTATGGGTCCAAAATAAACCTTAGGAATCATTGGTATACAAACCAAAAAAAAAAAAAAAAAAGACAGGCTACCACAAAAGGCAATCGATGCTTTTCTCTGCAAAATATTGAGAAATACAAGAGACCACAGGGTATGTTCTCCAAATAAAAGCAATTTTGCTCTAACACCAGATCCAGGCCTCAAACCTGGGAAACTGAAGTGGCTGCCTGAGAAGAAAGTCTGTTTCTTTCTCAGATTACTTTTCTCTCATTTTTACCTTGGCACTATGTCTTAATTTCTTTTAACTATAGTAAGTGCTGTCAAGTCACACGTGTTCCACATACCCACACTTTATGTCATGGTCATATAAAGGAATATTATTGAAACACATAGCACAAAGTATGTCTTATTTGGAGCAGAACAAGAATGCTAGAGAGAGTAGAGGTGGTTGATAAAGGCTGTTGAAACAGTTCTACCATAATCAAATACAGACATTTAAGAATAGCCAAATGTGAGAGTTGTGTGTGCTGCATATCTCAAAAGTCAAAGGTTTCTGGAATATAAAAGTGGTTGCTCTACAAATTTTGATATTAGCTAATTTTTTGAGTTTGGCGCAATTCAAGTATATCTAAATTTCCCACCAAAACAGAATTTGTTTTATTTATTTAGCATTTCAAGGGGCTTCCCTGGTAACTCAGTGGTAAAGAATCCACTTTCAATACAGGAGATACAGGAGATGAGGGTTTGATCCCTGAGTTAGGAAGATCCCCTGGAGGAGGAAATGACAACCTGGTCCAGTATTCTTGCCTGGAAACTTTCTTGGACAAAAGAGCCTAGTAGGCTATAGTCCATGGGGTTGCAGAGTTGGACCTGACTGAACACACACACACACATAAACACACATTTAGTTTTATGGAAAGCTATTCTAGCTTTTTTCACTCAAAGACCAGTGTGAGCATAATGCTCAGGGCTGGTCTCATCCAAAGGCTCATTCACTCACATGACTATTGGTTGATGCGCTTAGCCAGAATCCAGTTGGAGCTGCTGCTGAGAACACCTGCATTCCTCAAGGCATGCTGTTCTCTCAGCTGGGCTGTGCTATCAGTCCTGCTATTTTTGGATGATGAGAAATGAGCCCAGTGAATTCTAAGAGAAGGCGAGCTGAATCCTGTATTTCACACACTGTAAAATAATTCACTATTCAGAAGCAATGCTCTGTTGAATAATATGAAAGTGACCAGGCATTCCATAAACTATGAATGGTGGCTTTGGAAAAATATTGGTTTGGCCAAAAAGTATGTCCTGGTTTTTCTGTAAGATGTTATGGAAAAATCTGTATGAACCCTTTGACCAACACAATATTTACAATCAGTGAAAAAAAAAAAAAATCCACTGATTATCTTCCAGTGACAACAAAGCACTATGCCTTCCATAAAGGAAACGTACTCACTCTGCCATTAACTACATAGCTGGCTTCAATAGGAAAGAGTGTCATCTTAAGGTTCAGTACTTATCTCTACTACAGGCACTGAACACCACCACCAGAGCTTTGCACTAAGTAGATGAGTACTGTCAGGTAAATTCTGGTGAATTCAGGTCCATGGAACTGACCCAACTGATGATCACCACCTCTATCCCCATGACACATGTAGATGAATCTACTAGTTAAGCATACATGTTGATGAGGAGAAAGGCTGTTATCCACATAGAAGATTATCTTTGCCACTTGATAATAATCTACTTTCCTTAGGTTACTCTTTCTTGAGTATTCAAATGGGACACTTAAATCTTCTCCCAAACTTTCTTAATTTTCTGTTTGTGTTCCTTCCATATCACTATACATCAATCTATACTCTTAGCCACTGTACTCATGAATGATTATAGTACTATATTTGTCTATCACTTAATTTTAAATAAAAATAACTACAAACAGCACAGTTAGAACTGTTGGAACATATACCTGTACATATATGTGTGTATATATACACATGCACATAATTATTTTTGTGTTTCTTGATTCTTTACTATGGCCTCATTTCAGAAACACATAAGCACATGCATGACCCTTGAATAACATGTGTTTGAACTATGCAGATCCACTTACATGTAGATTTTTTCACTACATACATATTACAAAACTATATGATCTGTGATTGTTTGAATCCACGGATATAGAACAGCAGATATGCAGCCCAACTCTAAATTACATATAGGTGTTTGATTTGTGTGGAAGGTTAGCACCTTTTGGTCCTGTGTTGTTCAAGCGTAAGCTCTGTGTGTGTGTATACATATATCTGTGTGTATGTTTCTGTGTGGTATGTGTGTATGTCTATGTGTCTGTGTGAGTTTGTGTGGGTGTGTCTTTTTGTGTGTTAGACATCTGTTGTCAGAGAATATATGAGTATTCACCTGACATCAAAATTGTATTTGGAAGAGAAGCTACAGTTGGAGCTACCATCAGCTGCTTACAAAAATGCACTGCCATTCTCCAGTGTCATTCTGCCATCTACAAAGGACAATTAGATAGGATGAACAAGGGTATTAGCAATTAATAACCTTCCATCTCTTTATTTTCCTAATGATGAAAATGGGTAGTGCCTAAAACTATCACAAACTCTCAAGGAATGTCCTATTGCTTTTAGTATACTATATTGGTCAGAAGAAATGATTCTAATGGTTTCCCATTGACCTTACTTCTGTAAAACACCTCACTTCATGGATCAGGAGATTAATGTGAAGATTCTGAGAGTTGTTGAAAATATCTGTCGAAGCTATAAGTTCTGAAATTGGAGAGTTAATCACAGGGTGGGTTTCAGGAATTACTGTACCAATCAGAACCCAAAACTCCACATGTTGTTGTTCAGTCACTAACTTGTTGCGACCTCATGGAATGCAACACACCAGGCTTCCTGTCCTTCACTATCTCCCACAGTTTGTTCAAATTCACATCCACTGAGTTGTGATGCTATTTAACCATCTCATCCTTTTCTGCCTTCTCCTTTTGCCTTCAATCTTTCCCAGAATCAGGGTCTTTTCCAATGAGTCATCTCTTCACATCAGATGACCAAAGTAGTGGAGCTTCAGCTTCAGCATCAGTCCTTCCATTGAATAGTCCATGTTAATTTCCTTAATGATTGACTGGTTTTATCCTCTTGCTGCCCAAAAGACTCTCTATGCAGATCCACTTACATGTAGATTTTTTCACTACATACATATTACAAAACTATATGATCTGTGATTGTTTGAATCCACGGATATAGAACAGCAGATATGCAGCCCAACTCTAAATTACATATAGGTGTTTGATTTGTGTGGAAGGTTAGCACCTTTTGGTCCTGTGTTGTTCAAGCGTAAGCTCTGTGTGTGTGTATACATATATCTGTGTGTATGTTTCTGTGTGGTATGTGTGTATGTCTATGTGTCTGTGTGAGTTTGTGTGGGTGTGTCTTTTTGTGTGTTAGACATCTGTTGTCAGAGAATATATGAGTATTCACCTGACATCAAAATTGTATTTGGAAGAGAAGCTACAGTTGGAGCTACCATCAGCTGCTTACAAAAATGCACTGCCATTCTCCAGTGTCATTCTGCCATCTACAAAGGACAATTAGATAGGATGAACAAGGGTATTAGCAATTAATAACCTTCCATCTCTTTATTTTCCTAATGATGAAAATGGGTAGTGCCTAAAACTATCACAAACTCTCAAGGAATGTCCTATTGCTTTTAGTATACTATATTGGTCAGAAGAAATGATTCTAATGGTTTCCCATTGACCTTACTTCTGTAAAACACCTCACTTCATGGATCAGGAGATTAATGTGAAGATTCTGAGAGTTGTTGAAAATATCTGTCGAAGCTATAAGTTCTGAAATTGGAGAGTTAATCACAGGGTGGGTTTCAGGAATTACTGTACCAATCAGAACCCAAAACTCCACATGTTGTTGTTCAGTCACTAACTTGTTGCGACCTCATGGAATGCAACACACCAGGCTTCCCTGTCCTTCACTATCTCCCACAGTTTGTTCAAATTCACATCCACTGAGTTGTGATGCTATTTAACCATCTCATCCTTTTCTGCCTTCTCCTTTTGCCTTCAATCTTTCCCAGAATCAGGGTCTTTTCCAATGAGTCATCTCTTCACATCAGATGACCAAAGTAGTGGAGCTTCAGCTTCAGCATCAGTCCTTCCATTGAATAGTCCATGTTAATTTCCTTAATGATTGACTGGTTTTATCCTCTTGCTGCCCAAAAGACTCTCAAAACAAAAATCTTCTCCAGAACCACAATTTGACAGTATAATTTCTTTGGTGCTCAGCCTTCTTCATGGTCTAATTCTCACAACCATACATGATGGAAAAACCATAGCTTTAATCACATTGGCCTTTGTTGACAAAGAGATGCCTTTGCTTTCTAATATGCCGCCTAGGTTTGTTATTGCATTCCTCCCAAGGAGCAAATGTCTTTTACTTGCATGGCTGCAGTCATCATACACAATGATTTTGGACCTCAGGAATATTAAATCTGTCATGCTTCTACTTTTCCCCCATCAATTTGCCACAAAGTGATAGGACTGGATGTCATGATCCTATGCATGCTGAGTTTTAAGACAGCTTTTTAACTCTCTTCTTTCAACTTCACCAGGAGGCTCTTTAGTTTCTTTCACTTTATGCCATTAAGGTGGTATCATCTGCATATCTGAGGTTGTTGATATTTCCCCAAGCAAACTTGACTCCATCTTACAAGTCATCCAACCTGGCATTTCACGTGATGTACTTACTCTGCATAGACTCCAGAATTCCTGCCTGGAGAATTCTATGGACAGGGAAGGACTAAAGTCCATGGGGTTTCAAAGAGTCAGACATGACAGAGCAACTATCAAACACACACACACACACACACTCTACATAGAAGTTAAATAAACAGGATAAAAATAAATAGCTTTGTTGTACTCCTTTCCCAATTTGAACCAGTCCACTTTTCCATGTTAAGGTTCTAATTGTTTTTTCTTGACCCACATAAAGGTTTTTCAGAAGTAAGGTATGGTGGTCTTAATCACCTTAATCCAATAATTCCATACTCTTCGGTGGCTAGAGTTACCAGATTTCCCAATCAAATTCTAGCCGTGCTCCCTTCCCTAGTACAAATAAATATCCAAAGACCACTTTGGGAAAGGTTAGGAAGAAGATATGCATCACAATTGGGTGATACAGTTGGGAATAGGGAATATTTCCACACACACATCCACTGTTGTGATGCTATTTAACCATCTCATCCTTTTCTGCCTTCTCCTTTTGCCTTCAATCTTTCCCAGAATCAGGGTCTTTTCCAATGAGTCATCTCTTCACATCAGATGACCAAAGTAGTGGAGCTTCAGCTTCAGCATCAGTCCTTCCATTGAATAGTCCATGTTAATTTCCTTAATGATTGACTGGTTTTATCCTCTTGCTGCCCAAAAGACTCTCAAAACAAAAATCTTCTCCAGAACCACAATTTGACAGTATAATTTCTTTGGTGCTCAGCCTTCTTCATGGTCTAATTCTCACAACCATACATGATGGAAAAACCATAGCTTTAATCACATTGGCCTTTGTTGACAAAGAGATGCCTTTGCTTTCTAATATGCCGCCTAGGTTTGTTATTGCATTCCTCCCAAGGAGCAAATGTCTTTTACTTGCATGGCTGCAGTCATCATACACAATGATTTTGGACCTCAGGAATATTAAATCTGTCATGCTTCTACTTTTCCCCCATCAATTTGCCACAAAGTGATAGGACTGGATGTCATGATCCTATGCATGCTGAGTTTTAAGACAGCTTTTTAACTCTCTTCTTTCAACTTCACCAGGAGGCTCTTTAGTTTCTTTCACTTTATGCCATTAAGGTGGTATCATCTGCATATCTGAGGTTGTTGATATTTCCCCAAGCAAACTTGACTCCATCTTACAAGTCATCCAACCTGGCATTTCACGTGATGTACTTACTCTGCATAGACTCCAGAATTCCTGCCTGGAGAATTCTATGGACAGGGAAGGACTAAAGTCCATGGGGTTTCAAAGAGTCAGACATGACAGAGCAACTATCAAACACACACACACACACACACACTCTACATAGAAGTTAAATAAACAGGATAAAAATAAATAGCTTTGTTGTACTCCTTTCCCAATTTGAACCAGTCCACTTTTCCATGTTAAGGTTCTAATTGTTTTTTCTTGACCCACATAAAGGTTTTTCAGAAGTAAGGTATGGTGGTCTTAATCACCTTAATCCAATAATTCCATACTCTTCGGTGGCTAGAGTTACCAGATTTCCCAATCAAATTCTAGCCGTGCTCCCTTCCCTAGTACAAATAAATATCCAAAGACCACTTTGGGAAAGGTTAGGAAGAAGATATGCATCACAATTGGGTGATACAGTTGGGAATAGGGAATATTTCCACAAACACACTCAGCTTTTTCTTCATTCATAGATTTTTTGACCTGTGATATGCTTTTGATCTGGAACTAGACAGTGGTGCTTTTTTGATAATTCAAAACTGACTTCTATTCAGCAGTTGTAGAAATACTTCACTGTTAAGAAACTTTTAGCTACTCTTGTTCCTGAAGCTATTGTTGACGATGGTGTTGACGGTATCATTATTATCATTGTTATTTCATCCCTTGGTCTCCCATGACCTATTAACCACTGTCAAAAAAAACTCTGTAGGCAAAACCACCCAGATTATACCTATGACCTGCTCCTCACTACACTAGTCACATCCACCTTGATTTGGGCCATTTTGTATTGACTCTTGCCTTTGGATTCCATGGCCTCCACTTAAGGTGCCCTGTTCAGAGAAAACACTTTCCAAAATCATTTCTATTGAGCAGATTCCACAGAGCCCCTCAGAGGACCAAATGTGATCCAGTGATTCAAGTTTCTTTCCTTCAAAGAAATAAATGCACAAGTACACCAACAGATAAACTTCCATAAAAAGCCTCAGAAAAGTAAATGGGAATATTTTAAGATTTTCAAAAATATTAACTCATTTGATCTTTACAACCCACTTTATGAAGTAGGGACTTAAACTTATAAGGAAGGCATTGTGTCACTATCCTACATCTAACAACTTCATATCAGTTTACATATTTTTTTTAACCAGCTAAATTCTTTAATAAAGATTACCTCTGGGTGGTTGTTATGGGGATGGTGTGAGAAGAGAAGAAAAGGATCCTTCTATTTTTAACTACATATGCTTTGATATTTCCATAATATATACTGTATTTATAAATATATTTGAAATTAATAATATAATAATATTTATTTTTTTAATGTTGGCTAAATATTTCCAGGCAATTTCATAGGTTCCTTAACTTCTTTGCCTAAAAAGGAAATCATGGTGGCCAATACTGAAAGATATATTGAAATTTCTGTTATCACTCACTCACACAAGGTACAACATCACTAAACTGATCACAGACTGCCAAGATATTGTATTAGGCAGAGTTAATGCTATTTCAAGAAAAACCTGGAATCTTGTTTTTATAATTTTGCTCAAGGACACGCATAAAGGAAATCAAGAACTAAGCATACTTAGTTGGTAATAAAATCATGGGAAAAAAAAGAAGTTGTGTTTGTTTCAGTTATTTTATTTTTGTCTTACTATCTGAGTAAATTCAAGCAAAGGACATGTCACTATCAATCCAAAGAGGTAAAAGAAAATCTTTAAAAGATTTTTCAGGATATTAATTTTAAAGTAGAAAATAAATCAGAATTTATAAATAAGAAAATTAAGTTATAATTTTAAATAGTTAAGATGATCCATTTCATTAACCAAGAGAGCTATGTAAAAAATCTTAACTGTGAAGCAAAAGATTCTAAAGTTTGTTGTATTTATATAAGTATATTCTTTTTAATATTGTCCTTAACATGGTCATTGTAAAAACTAAAACCTGGGACTACAAGAGTTTAACTGAAAAAACTGATTAGTCAAGTGCCTTTTTTCAGTCACCCTACTTCACAAACAAAGCAACACTATTTATATAGAATCAAGCAGTACTTAAGATGAGAATTAACTTAATGTCCTAAGCTTTATATGCTCATGTCAGTAAAATATTTTCTGATGCTGAACTTCAGAATTAACACAGCTTGTAACATTATAGGTTAGAGAATGGACACATATAGTGAAAATCTATACATACACATATGCAAAAGGCACATGTAGACAAAATGCTTACATCAGGAATATTTGTTCTCAAGAAAGTTCCAGCCATGACAGTTTTCTGACCAGGAATTATGTCTCATATTTTGAATCAATACTGTCCCTTTGTTTCAATACTATGTTTATGAAAGACAATACATACTGTGGCATTCGGCAGAATATACATTCATACTGATAATATTTTTGCATGAAAGTTAAATTTACTTTTAATGAAATATATTCAACAATCATCTAATGAATTACAGGTTTCTGCTTCCAATCAAGACTGAACAGGAAAGACTAGATCCAAGCTCCCACTACAACAACCAAAAAAAAAGAGAAAAATGAACAATAAGTAAAGCAAACTCTGTGAAATGAGAAACAATTGACTCCCATATTACTTCCATAAGAGGGTTTCCTGGCTGCCGTGTAGACAGTGGGAATCTAGGAAGAGTCTGGAAAACTCCATGTTAGGGAAATTAAGCTGATAAACCATACAGACTGGAATGACTGGAATCTGTAGAAAAGAGTACCAGAGAGGAGAGGGTATCCTTGAATATTCAACTGAGTACTGATCTGCTCATGAATTTGAGGGAAACACTTTAGGCTTCAGAAAGAACCACCTCAAGCAATTAGAAGTAATAGTGCCCAGGTGTACACAGACCTGGGCTTCCCAAGTGGCACTAGTGGTTAAGAACCCACCCACCCATCTGCCATTGCAGGAGATGTAAGAGGCACGGGTTTAACCCTTGGATGGGGAATATCCTCTGGAGAAGGGCATGGCCACCCACTATATTTCAATTTCAAGAATATATACATATAGGAAATAAATAATATATGGCATATAACGAGGAAAACTTTAAAAAGTATGTTATTCTGTAAAAAAAAATTACCAGACATGCAAAGAAGCACGGGAATGTGTCATGTCACATATAGGTGAGAAATATCAATTGACAGAAAATGATGCAGAAATGACAGAAATATTAGAAAACACTGTAACTTATTATAACAGTACTATATGTATTCAAAAAGCTAGCAGCTCAGGAAACACTTTTTAAAAAAGACAAAATTGAACTTCTAAAAATGATAACCACAAACCAACAAAAGGAATTTTTGACAGTTTAGGAACTGCATGTAAAAATACTGAAAATTAACCATGAATGAAAAATAAACTACAAGTATATACTGTAGAACACAAGTAATAGAGCCAATATTTTATAATAAATATAAATGGAGTATTGTCTTTAAAAATGTGAATCACTCTGTTGCACACCTAAAGCTTATACAGTATTATAAATCAATGATAGCTCGATTTTTGAAAAAGAAACCTGAAAACATCAATATAAACTATGCAAACTGAAATATGGAGATAAAAAAATATTTAAAAATTAACAAAATAGTGCTCGCTTCGGCAGCACATATACTAAAAATTGAAATGATACAGAGAAGTATAAAATGGGACAAAGACAGCCTCTTCAACAAGTGGTGTTGGGAAAATTGGACAGCTACATGCAAAAAAATGAAGCTGGAACATTCCCTGACACCATACACTAAGATCAACTCAAAATGGATTCAAGACCTAAATGTAAGACCAGAAACCATCAAACTCTTAGAGGAGAATATAGGCAAAACACTCAAGGATATCAATCAAAGCAAGGTCTTCTCTGACCCACCTACTAAAATAGCACAACTGAAAAGAAAAATGAACATGCGGGACCTCATGAAACTTAAAAGCCTTTGTACAGCAAAAGAAATTACAAAAAAGCTGAACAGACACCCCACAGAGTGGGAGAAAATCATAGCAAATGAAACAACAAAGAATCAATCTCCAAAATCTACAAGCAACTCAGACAATTCAGCACAGGGAAAACGAACAACCCAATCAAAAAATGGGGAAAAGATCTAAAGAGACGCCTCTCCAAAGAGGACATACAGATGGCCCAAAAGCACATGAAACGATGCTCAATCTCGCTTATTATTAGAGAAATGCAAATTAAAACCACAATGAGATACCACCTCACACCCGTCAGAATGGCCATCATCAAAAAATCTGCAATCAGTGCTGGAGAGGGTGCGGAGAAAAGGGAATCCTCTTGCATTGCTGGTGGGAATGTAAACTAATACAGCCTCTATGGAAGACAGTATGGAGATTTCTTAAAAAACTAAAAATAAAAGCACCCTATGACCCAGCAATCCCACTCTTAGGCTTAAATCCTGATGAAATCAAAACTGAAAGAAGCACCTGTACCCCAATGTTCATTGCAGCTCTCTATACAATAGCCAGAACATGGAAGCAACCTAGATGTCCATCGACGAACGAATGGATCCAGAAGCTCTGGTACATATATACAATGGAATACTACTCAGCTGTTAAAAGAAATGCAGAACACTCAGTCCTAATGAAGTGGCTGGCTCTACAACCTATCATAAAAAGTGAAGTAAGTCAAAAAGAGAAAGACAAATACAGTATACTAACACACATATACAGAATCTAGTAGGACGGCCTTGATAACACATGCAGGGAAGTCAAGGAAAAACAGACAGAGCATAGACATAGGGACATTGTGGCGAGGAAATAAGGAGGGGGAAGCATGGAGGGAGTAACATGGAAACCTATACTGTTATGTGTGGAAAAGATAGCTAGTGTCATAGTGCTAAGGGAATAGGAGTGCTTACAATGGCTTGGGGCGAAGGTCTGGAGGGGTGGGATGGGGGGATCTGGGTGGGTGGGAACCATGGATATGCATATGACTGATCTGGGAACATACATGTCTGTGAACAACAAAACTCTGTAAAACCTTTAAAATAAAGAATATAAAAAAAAAATAACAAAATATCAGAAAGCTGTAAGATAACTTCAAATGGCTCAAAACAAATGAAAATAGAGTTCCTTAAAACAAGAGACAAAGGGATGAAGACTAAAACATATTACAAGAAATTGGGCTTCCCTGGTGGTCCAGTCGGTAAAGAGTCCTCCTTGCAGTGCAAGGGGCACAGGTTAGATCTCTGGCCTGGGAGGATTCTGCCTGCCGCGGAGTGGCTGGACTGGTCTGTCTGGTTGAGAGCTGGCGCTCTGGAGCGCATGCGCCCAGAGCCAGTGCTCTGCAGCGAGAGAGGCCACTGCAATGGGAGGCCCACAGACGCCAAAGAATAGTAAAAATGGATGAAGAATAAACGCTGACATAGTGGCAAGAAAAAATAAAACACATTAAAAAAAGAGAAACAGCAGAAAATATTTCAAATTTGATGAAAACTATTAATGTAACATTAAATTTGTGTACTCAGTCGCTCAGCCATGTTCGACTCTTTTCCATGCTATGGGGTGTAGCTTGCCAGGTTCCTCTGGGGGATTCATTACCACTACACCTGTGAATCCCCTCCTAACTCATAAAGAATTTGTGAAAAGTGAAAATAAAAGAAAATGTTTAATTCCAGAAAACAACAACAACAAAAAAAACTCATGTTCAAAGGAACAAAGATAAAGATAGCAACAGATTTCTAAAGAAATTCAAACACTCAGTCCTAATGAAGTGGCTGGCTCTACAACCTATCATAAAAAGTGAAGTAAGTCAAAAAGAGAAAGACAAATACAGTATACTAACACACATATACAGAATCTAGTAGGACGGCCTTGATAACACATGCAGGGAAGTCAAGGAAAAACAGACAGAGCATAGACATAGGGACATTGTGGCGAGGAAATAAGGAGGGGGAAGCATGGAGGGAGTAACATGGAAACCTATACTGTTATGTGTGGAAAAGATAGCTAGTGTCATAGTGCTAAGGGAATAGGAGTGCTTACAATGGCTTGGGGCGAAGGTCTGGAGGGGTGGGATGGGGGGATCTGGGTGGGTGGGAACCATGGATATGCATATGACTGATCTGGGAACATACATGTCTGTGAACAACAAAACTCTGTAAAACCTTTAAAATAAAGAATATAAAAAAAAAATAACAAAATATCAGAAAGCTGTAAGATAACTTCAAATGGCTCAAAACAAATGAAAATAGAGTTCCTTAAAACAAGAGACAAAGGGATGAAGACTAAAACATATTACAAGAAATTGGGCTTCCCTGGTGGTCCAGTCGGTAAAGAGTCCTCCTTGCAGTGCAAGGGGCACAGGTTAGATCTCTGGCCTGGGAGGATTCTGCCTGCCGCGGAGTGGCTGGACTGGTCTGTCTGGTTGAGAGCTGGCGCTCTGGAGCGCATGCGCCCAGAGCCAGTGCTCTGCAGCGAGAGAGGCCACTGCAATGGGAGGCCCACAGACGCCAAAGAATAGTAAAAATGGATGAAGAATAAACGCTGACATAGTGGCAAGAAAAAATAAAACACATTAAAAAAAGAGAAACAGCAGAAAATATTTCAAATTTGATGAAAACTATTAATGTAACATTAAATTTGTGTACTCAGTCGCTCAGCCATGTTCGACTCTTTTCCATGCTATGGGGTGTAGCTTGCCAGGTTCCTCTGGGGGATTCATTACCACTACACCTGTGAATCCCCTCCTAACTCATAAAGAATTTGTGAAAAGTGAAAATAAAAGAAAATGTTTAATTCCAGAAAACAACAACAACAAAAAAAACTCATGTTCAAAGGAACAAAGATAAAGATAGCAACAGATTTCTAATGAGAAATTATGCAAGACAGAAGCCAGGGAAAGGACATTTTAAAAGTAATGAATGGGGCGGGGCGGGGGGGAAGAGCTTTCAATTTTAACCACAGAAAACATCATTTAAAAAAAGAAAAAAAAAAACTTGAAGCAAAGGAATTATCAGATACATAAAATACAGAAGAATTCATCAGCAGCAGGTTTGTGGCAGCACATTAAATATCCAAAATGCTTCAAACGAAGAAAAATGATACCAGATGGAAATGTGTATCCACAGAATAAATAAATCGTGGGTACTTGTAACTACATGGTTAAATTTATATTTTTATATCATCATTTCAAAATATTTAAAGGACAATTTTTTAAACAAAAGTAGGAACAATGCAGAGTGGGGTCTATAACATTGAAAATAACAGTTACAACAAAACACAATTTTCAGTAGGGGAAAAAGAAAAGTGTATCATTGCAAAGTTCTGACACTATAATGAAATGGCATAACCACAAAAGGTATTCTACAGAAAATATATGCTAGTAAAAGAGACAAAGAAAACTAAAGATAACATATTATAATGACATAATAAAATGGAAATTAGTAAAACATAAACGGTAGAAGTAATACATCTAGTGCTTGAATTATATTAAAAGGAAAACAGAAAAATTTAGAATCACAATATCAGAATGCTTTATAGGAATGTTTAATATAACATCAAATATAGAAAGCCAGTTAAACATCAACCTAAGAAACGTGCTGAATATCGATGATAACTTATAATAAAACACATTAAAAAAAGAGAAACAGCAGAAAATATTTCAAATTTGATGAAAACTATTAATGTAACATTAAATTTGTGTACTCAGTCGCTCAGCCATGTTCGACTCTTTTCCATGCTATGGGGTGTAGCTTGCCAGGTTCCTCTGGGGGATTCATTACCACTACACCTGTGAATCCCCTCCTAACTCATAAAGAATTTGTGAAAAGTGAAAATAAAAGAAAATGTTTAATTCCAGAAAACAACAACAAAAAAAACTCATGTTCAAAGGAACAAAGATAAAGATAGCAACAGATTTCTAATGAGAAATTATGCAAGACAGAAGCCAGGGAAAGGACATTTTAAAAGTAATGAATGGGGCGGGGCGGGGGGGAAGAGCTTTCAATTTTAACCACAGAAAACATCATTTAAAAAAAGAAAAAAAAAAACTTGAAGCAAAGGAATTATCAGATACATAAAATACAGAAGAATTCATCAGCAGCAGGTTTGTGGCAGCACATTAAATATCCAAAATGCTTCAAACGAAGAAAAATGATACCAGATGGAAATGTGTATCCACAGAATAAATAAATCGTGGGTACTTGTAACTACATGGTTAAATTTATATTTTTATATCATCATTTCAAAATATTTAAAGGACAATTTTTTAAACAAAAGTAGGAACAATGCAGAGTGGGGTCTATAACATTGAAAATAACAGTTACAACAAAACACAATTTTCAGTAGGGGAAAAAGAAAAGTGTATCATTGCAAAGTTCTGACACTATAATGAAATGGCATAACCACAAAAGGTATTCTACAGAAAATATATGCTAGTAAAAGAGACAAAGAAAACTAAAGATAACATATTATAATGACATAATAAAATGGAAATTAGTAAAACATAAACGGTAGAAGTAATACATCTAGTGCTTGAATTATATTAAAAGGAAAACAGAAAAATTTAGAATCACAATATCAGAATGCTTTATAGGAATGTTTAATATAACATCAAATATAGAAAGCCAGTTAAACATCAACCTAAGAAACGTGCTGAATATCGATGATAAATTATAATAAAAGTACAAATAAAAAAGTAATAAAAGTAAAATTTTTAAAATGACAACAATGCTTATGTTTCTCAGGATAAGCTCAGATTGTTTTGGAAGATTTCTTTGTTCTGTTAGTAGTAGTATGCTTTTGTACCAATTGCTGTACAATATAACTCTGACTCTCAGGAGGAGTGAGGAAAAACATTCACCTTGACTTTGATCAGTTTCTCATCAGAGGCGGCTGCAGGAAATGTCAGACCTAAAATCATTGAAGGTTTGCCATAAAGCTTCAGGGAAAGACTTTTTTTCCCTTTGTGCGATATAGTTCACTATGTAATACCAGAAAATGTAGGTTTCTGGAGACTAAACAGTATGAAAGGAGAAGGAAAAACCAACATATTTTTTTGACCTTTCTCCTTTTCTTTCTAGCTTTGTTTTTATGTGCTTATTTCATAGCAATTCCATTATCAAGTCTCAATTAAGACTGAATTTGGCAAGACATCACAATAAGGTATCCATTCCCATTTCTGGTTAAGTCTCAGAGAATATTAATGCTGCTTTCAAGATACCCAGCAAGTTTTGTATCATCCCTGCGATAACTTCCCTGCAATTTCACTGATCACAGCCAAAGCTTTAAAATCCTAAAATACAATGTCTTTCCAACGTTTCCAAACATCACAGTTCAGTCTATTAGCTATTACTGCAAAGACTATTATTCAAATAATTCATACTAAACTTAGATGGCTCTTCAATAATTCATATAAAAATAGAAAAGTGTATCATTGCAAAGTTCTGACACTATAATGAAATGGCATAACCACAAAAGGTATTCTACAGAAAATATATGCTAGTAAAAGAGACAAAGAAAACTAAAGATAACATATTATAATGACATAATAAAATGGAAATTAGTAAAACATAAACGGTAGAAGTAATACATCTAGTGCTTGAATTATATTAAAAGGAAAACAGAAAAATTTAGAATCACAATATCAGAATGCTTTATAGGAATGTTTAATATAACATCAAATATAGAAAGCCAGTTAAACATCAACCTAAGAAACGTGCTGAATATCGATGATAAATTATAATAAAAGTACAAATAAAAAAGTAATAAAAGTAAAATTTTTAAAATGACAACAATGCTTATGTTTCTCAGGATAAGCTCAGATTGTTTTGGAAGATTTCTTTGTTCTGTTAGTAGTAGTATGCTTTTGTACCAATTGCTGTACAATATAACTCTGACTCTCAGGAGGAGTGAGGAAAAACATTCACCTTGACTTTGATCAGTTTCTCATCAGAGGCGGCTGCAGGAAATGTCAGACCTAAAATCATTGAAGGTTTGCCATAAAGCTTCAGGGAAAGACTTTTTTTCCCTTTGTGCGATATAGTTCACTATGTAATACCAGAAAATGTAGGTTTCTGGAGACTAAACAGTATGAAAGGAGAAGGAAAAACCAACATATTTTTTTGACCTTTCTCCTTTTCTTTCTAGCTTTGTTTTTATGTGCTTATTTCATAGCAATTCCATTATCAAGTCTCAATTAAGACTGAATTTGGCAAGACATCACAATAAGGTATCCATTCCCATTTCTGGTTAAGTCTCAGAGAATATTAATGCTGCTTTCAAGATACCCAGCAAGTTTTGTATCATCCCTGCGATAACTTCCCTGCAATTTCACTGATCACAGCCAAAGCTTTAAAATCCTAAAATACAATGTCTTTCCAACGTTTCCAAACATCACAGTTCAGTCTATTAGCTATTACTGCAAAGACTATTATTCAAATAATTCATACTAAACTTAGATGGCTCTTCTAAGAGAATCAGAATATTACAGACTTTGGAATCAAATGGAACAAAACATATTTTTTTTCATCTCTTTTATTTGTGTTTGATTATCGGAACACAGGTAGATATAGTCATTCTACTTTGAAAAGAATTTCTTGAGGGGCATATAACACCATCTGAGACATCTGGAATCTTACAGAATGATACATTTTCACAAAGGCCTTTGAAATATCACTCAATTAATTATACTATCCTCTTCAATCAGATATGGATATTCAAGTGCTCCTTTGGTAATGTATGCCTAATTTAGTCTTCTCCATAAAATGGCAAATAGTCTATGGAGGTGGAGGAGGGAATGGGGGCCAGGATATACATATGACTAATCTGGGATTATACATATCTGTAAACAACAAAACACTGTAAAGGTAAAAAGCACAATAAAAAAAAAAGAAAGAAAAAGATAGCAAATAGTCATGTGTCCCATTTGAAATGCTGAAGTGCAGAAACTGTATGCAAACAAATGAGACAGTGCTTCAAGATTTGGCATTTTCAATATATTTGCCTAGTTTTACAGAATGGCTTGGGCTTCACAGGTAGAGCTAGTGGTAAAGAACCTGTCTGCCAATGCAGGAGACATAAGGGACATGGGTTCAATCTCTGGCGAGAAGATCCCCTAGAAGAGGGCATGGCAAACACATACCAGTTCTTGACTGAAGAATCCCAAGGACAGTGAGACCTGGCAGACTTTGGTCCATAGGGTTGTAAAGAGTTGGACGTGACTGAAGCAACTCAGCATGCGTGTATGCACAGAATGGCTTCAAGAGATTTAATAATTTCATACGGTTCTTTAATCAATTACTAGCCTATAGAGAAAAAAAGTGGATTGCTGTTTTCTAGATTTATACCTTTCACACTCTAGTCCATTCTGCTGATTTAAGGCATTAATTGCCTCCCTGATACATCAGATTGACTCAATATGGCAAAGCTAATTTATGTTAAAGACAATGAGAATAGGACTTCCCAGGTGTCTCAGTGGTAAGAATCTGTTTGACAAGGCAGGAGACCCAAGAGACCGGGATCAATCCTTGGGTTGGAGAGATCCTCTGGAGCAGGAAATGGCAACCAACTTCAGTACTCTTGCTTAGAAAATTCCATGGACAGAGGAGCCTTAAAGGGCTATAATCCATGAGGTCACAAACAGTAGGGCACAACTGAGTTCACACACACATAATAAAAACATAGAAACACACAGCATTCTGGCCACTGTGCTTTCCACTATATAATACTGACATTGAAGCTTATTTTTAGATCATAATTACCTGATTTTGAGTAATATTTTGAGAAAAATGAAAAATTAAGACATGATATTACTATATTATAGTTTAAAATATAAGTGTAAAACATTATCAGATACTGTACACTATGAAAATTTTAAAGTAACCAAATATTATACTAGAAGATCATAATACATCTGAAACATACGTATAAATGAATTCAAACTCTACCCCTGTTTTTAAGAAGCAAAGCTGCCTGGAGGGTATTTGAGTAAATTCATCTAGAAAAACTGCCGTGAATTTACATTTTGATGTTGCATTCTATAGTGAATCTCTTCAAGGTGGTGTTTAGTTTACATCCTTGAAATGATTTTTTAAAATGTAACTAATTTAAGTTGATGTATTATTCATTCAAAAGATTGCATTGACTCAGAAATGTGACCAGCTTAAATAAAGTGAGTCTAGCTTTAATCACGTTCTGAGACAAGGACAAAATTGAACATACCTTAATGTCTTGGCCCACAAAAAAGCTGATGCTCATTTTAATTTTTTTCAGGAAATAATTACAACACCCAAATGGACTCCTTTTGAGACTTTATAGGCCAATCATACTGGTATTGTATATTTATATATTTTTTATTTACTATCTGGGAAAAAGAAATCAGAACAATTTTCTACTAAATAGCACATGCTGGTCATTAACAGAAGCTAAAAATGTAATGTGCTTCTGGGAAAAATGATCTTACTAATGAATGACATACACAGCCAAAGTGTCTATGATGGCAAACACACACGGAATAAACTGCTTTTAATTTTCAAAAGTTATTTATAATTTAATTTTTATAGATATTCTCTGAACTAAAACTGTAAGTAAGTAACTTACTTATTCACCATCAGAAACAAGTGAACACATGAAGATAAATGTTTTATAGATAAAAAATTGGAAAGTAAGAATAAAGAACACATTACGAAAAAAAATGCCATAGGAGACATGAATTATGATTCAAGTTCTCCCTCTCATCAGCTGTGTTAACTTAGAAAATTCATTGAATATTTCACATTCATGCTTAATTTCTAAATTCAAAATTATGACAATGCAAAAAACTGAAATAAAATTATAACCACATGATAGCTAAACAAAAGTAAAAATTATTTTATTAAAATTGTTTACACTTGAGCATAATAAAGAAGGTTGTACCCAGAGTAAAGTGAAAAGTTTATTTGATTTCCATAGTTTTGTTAATAATTAAACACCCTGATTCCTTACTGAATCTAAGGAATTTAATCTTTGCATAGTGAAAACATTAAAGCTTATCCAATACCTGTGCTGAGAAAGAGACATTTAGAAAATACAATGCTTTCTTTTCAGAAATTTAAATGGGGGAAAGTTAACCATTTTTATTAGTATGTCTTCAAGGTGGTGTTTAGTTTACATCCTTAAAATTTTAAGCTAATTTAAGTTGATGTATTATTCATTCAAAAGATTGCATTGACTCAGAAATGTGACCAGATTAAATAAAGTGAGTCTAGCTTTAATCACGTTCTGAGACAAGGACAAAATTGAACATACCTTAATGTCTTGGCCCACAAAAAAGCTGATGCTCATTTTAATTTTTTTCAGGAAATAATTACAACACCCAAATGGACTCCTTTTGAGACTTTATAGGCCAATCATACTGGTATTGTATATTTATATATTTTTTATTTACTATCTGGGAAAAAGAAATCAGAACAATTTTCTACTAAATAGCACATGCTGGTCATTAACAGAAGCTAAAAATGTAATGTGCTTCTGGGAAAAATGATCTTACTAATGAATGACATACACAGCCAAAGTGTCTATGATGGCAAACACACACGGAATAAACTGCTTTTAATTTTCAAAAGTTATTTATAATTTAATTTTTATAGATATTCTCTGAACTAAAACTGTAAGTAAGTAACTTACTTATTCACCATCAGAAACAAGTGAACACATGAAGATAAATGTTTTATAGATAAAAAATTGGAAAGTAAGAATAAAGAACACATTACGAAAAAAAATGCCATAGGAGACATGAATTATGATTCAAGTTCTCCCTCTCATCAGCTGTGTTAACTTAGAAAATTCATTGAATATTTCACATTCATGCTTAATTTCTAAATTCAAAATTATGACAATGCAAAAAACTGAAATAAAATTATAACCACATGATAGCTAAACAAAAGTAAAAATTATTTTATTAAAATTGTTTACACTTGAGCATAATAAAGAAGGTTGTACCCAGAGTAAAGTGAAAAGTTTATTTGATTTCCATAGTTTTGTTAATAATTAAACACCCTGATTCCTTACTGAATCTAAGGAATTTAATCTTTGCATAGTGAAAACATTAAAGCTTATCCAATACCTGTGCTGAGAAAGAGACATTTAGAAAATACAATGCTTTCTTTTCAGAAATTTAAATGGGGGAAAGTTAACCATTTTTATTAGTATGTCTTATATTAAAAATTCAAAACTATATTTATATGTGGGACTGCATACTCCCCAGGTATAAATTAAATCTCAGCATCAAATTCCTCTTTTACTACTTAAATCTTAAGTAAACTAAGGACACATGTAGTTGAAATGAATATGTTATTTGTAGTTTTTAAAATCCAGTATATGTGCTGTTCTTTTGCATTTTTGTGTCCTTTCCAAATTACCTATTATAAACATGTTTATTTGGTGATGAGAAAAGGAAAAAAAATGGCAAAACTTCCACATTGATACAGATATAGATATAAAAATAAATATTGATGTAGATGGTCATATTCCAGAAAGGACAGCAGATACATGGGCAAAAGAACTAATGGTGAAAAACTGGATTGATATATATGCATTCAATTTGCTTAAGAATAGTGGTGAAAGGATATATCATTCAGTCATGTCTGATTCTTTGCAACCTCATGAACTGTAGCCCATCAGGCTCCTCTGTCCTTGGGATTCTCCAGGCAAAAATACTGGAGTGGATAGCCATTCCCTTTCTCCAGGGGATCTTTCCAATTCATGGATTGAACCTGGCTCTCCTGCATTACAGGCAAGTTCTTCATAGTCTGAATGACAAGGGACATCTTGACTAAATGAATACAGTTCATTATAAAATGGCAAAAATATGACATTTTCATTTCAGGTACTCAGCTAATGCATGCTTTGCATCAATCATTGCTCTTACTAACATGTATCTTTGATAGAGACAGCATTTGCTTTAACTTGGCCTTGAGACGCAAAAGTCTTACTATCATTGCTACTTGAACATTCACCTGCATATCTCAGTGACAGTTAAGCTAAAGGAAAAATAAAATATTTGACAGTTTATAAGTAAAACGATGCATACAGTTGATCTTAAAATAATGATAAATAAACTCCATATAGAAAATCTCCCATAAATTTAATATATGTGCCAAGTGGTCGAGGGAAATGGATGCAATATCGATTATATTGTAGACAGCACCCAGACACTTCTGAAATCAAAAGTGAGCACTGAGATTTTAATGAGAGTTCATCTGAATTAGATGCATTTATAGATACATATTTGTGTATATACATATATACACACATGGAAATCCATTATATAGAAATGTATGCTGTGTGCTAAGTCACTTCAGGCATGTCTGACTCTGCAACCCTATAGACTATAGCCCGAGGTTCTTCTGTCCACAGGATTCTCCAGGCAAGAATACTGGAGTGGGTTGCCACGGCCTCCTCCAGGGGATCTTTGGGACCCAGAGTTCGAACCTATATCTCTTAAGTCTCCTGCACTGGTAGGCAGGTTCTTTACCACTAGGGCCACCCAGGATGCCCTTTATATAGAAATATGCAATAAACTAATAAAGACCGACTGTATACAGCACAGAGAATTTTTCTCAAAGTCTGTAATGACCTATATGGGAAAAGAGTCTTAAAAAGAATGGATAGATGTATATGCATAACTGATTCACTGTGCTATAGAGCAGAAACTAACACGACATTATAAATCAAAGTACTCTTTGCGTCCCCATGGACTGTAGCCTGCTGGTTCCTATGTCCATGGAAATTCCCAGGCAAGAATACTGGAGTGCAAAAAAAAAAAAAAAAAAATACTAGAGTGGGTTGCCATTCCCATTTCCACCAGATCTTCCCCACCAAGGGATCAAACCAAATTCACTGGCAGGTGGATTCTTTAATATCTTTAACCACCTTGGAAGCAGAGCAACCAATTAGGATAAAATAAATAATTATTCCAAAATAGAAATGCTTAGAAAACAATTATAATTGATAAAAAAAAAAAAACAAAAAACAAAAAACAAAAAAAACCTCTGTTACTCCTGGAGAGAAGTACTCTTTCAGAAGCAATAAACATAATTATATGGAATCAATTTTACCAAACACTGGCATGCACAAGGCACGTGCCTGTGCTCACACACTCACTCTCGAGCTCTCCCCACTTCCCTCTGCCTCTGCTCTCTCATCTTTCTCTTCGACCTCGAAAGCAACCGTGGGCGCAGGGCCTACCTCCAGCGCTCTGCTCGCCTCCATGAAACCGTCCTCGCAGTCTTCCAGGAGGAGGCCCCGGTTAGCCTCTGCAGTCGCAGTCCAAACTCCTGGGGATGATTACCTGGAGATTTTTTTCTTGTTTTTTTGCTTGGCGACCCGACGACCGGAGGCCTTCCCTGCCGTGACCTCGCCCCTTGTCAGCAGTGCAGGAAGGAACGCGGCGCGGCCCTTCTTCCTCCCAGGTGGCTGCGCCGAACCCAGTTTCCAGGCCTTGCGCGCGGCACTGCATCTCATTCACCACGGCACTGCCGAGGCCCAGTCTGGCTCCGAGGCTGAGGTCCAAGACTGAGGGAAAACTCTCTGAGGCTTGAGAAAGGGGCCTTCGGCGCCATCAACACTGTCGAGCCCTCGTCCTGCAGGTTTCTGGAATCTTTGAAGGACGCCCAGCGTCCTGCAGCCCACGCTAGCAGACCGGCCGGTGCAACCGAGCGCCACCTTGCGGCTGATCCGAGCCTGCGCGCTAAGATCTCGAGGTCCTAAATTAGGAACCTCCTGGTAAGGATTCACAGCCTCACCTCTTTCCCTTGGCGTTGCCCATCTCAGTGGCAGCTGTAACAACTAGACTGACAGCATTTATCAAAAAACAACAACAACAAGAAATGGATTTTAGCATTTGTCCAAAAAAAGAAAAAATGCTTTTGGGTGGTGAGAGGATCACCCAAAGGTTTATTTTTGTCATGTTTTTGAAGACATAAAATGAACAATTTGTACAGTGCACAGATCTAATATTTTTGAATAGCCATGGCATTTAAATTCTCTATGAATTTTCTACAATAAAGTACATAATATATACTAATAAATAACCTCATAGTGCAGTCTATAGGAAAATTGTATTATTTGAAATTTATGACATTTTTATATGACATAAAAGGGCTTTTTACAGTATAACTGGAGTATTATATAATGAAAAACTGAGGTTCAGATAAATATAGTCTCAAGCCCAATCCAAGCTCTTAATCTTTGTGCCTGTTTGTCATCTATGTAGGGAATATTTTAAGATGAGTAGAAGGCCTATGACTTAGAGTCAAAATGTTGATTTTTAACCATTGGTCAAACATTTATGTGAGTTAATCCAATAAGCATACACATTGAAAATTAAGGGTTCAGTATTGAGGTGAATATAAAGTCATATATTGGAGAATTAATAAAATAAATTCTATATGAAAATTAATTATGCAAGAGAAAATTTTATGGTACTAAATTCTGTGGGAGGAAGCTGTGGTATGTGCTCGCTCTGCCTATATATTATTTTCAAATACACTTGCATATTATGTGATTATTCTGATAGAGATGAAAATATTTCAGTTTTGATGTTGGCAAAAGTTTTTTCAAAGATAAAGAGCATAATAATGTCGTAAAATTAAATTGAAAGACTTGAACATAAAATCTCAAAGATTAACCAATGTGCTCTTTCTGCATCAATCTTCATATTTTCCCATGAGTCTATGTAGACAAGAAACTGTGAAGGCATTAAGAAACAAGTCCATCATTTCTCTGAAAACCTTGTTCCTCTATATTTAGTCCAATTTCTGAGAGGTCATGTGATAACTCAACCACATTGAAAGGTTCATGATCACCTATAATCATCAGAATAACCTAGCCCTGTCATGTGATCTTCCTTCCTCTATTGGCCTGAGTCATACATCACAGACTTAAAAAAAAAAAAAAAAAAAAAAACAGAAGCTTAATCAAGCCACAGTGAAAATACCATGGTAAAACTGAACTATTAGAAAATAAAATAGGAGGAAATCACTTTTCCCAGAATTCTCTAGAACAGACAACACTGAGTTGTCCACTTCAATGAAAAATACATACTTTTAATCACCACCATTTCATTAGAAAAGAATACATATAGATGCAGCAAAAATTAAGATTTCTTTAGGCGACCGACGAACACCAAAATATTAAGACCTTTCAGGAATAAAAAGACTAAATTTGAGAACTCACTTATTGCACTAATATAAAGAAAGAATATTATATTTGAAATCATAATGCCTCAAATGTTGTTGATTACACAAATTCTTTCTTATTTGTAGTTCTACAAATTACAATTCATAATCACATATAAAAGAAGATACTAGTGGAATGATCTTTGTTCATTCTTTCACGTTCATTATCCAAGAACCTCATGACTAAAGAACTCGTTTTTCACGAATAACACTATATATCATAATTTCAGTATAGAGCTTTCCAAATAGTAATATCTGAAAATAGTTGAGACCTGTTTAAATTAAAAGAACAAATCATGAAAATTTCAAATCAGTGTATAGAAATCATTAAGAATAAGCAAAGCAATTGTAGTACTAAACCATTCCTGTTTTGAATTACTCAGAATAAAGGTAATAATAGATCTATTTTATGTATATGTAAAACATAATTTGTTAAGATTTTATTTTACTGAAATTTAAACAAAAATTCACTAATTATCATTTGAACACAAAATCATTTATTGTCTTCCACCCTAAATAATTACACACTAGATATAACTTATTTTATTCATAACACTAATGACTTCAGTGACCCTTAAGCTTGATAAGGAAATATTTTAGGTATACTTTCCTGCGTGATTAAAAAGCAACAGAGGGCTATATCACCTCTTCTCAAGTAAAATGGAAACACTCCTCCTTATGACAGTATGGTGGATGGTTTTCATCTATTTATAGGAGCCAAAATACCAATAATGCATGTGAGAAAAAAGTGTATTATTTTATGTAAAGTAACATGCACATGTCTGTGCAATAAGATTTGGAAAAATTATGAAACAATAGAAATAAAAATATACTGTTACTTTCTTACTTAAATCCACAGTATTTTGTTATTTCTAATGAAAGTTATAACATACTTTTCAATGTGCTATTGTTGCCACAAGAAAGCTCTAATTTTGTAGCTACATTAAAGTATATGGTGAGCACAATATATTGCCTTCTGCAACTTCAAATGCTTTTAGTACATATATCCATGTCAAATTCTTAATGATGCCTATAGAGAGTGGCTAATAAATTATGCTTGAACCAGTGAAAATTATACCTTGACTTTTGAAAATGTTTATTATGATTTTCAGTATTTAAAGTTGTAATAAGGAATTGAGTATTTCCTGGCTGAAATAGAGATACTGTTGCTTACAATGTTTTACTGTTTATTGATATATACATGAGAATTTAAAGGACCTATCAAAAACAGTTACCATCTCTTTCTCTTTTTAGATTTAAAAAATTGCAGCACCTTGAATTATCTAAATTTTTCCTATTTCATAATGTGGCTTACAAATGTAACTACGCAATTTACAACTCTATATTTTCTTGCAAAATAAATTATGTTCATTTTGAACACTCTGAAATTCAGCAGAGAACTATTTATATTAGTTGCAAATTATTACTTCATTAAAGAGGATGGCTTAGAAGTGTTCAATAACGGAGATATTTAAATCTATCAGAAATGTTGGCATCGTATTATCAGCATGATAATATAATTTCAGTGCCAACTTTATTTCAGAGATGATTTGCCTTGAGTTTTACTTTAAGCAAATGCTGCCAAAGGTTTTGACCATGTCTTAAGATTTTAATATGTTTTGTTCCTTAATTCACATTCTCGGTTACTGTGCATTAAGCAAATAATAAGGCTTACCAATATAAAAAGAGGATTAGCATAGGAAATAAATAATGTAATAATGTTTTGTACTTAATACAGCACATTAAAGATAAGTTGGCAACCAACATTTTTACTAATTAATTTCATACAGTCAACCTAGATATAACAGGCATTGTATATACTGTAGCAGCTGGGCTTCCCTAGTGGCTCAGATAGTAAAGAATCTGCCTACAAGGCAGTTGGGAAGATATTATTTTATGTAAGTAACATGCACATGTCTGTGCAATAAGATTTGGAAAAATTATGAAACAATAGAAATAAAAATATACTGTTACTTTCTTACTTAAATCCACAGTATTTTGTTATTTCTAATGAAAGTTATAACATACTTTTCAATGTGCTATTGTTGCCACAAGAAAGCTCTAATTTTGTAGCTACATTAAAGTATATGGTGAGCACAATATATTGCCTTCTGCAACTTCAAATGCTTTTAGTACATATATCCATGTCAAATTCTTAATGATGCCTATAGAGAGTGGCTAATAAATTATGCTTGAACCAGTGAAAATTATACCTTGACTTTTGAAAATGTTTATTATGATTTTCAGTATTTAAAGTTGTAATAAGGAATTGAGTATTTCCTGGCTGAAATAGAGATACTGTTGCTTACAATGTTTTACTGTTTATTGATATATACATGAGAATTTAAAGGACCTATCAAAAACAGTTACCATCTCTTTCTCTTTTTAGATTTAAAAAATTGCAGCACCTTGAATTATCTAAATTTTTCCTATTTCATAATGTGGCTTACAAATGTAACTACGCAATTTACAACTCTATATTTTCTTGCAAAATAAATTATGTTCATTTTGAACACTCTGAAATTCAGCAGAGAACTATTTATATTAGTTGCAAATTATTACTTCATTAAAGAGGATGGCTTAGAAGTGTTCAATAACGGAGATATTTAAATCTATCAGAAATGTTGGCATCGTATTATCAGCATGATAATATAATTTCAGTGCCAACTTTATTTCAGAGATGATTTGCCTTGAGTTTTACTTTAAGCAAATGCTGCCAAAGGTTTTGACCATGTCTTAAGATTTTAATATGTTTTGTTCCTTAATTCACATTCTCGGTTACTGTGCATTAAGCAAATAATAAGGCTTACCAATATAAAAAGAGGATTAGCATAGGAAATAAATAATGTAATAATGTTTTGTACTTAATACAGCACATTAAAGATAAGTTGGCAACCAACATTTTTATTAATTAATTTCATACAGTCAACCTAGATATAACAGGCATTGTATATACTGTAGCAGCTGGGCTTCCCTAGTGGCTCAGATAGTAAAGAATCTGCCTACAAGGCAGTTGGGAAGATCCCCTGGAAAAGGAAACGGCTACCCACTCCGGTTTTCAGAAATATCATGGACAGAGGGATCTGCCAGGTGATAGTCCACGGGGTCACAAAAAAGTCATATATGACTGAGCAACTTTCACTCACATACACCCACATGGACACAAACACCTGGAGTTTGCATTATAGTCAGTGGAGGTGCAGAGCACTGAGAAAGCCACACCTGCGAGTCCCAGCCACATGGTGGTTACATTGTAAACTTCTGGTTACATGGAAGTTTAACCAGAGCAACAACAACAACAACAAAATCACTCTTATACTGCTCCCCTTCCTTGCAGACTAACTGATATTAAACAACTGTTTTTAAGAGAAACATATTTCTGGGAAAGGAATATGTATGAGAAAGAGATCCAATCCGAGGCACAGCACAAGAGAAATGATCTGAAGCTGAGGCTGGTGCAGATAGTGAAAACAGCTGTGAAAACCAACTTCCCTCTAAACACAAGTTACAGAAGAAAAATGTTTCTCAACTGAGGGTTGCTTTACCCTACCCCCAAATCTGCAGATAATTTTAAATGACTTTCATCTAACACCCAGAATCTAGCACTTAATGCTAAACATCTTGCAATATGCAAGAAATGTCCCCATAAACTATGTATCTAATCAAAAGTGTAAATAACGCCAAAGAGAACAAAGTCCTCTGATTCTTCTCCCCCATGTCCTCAGCCTGCCTTTTGTCTGTTGAAAAGCTTTAGTCAAAAATGTTGGCATCGTATTATCAGCATGATAATATAATTTCAGTGCCAACTTTATTTCAGAGATGATTTGCCTTGAGTTTTACTTTAAGCAAATGCTGCCAAAGGTTTTGACCATGTCTTAAGATTTTAATATGTTTTGTTCCTTAATTCACATTCTCGGTTACTGTGCATTAATCAAATAATAAGGCTTACCAATATAAAAGAGGATTAGCATAGGAAATAAATAATGTAATAATGTTTTGTACTTAATACAGCACATTAAAGATAAGTTGGCAACCAACATTTTTATTAATTAATTTCATACAGTCAACCTAGATATAACAGGCATTGTATATACTGTAGCAGCTGGGCTTCCCTAGTGGCTCAGATAGTAAAGAATCTGCCTACAAGGCAGTTGGGAAGATCCCCTGGAAAAGGAAACGGCTACCCACTCCGGTTTTCAGAAATATCATGGACAGAGGGATCTGCCAGGTGATAGTCCACGGGGTCACAAAAAAGTCATATATGACTGAGCAACTTTCACTCACATACACCCACATGGACACAAACACCTGGAGTTTGCATTATAGTCAGTGGAGGTGCAGAGCACTGAGAAAGCCACACCTGCGAGTCCCAGCCACATGGTGGTTACATTGTAAACTTCTGGTTACATGGAAGTTTAACCAGAGCAACAACAACAACAACAAAATCACTCTTATACTGCTCCCCTTCCTTGCAGACTAACTGATATTAAACAACTGTTTTTAAGAGAAACATATTTCTGGGAAAGGAATATGTATGAGAAAGAGATCCAATCCGAGGCACAGCACAAGAGAAATGATCTGAAGCTGAGGCTGGTGCAGATAGTGAAAACAGCTGTGAAAACCAACTTCCCTCTAAACACAAGTTACAGAAGAAAAATGTTTCTCAACTGAGGGTTGCTTTACCCTACCCCCAAATCTGCAGATAATTTTAAATGACTTTCATCTAACACCCAGAATCTAGCACTTAATGCTAAACATCTTGCAATATGCAAGAAATGTCCCCATAAACTATGTATCTAATCAAAAGTGTAAATAACGCCAAAGAGAACAAAGTCCTCTGATTCTTCTCCCCCATGTCCTCAGCCTGCCTTTTGTCTGTTGAAAAGCTTTAGTCAAAGAATGCTTTTAATCAGAGAAGTGAAAACAAAAGTAAAAACACAGGAACACAGTCAACAAGACAATATAACAATAGCTTAGTCATTAAACAAAGTAGAGGACCTTTAGTTAATTTCAAGAACTATAGATAGTATTCTGTGTCACATCTTTTGAGCTGTTTTATAGACACTGAGTGGTTTTCCAGATGGCACTAGTAGATGAGAACATGCCTGCCAATACAGGAGATGCAAGAGACGCTGGTTCCATCCCTGGGTTGGGAAGATCCCCTGGAGGAGGGAATGGAAGCCCACTCCTGTATTCTTGCCTGGAAAATCCCATGCACAGAGGAACCTGGTGCGTTACATTCCTTGGGATTGCACGGAGTCAGACACAACTGAAGTGATTGAGCCGGCAAGCATGCATAGATATTGAAACCACCTGCCCCTCCACCAGGTGGAAGCTAACTATGTGATGAGAAATGGTTGATATTGCATAAGCTGACATGAGATTTTTCCTTCAATGGGAACAAATGGACTCCAGAACTGAAGATTAACTGTACTTAAAACAATATAGATGCAGTTAATCAGATCACCCCCTGGCCAATTTTAAGATGACTGTCAGAGCCGACTATACTGTTTCTGCGTATAGGTCCCTCCGTCTGCCTATAAAAGCTTTTGCCAGTGGACAGGAATCCAACATCCTACTCCTGTTGTCAGCCTCTGAAATAAAGCAAACTTTCCTTTCCACCACCCTTGCCTCTTTATTGGCTTTTGAGTGGCGAGCAGCCAGATCCTCCCTTTCCGTAACCCTTTCTTGGCACCTAGCGTGAGGCTGTGCTCTCGCGATATTTGGCTCTGCTGGGTTTTCCTCATAGAGCCTCGGCCACAGCAACACATCGCAAGGCTGCAATGAGCTAGCTGCGTTCAACTGCTGTTTCGAAGAATGGGATTCTAAGGTACATTCCTAGCAGCTGCTGACGCCTTTTGTTTCGTGTATCCTTTCTGTTTCTCTTCCGCTCAGTACTGGCTGCCAACCTACACTTTTCCTTAGTGGAACAAGAACATGTATCTTGACCAGACAAGGAGCTCCGTGACTGAGTAAGTTCACCTAAGCCCATTGGTGTGCACCAGGGCAAACTTCTCTTTGGGGCATGCAGTGATTTGGAGGCGCTTGGTCAATTGGTTTTGGTGTCTGTCTGCCACTGAGGATGTTTTGTGAGCACGAAGTGCTATTTGGGCATATTTGCCAGTTGATTCTCCCATGTATCTGCCACTGAGAGCCGTTCGTGTTGGGAAAGTGTTTGGAATTCTGTATCCTTTTGTAGGACTTGTGATAGTTCTGTGTTTGGATGTCTGAGTGCTTGTTTCATTTATGCTACTGATATCCTTTTTGCCTTTTGTAAAATGAGAAATTTAAATTCAATTAATTAGAAAAAACTTAAGCTCCAAAACTGACTAAAGAGTAGTTTAGTTATTAAACAAAGTCAAGGACACTGAGTTCCTCTTCCAGGACTATAGGTAATGTTCTGAGTCATATCCTTTGACTTGTAGAAACTGAAACCCATACCAGGTGGAAGAAGTTACCTGCATGATGACCAGACTGTAGCCAAGGCTGATACATCAGGCATAATTTTTCTTGGAAATATAGTTGACAGTTTCCATCACTTATGATCTGATTGGTCTAGGAAGAGACAAACAATAGAGAAAAATAATAATACAGAGGATGAGTCTTTGTATTGACTACCTGCTATTTGAAATTCTATCTCTCATGTCATAAGAAGATTCAATATTATATGCAAAAGCTTCATGTGACTTATGTAGTCCAACAAACATAAAACAGCAATGCATATTCAGTCCTTCACTGGAATATAAGCTTAGGGCCATAACTCTGCTTCAACTCTGCATTTCAAGATCTTTAATCTACTAGGACTGCACTAATATTATCAAATGAACAAATGAAATGTCAAAATAAAAGTAAAAATATGGCAGTAAAAAATATACTGAAATCAGTAATTACACATGCCCTTCAAAATACTGGAAATATTGAGGATGATAAGAAATATGAAATACTAACAGTGGCACCCACCACATTATATACACTGAATAGATGTATTTACCTAATTTTATTTACCTGCCTATGCATTTCCTTTACATCACAATTCAAATTCTTAATCAAAGGTTGTCTCAGGTTAAACAGTTTTATGATGTCTTTTCTTAATATTTTTGAAATTTTTTTTAGATTTCCTGAAACCTGTCCTCCTTGGTTTTTTTCTGAAATTATTTTATACAGACTAATTTATTTCTTGTTTCTTTAAAATGAGTATGCTTTTCTCTTTCTCCAGAGGTCAAGGACAGAAATACAGTGTCCTGCCACTGTATTTATACAGTGTCCTGCTACTTATAGCATAGAACTCAGGTTTTTCTACCAAGCATACCATATGTAAAAGCAAGCATTTTCATAAATTTGTCAGTCTACAGTTCCTTGAAGAATCTCTATTAATTATTATCTCAAGGCATGTATTTTTTCATTTAAAAATTTTAGTTTATTTTTATTTGATTTCAACTTTAAATTCTCAGATCATTATTATTGTTTTTTCTAATTTTGGCCTATTTTATTGGTTTTTTATATTTATTTTCATCAATCTGTATTCTCTGGCCTGTGTAGGCCTCTTATTTTATTTTTTTTTTTTGAACAGCTCCCCTATATTTATTTATTTATTTTTTTTATTTTTTGCATGTATGTTCCCAGATCATTCATATGCATATCCCTGGACCCTCCCTAGGCCTCCTATTGCAGTGACCTCTCTCATTGCAGAGTACTGGCTCTGCACACATTCGCTCCAGAGCACCAGATCATAATTGGACATACCAGTTCAGCCACTCTGCTGCATGTAGGATCTTCCCAGGCCAAGGATTGGACCGGTACCCCTTGCACTGCAAGGAGGACTCTACCCACTGCACCACCAGGGAAGCCCCTCAAATTATTATTGTTATTAATTTGTCTAAGGCAAATCTCTTGAGACTCACTACAGCCATCACTGAAAAAGAAATTCTACTGCCGACATTTCTGTCTACTTATCTCAGTCATAATGACAGTATCATAAAAAATCTGCAAAAGAGGTGAAGTGTTTGTTTGTAAGTCATTAATGCTGTATCCCAGAGAATATCTGCATAGACAGATATGCCTACTGAATAGATGTATTTACCTAATTTTATTTACCTGCCTATGCATTTCCTTTACATCACAATTCAAATTCTTAATCAAAGGTTGTCTCAGGTTAAACAGTTTTATGATGTCTTTTCTTAATATTTTTGAAATTTTTTTTAGATTTCCTGAAACCTGTCCTCCTTGGTTTTTTTCTGAAATTATTTTATACAGACTAATTTATTTCTTGTTTCTTTAAAATGAGTATGCTTTTCTCTTTCTCCAGAGGTCAAGGACAGAAATACAGTGTCCTGCCACTGTATTTATACAGTGTCCTGCTACTTATAGCATAGAACTCAGGTTTTTCTACCAAGCATACCATATGTAAAAGCAAGCATTTTCATAAATTTGTCAGTCTACAGTTCCTTGAAGAATCTCTATTAATTATTATCTCAAGGCATGTATTTTTTCATTTAAAAATTTTAGTTTATTTTTATTTGATTTCAACTTTAAATTCTCAGATCATTATTATTGTTTTTTCTAATTTTGGCCTATTTTATTGGTTTTTTATATTTATTTTCATCAATCTGTATTCTCTGGCCTGTGTAGGCCTCTTATTTTTTTTTTGAACAGCTCCCTATATTTATTTATTTATTTTTTTTATTTTTTGCATGTATGTTCCCAGATCATTCATATGCATATCCCTGGACCCTCCCTAGGCCTCCTATTGCAGTGACCTCTCTCATTGCAGAGTACTGGCTCTGCACACATTCGCTCCAGAGCACCAGATCATAATTGGACATACCAGTTCAGCCACTCTGCTGCATGTAGGATCTTCCCAGGCCAAGGATTGGACCGGTACCCCTTGCACTGCAAGGAGGACTCTACCCACTGCACCACCAGGGAAGCCCCTCAAATTATTATTGTTATTAATTTGTCTAAGGCAAATCTCTTGAGACTCACTACAGCCATCACTGAAAAAGAAATTCTACTGCCGACATTTCTGTCTACTTATCTCAGTCATAATGACAGTATCATAAAAAATCTGCAAAAGAGGTGAAGTGTTTGTTTGTAAGTCATTAATGCTGTATCCCAGAGAATATCTGCATAGACAGATATGCCTACTGAATTTAGGAATATTCAAATTATAGTTCAAAGATAGATAAAGAATTGGCATATATTTTCCTGCCATGTCAGAGATGGTGAGAAATTATATTTATGCATTAAGGAGTCATGCAATATATGACTTTTAATATGAATTTTAGTACTTTGGTAAGATATGAGTATTTCTGTATATTAATTAGAAAATTGTGCATTCCAGTCAGGAGAAAGTACTAAAACATAAGTCAACATTTTTTCAATTATAAGATATAACAAACATTTCAAATGCAACACAGCCATACTTCTATGATGCAACATGGCATATTTTAAAACACAGAGATCATCAGATTTGTCACAGTAGAAGCCATCTCAGTCAATAATTCTGTTGCATTTCTTATCTATTTGTTTCTAAAAAACTAGGTAAATAGTTCCATAACAACTAAATATAGTTTAAAATGACTTTACTGACTTCCTCTGTAGTGGGAATGAAAATAATATTTCATCAACAAAAAATGTGCTAGCAGGTAGAAATATTGCTTATTTGGTAAAACTATATGAAATACTGCAACTATCCTACTGTGAACATCAATATTTAATTTTCCTCATATGTGTTTTTATGAGTAAGTGTACAAGAAACACAATACATCAAGAGCCACAGTGTTAAAAAACAGAGAATTTACTGACTTAAACAGCAAAAGATACAGACCTTTGCTTGCATTCCAACTGCATTATTTTAGCTATTGCTTTGTAATTTGTCCTTCTCATCAATTGTAAATGAAGATGATTAAAGATGTAACATTTTTATCCACATAAATTTTTAAAAAAAGCAGAGTATATCAAATAGCTCAATATTCAGTATTATACCCTATATGCTTTTGAAATCCTGAATAAAAATGAACTTCTCATACACACCAGTGGATGATTTCTAGTAATATGATGCCCATCTGCAATGTTTATTTATTTCCAAGGCTTATTGCTTTTGTCATTGTTTACTTGTGCTTGTTGACCATATTAATTGTGTACTCAGTCATAATGACAGTATCATAAAAAATCTGCAAAAGAGGTGAAGTGTTTGTTTGTAAGTCATTAATGCTGTATCCCAGAGAATATCTGCATAGACAGATATGCCTACTGAATTTAGGAATATTCAAATTATAGTTCAAAGATAGATAAAGAATTGGCATATATTTTCCTGCCATGTCAGAGATGGTGAGAAATTATATTTATGCATTAAGGAGTCATGCAATATATGACTTTTAATATGAATTTTAGTACTTTGGTAAGATATGAGTATTTCTGTATATTAATTAGAAAATTGTGCATTCCAGTCAGGAGAAAGTACTAAAACATAAGTCAACATTTTTTCAATTATAAGATATAACAAACATTTCAAATGCAACACAGCCATACTTCTATGATGCAACATGGCATATTTTAAAACACAGAGATCATCAGATTTGTCACAGTAGAAGCCATCTCAGTCAATAATTCTGTTGCATTTCTTATCTATTTGTTTCTAAAAAACTAGGTAAATAGTTCCATAACAACTAAATATAGTTTAAAATGACTTTACTGACTTCCTCTGTAGTGGGAATGAAAATAATATTTCATCAACAAAAAATGTGCTAGCAGGTAGAAATATTGCTTATTTGGTAAAACTATATGAAATACTGCAACTATCCTACTGTGAACATCAATATTTAATTTTCCTCATATGTGTTTTTATGAGTAAGTGTACAAGAAACACAATACATCAAGAGCCACAGTGTTAAAAAACAGAGAATTTACTGACTTAAACAGCAAAAGATACAGACCTTTGCTTGCATTCCAACTGCATTATTTTAGCTATTGCTTTGTAATTTGTCCTTCTCATCAATTGTAAATGAAGATGATTAAAGATGTAACATTTTTATCCACATAAATTTTTAAAAAAAGCAGAGTATATCAAATAGCTCAATATTCAGTATTATACCCTATATGCTTTTGAAATCCTGAATAAAAATGAACTTCTCATACACACCAGTGGATGATTTCTAGTAATATGATGCCCATCTGCAATGTTTATTTATTTCCAAGGCTTATTGCTTTTGTCATTGTTTACTTGTGCTTGTTGACCATATTAATTGTGTACCTCCTTTGTTTTTTTCATTATTTTTTCTTAGTTATTAAAACACACACATATTTATTAAAGCAATTAATCTTTATTTCAACACTCAAAAAATGTTTAAGATGGAATGAAATGTGAAGGAGATGAGAAAGAGAAAAATGCTTTTTTTTCCCTTTCTTTTAGATTACTTGAGGATTTGTATTCCTTATTTTTATATTAGCTTTTTTTTATACTATTTATTTTAATATTTGCATGTTAATCTGCACAATATAGAGCCTTGACTCACTGCAATCAATAATAAATTCTTTCCCACTTAAGAAACAAGGTTAGAACCTTATAACTATTCAACTGATTTAAATTATTTCATCTTTGTGTAATAGATATGAAGAGAATAAAATTTTTTGCTGCTTAAAATAGTATGTATTGCTTTCCATTTGCTAATTTCACTAATTTTTACGCCTTCTTAGTTTTCCATATTTCACATAGGGGATTTGTTCCTTCAGATTGAAAAACATTATTTGTTGTTTTTAATAGTGAAACAATGGACTTTCCTGGTGGCTCAGTGGTAAAGAACCTGTCTGCCCACGCAGGAGATATGAGTTCAACCCCTAGGTTGGGAAGATCCCCTGGAGAAGGAAATGGCAACCCACTCCAATATTCTTGCCTAAGAAAATCCCAAAGACAGAAGAGCCTGGTGCATGGTGTCACAAAAGTGTCTGACGTGACTTAGGGACTAAACAACAACAAAAATGCAAAATGCTAGCAATCAGTGATTTCATGGTCTGTATGGATTTATTTTTGAAGAGTATTATAATTGGTTTTACAACTGTAATGGTTTTTGTTTCCTTGCATTTTTGCACGGTAAATAGCACCCTATTTTCTTTCTTTTTTTTTTTTTTTTAGCACCCTATTTTCTTTGGTTTCCAAAATTTCTCTTTGAAATTGTCCTTACTCTTTTTGAGGCATGTGCCTTTCTATCTGACAGTCTTTAAGGTTTTGTTTTCTGTTTCTTTGTAATTTGTTTCTTTAGTTTTTTTTTTTTTTTTTACATTTGTATGTAACATGTGGGAATGGGATTTCTCCTGTATGATATTAGATGGACTTTTAAGTCTCGGTGTTGATTTATTTTCCCATCAATTTTGTAAAATGATTAGTCACTATCTCAGGTTTCCCTGCTAGTTCAATGGTAAGGAATCAACTTGCCAACACAGGAGATGCAACAGACATGGATTTGATTCCTGGGTAGGGAATATCCCTTGGAGGAGAGAATGGCTACCAACTACAGTATTCTTGCCTAGAGAATTCCATGGACAGAGGAGCTTAGCAAGCTACAGTCCATGGAGTGGCAAAGAATTTGACATGACTGAGTGACTACATTTTTTCAAGTCTTAATTTTGCTTTGGTAAATGCTTAGAATTGATTGAGTCAAATTACACATGTATTTTATACTTTATGAGAAACTGACAGTTTGATGAAAATAAACAAGCCAAAACAGTCTGTAGAAATGGAAATTTTCATGAATGTGTTCAGTATATTTTAATGATATCTTACTCTATTTTGAACCAATTATAATTTTTAGAGCTATAAGCCAAAATATAACTTTCACAAAGGCAGGTATAATAGGTTTGATTTGAATCCTAGTGTTTTCTCAGTTTTAGGTTTTACCTAAATAACTGTAGATTTTCAGTAATTATTCACTGAATGAGTGAGTAAACCAATGTTATATAATGCTATATAAGTATAGGATGATATATGATGAAACATATGCTAGCCACAGAGCTTTGGATACTTAGGGAATGATTGTAATAATATGAGATTGTTAAAAATTATAAATATGAGGTCATAGCACATATCGATAGAGAAGCCATGGGAAAATATTCCCTCTATATTAAAGAGCATAATCAATGACATAGAAATAAGGAAAATACCACACAAAAGAGCTACACTTAGAAGAGCTTTGCTGTGATGAAAATGGCATTTTTAGAAAAAACAAAAACAAAAACCTGAAAGCAGACTTATAATCAGAGTTCTGCCCTTGATGATTCTTTGGGTTAAATTTGGTCATTTGACTTCTCAGTGCTTCAGTTTCCTTATAGTAAATGAAGACCATAACCATGCCAAACTCAATGAGTCATCAAGGGTAATAAATTACTTATTTTATGTAAGAAGTTCTCATGATATTGATTGCCTGACAGCAAGATTAACATAAATGTGAACAATTGTTAATATAAACCTACTCTGGTGGCTTTAAGTTTGACATGGTAGAAATTTGTATAGGGAAACTTTTTGAGAACAATTTAAATATTAAATTGTCGCTGATAAAAGACTGAAGTCCATACATTGACTAAAAGGGGTAATGGTAATAGACATTAAATCAGATTAAAGAAAAATAGCACCAGAAAAATCTGAGTGCCATGGAGTGGCAAAGAATTTGACATGACTGAGTGACTACATTTTTTCAAGTCTTAATTTTGCTTTGGTAAATGCTTAGAATTGATTGAGTCAAATTACACATGTATTTTATACTTTATGAGAAACTGACAGTTTGATGAAAATAAACAAGCCAAAACAGTCTGTAGAAATGGAAATTTTCATGAATGTGTTCAGTATATTTTAATGATATCTTACTCTATTTTGAACCAATTATAATTTTTAGAGCTATAAGCCAAAATATAACTTTCACAAAGGCAGGTATAATAGGTTTGATTTGAATCCTAGTGTTTTCTCAGTTTTAGGTTTTACCTAAATAACTGTAGATTTTCAGTAATTATTCACTGAATGAGTGAGTAAACCAATGTTATATAATGCTATATAAGTATAGGATGATATATGATGAAACATATGCTAGCCACAGAGCTTTGGATACTTAGGGAATGATTGTAATAATATGAGATTGTTAAAAATTATAAATATGAGGTCATAGCACATATCGATAGAGAAGCCATGGGAAAATATTCCCTCTATATTAAAGAGCATAATCAATGACATAGAAATAAGGAAAATACCACACAAAAGAGCTACACTTAGAAGAGCTTTGCTGTGATGAAAATGGCATTTTTAGAAAAAACAAAAACAAAAACCTGAAAGCAGACTTATAATCAGAGTTCTGCCCTTGATGATTCTTTGGGTTAAATTTGGTCATTTGACTTCTCAGTGCTTCAGTTTCCTTATAGTAAATGAAGACCATAACCATGCCAAACTCAATGAGTCATCAAGGGTAATAAATTACTTATTTTATGTAAGAAGTTCTCATGATATTGATTGCCTGACAGCAAGATTAACATAAATGTGAACAATTGTTAATATAAACCTACTCTGGTGGCTTTAAGTTTGACATGGTAGAAATTTGTATAGGGAAACTTTTTGAGAACAATTTAAATATTAAATTGTCGCTGATAAAAGACTGAAGTCCATACATTGACTAAAAGGGGTAATGGTAATAGACATTAAATCAGTGATTAAAGAAAAAATAGCACCAGAAAAAATTTTTTTTCATCATTTCTTGGTAAAATATGAGGCTTCTGTGGTGGCTCCGGTGGTAGAGAATCCGCCTGCCATGTGGGAGACGTGGGTTTGACCCCTGGGTTGGGATGATCCCCTGGAGGAGGGCATGACAACCTGCTCCAGTATTCTTGCCTGGAGAATCCCAGGAACAGAAGAGCGTGGTAGGCTACATCCATTGGGTTACAAAGAGTTGGATAATATAGAAAGAACAATTGGTCCAACCATTTCCCATTAATAAATATTGGATTAGAAGGGTATTGCCACATTTTTGCTGTCATAAGAGAGATGGACCATAGTGAGTCAGCAATTCAACTTTAGTGATGGTACTGGTCAGAAATAATGGGGAATATAAAACATATTCTTCCCCCACATGTGACTGTGGAAGTGGATGACATCTTGACAGTAATACTATTGCGTATCTTATAACTTTTATATTTTTTAGAAATTATTCTACTTGAATTTTATTTTGAGAGTTCAAAACAGTATCTAAAATCATTTAGTGACAATAAAATCATGCCTTCTTATATCATTTTTCCACTGTCCTCCTAAAACTGGAGTTAGATAACTCCTGTTTGGACAATGAGCCCAAATATTGCCTTTTAAATAAATAACTTCTGAATAAAGTCCAGAAGACAACTATATCTTAGTAGACACCTTTATCTGAATCATGAATTTCTAATCTGAGTGGGAGATCTGTTCTCTGCTATGAAGTTTCTGCTTCCTGAGATTGTCAGAGAATACAGCAAAGTTATGTCCCAACCATTATCATTCCAAAAGTAGCTAGATAAAACACATGCAAAACACAATAAAGAGAGAAATAAAAAGATGGTTGAAAAAGCACACTGTGTTGAAAAAATTAGAAAATTCCATGGACAGAGAAGCCTGGTGAGCTACAGTCTTTGGGGCCTCAATTCAGACTGTAGCTCACCAGGTGTCTTTGATGGCTCAGTGGTAAGGAATCTGTCTGCAATGTAGAAGGCCTGGGTTCCATCCTCTGGCTTGGGAAGATCCACCTAAGGTTCGGGTAATGGTAATAGACATTAAATCAGTGATTAAAGAAAAAATAGCACCAGAAAAAATTTTTTTTCATCATTTCTTGGTAAAATATGAGGCTTCTGTGGTGGCTCCGGTGGTAGAGAATCCGCCTGCCATGTGGGAGACGTGGGTTTGACCCCTGGGTTGGGATGATCCCCTGGAGGAGGGCATGACAACCTGCTCCAGTATTCTTGCCTGGAGAATCCCAGGAACAGAAGAGCGTGGTAGGCTACATCCATTGGGTTACAAAGAGTTGGATAATATAGAAAGAACAATTGGTCCAACCATTTCCCATTAATAAATATTGGATTAGAAGGGTATTGCCACATTTTTGCTGTCATAAGAGAGATGGACCATAGTGAGTCAGCAATTCAACTTTAGTGATGGTACTGGTCAGAAATAATGGGGAATATAAAACATATTCTTCCCCCACATGTGACTGTGGAAGTGGATGACATCTTGACAGTAATACTATTGCGTATCTTATAACTTTTATATTTTTTAGAAATTATTCTACTTGAATTTTATTTTGAGAGTTCAAAACAGTATCTAAAATCATTTAGTGACAATAAAATCATGCCTTCTTATATCATTTTTCCACTGTCCTCCTAAAACTGGAGTTAGATAACTCCTGTTTGGACAATGAGCCCAAATATTGCCTTTTAAATAAATAACTTCTGAATAAAGTCCAGAAGACAACTATATCTTAGTAGACACCTTTATCTGAATCATGAATTTCTAATCTGAGTGGGAGATCTGTTCTCTGCTATGAAGTTTCTGCTTCCTGAGATTGTCAGAGAATACAGCAAAGTTATGTCCCAACCATTATCATTCCAAAAGTAGCTAGATAAAACACATGCAAAACACAATAAAGAGAGAAATAAAAAGATGGTTGAAAAAGCACACTGTGTTGAAAAAATTAGAAAATTCCATGGACAGAGAAGCCTGGTGAGCTACAGTCTTTGGGGCCTCAATTCAGACTGTAGCTCACCAGGTGTCTTTGATGGCTCAGTGGTAAGGAATCTGTCTGCAATGTAGAAGGCCTGGGTTCCATCCTCTGGCTTGGGAAGATCCACCTGAAGGAGGGCATGGAACCCACTCCAGCAGTCTTGCCTGGAGTGGGTTGCCAAATATATTTGAGATCCCGTAGACTGTAGCTCAGCAGGCTTCTCTGTCCATGGCATTCTCTGGGCAAGAATACTGAAGTGGGTTGCTATTTCCTTCTCCATATCCTCCATAATCTGCTTTAAATTGCATTTGTCCAAAATATACCACTATTTCAAACAAAAATAGAGCCCAACATATTTTTTTTTCTTTTTGCACTAAGATGAATTCTATGAAGAGAATAAGGGATGTGTATATAGTCTTCTGACTTCACGGAACTTGAAAAAATATATTTGCCTCAATCCTCTCTCTTACTGACACCACGATATTGGACTTTGTACCCCTAATTTTGATAGGGAAAAAAGGTACACACACAATAAATCATACACCTGAACAAAACTTGTGTGCTCTGATAAATGAGGCTGACGGGAGCCACTGTAAGGATTTTACAGTATAATGATCCCAATGCATAAGGAAACTCGAGTTTGTATTCAAGCCATACTGATGCGATGGTTGGAAGGGCATAACTTTAAGCAGTCAGAAATGAAATTGTGAAAATGCAGAAACCCATTGTATGCTATGGTTCCAATTGACTACTTATCTTAAAGTATTTTTTGTAATTTAGGACCACAGGTCAAAAATTGGACAGTGATAGAGTTTGGTAAATAGAGTAACAGAACTGGTATCGGTACAACAAATTAGAAAACTCCTGTTTGGACAATGAGCCCAAATATTGCCTTTTAAATAAATAACTTCTGAATAAAGTCCAGAAGACAACTATATCTTAGTAGACACCTTTATCTGAATCATGAATTTCTAATCTGAGTGGGAGATCTGTTCTCTGCTATGAAGTTTCTGCTTCCTGAGATTGTCAGAGAATACAGCAAAGTTATGTCCCAACCATTATCATTCCAAAAGTAGCTAGATAAAACACATGCAAAACACAATAAAGAGAGAAATAAAAAGATGGTTGAAAAAGCACACTGTGTTGAAAAAATTAGAAAATTCCATGGACAGAGAAGCCTGGTGAGCTACAGTCTTTGGGGCCTCAATTCAGACTGTAGCTCACCAGGTGTCTTTGATGGCTCAGTGGTAAGGAATCTGTCTGCAATGTAGAAGGCCTGGGTTCCATCCTCTGGCTTGGGAAGATCCACCTGAAGGAGGGCATGGAACCCACTCCAGCAGTCTTGCCTGGAGTGGGTTGCCAAATATATTTGAGATCCCGTAGACTGTAGCTCAGCAGGCTTCTCTGTCCATGGCATTCTCTGGGCAAGAATACTGAAGTGGGTTGCTATTTCCTTCTCCATATCCTCCATAATCTGCTTTAAATTGCATTTGTCCAAAATATACCACTATTTCAAACAAAAATAGAGCCCAACATATTTTTTTTTTTCTTTTTGCACTAAGATGAATTCTATGAAGAGAATAAGGGATGTGTATATAGTCTTCTGACTTCACGGAACTTGAAAAAATATATTTGCCTCAATCCTCTCTCTTACTGACACCACGATATTGGACTTTGTACCCCTAATTTTGATAGGGAAAAAAGGTACACACACAATAAATCATACACCTGAACAAAACTTGTGTGCTCTGATAAATGAGGCTGACGGGAGCCACTGTAAGGATTTTACAGTATAATGATCCCAATGCATAAGGAAACTCGAGTTTGTATTCAAGCCATACTGATGCGATGGTTGGAAGGGCATAACTTTAAGCAGTCAGAAATGAAATTGTGAAAATGCAGAAACCCATTGTATGCTATGGTTCCAATTGACTACTTATCTTAAAGTATTTTTTGTAATTTAGGACCACAGGTCAAAAAATTGGACAGTGATAGAGTTTGGTAAATAGAGTAACAGAACTGGTATATTCGTTGTAATACAAGCAGAAAATTCAGACCTCAACAGTGTCTCATTTAAATCAATGAATGTTTTAAAGTGTAGTGGTGGCATATTAGAAAATCCTAAATTTCTGGACAGATTAATCACTTAGTGTGAGAATAAAAATCTGGTTTTGCAGGTGTCCACTGGATAGTCAGTGTATCAATAAGAATACCCTGAATAAGTGTATCAATTAGAGTATCTAATACAGTATCAATAAGACTAGACCAGAAGGAATAGATAACAAACACTTTTCAGACGATGATTATGATGTGATTATTTGTTTTCATAACAAATAGTGATATCTGAAGATTTAAATGTCTATCTTTTATGTAATAAAGAAGTTTAAAGGGTTTGTGAAGCATCAGATAAGTGGAAAAGATCTCATTTAGAGTATAATTTTCATGAATCATCAGTTTTGTTCATATTAAGTAGACATTACCAAATGAGCAACAATAATAGAAAAGTCCCTCATGTCGAGTACTGTAAAGCATTTTTAAAAGTTTATCTTTTTCTGATTCTATTTCACTGCGTTATGTTCAAGATGTCAAGAGCTTTGTATTCCAGTGATGTGGCTGGTTGGTAGATGCAATGTTATTGATTCTTCACTTGTGAAAAAAACATTTTGAAGGAGTTAAAAACAGTTGTTCAAATGTCTTAAAAACCTTTAATACTTTGTCACATTTATTTACTGAATACCAGGTAATGTTATTTGCTTGTTCCTCACTACTAGTTTTTAAGATCAAGCTTCCTGAAAATTACAAAATGTAGCTTGCTTTTCTTAAACTTGTCTACACTTATCTCATAAAAGTATATTGCTTATGTAACTCTTGTGATCCCATTTGTGTTGTAATAGTAAAACAATTATTAGTAATCTCGAAGGGGTTTGTATTCAGGAGCCATAATTTACATTGATCCCAATGCATAAGGAAACTCGAGTTTGTATTCAAGCCATACTGATGCGATGGTTGGAAGGGCATAACTTTAAGCAGTCAGAAATGAAATTGTGAAAATGCAGAAACCCATTGTATGCTATGGTTCCAATTGACTACTTATCTTAAAGTTTTTTTTGTAATTTAGGACCACAGGTCAAAAAATTGGACAGTGATAGAGTTTGGTAAATAGAGTAACAGAACTGGTATATTCGTTGTAATACAAGCAGAAAATTCAGACCTCAACAGTGTCTCATTTAAATCAATGAATGTTTTAAAGTGTAGTGGTGGCATATTAGAAAATCCTAAATTTCTGGACAGATTAATCACTTAGTGTGAGAATAAAAATCTGGTTTTGCAGGTGTCCACTGGATAGTCAGTGTATCAATAAGAATACCCTGAATAAGTGTATCAATTAGAGTATCTAATACAGTATCAATAAGACTAGACCAGAAGGAATAGATAACAAACACTTTTCAGACGATGATTATGATGTGATTATTTGTTTTCATAACAAATAGTGATATCTGAAGATTTAAATGTCTATCTTTTTATGTAATAAAGAAGTTTAAAGGGTTTGTGAAGCATCAGATAAGTGGAAAAGATCTCATTTAGAGTATAATTTTCATGAATCATCAGTTTTGTTCATATTAAGTAGACATTACCAAATGAGCAACAATAATAGAAAAGTCCCTCATGTCGAGTACTGTAAAGCATTTTTAAAAGTTTATCTTTTTCTGATTCTATTTCACTGCGTTATGTTCAAGATGTCAAGAGCTTTGTATTCCAGTGATGTGGCTGGTTGGTAGATGCAATGTTATTGATTCTTCACTTGTGAAAAAAACATTTTGAAGGAGTTAAAAACAGTTGTTCAAATGTCTTAAAAACCTTTAATACTTTGTCACATTTATTTACTGAATACCAGGTAATGTTATTTGCTTGTTCCTCACTACTAGTTTTTAAGATCAAGCTTCCTGAAAATTACAAAAATGTAGCTTGCTTTTCTTAAACTTGTCTACACTTATCTCATAAAAAGTATATTGCTTATGTAACTCTTGTGATCCCATTTGTGTTGTAATAGTAAAACAATTATTAGTAATGCAAGAAACACATTTTTGTCTTTGGCTGGTGTTCAGGAGTTCAAAATTACTTTTGCTATTCAAAAACTTCTTTTTATTTCTAATGTCCATGAAGGTGAGATTTTTATTAATCTCTTCACCTTTCAACATCTTATTATCCTATATATATATATATATATATATAAAAGATATATACATATACATATACATATGGTTTGTTTTGAATTTTACTGATTTATTAGATATTTGGAAATAAGAATTTTGTTAAATTAAGTTTTGACAAGAGGAAATTATTCTTGAATTCTAGACATTGAGAAATTACATGTATAGTAAGGTGAAACAAATGTTATTAAAAGTAATTCATGGCAATGATGAGAAACGCACATTGCACAGTCTTTGTAATATGAAATGCTGCTGACTCTTTAAGTCAACCTATTAGGTTCATGGAAATTATGCCCCATGAAGATAAGCTGCACACATTATTCTAATTTTGGAGTGATTAAAGTAACTTCATCTCTTTTTTGCAAGATTACTACAGGTGGGCCTATAATATTCATGCATTTTCTATCTTGAATCTGATCATTGACTGGTGATTCCAGTAAATTTATCTGGTATTTAGTTTGTCCCTTTGGCGGTGAGGATAGCTATAGAAGAATGAAACTAGTAGGAAAAGTAAGCGTCTAGAATGTCTTGGTATTTTTCAAGGTAGTAATTTGATGCATAATAGAAAAGTCCCTCATGTCGAGTACTGTAAAGCATTTTAAAAGTTTATTTTTTTTTGGTTTCAAGATGTCAAGAGCTTTGTATTCCAGTGATGTGGCTGGTTGGTAGATGCAATGTTATTGATTCTTCACTTGTGAAAAAAACATTTTGAAGGAGTTAAAAACAGTTGTTCAAATGTCTTAAAAACCTTTAATACTTTGTCACATTTATTTACTGAATACCAGGTAATGTTATTTGCTTGTTCCTCACTACTAGTTTTTAAGATCAAGCTTCCTGAAAATTACAAAAATGTAGCTTGCTTTTCTTAAACTTGTCTACACTTATCTCATAAAAAGTATATTGCTTATGTAACTCTTGTGATCCCATTTGTGTTGTAATAGTAAAACAATTATTAGTAATGCAAGAAACACATTTTTGTCTTTGGCTGGTGTTCAGGAGTTCAAAATTACTTTTGCTATTCAAAACTTTTTTTTATTTCTAATGTCCATGAAGGTGAGATTTTTATTAATCTCTTCACCTTTCAACATCTTATTATCCTATATATATATATATATATATATAAAAGATATATACATATACATATACATATGGTTTGTTTTGAATTTTACTGATTTATTAGATATTTGGAAATAAGAATTTTGTTAAATTAAGTTTTGACAAGAGGAAATTATTCTTGAATTCTAGACATTGAGAAATTACATGTATAGTAAGGTGAAACAAATGTTATTAAAAGTAATTCATGGCAATTATTAGAAACGACATTGCACAGTCTTTGTAATATGAAATGCTGCTGACTCTTTAAGTCAACCTATTAGGTTCATGGAAATTATGCCCCATGAAGATAAGCTGCACACATTATTCTAATTTTGGAGTGATTAAAGTAACTTCATCTCTTTTTTGCAAGATTACTACAGGTGGGCCTATAATATTCATGCATTTTCTATCTTGAATCTGATCATTGACTGGTGATTCCAGTAAATTTATCTGGTATTTAGTTTGTCCCTTTGGCGGTGAGGATAGCTATAGAAGAATGAAACTAGTAGGAAAAGTAAGCGTCTAGAATGTCTTGGTATTTTTCAAGGTAGTAATTTGATGCAAAAGAGTGTATCCTTAAAGAAAAGAAAAGGCCTTGGTGCTAACTCCTTTAAAACATGTTTAAAAAAGAAAAAGAAATAGAAATACTAAAAATAAAAAAAAAATCTGTCTTGATGTATTATATAAAGTTTAAAAGCATAATATATTTTAGAAGTATATGATGAGATAACCTATTATGTGAGTGCAGAGGTTGAAAAATAAAAATCAGGAGCACGCAAAGCATGAGATAACATGATATTCCATTAGAATTCGTTCTAAAACAAGAAAAGACAAGAATATTGTCTATTCATCAGCTTGCTATTCAAATGAGATGATACTTAATGGTTTATTTATTCACTCAACTCTAATAAGTGGAAAACCTCTTAGTTACTCAGTCATCTATTAGTTAGAATTGAGGACATTAAAGTGTTTTTTTTTAATTTTACCATTAAAGTGTTTTTGAAAATTTTCAGTAATAACCTTGTTTTCAGAATGTAAATATATATATATATATATATATATATGTGTGTGTGTATATGTTAACAACCTTTTCCTCTCTTGTATGATGATGCTAACTTCATGTATTTCTTCTGACATTTCCAAATGATTAGATATAGAAATTTTAGGAATACAAGTTTCTGCTTTGTACAAACATTTAAAAATATTTTATAGGGCAAGCATAGTATACCACTAGGAAATATTTTCACACTGAAATCATTGTTGACAAGGTCTATTTGCATCCTTCTAGCCACCTTCTAATTCTTAAATATATATCAATATATTTTTGAGTACTTACTAGATGCAAGACATCTGGTTAGGCAAGATTTGCTTTTCATTAAACATTGCTAAGCAATTGTATTTTCAAAGGATCTTTTAGATGTAACAAAAACACAGCTTAAAAATGTTAAAACATAGGAAATGTATTTGTTGCTGTTTTAGTCACTTAGTTGTGTCTGACTCTTCTGTGACCCCATGGACTGTGGCCCACGAGTCTCCTCTGTCCATGGGATTTCCCAGGCAAGAATATTGGAGTGGGTTGCCATTTCCTTCTCCAGGGAATCTTCCCTATACAGTGATCAGACCTGTGTTTCCTGCATTGCCAGTTTCTTTACCATTGAGCCACCAGAGAAGCCCTAGGAAATGTATTACATATCATAATAAAAAGTCTCAATGTACTTAAACTCAAGATGCTATAAACATTCTTAAGTTGCCTTCATCTTTTCCTCTTGTGTTTTCAGCTACCTCACAGCCTCAGCAAAGGCTAACTACAGTAGTTCTAAGCCATCCATGTTACAATTTATAAACAGAGGATTGAAGTTTTCCTAGAGTCAGTGGTCCTTTCTCATAAGCAAATATCCTCTGAAATCTTAATTGACAGAATAGAGCAAAATATATTTTTTTTAAGTCAGCTTCTGGCAAAAGAAATGTAATTCATATCATTGGAATAGCCCAAACAAGACTAACCCTTTCTGGGACTGAATACAAATTTTACTTCCTGAATATTTTAACTCATGGAAGAGAGTAAATATGCAACAGTGTATGTTGCAAAGAGTTTCATTATCACAGTCCACAAAAGACAAAACATAAATTCAAAACAGCAAATGCTTTCTCTCAGGTTTCATAATTGATAATTATCATAGCTAGAATTAAGGTTATTAAACAAACAAGTCATGTTAGATCTATAGATGATAAATTTTCAAAAATTAATTAGAAACAAACATTCCATTGTCTGACAATCAGACATAAAGAAGATGATCTATTCATAAGTATGTGGTAGATGAAATGTATGACAAGCAACCATGGTATTATGAGTTCAGGGAGGTGGAACTCAACAAACAAGAGGGTTGGTGTTGCAACGAACAAGAGAGATGGTAACCTTGCAAAAGAGATAGTTGAGCTAAATAAGGGAAAATCTTCCTACAGAAATAAGTGTAAATGTTCACACTTGCAAAGTTAATAGACCTAAATATCCATCATATTTCTGTATATCTGATATTACTTAAAAAAGGTAATTTGGCTTTTAAATGAAAATGCAGGAATCCAACTTACTCATGTAATGTACTCAATAAAATAAAAACAAGTTCTGTGACCCCATGGACTGTGGCCCACGAGTCTCCTCTGTCCATGGGATTTCCCAGGCAAGAATATTGGAGTGGGTTGCCATTTCCTTCTCCAGGGAATCTTCCCTATACAGTGATCAGACCTGTGTTTCCTGCATTGCCAGTTTCTTTACCATTGAGCCACCAGAGAAGCCCTAGGAAATGTATTACATATCATAATAAAAAGTCTCAATGTACTTAAACTCAAGATGCTATAAACATTCTTAAGTTGCCTTCATCTTTTCCTCTTGTGTTTTCAGCTACCTCACAGCCTCAGCAAAGGCTAACTACAGTAGTTCTAAGCCATCCATGTTACAATTTATAAACAGAGGATTGAAGTTTTTCCTAGAGTCAGTGGTCCTTACTCATAAGCAAATATCCTCTGAAATCTTAATTGACAGAATAGAGCAAAATATATTTTTTTTAAGTCAGCTTCTGGCAAAAGAAATGTAATTCATATCATTGGAATAGCCCAAACAAGACTAACCCTTTCTGGGACTGAATACAAATTTTACTTCCTGAATATTTTAACTCATGGAAGAGAGTAAATATGCAACAGTGTATGTTGCAAAGAGTTTCATTATCACAGTCCACAAAAGACAAAACATAAATTCAAAACAGCAAATGCTTTCTCTCAGGTTTCATAATTGATAATTATCATAGCTAGAATTAAGGTTATTAAACAAACAAGTCATGTTAGATCTATAGATGATAAATTTTCAAAAATTAATTAGAAACAAACATTCCATTGTCTGACAATCAGACATAAAGAAGATGATCTATTCATAAGTATGTGGTAGATGAAATGTATGACAAGCAACCATGGTATTATGAGTTCAGGGAGGTGGAACTCAACAAACAAGAGGGTTGGTGTTGCAACGAACAAGAGAGATGGTAACCTTGCAAAAGAGATAGTTGAGCTAAATAAGGGAAAATCTTCCTACAGAAATAAGTGTAAATGTTCACACTTGCAAAGTTAATAGACCTAAATATCCATCATATTTCTGTATATCTGATATTACTTAAAAAAGGTAATTTGGCTTTTAAATGAAAATGCAGGAATCCAACTTACTCATGTAATGTACTCAATAGTAAACAATATAATGTAAAAAGAAAATTACAAGAAATTTAAAAAAATTCTCACAAGTATGCATTTAATTATTTTTAACATTTATTAGATGCATGCATTCATTTTAGAAGCATGTCTTTGTTTTTGCTGGTCTTCTTTTTCTCTATGAAGTTAAGCTGTTGCTAACATCAGTATGATAATAACCCCTTCTTTGAACGTATCTGGATAGAGAAAGCTAGTGATTGCCACTTTCAGGGTGTACATGAATATCTGTAGATACTGGGATAGGATCAGTGGTCAGGAAGGATCAGAACACTAGCCAGATTCTGAAACCAGAAAACATTCTATTATTGGTAATTTTCATTCACAACTTTTAGTCATATAATGTAGAGATAATGGAGATTATTAAAACATTAACGAATTATAATATTCTTTAGCAGAGAAAACACTCATGGTTTTTATAACAATATGTTCCTCTAATAGCTGTCTGGAAAATATTAATATATTCTGTATTATACTAGAAGTTACCAGAAACTTAGGAATATCCACATGTACAAAATGGAAAGTTCATAGATCAATGCTCTTTTCTTCTTAATTCTGTTCCACTGATCTATTTGTTTATTCTTTGCCATTACTGTCCTATCTTAATGGCTGTAGCTATTTAGTAAGACTTGAAGTTGAATAGTATTAGTATTCTAAAGTTGTTCGTCTTCTTCAATGTAGTGTTGATTATTCTCAGTATTTCCCCTCACCATGTAAACTCTAAAATCAGCTGGTCGTTATTCATAAATAGCTTGCTGGGATTTTGATTGGAATGACACTATTTGATTGGAATTACATTGACTATTTAGCTCAATTTTGGAAGAAATGACATCTTGACAATACTGAGTTTTCCTATCCATGAATAATGCAGTATTTCTTCATTTACTTAGTTCTGCCTTGCTTTCATTTATTACAGTTCTATAATTTTCCACATGTAGGTATTTTACACAGTTTGTTAGGTTCATATGAAGTATCCTGAGTTTGTGGGTGCAAGTGTAAATGGTATTGTGCTTTCAATTTAAAATGCTACTTGATCATTGTTGGTATCAATCAGCATTTGTGTATTAACTTTAAATCTTTCATCGTTGCTTTAATTGATTAGTATTTCAAAAATTGTTCTTGTCTATTCTTTCAGATTTTGTACATAGACAATCATCTTCACAGAAAGAGAATTTTATGTCTTCTTTTCTGTACATCTTTTGTTTCCTTTTTTGTACATCTTATATTTCCTTTTCTTGACTTCTGCCATTAGCAAGGAATTCCAGTATGATGCTGAAAAATAGTAGTGAAAGGGGACACTCTTGTCTCATGCCTGATCTTGGTGGGAATGATTTGAGTTCCTCTCTATTAAATATGTTGACAACTGTAGGATTTTTTGTAGATATTCTTTATCAAGTTGAAGAAGTTTCCCTCTACTCTAGTTTACTGGAGTTTTTATCATAATAAAGGAATTGGATTTTCTCAAATGCCATTTCTGCATGTATTTATATGGTTATAACAAAATTATAATATTCTTTAGCAGAGAAAACACTCATGGTTTTTATAACAATATGTTCCTCTAATAGCTGTCTGGAAAATATTAATATATTCTGTATTATACTAGAAGTTACCAGAAACTTAGGAATATCCACATGTACAAAATGGAAAGTTCATAGATCAATGCTCTTTTCTTCTTAATTCTGTTCCACTGATCTATTTGTTTATTCTTTGCCATTACTGTCCTATCTTAATGGCTGTAGCTATTTAGTAAGACTTGAAGTTGAATAGTATTAGTATTCTAAAGTTGTTCGTCTTCTTCAATGTAGTGTTGATTATTCTCAGTATTTCCCCTCACCATGTAAACTCTAAAATCAGCTGGTCGTTATTCATAAATAGCTTGCTGGGATTTTGATTGGAATGACACTATTTGATTGGAATTACATTGACTATTTAGCTCAATTTTGGAAGAAATGACATCTTGACAATACTGAGTTTTCCTATCCATGAATAATGCAGTATTTCTTCATTTACTTAGTTCTGCCTTGCTTTCATTTATTACAGTTCTATAATTTTCCACATGTAGGTATTTTACACAGTTTGTTAGGTTCATATGAAGTATCCTGAGTTTGTGGGTGCAAGTGTAAATGGTATTGTGCTTTCAATTTAAAATGCTACTTGATCATTGTTGGTATCAATCAGCATTTGTGTATTAACTTTAAATCTTTCATCGTTGCTTTAATTGATTAGTATTTCAAAAATTGTTCTTGTCTATTCTTTCAGATTTTGTACATAGACAATCATCTTCACAGAAAGAGAATTTTATGTCTTCTTTTCTGTACATCTTTTGTTTCCTTTTTTGTACATCTTATATTTCCTTTTCTTGACTTCTGCCATTAGCAAGGAATTCCAGTATGATGCTGAAAAATAGTAGTGAAAGGGGACACTCTTGTCTCATGCCTGATCTTGGTGGGAATGATTTGAGTTCCTCTCTATTAAATATGTTGACAACTGTAGGATTTTTTGTAGATATTCTTTATCAAGTTGAAGAAGTTTCCCTCTACTCTAGTTTACTGGAGTTTTTATCATAATAAAGGAATTGGATTTTCTCAAATGCCATTTCTGCATGTATTTATATGACCATGTGATTTCATTGATAGTCTCTATTGGCTTCCTGTTTTCAATTTCGGTTATTTCACTTATAATTCCTTTTCATTTTTGCTTTGGATTTATTTTTCTAGTTTCCTAAGATGAATATTATATTTTTTTTCTAATATATGCATTCAATGCTGTTGGCTTTCTTCTTAATACTACTTTCACTGCATATCACACATTTTGATGAGTTGTATTTTTATTTTCACTCAGTAAAGTACATTTTTTTTTCTCTTGAAATTTGTTCTTTGACCTACATGTTATTTAGAGGTGTGTTGTTTAATCTCTATGTGTTACGGGCTTTTCTAATTATCTTTCTGTTACTGATTTCTAGTTCAATTCCTTTGTATTCTGAGAGTAGACATTATATAATTCATATTATTTTAATTTTTTAGCATATGCATGTAATATATCTTGGTGAATGTTCCCTTCAAGAGAAAAAAAAAAAAAACATTTTGCTATGGTTGGTTGAAAAAGTCTGTAGATATCAGTCATATCCTATTGATAGATGGTGTTGCTGAGTCAGGATATGTCCTTCCTGATTTTCTGCCTCTACTAGGTATGATCATTTCTGACACACGGGTGTTGAAGTCTCCAACTATATTAGCAGATTGGGCCCTTTCCCCTTTCAGTGTAGTCAGTTTAGGCTTCACATAGTTTGATGTTCTCTTGCTAGGCTCGTATATATTAAAAAAGGGTTAGACCTTGAAGAACTGACTCTTTCATAGCTCCATAATGCATGTTTTTAAACCTGATAACTCTCTTGACTTTAAAGTCAGCTCTGTTTGAAACTGACACAGCACTCTTGCTTTCTTTACATTAATGTTACCATGATATATTTTTCTCTGTCCATTTACTTAAGACTTCTGCCATTAGCAAGGAATTCCAGTATGATGCTGAAAAATAGTAGTGAAAGGGGACACTCTTGTCTCATGCCTGATCTTGGTGGGAATGATTTGAGTTCCTCTCTATTAAATATGTTGACAACTGTAGGATTTTTTGTAGATATTCTTTATCAAGTTGAAGAAGTTTCCCTCTACTCTAGTTTACTGGAGTTTTTATCATAATAAAGGAATTGGATTTTCTCAAATGCCATTTCTGCATGTATTTATATGACCATGTGATTTCATTGATAGTCTCTATTGGCTTCCTGTTTTCAATTTCGGTTATTTCACTTATAATTCCTTTTCATTTTTGCTTTGGATTTATTTTTCTAGTTTCCTAAGATGAATATTATATTTTTTTTCTAATATATGCATTCAATGCTGTTGGCTTTCTTCTTAATACTACTTTCACTGCATATCACACATTTTGATGAGTTGTATTTTTATTTTCACTCAGTAAAGTACATTTTTTTTTCTCTTGAAATTTGTTCTTTGACCTACATGTTATTTAGAGGTGTGTTGTTTAATCTCTATGTGTTACGGGCTTTTCTAATTATCTTTCTGTTACTGATTTCTAGTTCAATTCCTTTGTATTCTGAGAGTAGACATTATATAATTCATATTATTTTAATTTTTTAGCATATGCATGTAATATATCTTGGTGAATGTTCCCTTCAAGAGAAAAAAAAAAAAAACATTTTGCTATGGTTGGTTGAAAAAGTCTGTAGATATCAGTCATATCCTATTGATAGATGGTGTTGCTGAGTCAGGATATGTCCTTCCTGATTTTCTGCCTCTACTAGGTATGATCATTTCTGACACACGGGTGTTGAAGTCTCCAACTATATTAGCAGATTGGGCCCTTTCCCCCTTTTAGTGTAGTCAGTTTAGGCTTCACATAGTTTGATGTTCTCTTGCTAGGCTCGTATATATTAAAAAAGGGTTAGACCTTGAAGAACTGACTCTTTCATAGCTCCATAATGCATGTTTTTAAACCTGATAACTCTCTTGACTTTAAAGTCAGCTCTGTTTGAAACTGACACAGCACTCTTGCTTTCTTTACATTAATGTTACCATGATATATTTTTCTCTGTCCATTTACTTTTAATTTATATGTGCCTTTATATGTGGAGTGAATATTTACTGTAGATAGCATACACTTAGATCCTGTCTTTTGATCCATTTTGACATTTCTGTCTTTTAATTGGTGTATTAGACCATCAACATTGAAAGTGATTATTGATATATGTATTTACATCTACCATAATCAGTATTTTTTATATTTGTTACTTTTTTCTTTATTCCTGTTTGTGTTTTATACTTTTTTCTGTATTTTGTTTTCTTAATTATGAATTTTATATGATTTTATTATCTTTTTTGTGAATACTAGTTATGTTTGTTTTTCTACTTTTTAATAGTGATTGTCCTAGAGTTTCCATTTCCAAATTATCCAATTATACTTTAAAATAACACTATATCACTTCATGACAATATGAGTACCTTATAATAGCAAAGTATTACTAATTACTTATATGTATGTGCGTGTGTTTAAAGTCTTATTGTAATTAGAAGGGCAATGGAGGAGAAGAAATGATTAAGAATGGAGACAAAATTTGGGAAAGTTCTCAGAAATAAATTGTCATTGAACTGAATGATTTATTTAAACTTTATTTCATTAGTTTCAATCGTCTAGAATTTTATCTTGGCATTTGATTGTATCTACTTTTATTATGAAAGGACTGCCTTTCCTAGGAATCATCGGATGTCTAGTGAATGTTCCCTTCAAGAGAAAAAAAAAAAAACATTTTGCTATGGTTGGTTGAAAAAGTCTGTAGATATCAGTCATATCCTATTGATAGATGGTGTTGCTGAGTCAGGATATGTCCTTCCTGATTTTCTGCCTCTACTAGGTATGATCATTTCTGACACACGGGTGTTGAAGTCTCCAACTATATTAGCAGATTGGGCCCTTTCCCCTTTCAGTGTAGTCAGTTTAGGCTTCACATAGTTTGATGTTCTCTTGCTAGGCTCGTATATATTAAAAAAGGGTTAGACCTTGAAGAACTGACTCTTTCATAGCTCCATAATGCATGTTTTTAAACCTGATAACTCTCTTGACTTTAAAGTCAGCTCTGTTTGAAACTGACACAGCACTCTTGCTTTCTTTACATTAATGTTACCATGATATATTTTTCTCTGTCCATTTACTTTTAATTTATATGTGCCTTTATATGTGGAGTGAATATTTACTGTAGATAGCATACACTTAGATCCTGTCTTTTGATCCATTTTGACATTTCTGTCTTTTAATTGGTGTATTAGACCATCAACATTGAAAGTGATTATTGATATATGTATTTACATCTACCATAATCAGTATTTTTTATATTTGTTACTTTTTTCTTTATTCCTGTTTGTGTTTTATACTTTTTTCTGTATTTTGTTTTCTTAATTATGAATTTTATATGATTTTATTATCTTTTTTGTGAATACTAGTTATGTTTGTTTTTCTACTTTTTAATAGTGATTGTCCTAGAGTTTCCATTTCCAAATTATCCAATTATACTTTAAAATAACACTATATCACTTCATGACAATATGAGTACCTTATAATAGCAAAGTATTACTAATTACTTATATGTATGTGCGTGTGTTTAAAGTCTTATTGTAATTAGAAGGGCAATGGAGGAGAAGAAATGATTAAGAATGGAGACAAAATTTGGGAAAGTTCTCAGAAATAAATTGTCATTGAACTGAATGATTTATTTAAACTTTATTTCATTAGTTTCAATCGTCTAGAATTTTATCTTGGCATTTGATTGTATCTACTTTTATTATGAAAGGACTGCCTTTCCTAGGAATCATCGGATGTCTAGTGTAATCTTCCATGCCAGAGGTATTTATACTTAAAGAAACACCCACCTCTTTGGGAATCTTGAAATATAGTGCTTTATCTCAGTCACAGTTGTGAACCTCACTTATTATAGCATTATCTTTATTATGTAACTGTGTTTCAGTCCTAATACATTAGATTAGAGAATATTTATTTTTTATTTTTCTAGCTTTGTGAGACTATTTATTTGTAAATTTATTTTTGCTTTCTTCTAGTTGTTTTTTCTCAAGTGAAGCATTTTAGTTGAATTGAAACTTCCTTTTTTAAAATTCAATCTGATCTATTGCTTTATTACAAAGGCAACAAGTTCAGGGGGGGAGGTGTGATTTCAAATATGTATGCTTTAATAATTATAGAAGGAAAACACAAGCTTCTAAAGAACGATGCCATATTTCATTAGTTTCAATCGTCTAGAATTTTATCTTAAATCTGTACGTCAGTGTAAAAGATGCCTAATATAGCTAAATTGTTTCTCCAAAATTTTTCTACAGGCAACTTTGAATGACAGGTACTTCATATCTCATGTGTTTAATCTTTAAAGTGATACTCTGACACAAGCTTTCAGAAACCTTGTAAATACGAGAGCACCTGAGAACAGAAAGAACAATTTGGCATGTTATTAACTATATTAACTTCATATATACATATCTGCTATTATTACATGTGTTAGTCTCTCAGTCCTGTCTCTTTGTGACCCCATGTAGTTTAGCCTGCCAGGCTCCTCTGTCTGTGGAATTCTTCAGACAAGAATATTGGAGTGGGTAGCCATTCCCTTCCCCAGGGGATCAGCCTGACCCAGGAATCAAAGTCAGATCTCCTGCACTGCAGGCAAATCCTTTACTGTCTGAATGAATTTGATTCTATTCAGTCTTGTTTACAAAATTAAGAATGGAGACAAAATTTGGGAAAGTTCTCAGAAATAAATTGTCATTGAACTGAATGATTTATTTAAACTTTATTTCATTAGTTTCAATCGTCTAGAATTTTATCTTGGCATTTGATTGTATCTACTTTTATTATGAAAGGACTGCCTTTCCTAGGAATCATCGGATGTCTAGTGTAATCTTCCATGCCAGAGGTATTTATACTTAAAGAAACACCCACCTCTTTGGGAATCTTGAAATATAGTGCTTTATCTCAGTCACAGTTGTGAACCTCACTTATTATAGCATTATCTTTATTATGTAACTGTGTTTCAGTCCTAATACATTAGATTAGAGAATATTTATTTTTTATTTTTCTAGCTTTGTGAGACTATTTATTTGTAAATTTATTTTTGCTTTCTTCTAGTTGTTTTTTCTCAAGTGAAGCATTTTAGTTGAATTGAAACTTCCTTTTTTAAAATTCAATCTGATCTATTGCTTTATTACAAAGGCAACAAGTTCAGGGGGGGAGGTGTGATTTCAAATATGTATGCTTTAATAATTATAGAAGGAAAACACAAGCTTCTAAAGAACGATGCCATATTTCATTAGTTTCAATCGTCTAGAATTTTATCTTAAATCTGTACGTCAGTGTAAAAGATGCCTAATATAGCTAAATTGTTTCTCCAAAATTTTTCTACAGGCAACTTTGAATGACAGGTACTTCATATCTCATGTGTTTAATCTTTAAAGTGATACTCTGACACAAGCTTTCAGAAACCTTGTAAATACGAGAGCACCTGAGAACAGAAAGAACAATTTGGCATGTTATTAACTATATTAACTTCATATATACATATCTGCTATTATTACATGTGTTAGTCTCTCAGTCCTGTCTCTTTGTGACCCCATGTAGTTTAGCCTGCCAGGCTCCTCTGTCTGTGGAATTCTTCAGACAAGAATATTGGAGTGGGTAGCCATTCCCTTCCCCAGGGGATCAGCCTGACCCAGGAATCAAAGTCAGATCTCCTGCACTGCAGGCAAATCCTTTACTGTCTGAATGAATTTGATTCTATTCAGTCTTGTTTACAAAATTAAAAACATTTTTTGAACTCCTCACTCTAAAACATAAAAATATAATTATTTATATCAATATTCCAAGAAACAGATCAAAAATGTTTCTTGTGTGTTAAAATGATGTAGAATCACCAACTTAAAACGGGATGTTTGCCAAGCCAATTACAATTTAAGCAAATTAACTATACCAAAATTTTAGTTATGTAAAATTATGATTATACCTTATAGTAAATTATAGTCTGAGTATTCCAAACATCAATAATAAACTATTTCTACAAAAATAATGTTCCTCATAGATTTTTGATTTATACTTTGCCATCTGAACCCATTTCTATTTTTAATTAAAACTTGTCTGTTAATCAAATTAAAAAGAATCTAGACATATATTTTAACAATCCAAAGCTTTATTTTAGACTACTCTCTAAGCACAATAATTTATTTTCCCAATTTTAGTACATTTATTTGTATCTTTTAACTTTTACACAAAATATATTTCTACTTCAACATCTCCGTATCATTAGAAGTGTATTTAATGTTTTATTTCTTTCAATTTTCTCTTTGATAATCCACCTCATCTTTCATTTTGTTTATATTCATTGTTTGATATAAACATAAAAGTATAAAGAATATGATTTAAATATGCATTTATGAATAAAATATCTAAGTCCTGGTATTACTAAATTTCTTCAGGACTTTCCAATTTAAAAATAATATATTAAATTTCAGTTCATCTTCAATTCTAAATTTGGTCCCACATAGTTTCCTTAGGCTATTTAGCAAAGTTTCTTCAAGTAAAAACAATCCGAGTTTACAACTCTTTCAAACTTTAATGGTTACATTTTCAAAGTAATGAGTATCTCAAAATAGCTGTTCATATACTACAAAGTAGTAGTTCATACACCTTGTGAAATAAACTATCAAATAACCTGTCTTTTAAATGTTTCGTATATATTCACTCATATAGAAAAACTCTCATTGAAGTATTGATACAGATTGAACCATAGTCAAAGTATTTTAAGTTCCATAAATATTTTTTTTTTTAACTTTTACAGAGTTTTGTTGTTTACAGATCTGTGACCTCCGCCCTTTAACTAGGCTCCTCTGTCTGTGGAATTCTTCAGACAAGAATATTGGAGTGGGTAGCCAATATTCCAAGAAACAGATCTATTAAATTTTTGAACTCCTCACTCTAAAACATAAAAATATAATTATTTATATCAATATTCCAAGAAACAGATCAAAAATGTTTCTTGTGTGTTAAAATGATGTAGAATCACCAACTTAAAACGGGATGTTTGCCAAGCCAATTACAATTTAAGCAAATTAACTATACCAAAATTTTAGTTATGTAAAATTATGATTATACCTTATAGTAAATTATAGTCTGAGTATTCCAAACATCAATAATAAACTATTTCTACAAAAATAATGTTCCTCATAGATTTTTGATTTATACTTTGCCATCTGAACCCATTTCTATTTTTAATTAAAACTTGTCTGTTAATCAAATTAAAAAGAATCTAGACATATATTTTAACAATCCAAAGCTTTATTTTAGACTACTCTCTAAGCACAATAATTTATTTTCCCAATTTTAGTACATTTATTTGTATCTTTTAACTTTTACACAAAATATATTTCTACTTCAACATCTCCGTATCATTAGAAGTGTATTTAATGTTTTATTTCTTTCAATTTTCTCTTTGATAATCCACCTCATCTTTCATTTTGTTTATATTCATTGTTTGATATAAACATAAAAGTATAAAGAATATGATTTAAATATGCATTTATGAATAAAATATCTAAGTCCTGGTATTACTAAATTTCTTCAGGACTTTCCAATTTAAAAATAATATATTAAATTTCAGTTCATCTTCAATTCTAAATTTGGTCCCACATAGTTTCCTTAGGCTATTTAGCAAAGTTTCTTCAAGTAAAAACAATCCGAGTTTACAACTCTTTCAAACTTTAATGGTTACATTTTCAAAGTAATGAGTATCTCAAAATAGCTGTTCATATACTACAAAGTAGTAGTTCATACACCTTGTGAAATAAACTATCAAATAACCTGTCTTTTAAATGTTTCGTATATATTCACTCATATAGAAAAACTCTCATTGAAGTATTGATACAGATTGAACCATAGTCAAAGTATTTTAAGTTCCATAAATATTTTTTTTTTTAACTTTTATTTCACTTTTAACTTTTACAGAGTTTTGTTGTTTACAGATCTGTATGTTCTCACATTAGTCATATGTATATCCCCCCCTCCCACCCCTCCAGACCGTCATACAGCACCCCTGAAGGATCTGCTTTTCTCACAGAGCAATGACTATAGCTATTTTCTTCACATAAGATAGTACAGACCTTGCTGCTACTTCCTTTACGCCTCTCACCCACTGTTCCTTCCCCACAATGTCCATTTGTCCACTGTCCATGTCTGACTTTCCGTCACTTCACTGCATGTGCCATCATCACATATATATGGAATCTAATAGGATGGTGATGATGGTCCATAAAGATTTTTAAGGAAAGTTTTCAAGACTCACTGAATGTACTTTAGTTTCAGTGGGGTGGAGAAGGGAAGGGAACCCACTGAGAGTAACAGTAACAAAAAAGAGACGTTCTGTATATTCCTTTTTGGCTCATCTAGTCTAAGTTGTTAGTGGCTAGTTCCTTTTCTCCTAATTTGTAAACAATTCATTATGTGAAAGAGTACACAATTTTTAGTGCTGGTGCTCAATTGTTCAGTAGTGTCCAACTCTGCCACCCCATGGTCTGAAGCCTACCAGACTCCTCTGTCCATGGAATTTTCCAGACAATACTGGAGTGGGTTGAAATTTCCTCTTCCATGGGATCTTCCTGACCCAGGGATGGAACCAGTGTCTCCTGGATTGGCAGGTGGGGTCTTTTACCACTGAGCCTCCGGAGAAATTCACATGATTTTTAAATTGTGTGTAACTTTAAGTGGATTGTTAGTACAGCCTAGGTTAATTTCAGATATTCACTTGCTTTCAACTCCATCTTGTCATTCATGGGAATTATCTACTGATACAAAATAGAGCTCAGACAAAAGAAAAAAAATGTACTGCAACCTTAATTAAAATAACTATCCCTGATCATTGATGATCAAAGGAGAAGACTCCCAGATAAGTCTAAGGAGTTTCCTCAAACTCATTGCACATACAAATAGTTATACAGTTTTACTTCTTCACAGATAGTGGCTATGACTTGTAGACCTTACTTCATCCTAACTGGGATTGTTTCTTTCTTTTTTTTTTTTTTAAACCTTTTTTTTTTTTTTTAAAGATTTATTTATTTATTTTGGGCGGGGGTTGGGGAGGAAGGGGAGCGGGCGGGCCACTTCCATTGGTCTTTCATTTCTCCATTTTCATCCGTCTTTGTTCTTTGGCTCCTGTGGGCCTCCTATCGCGGTGGCGTCTGTTGTTGCAGAGCGCCAGCTCTGGGCGCATGCGCTCCAGAGCTCCCACTCGGTAATTGGACACATCAGTCCAGCCGCTCCGCTGCACGTGGGATCTTCCCAGGCCAGGGATCGAACCGGCGCCCCTTGCACTGCAAGGCGGTGTCCTTATCCACTGGACCACCAGGGGAAGCCCTGGGATTGTTTCTTACAAACTACTTTTTCCCCCCAATTGGGGTATAGTTGCTTTACAATGTTGTACAAGAGTACGTCGGCTGTATGTGTACATATATCTTCCCCTTCTTGGTCCTCTCCCAAACTGCCCCATGTCACCCATCTAGTCAACACAAGCACTGAGCTGAGCTCCTGACCTATACAGCAGGTTCCGATGAGCAATCTGTGTTATACCTTGCAATGCATCTGCTTCCATCCTAATCTCCCAGTATGTCCCAGTCCCATTCCTCACCCTATGCCTACATGTCCATTCTCTACAACTGCATATTCATACCATTTTTCTAAATTCCACGTATATGTGTTAATATATAATATTTGTTTTTCTCTTTCTGACTTACTGGAGTCTGTTATATGAACTACTTTTTGATATTTTCATTTCTTAGCAAATAAGAGAATACTTCCAGCATTAAATTTTTGGTTTTGAACACAAAGTTCTTGTTTTGACTTGCTTTATCTCCCTCAGAGATAAACTGAAGAGTTGTTCTCGTTCCTGTTCTGATCTTTTAAATTTAAAGTGGATTGTTAGTACAGCCTAGGTTAATTTCAGATATTCACTTGCTTTCAACTCCATCTTGTCATTCATGGGAATTATCTACTGATACAAAATAGAGCTCAGACAAAAGAAAAAAAATGTACTGCAACCTTAATTAAAATAACTATCCCTGATCATTGATGATCAAAGGAGAAGACTCCCAGATAAGTCTAAGGAGTTTCCTCAAACTCATTGCACATACAAATAGTTATACAGTTTTACTTCTTCACAGATAGTGGCTATGACTTGTAGACCTTACTTCATCCTAACTGGGATTGTTTCTTTCTTTTTTTTTTTTTTAAACCTTTTTTTTTTTTTAAAGATTTATTTATTTATTTTGGGCGGGGGTTGGGGAGGAAGGGGAGCGGGCGGGCCACTTCCATTGGTCTTTCATTTCTCCATTTTCATCCGTCTTTGTTCTTTGGCTCCTGTGGGCCTCCTATCGCGGTGGCGTCTGTTGTTGCAGAGCGCCAGCTCTGGGCGCATGCGCTCCAGAGCTCCCACTCGGTAATTGGACACATCAGTCCAGCCGCTCCGCTGCACGTGGGATCTTCCCAGGCCAGGGATCGAACCGGCGCCCCTTGCACTGCAAGGCGGTGTCCTTATCCACTGGACCACCAGGGGAAGCCCTGGGATTGTTTCTTACAAACTACTTTTTCCCCCCAATTGGGGTATAGTTGCTTTACAATGTTGTACAAGAGTACGTCGGCTGTATGTGTACATATATCTTCCCCTTCTTGGTCCTCTCCCAAACTGCCCCATGTCACCCATCTAGTCAACACAAGCACTGAGCTGAGCTCCCTGACCTATACAGCAGGTTCCGATGAGCAATCTGTGTTATACCTTGCAATGCATCTGCTTCCATCCTAATCTCCCAGTATGTCCCAGTCCCATTCCTCACCCTATGCCTACATGTCCATTCTCTACAACTGCATATTCATACCATTTTTCTAAATTCCACGTATATGTGTTAATATATAATATTTGTTTTTCTCTTTCTGACTTACTGGAGTCTGTTATATGAACTACTTTTTGATATTTTCATTTCTTAGCAAATAAGAGAATACTTCCAGCATTAAATTTTTGGTTTTGAACACAAAGTTCTTGTTTTGACTTGCTTTATCTCCCTCAGAGATAAACTGAAGAGTTGTTCTCGTTCCTGTTCTGACCTTAATATTATTTCTCTTCCCTCATCCAGCTTTTTAATTTCTCTTTTTCAAGTACCAGCACTTTGCAATCAATTTTATCAAAACTGGCTGGTTTAAAATCCTAGCTCTTAAATGTCAGGGTTTGTAAAACTTTCCTGGAGACCTAACTCAATAAAACTCTATCAGTGTTTAATAAATCCTACATGACAATGATAAACATTCAAAGGGCAATTTTCCCCTTCAGTAACATCACTTTGCTAGCAGGAGAGAAGAACGCATTACACTTTACTGTTAATGTTCATTTATATGCGGCCATGGTTGTTCTGGTATAATATCATTTACTAGTTAAGATAACATCTTTTCAATTTCAGGAAGAGCAACAAAACAGATTTACCAACAATTAATTATTCAGCTATGTAATAGAGAATTTTGTTTTGCTTCTAACCTACAAAAGGCTTGCTGGCTAGATCTTCAGCATGAAAAGAGCTGTTTGCTAACACTGATCACAGCCAGTCAGTAAATGTCAACAAGGGGTAGGACAGAGGGAAATATACAGGGAGATAACAAGTCTGATTGTCAAAACATCTGTTGCACCAATGAGAAAAGTATTTTATAGTGATCTCAATGCATATCACAACCTGATTTTGTTCATGTCTAATTTTCAGAAATTTTTTTGGAAAGCAGAAAATGAATTTTTCAAGTGGCTTAGCAAATTGGGAAACCACAAAAAAAACATTTCTGAAAATGAAAGTTAGGTTCCGATGAGCAATCTGTGTTATACCTTGCAATGCATCTGCTTCCATCCTAATCTCCCAGTATGTCCCAGTCCCATTCCTCACCCTATGCCTACATGTCCATTCTCTACAACTGCATATTCATACCATTTTTCTAAATTCCACGTATATGTGTTAATATATAATATTTGTTTTTCTCTTTCTGACTTACTGGAGTCTGTTATATGAACTACTTTTTGATATTTTCATTTCTTAGCAAATAAGAGAATACTTCCAGCATTAAATTTTTGGTTTTGAACACAAAGTTCTTGTTTTGACTTGCTTTATCTCCCTCAGAGATAAACTGAAGAGTTGTTCTCGTTCCTGTTCTGACCTTAATATTATTTCTCTTCCCTCATCCAGCTTTTTAATTTCTCTTTTTCAAGTACCAGCACTTTGCAATCAATTTTATCAAAACTGGCTGGTTTAAAATCCTAGCTCTTAAATGTCAGGGTTTGTAAAACTTTCCTGGAGACCTAACTCAATAAAACTCTATCAGTGTTTAATAAATCCTACATGACAATGATAAACATTCAAAGGGCAATTTTCCCCTTCAGTAACATCACTTTGCTAGCAGGAGAGAAGAACGCATTACACTTTACTGTTAATGTTCATTTATATGCGGCCATGGTTGTTCTGGTATAATATCATTTACTAGTTAAGATAACATCTTTTCAATTTCAGGAAGAGCAACAAAACAGATTTACCAACAATTAATTATTCAGCTATGTAATAGAGAATTTTGTTTTGCTTCTAACCTACAAAAGGCTTGCTGGCTAGATCTTCAGCATGAAAAGAGCTGTTTGCTAACACTGATCACAGCCAGTCAGTAAATGTCAACAAGGGGTAGGACAGAGGGAAATATACAGGGAGATAACAAGTCTGATTGTCAAAACATCTGTTGCACCAATGAGAAAAGTATTTTATAGTGATCTCAATGCATATCACAACCTGATTTTGTTCATGTCTAATTTTCAGAAATTTTTTTGGAAAGCAGAAAATGAATTTTTCAAGTGGCTTAGCAAATTGGGAAACCACAATACATTCTGAAAATGAGATGAAAACTTATCCCCTTATTTTTACTTGAAAAATCATGTCATGTTAGTTAGTAGTAACATAGTTTAGAAATAATAGTGGCCCAGGGACATTTTGTAATACAAATGAAATTAACAATATTTAACAATATTAGACTCTGGAATTTTCCTTTCATGACCATTGTCTCCAATTATACCTGTTTTTTTTGGCCCTAATTCCATTGATTGTGCTTTTTGGCAACATTCAGTCTATAGATATACTCCATTTGTAGTAATAATGTGCATTATAGTTCACAACCATATTGACTATCCCTCATTCTTGATTATTTTCTCTTTTGTCATTTTTGCCTCCTTTGTTTTCATTTTATTTTATTTTTTGCAGAATTTTGTTGTTTAGTGCCACATATCAACCCAAATTCTCCATAGGTTTGCCTCCTTTCTGATGCTTTAAGTTTTCCTTCTCAGTGATATGCAAATAGTCCAAAAGCAGTTCAAAGTCTCTAGACAGAGCACATACCGGTAACAGAAAACAGTTTTTAATGATTACAGTCTATATACACATAATGGTAGTTCTCTAGAGCAGGAAAAGTTTTAAGAAGTGACCTAATGTGAATGTCTATTTTTTTAGTGTTGTATCATACATACATATAGATATGTGTCATAATATATACATACATCATAATGTATGCATATACATGTCATCATGACCTCTATTATATATATATATATATAAAATAAAGGGATGATTTATGTATCTATTTACTTCCTTATTTATTTGTGATCTGTGGTATGTTTTATTTTGTTTTCCCAGACAATTCAAAGATTTTGATATTTCACCTCAAATATATTTCCAGGTATATGTATCTATGTGGACACAATGGATCAAATTTCATTAGCTACTTTGATAGGTGTACCAATCCTAAATTTTTGAAATTGAAAAATAGTTGATTTATAATACTGTAGTATTTTTAAATGTGATAACACAGCTATTCAGTTATTTACTACATGTATGTGTGTGTGAGTGTGTGCGTGTGTGTTATTTTTCACTTTCTTTTCTTTTATAGGTTGTTGTAAAATACTGAGTATAGTTCCCTGTTCTATATAGTAGGTCCTTGCTGGTCATTTTATATATATTGTAGCTTGTATTTATTAATCTCATTGTACTAGTTTACCCCTCTCCCTTCTCCTGTTATACCCATATTTATTATACTTATTTTCTTTTTGTTAATTATCATTACTTAATGAGTTATTTTCTACCATTCCTATGTTTGTGGCAACATTCAGTCTATAGATATACTCCATTTGTAGTAATAATGTGCATTATAGTTCACAACCATATTGACTATCCCTCATTCTTGATTATTTTCTCTTTTGTCATTTTTGCCTCCTTTGTTTTCATTTTATTTTATTTTTTGCAGAATTTTGTTGTTTAGTGCCACATATCAACCCAAATTCTCCATAGGTTTGCCTCCTTTCTGATGCTTTAAGTTTTCCTTCTCAGTGATATGCAAATAGTCCAAAAGCAGTTCAAAGTCTCTAGACAGAGCACATACCGGTAACAGAAAACAGTTTTTAATGATTACAGTCTATATACACATAATGGTAGTTCTCTAGAGCAGGAAAAGTTTTAAGAAGTGACCTAATGTGAATGTCTATTTTTTTAGTGTTGTATCATACATACATATAGATATGTGTCATAATATATACATACATCATAATGTATGCATATACATGTCATCATGACCTCTATTATATATATATATATATAAAATAAAGGGATGATTTATGTATCTATTTACTTCCTTATTTATTTGTGATCTGTGGTATGTTTTATTTTGTTTTCCCAGACAATTCAAAGATTTTGATATTTCACCTCAAATATATTTCCAGGTATATGTATCTATGTGGACACAATGGATCAAATTTCATTAGCTACTTTGATAGGTGTACCAATCCTAAATTTTTGAAATTGAAAAATAGTTGATTTATAATACTGTAGTATTTTTAAATGTGATAACACAGCTATTCAGTTATTTACTACATGTATGTGTGTGTGAGTGTGTGCGTGTGTGTTATTTTTCACTTTCTTTTCTTTTATAGGTTGTTGTAAAATACTGAGTATAGTTCCCTGTTCTATATAGTAGGTCCTTGCTGGTCATTTTATATATATTGTAGCTTGTATTTATTAATCTCATTGTACTAGTTTACCCCTCTCCCTTCTCCTGTTATACCCATATTTATTATACTTATTTTCTTTTTGTTAATTATCATTACTTAATGAGTTATTTTCTACCATTCCTATGTTTGTTTGCTCTGCCCTTCTAGTTTTGATCCTTGTGTGTGTCATAATAAGCTACACAATAGCACAGGTATCTTCAGTAGCTTAAAATTTCTATTTTCTCTTCATTGAGTTCTAGAATCTCTCACCTAATATTTATCTAATGGCCTGGTATATGTTCCTGAATTTGAATTTCTATATCGTTTGGGGGGTGAGGTGGGGACGGAGGGGGATGGGCGGGCCACTTCTGTTGGTCTTTCATTTATCTATTTTTCATCCATCTTTGTTCTTTGGCTCATGTGGGCCTCCCATCGCGGTGGCCTCTGTCGTCGCAGAGCACCAGCTCTGGACGCATGCGCTCCAGAGCTCCAGCTTGGTAATTGGACACATCAGCCCAGACGCTCTGCAGCACGTGGAATCTTCCCAGGCCAGGAATCGAACCAGCGCCCCTTGCACTATAAGGCAGTGTCCTTACCCACTGGACCACCAGGGGAAGCCCCCCTTGAATTTCTTATTTGAAAGCATTAGTATATTCAATGGCCTTTTTTGACATTTCTAATTGCTTTGTACTTATTTTTCTTATGAAGTCTACAAAGAAGATTGTTTATTCAAGGAAAATAGCTAGACTTTGACAAGAATAGGGTTTCTAGCACCCCAATGTTAACACTCTCATTCCTTGACTCTGTGATAGCCTTGAAAAGAGCAGTCTTAAAACTATAGTGACTTAAATACCTGAAGGCTTGCAGCTATCCGAGGAAAACATACCTGGCAAGGAGCTTTTAAAAATGCCCATTCTGATATTATTCTCACTATTTTACTTTGAAAATTTTTGAAAATAGTTGATTTATAATACTGTAGTATTTTTAAATGTGATAACACAGCTATTCAGTTATTTACTACATGTATGTGTGTGTGAGTGTGTGCGTGTGTGTTATTTTTCACTTTCTTTTCTTTTATAGGTTGTTGTAAAATACTGAGTATAGTTCCCTGTTCTATATAGTAGGTCCTTGCTGGTCATTTTATATATATTGTAGCTTGTATTTATTAATCTCATTGTACTAGTTTACCCCTCTCCCTTCTCCTGTTATACCCATATTTATTATACTTATTTTCTTTTTGTTAATTATCATTACTTAATGAGTTATTTTCTACCATTCCTATGTTTGTTTGCTCTGCCCTTCTAGTTTTGATCCTTGTGTGTGTCATAATAAGCTACACAATAGCACAGGTATCTTCAGTAGCTTAAAATTTCTATTTTCTCTTCATTGAGTTCTAGAATCTCTCACCTAATATTTATCTAATGGCCTGGTATATGTTCCTGAATTTGAATTTCTATATCGTTTGGGGGGTGAGGTGGGGAGGGAGGGGGATGGGTGGGCCACTTCTGTTGGTCTTTCATTTATCTATTTTTCATCCATCTTTGTTCTTTGGCTCATGTGGGCCTCCCATCGCGGTGGCCTCTGTCGTCGCAGAGCACCAGCTCTGGACGCATGCGCTCCAGAGCTCCAGCTTGGTAATTGGACACATCAGCCCAGACGCTCTGCAGCACGTGGAATCTTCCCAGGCCAGGAATCGAACCAGCGCCCCTTGCACTATAAGGCAGTGTCCTTACCCACTGGACCACCAGGGGAAGCCCCTCTTGAATTTCTTATTTGAAAGCATTAGTATATTCAATGGCCTTTTTTGACATTTCTAATTGCTTTGTACTTATTTTTCTTATGAAGTCTACAAAGAAGATTGTTTATTCAAGGAAAATAGCTAGACTTTGACAAGAATAGGGTTTCTAGCACCCCAATGTTAACACTCTCATTCCTTGACTCTGTGATAGCCTTGAAAAGAGCAGTCTTAAAACTATAGTGACTTAAATACCTGAAGGCTTGCAGCTATCCGAGGAAAACATACCTGGCAAGGAGCTTTTAAAAATGCCCATTCTGATATTATTCTCACTATTTTACTTGGTTGAAAGCTCTGCAGAAAAGCCACATTTTGCAGGGCATTGTCTCACTCTGATCTGACTCAGAACTTACTCCTTGGAAAAGTCTGATCTGCAAGGTGTTTTTTTAAAACATTAAGAAGCAGTTTTAAAAAGTAGATGCTATTTAAGGCTGCAGTATGAATGTGAGCAAAGAAGATATAAGCATAAATATTAAAAAAAAAATTGAAGATTTGACAAAAGAGATGTTGATAGAGGACTTTGAAAAGCTCTGCAATATTCTTGTTAATGTAGAAAGCTGTGTGTATGTCCAATGCTGGTGTTGCAGAAGCACACAAAAAAACAAAAATCTTGAAAAAGCAACAGGTACTCAAATTTTGCTAATAATGAAACCATACATCCACAGGAAGTAAGGCAAGATTATATGTTTAAGCTGCTTGGGTTTTTAAGGCAAACTCCATTAAGGGAATCTGTCTTTCTATCTATTCATTCATCTGTCTATCTATCTATCCATCCATCCATCCCTTCATCCATCTTTACCTTTGGCAAATCACTGAAGATTTACTGGCTCAAGCCATTTGAGAAAATTGTCTGAGCCATTGAACAATCACTGGTTGGCTATTGAAGCAAACCCAATATTAACCCCAGGAATTCAGATTTATTAGAAAGAAAGAAACAGAGAGAGAACATATGCAGAGAATTCATCAGCAATATCAATATCAATAACAAAAACAAAAAACAAACAGAAAAACCTGATTACAGAGCTTCTGTATTATCCAAAATAATAGTTTTCTCTGATACTCAGCAAGAAGTATGTTTGTTTGTTTGTTTGTTCGTTTAGCACACACACAATTCCATTTAAAAGGTGGAATTACATTCTTTTCACTGTGTGCTCAGTAAATGTCACCACTAATTGAAATTTTAGTATTTGAATGAAGGGAGACTTGGAAATAATATTTTCCATTAGGAAATCAGTAAACCATGGATTCATACTGCAACATATAAGAAATTTTGCTTACTGCAAAGAATCAAAAGCTATAAAATGATTATCTGTCTGCCTATAATATAAAAAAAACAGGAAGGAAAAGATGCTGAAAAGTAATAAAATTTAGATCTTGTGTAAATAGAAGTTTCAGGGTACCACTATGGTTACATTGATCACATTTAAAATTAAAATCAAATATCTTCTATAACTGTTAGTGTCATAAGACATTTGTCTGACTATTGAACTTAATGGTTATAAGTTTTATAAAGTTATAAATACACTAAAAATGAATAAATTCATTTGAGCTTTTAAAAATATTTCAAGTCTGAAATCCTGTTCTCTACCCAATTGCTTTTGTTATTACCTTTATTTTCTCCTTGAGTTAACAAATCCAGGAAGTATGCTCTTTGGTTGGCTATGGCATGAAGATATGGACCAATTTATGAACTGCAGAATTATAGGCCCATTTGTGGAGCATGAAAAAGCGCTATTATTTATTCTATGTGTAAATATATTGTGGTGTATAAAATTTTAGAAGTGATGATAGTAGCAGAAATACTTTGTCACTTTGCTGGTCTGGCATTCCTGTACAATAATTTCAGATGTCACCCTTTCCCCATGATCCTATTCTCAACACAACCTAAAAACACATATAAAAGAGAATAAATGAAATGGTGATCTTATTTAAATAATATATTCAGCTGCTTTTAGTTATTTATAAAGCTTTTGATCATGGCATTCTTTTCTTTAATATTAACCCCAGGAATTCAGATTTATTAGAAAGAAAGAAACAGAGAGAGAACATATGCAGAGAATTCATCAGCAATATCAATATCAATAACAAAAACAAAAAACAAACAGAAAAACCTGATTACAGAGCTTCTGTATTATCCAAAATAATAGTTTTCTCTGATACTCAGCAAGAAGTATGTTTGTTTGTTTGTTTGTTCGTTTAGCACACACACAATTCCATTTAAAAGGTGGAATTACATTCTTTTCACTGTGTGCTCAGTAAATGTCACCACTAATTGAAATTTTAGTATTTGAATGAAGGGAGACTTGGAAATAATATTTTCCATTAGGAAATCAGTAAACCATGGATTCATACTGCAACATATAAGAAATTTTGCTTACTGCAAAGAATCAAAAGCTATAAAATGATTATCTGTCTGCCTATAATATAAAAAAAACAGGAAGGAAAAGATGCTGAAAAGTAATAAAATTTAGATCTTGTGTAAATAGAAGTTTCAGGGTACCACTATGGTTACATTGATCACATTTAAAATTAAAATCAAATATCTTCTATAACTGTTAGTGTCATAAGACATTTGTCTGACTATTGAACTTAATGGTTATAAGTTTTATAAAGTTATAAATACACTAAAAATGAATAAATTCATTTGAGCTTTTAAAAATATTTCAAGTCTGAAATCCTGTTCTCTACCCAATTGCTTTTGTTATTACCTTTATTTTCTCCTTGAGTTAACAAATCCAGGAAGTATGCTCTTTGGTTGGCTATGGCATGAAGATATGGACCAATTTATGAACTGCAGAATTATAGGCCCATTTGTGGAGCATGAAAAAGCGCTATTATTTATTCTATGTGTAAATATATTGTGGTGTATAAAATTTTAGAAGTGATGATAGTAGCAGAAATACTTTGTCACTTTGCTGGTCTGGCATTCCTGTACAATAATTTCAGATGTCACCCTTTCCCCATGATCCTATTCTCAACACAACCTAAAAACACATATAAAAAGAGAATAAATGAAATGGTGATCTTATTTAAATAATATATTCAGCTGCTTTTAGTTATTTATAAAGCTTTTGATCATGGCATTCTTTTCTTTAAAAATTGTTTCTGTGAGTTCATATTTTAAGAAAATAATGCATTAAGAATTAAAAAAAAAGCCTGCTATTGAAGGCATTTTATGTTAGCATCTTTGGTCTAATTTTAACTCTTTATTCCTGAATATTTTATTTAAACTGAAGTACTAACTCATTCTTAATTCACCCTTTATCTTAAATACCATATTTTTGTCTACATGGGTAGATGTATTTAGGATTTTCCTAAGCTGGTTTTCAGAATTCTGTGTATTTTTCATATTACAATTCAAATACATATTTCTACAAGTTTATCCTCAACTTCTCAGACAGATGCAACCCCTTAGATCCCATGTAATACACTGCTTCTCTCTTACATTGCATACTGTAACAATTACAGAAGAAACTAGATGCCTTGAAAGCAAAGCTAGATATTTTCTACTTTAAAAACCATTGTGAAAAACATTACCAAATAGATATTCAATAAATGTGTCTTGATTAAATTGAATTGCATCCAACTGTGAACAAGAGGAACTATTAATGTTAATAACTATTGAACTCATTTTATGTTTTAATAGTACACAGTATTCAGGGAATATACTGTGAGTGTTATAAATTTTCCCTACTGTCTAGTAAATTTATTCATATTGTACCTCCCTCCAGGGTTTAACAAGTTTATATATGTTTTACAGTTGTAAATTACCACTATTTAAATGTCAACAATCTTCTGTTTTTAGAATTACCATGCCACAGGTATTTTACTTGAGCCTGTTAATCAAAACTTTGATAATTACTGGATAATTAGTGGAAAATAGTTTGGTGGAATCCTAATTCTAGAAAGGGAAATATTCTGAGAATATTTCTTCTTACAATAATACTGACTCAGAAAACAAAGGAGATGCACATTTGAACTTGCTAGTGTATCTGTCATTGGACTTGCCTTCAAGATCAGCTCTGGTAGACATCTCCAACTGCTAGTGTGAGAAGTAGGAGTGGGTAAAAACAAAACCTAAAATAACTATGAAGTATTCAGTATGAAACACAAAATTTCTTTAAGAATAATGGAATATTCTAATGAACCTAATTAGGATTATATTTCTTTAAACACAGAAATCTGGGCAAACTCTGCACTACAATATGTTAAGGTGATCTTATTTAAATAATATATTCAGCTGCTTTTAGTTATTTATAAAGCTTTTGATCATGGCATTCTTTTCTTTAAAAATTGTTTCTGTGAGTTCATATTTTAAGAAAATAATGCATTAAGAATTAAAAAAAAAGCCTGCTATTGAAGGCATTTTATGTTAGCATCTTTGGTCTAATTTTAACTCTTTATTCCTGAATATTTTATTTAAACTGAAGTACTAACTCATTCTTAATTCACCCTTTATCTTAAATACCATATTTTTGTCTACATGGGTAGATGTATTTAGGATTTTCCTAAGCTGGTTTTCAGAATTCTGTGTATTTTTCATATTACAATTCAAATACATATTTCTACAAGTTTATCCTCAACTTCTCAGACAGATGCAACCCCTTAGATCCCATGTAATACACTGCTTCTCTCTTACATTGCATACTGTAACAATTACAGAAGAAACTAGATGCCTTGAAAGCAAAGCTAGATATTTTCTACTTTAAAAACCATTGTGAAAAACATTACCAAATAGATATTCAATAAATGTGTCTTGATTAAATTGAATTGCATCCAACTGTGAACAAGAGGAACTATTAATGTTAATAACTATTGAACTCATTTTATGTTTTAATAGTACACAGTATTCAGGGAATATACTGTGAGTGTTATAAATTTTCCTACTGTCTAGTAAATTTATTCATATTGTACCTCCCTCCAGGGTTTAACAAGTTTATATATGTTTTACAGTTGTAAATTACCACTATTTAAATGTCAACAATCTTCTGTTTTTAGAATTACCATGCCACAGGTATTTTACTTGAGCCTGTTAATCAAAACTTTGATAATTACTGGATAATTAGTGGAAAATAGTTTGGTGGAATCCTAATTCTAGAAAGGGAAATATTCTGAGAATATTTCTTCTTACAATAATACTGACTCAGAAAACAAAGGAGATGCACATTTGAACTTGCTAGTGTATCTGTCATTGGACTTGCCTTCAAGATCAGCTCTGGTAGACATCTCCAACTGCTAGTGTGAGAAGTAGGAGTGGGTAAAAACAAAACCTAAAATAACTATGAAGTATTCAGTATGAAACACAAAATTTCTTTAAGAATAATGGAATATTCTAATGAACCTAATTAGGATTATATTTCTTTAAACACAGAAATCTGGGCAAACTCTGCACTACACATTGGCGCCTAGTTGGTCTAGTTTGGGCTTCTATAATAATAAAAAAAAAATACCAAAGAATAGACATCTTATAAGCATAAATTTGATTTTCACACTTCTGGGAACTGGGAATTTCAAGGTCAGACCAATAGTAAATTCTGGTGAGATTTCACTTCTCAGTTTATTGACTGCCAACTTTTTGGTGTCCTTACACAGTTAAAGGAGCAAGAAAGTTATTGGGGTCTTTCTCATATGAGAGGCAATTCCATTCATGAGGGCTCCACTCTCATGACCAAATCACCTCCCAAAGGCTCTGACTCCAAATATCATTACATTGGGGATAAGGTTTCATCGTACAATTTATTTTACGAGGAACACAAATAGTCTATGACAGAGTCTCAGTGAAACGACGCCTATTAATTAAAATATGCCACAGATAACAATGATTTCTGATGCTACAATAAGCTATAGAATCAGTATATATAGTTGTAAAGTGGCAACAATTATCTGACAGCTCTAAGAACATTATATCCAGAGAATAGCAAGAAGATCCAGAGAATCAGAGGTCCTGAGAATAGCAAGGAGAGATAAGAAGAGTGTCTTTAATGAACAACCCAAAGTAATAGAGGAAAAAAATAAGTGGAAAAGACCACAGGCCTCTTCAAGAAAACTGGAGATATCAAGGGAAATTTTCATCCAAGGATGGGCATGATAAAAGATTGAAACTGTAAGGACCTAATAGAAGCAGATTACCATGCCACAGGTATTTTACTTGAGCCTGTTAATCAAAACTTTGATAATTACTGGATAATTAGTGGAAAATAGTTTGGTGGAATCCTAATTCTAGAAAGGAAATATTCTGAGAATATTTCTTCTTACAATAATACTGACTCAGAAAACAAAGGAGATGCACATTTGAACTTGCTAGTGTATCTGTCATTGGACTTGCCTTCAAGATCAGCTCTGGTAGACATCTCCAACTGCTAGTGTGAGAAGTAGGAGTGGGTAAAAACAAAACCTAAAATAACTATGAAGTATTCAGTATGAAACACAAAATTTCTTTAAGAATAATGGAATATTCTAATGAACCTAATTAGGATTATATTTCTTTAAACACAGAAATCTGGGCAAACTCTGCACTACACATTGGCGCCTAGTTGGTCTAGTTTGGGCTTCTATAATAATAAAAAAAAAATACCAAAGAATAGACATCTTATAAGCATAAATTTGATTTTCACACTTCTGGGAACTGGGAATTTCAAGGTCAGACCAATAGTAAATTCTGGTGAGATTTCACTTCTCAGTTTATTGACTGCCAACTTTTTGGTGTCCTTACACAGTTAAAGGAGCAAGAAAGTTATTGGGGTCTTTCTCATATGAGAGGCAATTCCATTCATGAGGGCTCCACTCTCATGACCAAATCACCTCCCAAAGGCTCTGACTCCAAATATCATTACATTGGGGATAAGGTTTCATCGTACAATTTATTTTACGAGGAACACAAATAGTCTATGACAGAGTCTCAGTGAAACGACGCCTATTAATTAAAATATGCCACAGATAACAATGATTTCTGATGCTACAATAAGCTATAGAATCAGTATATATAGTTGTAAAGTGGCAACAATTATCTGACAGCTCTAAGAACATTATATCCAGAGAATAGCAAGAAGATCCAGAGAATCAGAGGTCCTGAGAATAGCAAGGAGAGATAAGAAGAGTGTCTTTAATGAACAACCCAAAGTAATAGAGGAAAAAAATAAGTGGAAAAGACCACAGGCCTCTTCAAGAAAACTGGAGATATCAAGGGAAATTTTCATCCAAGGATGGGCATGATAAAAGATTGAAACTGTAAGGACCTAATAGAAGCAGAAGATATTAAGAAGAGGTGGCAAGAATACACAGAACTGGGCTTCCCTGGTGGTCCAGTGGGTAAGGACACTGCCTTGCAGTGCAAGGGGCGCCAGTTCGATCCCTGGCCTGGGAAGATCCCACGTGCTGCAGAGCGGCTGGACCGCTGTGTCCAATTACCAAGCTGGAGCTCTGGAGCGCATACGCCCAGAGCCAGTGCTCTGCCACAACAGAGGTCACCGCGATGGGAGGCCCACACGGGCCAAAGAATAAAGATGGATGAAAATAGATAAATGAAAGACCAATAGAAGTAGCCCACCCGCCCCCTCCCTTCCCACCCCACCCTTGCCTCACCCCACCCCAAAAATAAATAAATAAGTAAATCTTAAAAAAAAAAAAAAAAGAATACACAGAACTATACAAGAAAGGCCTTCATGAACCAGATAACCACGATGGTGTGGTCACTCACTAGTGTTGTTCCTCCTAGAGTCTGACATCCAGTGGGCCTTAGTAACTAACATTTCTATGAGCAAAGCTAGTGAAGGTGATGGAATGTCAGCAGAACTATTTCAAATCCTAAAAGGTGATGCTGTTAAAGTATTGAAGTCAGTATGTCAGGAAATTTGGAAAACTCAGCAGTGACTGCTGGACTGGAAAAGGTCAGTTTTCTTTGCAGTACCAAAAAAGGGCAATGCCAAACAATGCTCAAACTATGGTACAATTGTGCTCATTTCACACACTAGGAAGGTTATGCTCAAAACATTTCAAACTAGACTTCAGCAGTATGTAAACCAAGAGCTACCATACGTATACACTGGATTTAGAAAAGGCAGAGGAAACAGAGATCAAATTCCTCACATTTGTTGGATAATCAACCAAGAAAGAACATTCAAAAACTAATTTACTTTGGCTTCAGTGACTATGCTAAAGCTTTTGACTGTATGAATCACAACAAACTGTTGTAAAGTTCTTAAAGAGACAGGAATACTAGACCCCCTTCCTTGTTTCCTGAGAAACCTATATGCAGGGCAAAAAGTAACAGTTAAAACCTTACATGGAACAACTGACTGGTTCAACATTGGGAAAGGAGTACATCAAGAGTGTATACCGTCACCCTACTTCATTTAACTTCTGTGCAGAGTACATCCTATGAAATGCCAGCTGAGTGAATCACAAGCTGAATCAAGATGAAAGCAGAGAGTGAAAATGCAGGTTTAAAACTCAGCCTTAAAAGCACTAATATCATGGCATCTGGTCTCATTATTTCATGGCAGATAGATAGGAAGAAAATGGAAGCAGTAACAAATTTTTTCTTGGACTCCAAAATGACTGTGAAACATGACCGCAGCCATGAAATTAAAAGATGCTTAATCCTTGGAAAGAAAGCTGTGGCAAACTTACTGTATTAAGCAATGGAGACATCACTTTACTGAGAAAGATGAATATAGTCAAAGCTACAGTTTTTCCAATGGTTGTATATGGATGGGAGAGTTGGACCATAAAGAAGACTGAGCACCTAAGAATTGATTCTTTCAAATTGTGGTGCTAGACTCTTGTAAGTCCCCCGGACAGCAAGGAAAATCAAATCAGTCAATCCTAAACGAAATCAACCTTGAATATTCATAAAAGTTACTGAAGCTGAAGTTCCAATACTTTGGTCACATGATGAGAAGTGCTAACTCATCGAAAAAGACCCTGATTCTGGGAAATATTGAAGGCAAAAGGAGAAGCCAGCAGCAGAGGAAGAGATGGTAAGATAGCATCACCAACTCAATGGTCATGAATTTGAGCAAACTCCAGGTGATAGTGGAGGACAGAGGAGGCTGGTGTGCTGTAGTCCATAAAGTTGCAAAGAGTCAGACACACTTAGTGACCAAACATCAACAGGAATTACTAATAAAATTAAGAAAAAAGAATGAACATTTATATGTACATGTGCATATGTATGCAATGACATATACAGTGTATTTTATAGATTATTGTATACCATAATATTTAACTTGTATAAATCAACATGTTTATTTAATAAATCTAAAAAAATGGAAGAGAATAAAATAAATATAATGAGACCTATTTGACTATGAACAATTTGGCCCCCCTTTTACTACCTCCAAATTTTGGGAGAGAACCTATATGCAGGGCAAAAGTGACAGTTAAAACCTTACATGGAACAACTGACTGGTTCAACATTGGGAAAGGAGTACATCAAGAGTGTATACCGTCACCCTACTTCATTTAACTTCTGTGCAGAGTACATCCTATGAAATGCCAGCTGAGTGAATCACAAGCTGAATCAAGATGAAAGCAGAGAGTGAAAATGCAGGTTTAAAACTCAGCCTTAAAAGCACTAATATCATGGCATCTGGTCTCATTATTTCATGGCAGATAGATAGGAAGAAAATGGAAGCAGTAACAAATTTTTTCTTGGACTCCAAAATGACTGTGAAACATGACCGCAGCCATGAAATTAAAAGATGCTTAATCCTTGGAAAGAAAGCTGTGGCAAACTTACTGTATTAAGCAATGGAGACATCACTTTACTGAGAAAGATGAATATAGTCAAAGCTACAGTTTTTCCAATGGTTGTATATGGATGGGAGAGTTGGACCATAAAGAAGACTGAGCACCTAAGAATTGATTCTTTCAAATTGTGGTGCTAGACTCTTGTAAGTCCCCCGGACAGCAAGGAAAATCAAATCAGTCAATCCTAAACGAAATCAACCTTGAATATTCATAAAAGTTACTGAAGCTGAAGTTCCAATACTTTGGTCACATGATGAGAAGTGCTAACTCATCGAAAAAGACCCTGATTCTGGGAAATATTGAAGGCAAAAGGAGAAGCCAGCAGCAGAGGAAGAGATGGTAAGATAGCATCACCAACTCAATGGTCATGAATTTGAGCAAACTCCAGGTGATAGTGGAGGACAGAGGAGGCTGGTGTGCTGTAGTCCATAAAGTTGCAAAGAGTCAGACACACTTAGTGACCAAACATCAACAGGAATTACTAATAAAATTAAGAAAAAAGAATGAACATTTATATGTACATGTGCATATGTATGCAATGACATATACAGTGTATTTTATAGATTATTGTATACCATAATATTTAACTTGTATAAATCAACATGTTTATTTAATAAATCTAAAAAAATGGAAGAGAATAAAATAAATATAATGAGACCTATTTGACCCTGAACAATTTGGCTTTTACTACCTCATCAAATTGCTACATACAACTCCTTTAAAATTAAATTCTAAACAAATTGTTCTAATTTTGTTGCACAATATTATTAAAGTCTAGTTCCAAAAGGTAACATGAAAGACAATTCTGGTAAAAACAAATGAACAAAGAAAAATCTTAGGTTCATTTACTCGCTGACATGAAGATGACAGTATGAAAGGAATTATGACTGTTTTGGTAAGAAAGAATTACAGAATTCTCTTTCTAGGGTATTAAATGATTTTAGTGTGGGCTCTTGCATGTAAGATTATTCTGTCCTGTATGCTGCCAAGAAACAAGGCTGATTCATGAAGTGATTATCTGAATAATTCTTATTTACAAAGTGAAAGGGATGGAGCGAGGCCAGTGGTATCATTGTTAAAGGGGCTAGAAAAAATGTTTTCTGGTGATATCTGTAGTGGCATAGTTTCTTACATTCCTCCTACCTCTAATGTGATTTGAGAATGAAAACAGGCTTCCCTCATGGCTCAGCAGTAAAGAATCCACCTGTCAATGCAGGAAACATGGATTTGATCCCTGACAGAGGAAGGTTCCACATGCTGCAGAGTAACTAAGCAGATGTGCCACAATTACTGAGCCTGTGCTGTAGTTCCCAGAAGCCACACACTGATCCCACATGCTGCAAATACTGAAGCCTGGGAGCCCTAGAGGCCATGGTCCACTACAAGAGAAACCATCACAATGAGAAGCCCATGCAACATAACTAAAGACTAGCCCCCTACTCACCACAATTGGAGAAAAGCCTGAACATGAGTGAAGATCCAGCACAGCCAAAAATAAATAACTTAATTAACTCAGTTATTTAAGAATAAAAGACAATGAATTGAGTGGGTTTTTTTTTTCCTGATGTTAAGGTTATATGAAGTTGTTTACATCTATATGTAACATTACAGCCTAGGTCTTAGCTGCCCACTTCCAAGGTCAGGCTTTATGTTTTTCTTCTTGTTCTCCTTATCTATAATAACTATTTGATGAAGTATTGTATACAAATCTGGTCTAGTATAGTAACATATTTAGTAGTATATAATTCTTGAATTATTAGCAAATCAAATTACAATCAGAATTTCAGTTCCCAAATTTTCCCCTTCATAAGCTAGTTTGTATTCAATTTGAATTTTAAAATGCTAAAACCACTAGCACTACATGAGAGTGAAAGGAAAACTGTATTTCATATTACCACTCAATGAGAAATATTAAAAATCAAAATGTTCTAATTTTGTTGCACAATATTATTAAAGTCTAGTTCCAAAAGGTAACATGAAAGACAATTCTGGTAAAAACAAATGAACAAAGAAAAATCTTAGGTTCATTTACTCGCTGACATGAAGATGACAGTATGAAAGGAATTATGACTGTTTTGGTAAGAAAGAATTACAGAATTCTCTTTCTAGGGTATTAAATGATTTTAGTGTGGGCTCTTGCATGTAAGATTATTCTGTCCTGTATGCTGCCAAGAAACAAGGCTGATTCATGAAGTGATTATCTGAATAATTCTTATTTACAAAGTGAAAGGGATGGAGCGAGGCCAGTGGTATCATTGTTAAAGGGGCTAGAAAAAATGTTTTCTGGTGATATCTGTAGTGGCATAGTTTCTTACATTCCTCCTACCTCTAATGTGATTTGAGAATGAAAACAGGCTTCCCTCATGGCTCAGCAGTAAAGAATCCACCTGTCAATGCAGGAAACATGGATTTGATCCCTGACAGAGGAAGGTTCCACATGCTGCAGAGTAACTAAGCAGATGTGCCACAATTACTGAGCCTGTGCTGTAGTTCCCAGAAGCCACACACTGATCCCACATGCTGCAAATACTGAAGCCTGGGAGCCCTAGAGGCCATGGTCCACTACAAGAGAAACCATCACAATGAGAAGCCCATGCAACATAACTAAAGACTAGCCCCCTACTCACCACAATTGGAGAAAAGCCTGAACATGAGTGAAGATCCAGCACAGCCAAAAATAAATAACTTAATTAACTCAGTTATTTAAGAATAAAAGACAATGAATTGAGTGGGTTTTTTTTTTCCTGATGTTAAGGTTATATGAAGTTGTTTACATCTATATGTAACATTACAGCCTAGGTCTTAGCTGCCCACTTCCAAGGTCAGGCTTTATGTTTTTCTTCTTGTTCTCCTTATCTATAATAACTATTTGATGAAGTATTGTATACAAATCTGGTCTAGTATAGTAACATATTTAGTAGTATATAATTCTTGAATTATTAGCAAATCAAATTACAATCAGAATTTCAGTTCCCAAATTTTCCCCTTCATAAGCTAGTTTGTATTCAATTTGAATTTTAAAATGCTAAAACCACTAGCACTACATGAGAGTGAAAGGAAAACTGTATTTCATATTACCACTCAATGAGAAATATTAAAAATCAAAATATCACATTTATGGTGATTCTTTTTTTCAGATATAGGTCAATATTTTCAACTGTGACATAAAATACTGATGATAAATCTGGTCAATAAGATATTTTTGACCAAGGTCAGGAAAAAAAAAATTCATTGAAAAGTCTGTTGTCTATGTTTGCATCTCTATTCCTGCCCTTCTAAGAGTTTCATCCATACCATATTTCTAGATTCCATATATATGCATTAATATACAATATTTGTTTTTCTCTTTCTGACTGACTTTGTGGCTTCCCCAGTAGCTCAGCAGAAAAAATGCTCCTGCAGTGCAGGAGCCCCAGGACACCTGGGTTTGATCCCTAGGTTGGGAAGATCCCCTGAAGGCAACCCATTCCCCATATCCCTTGAATGGCAACCCACTTTAGTAGTCTTGCCTGGAGAAACCGATGGATGAAGGACTACAGTCCACAGGGTCACAAAGTCAGACATGACTGAAGTGACTTAGCATGCACGACTTACTTCATTTCTGATTAACAGGCTCTAGGTTCATCGATTTCACTAGAATTAACTCACATCCATTCCTTTTTATGACTGACTATTGTTCCATTTTATGTGTGTACCACAACATCCTTATCCATTCATCTGCTGATGGACACTGAGTTCTTTCCATATCATGAAGTGAAAGTTGCTCAGTTGTGCCAACTTTTAGGAACCCCATGGACTATAGCTTACTAGGCTCCTCTGTCCACTGACCTTTCCATTCAAGAATACAAGAACTGATGGTTGAAAAGACATTACCTAGATAAAACAGAAGTAGTATTGCTATGAAGAGGGATGCAATATTTTAAAAGAACTAAAAAATCACAGGCCACTAGGCTAAAATGTAAAAAGTAGAGAAAATAGTAAAATATGAGTTTTGAAGATTAACTAGCACTACTTTGGAGGCCATGTTAAGGAACTACGGGGATGATCTATTTTGAAGAGGTAGTACATAATCCAATTTTTATTTAATAACAATATACTCAGTAAAGATGGAGATAAATGATCAGAAGAGGTCAAAATAATGGAGATTATTTTGAAGAATCAGAAGTACTGTTAAGAAGTGGCAGTAGTGAAAAATCATTAAAGATTAGATAAAATATATATAAAAGATATATAAAAAGACGTTAGGGAAGTAGGATTTTTCAGGAAGAATTAGTTTATTGCACGCTGTACAGATGAACGACTGTGACTAATATCAACATCACCAAAAGGGAACAATTTGGGGTAAGAACAATAGATAGATTATGTTTCGTAAACAGCAAGTGCAAGATACTATTGAGACTTGTAAGTAGAGTGAAAATATCAAAATAGTGATTGGACATATGGATAAAAATAAGCATAAATCTGAGAGTGGTACAAATTAGAGAATCATTGTCATATAGTAACTGAAATTAGACCAAAGAATCAGACATGACTTAGCAACTAAACAACTGAGATCAGAGACGTGGATGAGGCTGCCTAGGGTACGACTCTAAAGAGTACAAGAAACAGAAGAGGGTCATCCACCATTTGCTAACAACAAAGTAGAAGGATAGAAGTGGTCACCCTGATAAAATAGGATAGAAACAGAAAGCCTAGGAGGAATGAAAGCACACATACACGAAAGAAAAAATCACTTAAGGCCAATATTTACCTAATAAAGAAACTGAGAATGTAACGGGGAAAAGGGGTCGCAACTGATAGACCTGGGAAATGTTAATACCCAGGTCTCTCACGTCTTGCTCCTCTCCTAGATTTTTCATCATTGTGTATACAGTGTTACTGAGTATCTCTTAAGTAGATATTGATTCATGTTTTTACAATTCATCGGTTTTCCAGCCCATATCCACAAAAGTAATCATATAATCTCTTCTTTTGACATTTGTGACAAGATGGTATTAAAGGCTGATTACAGTATATATATCTTAAAGTCATAATATGATTTTGCACTGTTTTAAACAACACTGACTCAGAGAAAAAATGTCCTTATTCTTTGCAAAAATACATCTTACATGCCAATTTCACTTCTATAGATATTTTTCAATGAAAAAACAATGCTTATCAGTGTTATGAAAAATGAAGAGAAAATAATGAACAAATCAAGAATATAAGCTGATAATCATCTAAATTATTTTTATAGAAAAGTGAAATAAATAAATGGGTTTCCCTGTGGCTCATATAGTAAAGAATCTGCCTGCAATGAAGTTGACCAGAGTTCATTGCCTGGGTTAGGAAGATCCCTTGGAGAAGGAAATGGCTACTCGCTCTAGTTCTTGCCTAGAGAATTCCATGGACAGAGGATTTTTGGTGGTTTACAGTTCATGGAGTCACAAAAGTCTTGGACATGACTGACTAACACTTAAACTTTTACTGAGGAAAACAAAGATTTTATGTATAAGGACAATAATAACAGAACATTTTCAAATTTCTATGAATTAAGATACTTTAAACAACTCAATATTTTTTTCAGTATTATCATGACAAAGATAAATCAAGAAAGAAGTTACAAGCCTAAAAAATGAAATGAGGTCACTAAAGACAGAAAAACACTGAAATATTAAATGAATATTTTTAATATATTTATAAAAAGCATTGACTGAATTGTTTCCTCTTTTACTAACTTGCCCATGGTCTGTTAAATGGAAGATCCCATGCCTTCAGTAGGTATGATAATGAAACTTTGAATCAGTATAATTATTTTTCAATCGTATTTCACTACATATATTCCCCATTAGAAGTGTAAAAGTTAAAATGCAAACACAGGCTTTGCATAGCCTCAGTCACTCAGGCTGTCAATGTAGGTAATGTGGTTTTAGTAGTTAATCTGTCATCTATGGAGCAGGCTAATGGTACCCCAAAACATTACCTATAACTTAATTTCAACTGTATTACTAGATCACCTTACATGGCAAGAAGGGGGTTTGAAGATGTAAATTTTGTTAAGGATCTTTGAGAGAAAGCCTAGATTATCCAGGTGGGCATAATCTAATCACAGAAATCCGATAATTCTGAAAACTATGCCTTGCTGTAATAATAGAGAAATATGGAATTGGAAGAAAGACAGATACATGTTGAAAAGCTTGCCCTGCTATTGGTAGTTATGAATATGAGCTAAGGAACCAGGTAGTTTCCAGAATCTGGAAATAGTCCTTAGTCTACAGTCAGAGAGAAAATGAAGATCTCAGCCCTATACTTTCAAGAACTGAATTCTCCCCAAACCCAAATGAGTAAGGAAACAGATCATCTCCTTTTGTGTACAGAAAAGAAAGCAAGCTAATGTTGCTTGGTTTTAGCCTAATGAGACCCTATCTCACTGATCACTGAACCTAGTATAGGCAAGGTGCAAGCTAGTAAGCAGATAAGAAACTGGAAGATGTGAGAAAGGCATATGAACTCATTCTGTATTCATAGCAGCAGGGAGACATGCTTTATCTATTCTGGCTGGTACAGCAGCAACATTCACAACGCTACACAACTCAACTGCAGGAACTTTTCATGGGTTCCTTATATTTGGTCAGGATGCATGTGCACAGTGTTATAAATTCTCTCAGCTGTTACATACCCATGAAAAGTGATTATTTGCAAGCCATGGGGCCAGAGCAAATGGAAATGGAATGAGAGAGCAACTCTCCTCCTGGCCAATTGCTTTTTTCCTAGAGACACATTTCAGAATTCTGACCTACAGAACAGTACAATAATAAATCTGTTTTAAAGCACCGAATTTTGGTAATTTGTTATAGCAGCAATAAAGTAACCTAATATGTAGTTTTAGTACTAGTATTTTATTTATTAAGAAATAGAGAACATCAAATACAAAATGATAAATGGAAATCAGTATAATTATTTTTCAATCGTATTTCACTACATATATTCCCCATTAGAAGTGTAAAAGTTAAAATGCAAACACAGGCTTTGCATAGCCTCAGTCACTCAGGCTGTCAATGTAGGTAATGTGGTTTTAGTAGTTAATCTGTCATCTATGGAGCAGGCTAATGGTACCCCAAAACATTACCTATAACTTAATTTCAACTGTATTACTAGATCACCTTACATGGCAAGAAGGGGGTTTGAAGATGTAAATTTTGTTAAGGATCTTTGAGAGAAAGCCTAGATTATCCAGGTGGGCATAATCTAATCACAGAAATCCGATAATTCTGAAAACTATGCCTTGCTGTAATAATAGAGAAATATGGAATTGGAAGAAAGACAGATACATGTTGAAAAGCTTGCCCTGCTATTGGTAGTTATGAATATGAGCTAAGGAACCAGGTAGTTTCCAGAATCTGGAAATAGTCCTTAGTCTACAGTCAGAGAGAAAATGAAGATCTCAGCCCTATACTTTCAAGAACTGAATTCTCCCCAAACCCAAATGAGTAAGGAAACAGATCATCTCCTTTTGTGTACAGAAAAGAAAGCAAGCTAATGTTGCTTGGTTTTAGCCTAATGAGACCCTATCTCACTGATCACTGAACCTAGTATAGGCAAGGTGCAAGCTAGTAAGCAGATAAGAAACTGGAAGATGTGAGAAAGGCATATGAACTCATTCTGTATTCATAGCAGCAGGGAGACATGCTTTATCTATTCTGGCTGGTACAGCAGCAACATTCACAACGCTACACAACTCAACTGCAGGAACTTTTCATGGGTTCCTTATATTTGGTCAGGATGCATGTGCACAGTGTTATAAATTCTCTCAGCTGTTACATACCCATGAAAAGTGATTATTTGCAAGCCATGGGGCCAGAGCAAATGGAAATGGAATGAGAGAGCAACTCTCCTCCTGGCCAATTGCTTTTTTCCTAGAGACACATTTCAGAATTCTGACCTACAGAACAGTACAATAATAAATCTGTTTTTAAAGCACCGAATTTTGGTAATTTGTTATAGCAGCAATAAAATAACCTAATATGTAGTTTTAGTACTAGTATTTTATTTATTAAGAAATAGAGAACATCAAATACAAAATGATAGAAAATGAGGAACATACAGAATGTTTAGGAAAGGATAAAAAACTCAACCCTACGGGCTTCCCTGGTGGTCCGCTGGGTAAAGAGTCCACATTACAGTGCACGGGGCATGGGTTTTATCCCTGACCTGGGAAGATCCCATGTGCCACGGAGTGGCTGGACCATTGTGTCCAATTGCACCAGCAGTCTGGAGTGCATGCACCCAGAGTCAGTGCTCTGCAACAAGAGAGGCCACTGCAATGGGAGGCCCACGCAGGCTGAAGAATAAAGATGAATGAAAATAAAGAAATAAAACCAATAAAAGAGGTCAAAATTTTAAAAACAACAACAACAACAACAACAACCTTACCCCTAATTCCACCACTCAATGTCCAGCACTCAATGCATTGGTAGGGAAATTCTTTTCCACTGTTCTATGGAAAAATCCAGCCATAGGGAAAAGGATAGCTTAAAACTCTCTCTGTCTCTGTTGCTTTATCTGACACACATTCACATCGACATAGCAACAGACACAACACAAATATGAATTGTTTTTTTTAACATTGTGTATATTGTGAACTAGGCCATGGATTTGTAATAGAATAAGAATGTAAAACATTTGAAAAGTAGTTGTAAGTATGATAGGACATGTAAAGAAAACTATCTCCAACATTGTGAAAGATTTCAAGAGGAATTAAGCTGCTATGTGTGAAGAATTGTATTAAGTCACTTTGGTTGTGTCTGACTCTTTGTGACCCTTTGGACTATAACCTGCCATGGTCTTCTGTCCATGGGATCCTCCAGACAAGAACACCAGAATGAGTTGCTATTTCCTCCCTCAGGGAATCTCCCCAACCAAGGGAACTGAACCTACATCTCTTAACATCTACTGCATTGGAAGGAGGGTTCCTTCCCATTGGATTCACCTAAGAAGCCCATGTGAAGGAGGAGTACGAAAAACCTGTAAGCAGAGGAATCAGAATCTGCAAAGCCCTAGAATGAGAAATAATACAACAACCCAATAAAATGGGAAAAGGACATTATGGAAGTTCCCATGTAGTTGCAGAGCTGTATTGTGGAAGTCCATGCTTTGGTAAAGGATGTTGAACTCTATCTTAAGGACCATGAGATTCATTGACTAGTACGTTGGGTTATTTCAATGTATTTTAAATATAGATGCTAGTCATACTATGTAGAACACTGAACAGTAGAATGAAAAGACCTCTGAAGGTTTGTAGCCCTACAGATGAGAAGTGTGGTAGCTTATATAAGATCCTGGCAATAGTGGGAATATTTAGCATTTACACTCTAGGTAAGTTGTGAAGTGAATGGAATAAAAGTAAAATGAAAGGAGTAAACAGGACATGGAATGATCAGTGGAGGTGCCATAGCTACAAAAAACAGCTGTAATAAACCCATAACATATATTTTTGAAAAGATTTTTCCTTTATTATTGAAATGCCAGAATTTTATTAGCACATTTCAAGTTTATGTTTATTAATTTAACCTGCTCTGCAATAACTCTTCTGGTAAACTGAGCTAGATCTTCTGATGTTTCTCCCACAGCTCATGAATTGTTATTATTATCTTTTGGAGGGAGCACTTCTATTGGTCTTTCATTTATCTATTTTCATCCATCTTTGTTCTTTGGCCTGTGTGGGACTCTCATTGCAGTGGCCTCTGTCGTTGCAGAGCACCAGCTCTGGGCGCTTGTGCTCCAGAGCTCAGGCTCGTAGTTGGACACATTGGTCCAGCCACTCTGCAGCACGTGGGATCTTCCCAGGCCAGGCATCGGTGCCTTACACTGCAAGGTGGTGTCCTTACCCTAGTTGTAAGTATGATAGGACATGTAAAGAAAACTATCTCCAACATTGTGAAAGATTTCAAGAGGAATTAAGCTGCTATGTGTGAAGAATTGTATTAAGTCACTTTGGTTGTGTCTGACTCTTTGTGACCCTTTGGACTATAACCTGCCATGGTCTTCTGTCCATGGGATCCTCCAGACAAGAACACCAGAATGAGTTGCTATTTCCTCCCTCAGGAATCTCCCCAACCAAGGGAACTGAACCTACATCTCTTAACATCTACTGCATTGGAAGGAGGGTTCCTTCCCATTGGATTCACCTAAGAAGCCCATGTGAAGGAGGAGTACGAAAAACCTGTAAGCAGAGGAATCAGAATCTGCAAAGCCCTAGAATGAGAAATAATACAACAACCCAATAAAATGGGAAAAGGACATTATGGAAGTTCCCATGTAGTTGCAGAGCTGTATTGTGGAAGTCCATGCTTTGGTAAAGGATGTTGAACTCTATCTTAAGGACCATGAGATTCATTGACTAGTACGTTGGGTTATTTCAATGTATTTTAAATATAGATGCTAGTCATACTATGTAGAACACTGAACAGTAGAATGAAAAGACCTCTGAAGGTTTGTAGCCCTACAGATGAGAAGTGTGGTAGCTTATATAAGATCCTGGCAATAGTGGGAATATTTAGCATTTACACTCTAGGTAAGTTGTGAAGTGAATGGAATAAAAGTAAAATGAAAGGAGTAAACAGGACATGGAATGATCAGTGGAGGTGCCATAGCTACAAAAAACAGCTGTAATAAACCCATAACATATATTTTTGAAAAGATTTTTCCTTTATTATTGAAATGCCAGAATTTTATTAGCACATTTCAAGTTTATGTTTATTAATTTAACCTGCTCTGCAATAACTCTTCTGGTAAACTGAGCTAGATCTTCTGATGTTTCTCCCACAGCTCATGAATTGTTATTATTATCTTTTGGAGGGAGCACTTCTATTGGTCTTTCATTTATCTATTTTCATCCATCTTTGTTCTTTGGCCTGTGTGGGACTCTCATTGCAGTGGCCTCTGTCGTTGCAGAGCACCAGCTCTGGGCGCTTGTGCTCCAGAGCTCAGGCTCGGTAGTTGGACACATTGGTCCAGCCACTCTGCAGCACGTGGGATCTTCCCAGGCCAGGCATCGGTGCCCCTTACACTGCAATGTGGTGTCCTTACCCACCAAACCACCAGGGAAGCCCAAACTGTTATTATTGTTTATCTTTGTTTTTTTGCTTTTATTAATTTCACCCTAGGTCCTTTTTTTAGAAAGATCCCTCATCTGTATATTATCTGTTCTGTTTCTATCATCATCTCTATCTTCATTTTTTATTTCTTCTACATTCTGAAAATTTGTCTCGACTTAACTGATCCTATTTTCCACAGCATTAACAGCATAATGTACTATTTCTCATTAATTCATAATCTTATAATCTAAATTTCTATGCCTTATTATCTTTCCCAAATTTTTATTTGCTAGAAATAATGGGTTTTGAATTGCTATTGAAGTCATAAACCATTGAATCATGCTAGATGAATATTTTTGTAAACTATTCTTTTTTTCTATTTTCATGATATTTTCTTTGTATTGAAAATATTACCAAATGTTCATAATTTATTTTTTGATTGTAAGTGCATTTAATCTATCATCTCTTAAGGAAGACAGTCCATCTAGTATAAAGTTTTGTTTTTCTTCAAAAAGCTTTATTGTTTGCATTTGTTATAAGGTTTGGAAGATGTGTCCAGAGTGGTGAAAAAGAAGACTAGTAGCTTCAGAGAGGAACTTTAGATAGAACCCTGACATTAGGAAGTCTCCTTAAAGGACAATGGGATTTAGTGCCTCTTAGTCATGTTTGAGGATAGGCCTATCTAAGCGATATTCATTCAACCCAGTCTGAGGATCAGCCAGTTTGTAGAGTTTGTTCAGGTTGTCAACCATCTTCTCATTGAGTTTTACCTCCTCATCTAGGAAGTAGCTCTCCAGGAAATCACAGAGGTGAGGGTTCTATACAGGCAGAAACCAGGTCATGCAGATCTAAAAGGACCTGGTTCAGGTTCTTCTCCATAAGAAAGATGGTTTCTGTAGCATTCCATAGCCTACTCATCTTGAGATGACTTTGCACAACCTGGAAGAGAGTGTGGCCACCACACTGGTTTTGTATTTTCAAGAGAAGTTTGGCACCCTTGTGCTTCTCCTAAACCAATTCATGGAAAAAGGGGCCCACTCCCTCCAGGGCCACATTTTCATGGTCAAAATAGAAACCCATAGAAAGATCAGCCTAAGAGGCTCTCAGATTCATGCTGGCTAGGTGGTTAATAGAGGTATCCATCTCCCTGGAATAATTCTAATGAATCTGGGAAGTCACGGTTGATTGGTAATATGGAGTTAGAATTAAAAAATTGAGTCGGCTGGTCCTGAAGATTGAGGACAGCTGAGTAACTGATTCCAAAGGCTGCAATTGGAAAAAAGTTTGGAGGGTGGTCTAAGACTGGAGAAAGGGGTTTCTCTGGGTCTGTTCCATATAAGCACTGTTGAAGCAAGAGACAAATCATAATCTTATAATCTAAATTTCTATGCCTTATTATCTTTCCCAAATTTTTATTTGCTAGAAATAATGGGTTTTGAATTGCTATTGAAGTCATAAACCATTGAATCATGCTAGATGAATATTTTTGTAAACTATTCTTTTTTTCTATTTTCATGATATTTTCTTTGTATTGAAAATATTACCAAATGTTCATAATTTATTTTTTGATTGTAAGTGCATTTAATCTATCATCTCTTAAGGAAGACAGTCCATCTAGTATAAAGTTTTGTTTTTCTTCAAAAAGCTTTATTGTTTGCATTTGTTATAAGGTTTGGAAGATGTGTCCAGAGTGGTGAAAAAGAAGACTAGTAGCTTCAGAGAGGAACTTTAGATAGAACCCTGACATTAGGAAGTCTCCTTAAAGGACAATGGGATTTAGTGCCTCTTAGTCATGTTTGAGGATAGGCCTATCTAAGCGATATTCATTCAACCCAGTCTGAGGATCAGCCAGTTTGTAGAGTTTGTTCAGGTTGTCAACCATCTTCTCATTGAGTTTTACCTCCTCATCTAGGAAGTAGCTCTCCAGGAAATCACAGAGGTGAGGGTTCTATACAGGCAGAAACCAGGTCATGCAGATCTAAAAGGACCTGGTTCAGGTTCTTCTCCATAAGAAAGATGGTTTCTGTAGCATTCCATAGCCTACTCATCTTGAGATGACTTTGCACAACCTGGAAGAGAGTGTGGCCACCACACTGGTTTTGTATTTTCAAGAGAAGTTTGGCACCCTTGTGCTTCTCCTAAACCAATTCATGGAAAAAGGGGCCCACTCCCTCCAGGGCCACATTTTCATGGTCAAAATAGAAACCCATAGAAAGATCAGCCTAAGAGGCTCTCAGATTCATGCTGGCTAGGTGGTTAATAGAGGTATCCATCTCCCTGGAATAATTCTAATGAATCTGGGAAGTCACGGTTGATTGGTAATATGGAGTTAGAATTAAAAAATTGAGTCGGCTGGTCCTGAAGATTGAGGACAGCTGAGTAACTGATTCCAAAGGCTGCAATTGGAAAAAAGTTTGGAGGGTGGTCTAAGACTGGAGAAAGGGGTTTCTCTGGGTCTGTTCCATATAAGCACTGTTGAAGCAAGAGACAAATCCACAGGACTGCCGAGCACACTGCCTTCTATAAATTTTTGATGAGGGATAGAGTGCTGGACTGGATGAGGGATAGAGAGCTGGACTGGATGAATCACAGGCTGGAATCAAGATTGTCAGGAGATATATGAACAACCTCATATATGCAGATGATATGGCAAAAAAGTGAAGAATAACTAAAGAGCCCCTTGATGAGGGAGAAAGAGGAGAGTGAAAAAGCAGGCCTAAAATTCAACATTCAAAAAACTAAGATAATGGTGTATCAGGGCCATCACTTTATGGCAGATAGAAGAGGGAGAAGTGGAAACAGTGGTAGATTTTATTTTCTTGGGCTCCAAAATAACTATGGATGGTGACGGCAGAGGTGAAATTAAAAGATACTTGCTCCTTGGAAGAAAAGCTATGATAAGCCTAGACAACATATTAAAAAGCAGAATCATTTGTCAATGAAGTCCATCTAGCAAAAACTATCGTTTTTCCCGTAGTCAGGCAAGGCATGTGAGAATTGGACTATAAAGAAAAATGAGCAATGAAAAATTGATTCCTTTGAATTATGCCAGATGGTAGGAGTAAATTCACTGTGGAGGTGGGAAGGCAACCAGAACTTTGGAATTTCTTACCCATTTTATCATTTTTCTCCTATTTCCTGGTTATATCTGGGCAGTTTTCTCCCCACCCCCTACCTTTTCTTTTTTGGGTTTTGCCTTATGCATGTATGAACTATATCTGAGGCTGTTGCTAAGACAGCTTGAGTAGTACAAATAACTTATTATCAATGTTCAAGATATGCCACTAGGGTCTAACTTGGTTATAGATTCAATAGTTCCTTATGTTGAGAAAGACATATTTTCTGTTGAAAACTCAAAGCAAATCTCTTGTTGCCTTCTACCAGTCTTATTCTAGAAATATTTATTTTTCTTTTTATTTAATTGTATATAATTTTCATTAAATTATAACTATTTTTATTTATTTATTATTTTATTTATTTATTTATAACTGTTATTCTATAAAATAAATTATATAAATAAAACTAAATAAAAATACACTGGTTATCCAAATATTCTTTATTAAATATTTCAAATATTATTATCAATTTTAATATCATTTGTATTAAAATCAAAAATATTGCCAGTATGTTACTCAAGAGCTTTTTGTACATAGTCTTTTTGAACTATGTATAAATAACATTTTCATTCCATATGAGGAAAAGTACAGGATTTGTACTGGTGGGATTTAATAAATAATAGATGCCGTAAGTATAGGATAATGAATTAGAAATGGATATCTATTTTTGGATTTTTTTGTTTGTATTTCCATTTTTCTATCATCACACAAGTACTCACATTCTAAAATTATTTTAGCTGGATTTAGCCCCACCTTGGCCAATCTGTTCTTACGTGAAGCCATACCTAAAAAAAAGATAATGGTGTATCAGGGCCATCACTTTATGGCAGATAGAAGAGGGAGAAGTGGAAACAGTGGTAGATTTTATTTTCTTGGGCTCCAAAATAACTATGGATGGTGACGGCAGAGGTGAAATTAAAAGATACTTGCTCCTTGGAAGAAAAGCTATGATAAGCCTAGACAACATATTAAAAAGCAGAATCATTTGTCAATGAAGTCCATCTAGCAAAAACTATCGTTTTTCCCGTAGTCAGGCAAGGCATGTGAGAATTGGACTATAAAGAAAAATGAGCAATGAAAAATTGATTCCTTTGAATTATGCCAGATGGTAGGAGTAAATTCACTGTGGAGGTGGGAAGGCAACCAGAACTTTGGAATTTCTTACCCATTTTATCATTTTTCTCCTATTTCCTGGTTATATCTGGGCAGTTTTCTCCCCACCCCCTACCTTTTCTTTTTGGTTCTGCCTTATGCATGTATGAACTATATCTGAGGCTGTTGCTAAGACAGCTTGAGTAGTACAAATAACTTATTATCAATGTTCAAGATATGCCACTAGGGTCTAACTTGGTTATAGATTCAATAGTTCCTTATGTTGAGAAAGACATATTTTCTGTTGAAAACTCAAAGCAAATCTCTTGTTGCCTTCTACCAGTCTTATTCTAGAAATATTTATTTTTCTTTTTATTTAATTGTATATAATTTTCATTAAATTATAACTATTTTTATTTATTTATTATTTTATTTATTTATTTATAACTGTTATTCTATAAAATAAATTATATAAATAAAACTAAATAAAAATACACTGGTTATCCAAATATTCTTTATTAAATATTTCAAATATTATTATCAATTTTAATATCATTTGTATTAAAATCAAAAAATATTGCCAGTATGTTACTCAAGAGCTTTTTGTACATAGTCTTTTTTGAACTATGTATAAATAACACATTTTCATTCCATATGAGGAAAAGTACAGGATTTGTACTGGTGGGATTTAATAAATAATAGATGCCGTAAGTATAGGATAATGAATTAGAAATGGATATCTATTTTTGGATTTTTTTTTTGTTTGTATTTCCATTTTTCTATCATCACACAAGTACTCACATTCTAAAATTATTTTAGTGTTATAAAGGATTTCAATGTCTGGGAATGTAAAACTAGCCCCCACCTTGGCCAATCTGTTCTTACTGTGTGCCAGACACTAACTTTAAAAATAATATTCATAATAACTTTCTCAATTTTTTCCAAAAATAACTGTGTGGTTTCTGACTTTACTGTATTTACATATCAATTTGCAGAAAAACAACATATTTTAAACATTTACTGCTTCTTTCAAGAGACATTCTACATCTCCCATTTTAGAATTTATCTGTTAGGTATAGTTAAATTTTTATTATTTTTTAAAGGTCTTAGACAGATTTCTGGAATATTTCTATGTAGTTATTTTAATTTTTTTTTTTTTTTTGGCCACTTCTATTGGTCTTTCTTTCCATCTTTGTTCTTTGACCTGTATGGGCATGCCATCGCAGTGGCCTCTGTCACTGCAAGGCACCAGCTCTGAGCGCATGTGCTCCAGAGTTCTGGCTCGGTAATTGGACACATTGGTCCCGCCACTCTGCAGCACGTGGGATCTTCCCAGGCCAGGGATTGAACAGGCACCCCTTCCTTGCACTGCAAGGCGGTGTCTTTACCCACTGGACCACCAGGGAAGCCCTATTTTAATTTTAGTAAAGTTGATTCACTATATTTTCTAGCATTTATTTATCTGAAATTATATTTAGTAGCAAGTATAAGGGTTTACTTCTTCATATAATCTGTAAAAGTATTATATAACAGAAGTTACATTTGAACATAGTGATTTTTTAAAATATATGTTTGTCTTAGTTTTCTCCTCTCACAGCAATACTGAAAAACACACACAGTATTCTATTATCATATGCAACTTGCATATGTATTGAAAGAAAAGTGGTTGACTTGGAAACCATATTTACTTGTTACCAACAAATAATAGTGAAAAATAATATAACTTTGAAATGCTTTGTCCCTATTAAAATTGGGCCAACTCCTACTTTGTTATAAATGTTTTCAATAGAGTCTTATTTTTTAAATAAACATAAATATTTTAGTCAACATGGAGAAAAGGATGGGAGTGATTTTTCATAGGAGTTCATAAATAAAATATTTTTCAACTATAACAATGTACCAGAAATTAAAATAAATTTGTCTTAATTTATGGCAAACTAAGATACTTATTTTCCTCAAACAGTATTATGAGATCAAAATAGTACTGGCTTCATTTATGGATATAGGCTACACTTCAGAATTTTTCTCTTAATAAATGTATGAATGGATTAAGGAAAATATCACATTCCACCTAGCTTTGATTTCACATGGTACTGCAATACTAGCTACAAATCTGTTCAGTAGTGTTGACAGAATTGAAAATGTGTTTCTGATGTTTTACTTCTCTTCTGTTATAAACTATTTGAACAAGGTAATTCATCTTTAATATCCCCTTTGAGTTGTAAGGTTGTATTTCTATTTTGAAAAATTAATGTGCATTATGGACATATATTATTATGGAATTTGGGAGATTTTTAAGGTTTTACTTAGTGTTTACTTGTTAAATGAATTGTCTTGTATCTCCTATCCTAATAGGTTACCTTCTCTTCTATTCTCTATCAACTAAAAAATAATGAAAAGTTCATATTTGAAGTTGTTATTATTTGGTCACTAAGTCATGTCCAATTCTTCTGAGACCGTATAGACTATATTTCTTCAAGGTCCTCTGTCCATGGAATTTCCTAGGTACAAATACAAGAGTGAGTTGCCATTTCCTTCTCCAGGGTATCTTCCTAACCCAGGAGTGGAACTTGTGTCTCCTGCATTGCAGGTGAATTCTTTAGCACTGGGGCCATTTATAACAGAAGTTACATTTGAAAAAAAAATTAAGTGGATTTTTAAAATATATGTTTGTCTTAGTTTTCTCCTCTCACAGCAATACTGAAAAACACACACAGTATTCTATTATCATATGCAACTTGCATATGTATTGAAAGAAAAGTGGTTGACTTGGAAACCATATTTACTTGTTACCACCAAATAATAGTGACAAATAATATAACTTTGAAATGCTTTGTCCCTATTAAAATTCGGCCACCTCCTACTTTGTTATAAATGTTTTCAATAGAGTCTTATTTTTTAAATAAACATAAATATTTTAGTCAACATGGAGAAAAGGATGGGAGTGATTTTTCATAGGAGTTCATAAATAAAATATTTTTCAACTATAACAATGTACCAGAAATTAAAATAAATTTGTCTTAATTTATGGCAAACTAAGATACTTATTTTCCTCAAACAGTATTATGAGATCAAAATAGTACTGGCTTCATTTATGGATATAGGCTACACTTCAGAATTTTTCTCTTAATAAATGTATGAATGGATTAAGGAAAAATATCACATTCCACCTAGCTTTGATTTCACATGGTACTGCAATACTAGCTACAAATCTGTTCAGTAGTGTTGACAGAATTGAAAATGTGTTTCTGATGTTTTACTTCTCTTCTGTTATAAACTATTTGAACAAGGTAATTCATCTTTAATATCCCCTTTGAGTTGTAAGGTTGTATTTCTATTTTGAAAAATTAATGTGCATTATGGACATATATTATTATGGAATTTGGGAGATTTTTAAGGTTTTACTTAGTGTTTACTTGTTAAATGAATTGTCTTGTATCTCCTATCCTAATAGGTTACCTTCTCTTCTATTCTCTATCAACTAAAAAATAATGAAAAGTTCATATTTGAAGTTGTTATTATTTGGTCACTAAGTCATGTCCAATTCTTCTGAGACCGTATAGACTATATTTCTTCAAGGTCCTCTGTCCATGGAATTTCCTAGGTACAAATACAAGAGTGAGTTGCCATTTCCTTCTCCAGGGTATCTTCCTAACCCAGGAGTGGAACTTGTGTCTCCTGCATTGCAGGTGAATTCTTTAGCACTAAGCCAGGAGGGAAACCCTATTTAAAGTTACATAACAATGTAATAATAGCTTTAATTTGTTTAACAAATATTTTGTAGACGAGATAGTAACAAAGTCTCAAAATATTTTATTCAGTTTCATTATGTTCACTTTATGGGTGTCCTTGTTAAGTCAATGATAGAAACTGTTGGTACAGGAGACATGAGTTTGATCCCTGGGTCAGGAATATCCCTTAGAGAAGGAAATAGCAACCCAGTGTTCCAGTAATCCAGTATTCTTGCCTAGAAAACCCCATGGACAACGACGCTTGAGGGGCTACAGTCCATGGGATCACAAAAGAGTCAGACACGACTTAGCGACAATACAACAACAACATGAGAAACATGAGACTCAGCCAATCAATTGCCTCACCTAGTGAGTGACAGAGCCTGAATTTAAGTCCTATCTCCATTTTCATGATACAGTCTCTCTGCAGTGTTATATCTTTAATTCTTCATAGAGATGTGATAGGCTTACCCTTCCAGCCAGAATGTTTTAAAATTTGTGAAAACAATGCTTCTTAAATGTCAAGTGACTTTGCTTTATAGTTTCTGATATGTATATCTAGCCCCTTTGTCATTTATCAATTTCCTATAATATTCAAAGCAAGAAGTCAGAGAGGCATGTGCAATAAGCTTTGGAGAAGAACCCTTTGGTGCAGTCATTAAACCTGATATGAATGGAGTGTTAAAGTTATTTTATGACTTCTTTAGAAATGTATTTTGTTCTTTGGAAAGATAGAACTGCAGATGAATAGAATTCATCCATGCCTTCCTGCTGTGAATGTGTATTTGCATAAACAGATTCTCCTCTTGCAGAGCAGAAATGGGAAAGATCATTGTTTGAAGTCTTCTCAGCTTCTCTATCAACTAAAATAATGAAAAGTTCATATTTGAAGTTGTTATTATTTGGTCACTAAGTCATGTCCAATTCTTCTGAGACCGTATAGACTATATTTCTTCAAGGTCCTCTGTCCATGGAATTTCCTAGGTACAAATACAAGAGTGAGTTGCCATTTCCTTCTCCAGGGTATCTTCCTAACCCAGGAGTGGAACTTGTGTCTCCTGCATTGCAGGTGAATTCTTTAGCACTAAGCCAGGAGGGAAACCCTATTTAAAGTTACATAACAATGTAATAATAGCTTTAATTTGTTTAACAAATATTTTGTAGACGAGATAGTAACAAAGTCTCAAAATATTTTATTCAGTTTCATTATGTTCACTTTATGGGTGTCCTTGTTAAGTCAATGATAGAAACTGTTGGTACAGGAGACATGAGTTTGATCCCTGGGTCAGGAATATCCCTTAGAGAAGGAAATAGCAACCCAGTGTTCCAGTAATCCAGTATTCTTGCCTAGAAAACCCCATGGACAACGACGCTTGAGGGGCTACAGTCCATGGGATCACAAAAGAGTCAGACACGACTTAGCGACAATACAACAACAACATGAGAAACATGAGACTCAGCCAATCAATTGCCTCACCTAGTGAGTGACAGAGCCTGAATTTAAGTCCTATCTCCATTTTCATGATACAGTCTCTCTGCAGTGTTATATCTTTAATTCTTCATAGAGATGTGATAGGCTTACCCTTCCAGCCAGAATGTTTTAAAATTTGTGAAAACAATGCTTCTTAAATGTCAAGTGACTTTGCTTTATAGTTTCTGATATGTATATCTAGCCCCTTTGTCATTTATCAATTTCCTATAATATTCAAAGCAAGAAGTCAGAGAGGCATGTGCAATAAGCTTCGGAGAAGAACCCTTTGGTGCAGTCATTAAACCTGATATGAATGGAGTGTTAAAGTTATTTTATGACTTCTTTAGAAATGTATTTTGTTCTTTGGAAAGATAGAACTGCAGATGAATAGAATTCATCCATGCCTTCCTGCTGTGAATGTGTATTTGCATAAACAGATTCTCCTCTTGCAGAGCAGAAATGGGAAAGATCATTGTTTGAAGTCTTCTCAGCTTCTCTATCTTAACATAAGACCTAGGAAGCATATTTAAAGGGTGAACATCTGCAACAAATGTTTGCATGTACATTATTTTAAGTGTGTATATGTACATATATGTATTGAAGAAGATTTTGTTTTTTATTCCAGCAAAAGCAGCAGGAGATTCTAAAAACTTGGGTATTATGGAATAATTTATTCTAACTGACACTACAAGACTCAGGTTAATGCAAAAAGACTGTTTGCTCTAAGATCATTTAAGACATGTTTCTATATTTTAATACACACTTATCTATGGACACACAAGTCAACTTCCTTTATGTGTGATTGAGCTTGAAAGCTGCAGAGCTAATTCCAAAGTGAATACTCAAAAGTCTTGAGCATTAGCTTTCCTAATCAAATACATTTTCCAGTAACGGAACCTCCTGTGATTCTGCCCTTGTTTCTCAGTCCCACTAGAGTGCTTACCACACAAATATATTATTTTAGTTTAGGTTCACTTGCTTGCTCTGGTCGGGGATATATGCCCCCAAATTTTATTCTGTTGTTACCAGAGATGCCTTATATTTTCCATTAGTTTCTCAAAATGGAAAGTACCTAAGCTCTTCCACTGAAAAACAATTTCTGGGAGGTGAAATTCAGACATGCATGGAACAGTAAAAACAAATGAACCTTTCATCAAGTATTTAAATTGTCTATACCTGAATGGGTTTTATCTGGAAATTTTAGAACTCTTATAAGCTTGAATCAACCTTGCTTGTATTAACTCAGCACCATCCCAGTGAGGTTACAAATATGAGGGAATACATAGGGTAGAAACCAAATCAACATGTTTTCTTTACACTGCATGCTTACTTCATCTTGAGAAGCTGGGACATCCTTGCCTGAATGTTCTGGATACACTGAGAGTAAACTTGTTGGTGATATGCATCAGAGCCACAAAACAATTATGTTAATATCTTGACTTTTCCAAAAATCTGTGGTTCCATTGTAAAATAACATGATTGTCCTAAGGCATATTTGCTGAGATATAATTTCTATTTGTTTTTTTTCATAACTCTCCCACCTGTTACCCTCCTCCTACCACTCTTTTACAACTCTGTTTTTTTGTGCACCACAGCAGAAAACAGAACTGAATTTTGCAATAAAAAAGAAGATTTAAAAGGGTTTGGGAACATCTGCAACAAATGTTTGCATGTACATTATTTTAAGTGTGTATATGTACATATATGTATTGAAGAAGATTTTGTTTTTTATTCCAGCAAAAGCAGCAGGAGATTCTAAAAACTTGGGTATTATGGAATAATTTATTCTAACTGACACTACAAGACTCAGGTTAATGCAAAAAGACTGTTTGCTCTAAGATCATTTAAGACATGTTTCTATATTTTAATACACACTTATCTATGGACACACAAGTCAACTTCCTTTATGTGTGATTGAGCTTGAAAGCTGCAGAGCTAATTCCAAAGTGAATACTCAAAAGTCTTGAGCATTAGCTTTCCTAATCAAATACATTTTCCAGTAACGGAACCTCCTGTGATTCTGCCCTTGTTTCTCAGTCCCACTAGAGTGCTTACCACACAAATATATTATTTTAGTTTAGGTTCACTTGCTTGCTCTGGTCGGGGATATATGCCCCCAAATTTTATTCTGTTGTTACCAGAGATGCCTTATATTTTCCATTAGTTTCTCAAAATGGAAAGTACCTAAGCTCTTCCACTGAAAAACAATTTCTGGGAGGTGAAATTCAGACATGCATGGAACAGTAAAAACAAATGAACCTTTCATCAAGTATTTAAATTGTCTATACCTGAATGGGTTTTATCTGGAAATTTTAGAACTCTTATAAGCTTGAATCAACCTTGCTTGTATTAACTCAGCACCATCCCAGTGAGGTTACAAATATGAGGGAATACATAGGGTAGAAACCAAATCAACATGTTTTCTTTACACTGCATGCTTACTTCATCTTGAGAAGCTGGGACATCCTTGCCTGAATGTTCTGGATACACTGAGAGTAAACTTGTTGGTGATATGCATCAGAGCCACAAAACAATTATGTTAATATCTTGACTTTTCCAAAAATCTGTGGTTCCATTGTAAAATAACATGATTGTCCTAAGGCATATTTGCTGAGATATAATTTCTATTTGTTTTTTTTCATAACTCTCCCACCTGTTACCCTCCTCCTACCACTTTTTTAAAAATCTTTTTATTTATGCACCAAAGCAGAAAGCAGAAATAAAGTTTGCAATAAAAGAGAGAATGAGAGAGGAAACACAAGACACAGATTCTGGTGTGACTGTCTCAGCCTTAATGTATTCCTCTCAGAAGCTCAATCACCAACTCAGTCACTGACTCTTTGTGACTCCTCGGACTGTAGCCTGCCAGGCTCCTCTGTTCATAGGATTTTGCAGGCAAGAATACTTGAGTGGATTGCCATTTCCTCCTGCAGGGGATTTACCCAACCCAGAGATCAAATCCTTGTTTCCTTATATTGTAGGCCGATTCTTTACCACTGAACCATCAGGGAATGCAAAGCAGGTGCTAACATTTAGACAATAGATTTTCCAGAAAAGATACAGAATCCAAGATGAGAGTCACACAGAGAATTAAAAGCAAGTCAGTTTCTGTTGAGAAATAAAATTGGTGTGCCCTGCTTTATCCGTTTCCTGCTGATTAGTATGGTCTCTGGTAACTACAACTCAAGTAAAGTTGAACAATGATACAGTCGACATGCTCCTGAGGATGAGGATGATGGAACACGTAGATAGGAAGGCCTGGATTTAGATGATTTATCCAAGCTCTTTACAACTTTGAGATAGATGTGTTTTTACACGTAAGACAGAACTACATTTTAATTTTATTAAAGCCATATTATTTGTAGTTTCTACTGTGTGAACCTAATTTTAACTCATCTAGAATTCTTTAAAATAGTAGATAGGAGGAGAAATTAGGAAAGCATTTTATGGAGCAGGACATAGTCTCATATATGCATGGATCAGAGCAGCACCATGTGCCATGTCAGTTGAGTGTCAATGGCTCAGGAGCATAGCAGGAATAGAGAAGCACCATGACAATTGCCCTGAGTGTGTTGTCGAGGCCAACACCTTCTAACACAACTGACTCCTAGTGACAGTCATTGCCTGGGAATGTTCTGGATACACTGAGAGTAAACTTGTTGGTGATATGCATCAGAGCCACAAAACAATTATGTTAATATCTTGACTTTTCCAAAAATCTGTGGTTCCATTGTAAAATAACATGATTGTCCTAAGGCATATTTGCTGAGATATAATTTCTATTTGTTTTTTTTCATAACTCTCCCACCTGTTACCCTCCTCCTACCACTTTTTTAAAAATCTTTTTATTTATGCACCAAAGCAGAAAGCAGAAATAAAGTTTGCAATAAAAGAGAGAATGAGAGAGGAAACACAAGACACAGATTCTGGTGTGACTGTCTCAGCCTTAATGTATTCCTCTCAGAAGCTCAATCACCAACTCAGTCACTGACTCTTTGTGACTCCTCGGACTGTAGCCTGCCAGGCTCCTCTGTTCATAGGATTTTGCAGGCAAGAATACTTGAGTGGATTGCCATTTCCTCCTGCAGGGGATTTACCCAACCCAGAGATCAAATCCTTGTTTCCTTATATTGTAGGCCGATTCTTTACCACTGAACCATCAGGGAATGCAAAGCAGGTGCTAACATTTAGACAATAGATTTTCCAGAAAAGATACAGAATCCAAGATGAGAGTCACACAGAGAATTAAAAGCAAGTCAGTTTCTGTTGAGAAATAAAATTGGTGTGCCCTGCTTTATCCGTTTCCTGCTGATTAGTATGGTCTCTGGTAACTACAACTCAAGTAAAGTTGAACAATGATACAGTCGACATGCTCCTGAGGATGAGGATGATGGAACACGTAGATAGGAAGGCCTGGATTTAGATGATTTATCCAAGCTCTTTACAACTTTGAGATAGATGTGTTTTTACACGTAAGACAGAACTACATTTTAATTTTATTAAAGCCATATTATTTGTAGTTTCTACTGTGTGAACCTAATTTTAACTCATCTAGAATTCTTTAAAATAGTAGATAGGAGGAGAAATTAGGAAAGCATTTTATGGAGCAGGACATAGTCTCATATATGCATGGATCAGAGCAGCACCATGTGCCATGTCAGTTGAGTGTCAATGGCTCAGGAGCATAGCAGGAATAGAGAAGCACCATGACAATTGCCCTGAGTGTGTTGTCGAGGCCAACACCTTCTAACACAACTGACTCCTAGTGACAGTCAGTGATACTTGAGAGATATTTTTAGGTAGGGGGAATGGGTGGAAGAACTGTGAACTTTTGTAGTTTTAAAAATGGAGTCTAATAAACTAAGGAAATTCTGGTATTAGCATTAAATGCCGTAAAATGGTAAATCCTTTTGAAAAATGAATCAAGTTGGGAAATTAAGACCAAAACCTTGAATTGTACTTAATCTCAGTTCCCAGAAAACAGAGCCTGAGACAAAATTTTATTTGGGAACTAAAATCACTGGGAAGAATATGGGAAAGACAGAGGGAGAATCACTCTCTATTCATACTTTATTTCTGTTATATTCATAATTAGAGGACAAGTGCTTTATAATATTATGTTAGTTTCTACTGTACATAACATGAATCAGCTGCAAGTACACATATATCCCCTCCCTCGGGAGCCCCCCTCCCAGTTCCCACATCACAACCCTCTAGGTTATCACAGAGCACCAAGCTGTGCCCCACTGTCTCGTTTATACACAGCAGTGCACATGTATCGATGCTACTATCTCAACTCATCCCACACTCTTTGCCATACTGTGTCCACAAATCCGTTCTCCACACACTTTATACTCAGTGGGGCTTTTAATTTGGTTCATCATCCTAACATATATGTATAGATGTCACAAATGGAGACAGAGATACAGAAGCCCAGAGGACATTTTCCAGTAGGGGACAGAGATGAATACAAAGTAGCATTGCATGCTATAGTGGTTAAATGTAAGCTAATCTGATCCCAGTTGAGAACAAAAGAAGATTTTGTTGATGTACTATAACACAAAATAGTAATACTATGGCCTAACTGTATTATTGTATAGAATTGATCTTGTTACCTAAAACAATCCATTTCAAATAAAATCTTAAGTGCCAAACCACAGAAATCACATAATACCTCTATACACAGTAGATAGGAGGAGAAATTAGGAAAGCATTTTATGGAGCAGGACATAGTCTCATATATGCATGGATCAGAGCAGCACCATGTGCCATGTCAGTTGAGTGTCAATGGCTCAGGAGCATAGCAGGAATAGAGAAGCACCATGACAATTGCCCTGAGTGTGTTGTCGAGGCCAACACCTTCTAACACAACTGACTCCTAGTGACAGTCAGTGATACTTGAGAGATATTTTTAGGTAGGGGGAATGGGTGGAAGAACTGTGAACTTTTGTAGTTTTAAAAATGGAGTCTAATAAACTAAGGAAATTCTGGTATTAGCATTAAATGCCGTAAAATGGTAAATCCTTTTGAAAAATGAATCAAGTTGGGAAATTAAGACCAAAACCTTGAATTGTACTTAATCTCAGTTCCCAGAAAACAGAGCCTGAGACAAAATTTTATTTGGGAACTAAAATCACTGGGAAGAATATGGGAAAGACAGAGGGAGAATCACTCTCTATTCATACTTTATTTCTGTTATATTCATAATTAGAGGACAAGTGCTTTATAATATTATGTTAGTTTCTACTGTACATAACATGAATCAGCTGCAAGTACACATATATCCCCTCCCTCGGGAGCCCCCCTCCCAGTTCCCACATCACAACCCTCTAGGTTATCACAGAGCACCAAGCTGTGCCCCACTGTCTCGTTTATACACAGCAGTGCACATGTATCGATGCTACTATCTCAACTCATCCCACACTCTTTGCCATACTGTGTCCACAAATCCGTTCTCCACACACTTTATACTCAGTGGGGCTTTTAATTTGGTTCATCATCCTAACATATATGTATAGATGTCACAAATGGAGACAGAGATACAGAAGCCCAGAGGACATTTTCCAGTAGGGGACAGAGATGAATACAAAGTAGCATTGCATGCTATAGTGGTTAAATGTAAGCTAATCTGATCCCAGTTGAGAACAAAAGAAGATTTTGTTGATGTACTATAACACAAAATAGTAATACTATGGCCTAACTGTATTATTGTATAGAATTGATCTTGTTACCTAAAACAATCCATTTCAAATAAAATCTTAAGTGCCAAACTACAGAAATCACATAATACTCTATACACAAGGCCTTTTCTCATCCAGACAGATTAATAAAAAAATACAACTGAGTAAATTTTGTTGTTGTTCATTTATAAGTCCTGTCTGACTGTTTGTGATCCCATGGACTGCAGCACGCTAGATTTTTCTTTCCTTCACTATCTTCTGGAGTTTGTTCAAACTCATGTTCGTGGAGTTAGTGTTTCAAAGATCTTACTGACTGTATGCATGATTCATGAATTGGGAAGCATCCAATTTAGTAGATAGAAAGGAGCTATATAAAATAAAAGAATTTCATAGGGAGAATAGAAGGCCCAGGGGACTCAGGGCTCCCATGGGTCCCTTGGAAGTTGTGCTCTCTTCAGGTCTGAAGTCTGAGCTTAGCTGCCTGGAAAGTGAAACCTCACTGTTAAAACTAACACTCACAGCTGTTTCTTTCTCTCTTTTTTTTTCCTTTTCTTATTTTTCTCTCTCTTTTGTTTAAATAAAACGGTTTCACTTTAATGTAACAGTATGACAAAAGGTAATACCACTGCTAAGCAAAAAAGGTAGATTGGCTATTGTAAGGCTACTTTTCTTTAGGGAGTGGCAGCTAGCTATCAGGCAGATTACCTAACTAATGCTGGCGTGGTGATTCCTGAATTGCTGACCCATTTCTGGGGAAAAGCCTAAGCGGAAACTAAGGTAAATCTCAGTTTTGTGACTTGAGGCCATTGACTTAAAAAAAATAAAATAAAATAAAAAGCACAACACAAGACCTGAGAGTTAAGTTTTATTTGGAACTAAATGTGGACTAGGGTTGGAGCTCTGTGGTAAAGAACCCACCTGCCAATGCAGGAGATATAAGAGATGTGGGTTCAATCCCTGGGTTGGGAGATCCCCTGGAGTAGGAAAAGGCAACCCCCTCCAGTATTCTTGCCTGGAGAATCCCATGGACAGAGGAGCCTGGAGGCTACAGTCAATAGTGTTGCAAAGAGTCGGGCATGACTAAGCACAACACAGTACAGAGGGCGATAGCTAGAGAGACAATCTCTCAGATGGTGCTGAGGAACTGCTCTGAATAGGTGGAGTGGAAGGTTAGTATATATGTGACTTTAGTGAAGGAGGGGTACATGCAATCAAGTACACATTTTGGCAGAAAGTTTCTACTGGTCACAAGGAACAGATGTCTCAGCTAATAATTGTATTGCTTTTCTAGATATGAAAGGATGCAAACAATCAGATTCATAAAATTTTCTGAAAATATTTAACTATCTAAAGGACTGTTTCACCAGTTTTTACCTAGAACACAGAGAGCCTCTTTCCTGGTCTATGCACTGAACTGCTTTCAGAGTGTGTTGAAAGACAGTGACCTCAGTGGCAAGTGGCTTAATTCTTTCAGAACCAGCTAGTCTGTGACAACTTTTGTTTGGTAAGGCTTAGCTTAAGTGACTCCATTTTAGGTCTGTTGTCTTATTTTAGCAAAACAACTACAGCTGAAAACTTTAATAATGTTTAGGACTGTTACAGGCTTGAAATATTAACATCTTGTAAAACAATTTTAATATGAAAATTCAACCTTTAGAAGGATGAAGGACTCAAAGAAACTAATGTGTATATGTAATATATTGATTTAGTAACCAAACTCAGGCTGAACAGAAATAGTCACTAGAATGAATGAATTTGAACTTACCATCAGCTTGGAATATAGTTATCTTTAGAGCCAAAATTCCATTGACTAACAGGAGAAAAAAAAAAGGAAATGAAAAAATGACTGCAGCTGACATCCCACAGTTTGTAAACTATCATTTACACCCAGTTAATTTAGGGATTGTGTCTGCATTTGCTAAGATTTTAGACCAAGGATGGTCTGCATAATGGGTCAACTAAAGCTCTTAGAACTGTAGTCAGTTTATAGTCAGTTTATTTTGACAGATGGATATGACACTGTTGGAAATTGTTTGCATAGATGAGAGTAGAATTACAAAGCGCTGTTCATTTACCAAATTCCAGTAGATGATGAAGAGGCCACTTTTGAAAAGTAACTTCAGGATCTTTTCAAACACTAGATGTTCAGCAAAAGGGGGTAAAACTTGTTAATGCAGCCAATTATATCCTAATGATTATATCATGATTATATTATAGTCCTTCCTATTACTAAGCGAAACTTTTAGAAAAAGCAAACAAGAATAATCTTAAGCGCCCGCATCAGACTCTGAATACCCTCAAGCAGAACAAATGCCAATTAACTACCCAGAAAAACTTATTTCAGAAGAGGAGAGTCCATATTTGTGATTGTTGTTCAGTTGCTAAGTCATGTGACTCTTTGTGACCCTGTGGACTGCAGCGTGCCAGGCTTGCCTGTCCTCCACTCAAGTTCATGTTCATTGAGTTGGTGATCCTATGTAACTATCTCATCCTCTGATGCCCTTTTTTCCTTTTGCCCTCAGTCTTTCTCAGCACCAGGGTCTTTTCCAATGAGCCTGATGTTCACATCAGATGGCCAAGCATTGGAGCATCAGCTTTAGCATCAGTCCTTCCAATGAAATTCAGGGTTGATACCCAGAGTTCATATAATCCTATATGTAACCATGGCCTTGAACATGCTTTTTAAGATGTTAGTGACCTGAAGAAAGAGGTTATACATAAAGTAAAACTGCTGATCTTTCACAAACAAAAGATATGTTATTTTTAAAGATGCAGTTTCCTCCCAAGGATAAGGGAAATTTGTATTTCAGTCAGGCCAAAGTGTCTTTGATTGTCTGAGAAAATGTTGCAACAATGGCAAACACCTGATTTCCCAGAAGCTGAGGTGCCAAATGAACAGTCTAAAAGAAATAACCTCTGAGGCCATTTGGGTTCAAAACCAACAAAATTTCAGTGATTCTGACTGAAGGTCTGTGTCTTTTGAAAAAAATGTGTTGGCAACAATGCAAGTCTCTGAATATTCAGGATACGTTTCTTAAATTTACACTGCAAGATAGATGAAAGTATGCTGGAATTTATACTAAAATTAGAGTTTTCCTTTCTTAGTACACTGTCCTGTGGACACTTATATTTAGGGAGCTTGGAAATCAGGCCGTGTCCCTCTTAACTCTAGGCTTCTTTTTTTCCAACTGTTTACCATTCACTGAATTAGTATATTAGTTTCCTATGGCTTCTGTAACAAACTACCACATATTTATTGGCTTAAGACAGAACAAAATTATTATACTACAGTTATGGATTTTAGAAATCTCAAGTGGATTTGCAGACAATTTCTATTGCAGGTCTGAGGGAAGAATCTATTTTCTTTTCTTGCCAGTGTATGGAGGCCATCTGCCTGTTTTCATTTATTGTCCCTCATTTCATCTTCAAATGCAGCATAGCATCATCAAAGTTAATCTCTCTTTTCTTGTATAGATATACATATATGTGTGCATGCATGTTAATCACTCAGTTTTGACCAACTCTTTGTGACCCCATGGATTGTAGTTGGCCAGGCTCCTCTGTCTATGGACTTCTTCAGGAAAGAATACAGTAGTGAGTTGCAATTCCCTTCTCCAGGGGATCTTTCCAAACCAAGGAATGAACCTGGGTCTTCTGCATGTCAGGCAGATTCCTTACCATCTGAGCCACCATGGAAGCCCATACACACTCATACCCCCCCACACGCACACCCACACAGTCACACACACAGAAATACAGAGAGATCTATCTCTATCTGTTTGCCTATGACCTCTGATTTCATTGTTCTTCCCTGGTGGCTCAGACGGTAAGGAAATGGACCCATGCAAACAATCCAGGTAAACCATACCATCTCAATACCCTCAACTGCACCATATCTCCAAAGTCATTTTTCCATATAAGGTAATAGGTGAACAGTTTCCCATGAATTTGGATGTGGACATGTTTGGATGGCCTTTATTCTGTCTATCAGAAGAGTGATATGAAGTTGACTTCTGTCTCCATGAGTTAAGCAGCAAAGAATGGACAGTGAAATTACTGTGGTTCTAGCACAAGTCTTGATAGGAGTCTCACAAACTCATAATTTTGACTGGAAAGTCTTATTTCCCAAATCAACATAAGGACTTGTCACTTATAGTGACAAGTTTAAAAAAAAAGATTAATTTTATACATAGCTAGTGTTAAAGGAAGAGGAGGTGTGGAAGAGGGAAGCACAAACATCAGTATTTGACATCCCTTTTTTTAGGACACTGTCCTGTGGACACTTATATTTAGGGAGCTTGGAAATCAGGCCGTGTCTCTTAACTCTAGGATTCTTTTTTTCCAACTGTTTACCATTCACTGAATTAGTATATTAGTTTCCTATGGCTTCTGTAACAAACTACCACATATTTATTGGCTTAAGACAGAACAAAATTATTATACTACAGTTATGGATTTTAGAAATCTCAAGTGGATTTGCAGACAATTTCTATTGCAGGTCTGAGGGAAGAATCTATTTTCTTTTCTTGCCAGTGTATGGAGGCCATCTGCCTGTTTTCATTTATTGTCCCTCATTTCATCTTCAAATGCAGCATAGCATCATCAAAGTTAATCTCTCTTTTCTTGTATAGATATACATATATGTGTGCATGCATGTTAATCACTCAGTTTTGACCAACTCTTTGTGACCCCATGGATTGTAGTTGGCCAGGCTCCTCTGTCTATGGACTTCTTCAGGAAAGAATACAGTAGTGAGTTGCAATTCCCTTCTCCAGGGGATCTTTCCAAACCAAGGAATGAACCTGGGTCTTCTGCATGTCAGGCAGATTCCTTACCATCTGAGCCACCATGGAAGCCCATACACACTCATACCCCCCCACACGCACACCCACACAGTCACACACACAGAAATACAGAGAGATCTATCTCTATCTGTTTGCCTATGACCTCTGATTTCATTGTTCTTCCCTGGTGGCTCAGACGGTAAGGAAATGGACCCATGCAAACAATCCAGGTAAACCATACCATCTCAATACCCTCAACTGCACCATATCTCCAAAGTCATTTTTCCATATAAGGTAATAGGTGAACAGTTTCCCATGAATTTGGATGTGGACATGTTTGGATGGCCTTTATTCTGTCTATCAGAAGAGTGATATGAAGTTGACTTCTGTCTCCATGAGTTAAGCAGCAAAGAATGGACAGTGAAATTACTGTGGTTCTAGCACAAGTCTTGATAGGAGTCTCACAAACTCATAATTTTGACTGGAAAGTCTTATTTCCCAAATCAACATAAGGACTTGTCACTTATAGTGACAAGTTTAAAAAAAAAGATTAATTTTATACATAGCTAGTGTTAAAGGAAGAGGAGGTGTGGAAGAGGGAAGCACAAACATGCTTTCTCAGTATTTGACAGGCATTTTTTTAAAGCTCTTTCATAGCCTCAAAATTAGCAGATGTGCTAAGCTGACACTTCCTTTCATGGATTCTCTAAGATGTTCTTCAGAGATTCCTATGCTATGCTCCCACCTCCACTGCAATTCCTGTGCTATAACCAATGAACATTTAACCCACCTCTAGCATTGCCGCACTTCTCTACACACAGATTCTCACTGCTGAAGTCTCCTCAACTTTCTTTGTGCTTCCCTTGGACTCGTGTTAAAAAGACCAAGTTGACTCACTATCCCTCATGGCCTATTAACTGTGCTCCAAATTCTCTGAGTGTGCACACTGACCCAAAGCATCTACTGTTGCCTCAGATATGAGTCATAGATCATCCTATGTTGTTCTATAAATGTGAGGGTGTATATGTATCAAGTTCTTGATCATCCCTTGGAAGCTATTTAAATGGGCATGAAGCAAAGTAGATAGCAATATCCTCATGGAGACTCATATCAAATACTTTCTTCAAAATTTCTCTTCACCCATGTTTCCTCTCTAGACCAAATTTATTTTCTTTGCTTGGTTTTGAGCCTTTCAATTGATCATCACCAATAGCTGATATTTCTAAATTGTTAAATTACAACTGTGATTTTTAATGATATAACTTTAATTTTTCTGTTGCTCTATATAAATCTGTATATTTATATAGGAGTAATATATTATAAACCTGTTGATAGAATATATTATATACTTATATATATATATACATGTACGTATATCTAAATGTATTATATACTGTTACTTATTATACTTACTTTTGAACATATCTTAGTATCTAGTAAGTGATTTTAATATTTAGTGATATAAGAAATGCTATGCAATAGTAAATATTTGTTAAATATTAGATTTAAAAACAATCAAAATGTAAATATTCACAAGCATTGTTAGTTATGGACTTCCTTTTTTTAATTTTAAAAATCCCAGTATTTTTTGGAATCTCAGTGAATCGACATCACTCCTTGAACTTTCATTACATCGGCATAAAAGATCTTAAAACTTCTTCTGGTCTGCCAGACAATTTTATACATAGCTAGTGTTAAAGGAAGAGGAGGTGTGGAAGAGGGAAGCACAAACATGCTTTCTCAGTATTTGACAGGCATTTTTTTAAAGCTCTTTCATAGCCTCAAAATTAGCAGATGTGCTAAGCTGACACTTCCTTTCATGGATTCTCTAAGATGTTCTTCAGAGATTCCTATGCTATGCTCCCACCTCCACTGCAATTCCTGTGCTATAACCAATGAACATTTAACCCACCTCTAGCATTGCCGCACTTCTCTACACACAGATTCTCACTGCTGAAGTCTCCTCAACTTTCTTTGTGCTTCCCTTGGACTCGTGTTAAAAAGACCAAGTTGACTCACTATCCCTCATGGCCTATTAACTGTGCTCCAAATTCTCTGAGTGTGCACACTGACCCAAAGCATCTACTGTTGCCTCAGATATGAGTCATAGATCATCCTATGTTGTTCTATAAATGTGAGGGTGTATATGTATCAAGTTCTTGATCATCCCTTGGAAGCTATTTAAATGGGCATGAAGCAAAGTAGATAGCAATATCCTCATGGAGACTCATATCAAATACTTTCTTCAAAATTTCTCTTCACCCATGTTTCCTCTCTAGACCAAATTTATTTTCTTTGCTTGGTTTTGAGCCTTTCAATTGATCATCACCAATAGCTGATATTTCTAAATTGTTAAATTACAACTGTGATTTTTAATGATATAACTTTAATTTTTCTGTTGCTCTATATAAATCTGTATATTTATATAGGAGTAATATATTATAAACCTGTTGATAGAATATATTATATACTTATATATATATATACATGTACGTATATCTAAATGTATTATATACTGTTACTTATTATACTTACTTTTGAACATATCTTAGTATCTAGTAAGTGATTTTAATATTTAGTGATATAAGAAATGCTATGCAATAGTAAATATTTGTTAAATATTAGATTTAAAAACAATCAAAATGTAAATATTCACAAGCATTGTTAGTTATGGACTTCCTTTTTTTAATTTTAAAAATCCCAGTATTTTTTGGAATCTCAGTGAATCGACATCACTCCTTGAACTTTCATTACATCGGCATAAAAGATACTTAAAACTTCTTCTGGTCTGCCAGACATGACAGGTAGCTGTTTTATAAATCTTACATTAAACAAATCAATAAGAATAAATCATGCAGAAATTCTCTTTATCATAATAACATTTTGAAGACATTTCCTTAAAATAACGTTGTAATAGTAAATATGAGAGAAATTAAATAGTGTTAAAATCTCATTTTTTCTATTCAATAGAATTTGATCCATTACATGAAGTTAGAACCTGGATAAACTTTGGTAATTTACAGAATAGATAGACAAAGTTCTATTTTTCTTGAAATATTTTTAGAACAAAAACAAGTTGAGAAGAAAAATTATAAAGAAAAATGTCCTGTTAGTCAGTTAAATAATTTAACGATTGTTTTAAATTTGGAGAATTGATTCACAAAATTATATATTCATAGGATAGCTTTCACATAACAGGAGAAATGTACTGTAGTATTCAAATACTGTTTGTATAGGCTACCATAACCATTTTTACTCTTATATTTGATGTATAAGTAGTTATTACATTGGTAAAAGTACTACATTTTTGGCAAAGAAGTCAGGTATATGAAATATACTTTTCAGTTCTCCACTTTTAGGGTCCAGAGTAGGTCACTCAAATGTGTGTCACTTGTAACTGAACCAACTTAGGTCTGCTGCCCACACAAAGTAAAGCCAGCCAATCCACTGAAACAAGTTTTGTAGTGAAGGAAATTACAGTATTTATTGCAGGAGCCAAGAAAGGAGTATAGGTGGCTAATGCTCAAAAGTCCTGAACTGGACTTCCCTGGTGGTCCAGTGGGTAAGGACACTGCCTTGCAGTGCAAGGGGTGCCGGTTTGATCCCTGGCCTGGGAAGATCCCACGTGCCGCGGAGCGGCTGGACCGCTGTGTCCAATTACCGAGCCGGAGCTCTGGAGTGCATGCGCCCAGAGCCGGTGCTCTGTGACAACAGAGGCCACCACAATGGGAGGCCCACACAGGCCAAATAACAAAAAAAGATGGATGAAAATAGGTAAATGAAAGACCAACAGAAGTGGCCCGCTTACCCCCCCCCCCCCAAAAAAAAAAGTCCTGAACTCCCTAAGGATTTCAGGTAAGAAGTTTTAAAGGCAAATTGTGGGAGAGAGTTGTGTAAGCAGCTCCTGCACAATTCTCTGTTTGATGGTGCAGCAGCAGGGTGGCATCATAGGGTCGGTATCAGCAATCCTTAGGAGCCAATCTGGGGGTCACATGCTCATGGTCATCAAGTGATTGCTTTCTTCCATTTGGTGGGGGCTTTAATATCTTCAAACAACTCAGGAGTGTGCATCAACACTGTTCTCTAGATCTTTCAAGGAGTAACTAAAGACTCTGTGTCTGCTCTATAGCTGATGTATTGTTTAAATTGTTATGGTTACAGCATGTAATTTTTTCAATCATAAATTCTTGAGCCAGCCTTTGTGACTTAGGGAAGCTTGGGAGACTAAAGCTTTTCTCCAAATAAGAAGCAAGCAGAGGACATGGGTGGAATCTGTCCTAGGAGGACGCCGTAGGGTCATGCTACTGTTACATATGGCACATTGATTAATTTGAATTTATATTACTTAATAAGAAATGACCGAAGGCAAGAGGAATGTTCTCACCCTCCTTTCCATCTCCCTGAAAGCAGAACATAAATCTCTAATGTGAAAGATGCACTCACTACATCTGAAGGTAGAAGGACCCCCATATTAACAAAGATAGGAAATTGGGGGCCAAGAAGCCTACATAAACAAGCCGTGTGACTTCTTGAATTTACTCCCTAAGCCCATACTCTGTTTAGTTTCTTCACTAATAGAATACACATAACCTAAGTTTCTTTGTCCAGTTAATTTCTTACAGATTTATTGTCTCTTTGTTTAAAAATTTACAAGTTGCCGGTTTTGTCCATTTCTTTGATCCTGTTTCCATGGGACCTTCATACACATGGTTTAAAATGTGTTTCTTTTTCTCCTGTTAATCCATTTTATGTCGATTTTATTGTCGCTCCAGCCAAAAGAACTCAAGAGGAGTAGGGGGGGAATTTCCCCCTCCCTAACACCGCAGTTAAGTCACTAGTGTTGTCTTGACTTGGCCTGCTATTCTTGCATAGATTTAGGAAATACACAGGATCCTTTGAGGTACATGAGTGTGTGACCTTAATCTTGATATGAAAATTGACAAATTGGTTTCATTTAAAAATGCCAAATGTGATTTCTTAGTAGTCTTCCTTTCTGCAAAGATATTTTCTTACCTGTTTCTTCCTGAAAAGGTGGTCTTATGAAGATTGTGAGTGTATATATGTATATGTGTGTGTGTGTGTGTGTGTGTGTGTATACACATATATATTAGGCCAGATCACTGTGCATGTGATTTAAATAATACACTGTAAGTAAAATTTGACATTTATGTGTATTCTGAGTATTCAATGCCTTTGTAGGTTAATATATTAAAAAGACTTGAACATTGAATTACATATCATTTACAGTATAATTTAGCATTAATTTTAAGACCTCTCTGTTGACATTAGTAACTTGATGCTAACTAGTACAGAGTTTTGTCTAAATGTGTTGAAAACATGTCATTTAAAAATAAATATGGGGGCTTCCCCTGGTGGTCCAGTGGGTAAGGACACCGCCTTGCAGTGCAAGGGATGCCGCTTCGATCTCTGGCCTGGGAAGATCCCACGTGCCGCGGAGTGGCTGGACCGATGTGTCCAATTACCGAGCCGGAGCTCTGGAGTGCATGCGCCCAGAGCCGGTGCTCTGTGACAACAGAGGCCACCACGATGGGAGGCCCACAAGAGCCAAAGAACAAATACGGATGAAAATAGACAAATGAAAGACCAATAGAAGTGGACCGCCCATCCCCCTCCCTCCTCACTCCACCCCCAAAAGATAAATAAATATTTTTTTTAAAAAATAATAAAAATAAATATGTAGCTAAACCACAGAAACACATAATTTAATCAGATTGTCTTTCAATTTTAAGAAGAGACATGTTAAAGACTTTGTGAAAACAAATAGGTAAGGGTTTGGCATATAATAAAAATCTATAGTAAATAATGTTGTTTATGCAACATATATTTTCTGATATCCATGGGACCTTCATACACATGGTTAAAATTTTTTTACCATTTTATGTCGATTTTATTGTCGCTCCAGCCAAAAGAACTCAAGAGGAGTAGGGAATTTCCCCTCTAACACCGCAGTTAAGTCACTAGTGTTGTCTTGACTTGGCCTGCTATTCTTGCATAGATTTAGGAAATACACAGGATCCTTTGAGGTACATGAGTGTGTGACCTTAATCTTGATATGAAAATTGACAAATTGGTTTCATTTAAAAATGCCAAATGTGATTTCTTAGTAGTCTTCCTTTCTGCAAAGATATTTTCTTACCTGTTTCTTCCTGAAAAGGTGGTCTTATGAAGATTGTGAGTGTATATATGTATATGTGTGTGTGTGTGTGTGTGTGTGTGTGTGTGTATACACATATATATTAGGCCAGATCACTGTGCATGTGATTTAAATAATACACTGTAAGTAAAATTTGACATTTATGTGTATTCTGAGTATTCAATGCCTTTGTAGGTTAATATATTAAAAAGACTTGAACATTGAATTACATATCATTTACAGTATAATTTAGCATTAATTTTAAGACCTCTCTGTTGACATTAGTAACTTGATGCTAACTAGTACAGAGTTTTGTCTAAATGTGTTGAAAACATGTCATTTAAAAATAAATATGGGGGCTTCCCCTGGTGGTCCAGTGGGTAAGGACACCGCCTTGCAGTGCAAGGGATGCCGCTTCGATCTCTGGCCTGGGAAGATCCCACGTGCCGCGGAGTGGCTGGACCGATGTGTCCAATTACCGAGCCGGAGCTCTGGAGTGCATGCGCCCAGAGCCGGTGCTCTGTGACAACAGAGGCCACCACGATGGGAGGCCCACAAGAGCCAAAGAACAAATACGGATGAAAATAGACAAATGAAAGACCAATAGAAGTGGACCGCCCATCCCCCTCCCTCCTCACTCCACCCCCAAAAGATAAATAAATATTTTTTTTAAAAAATAATAAAAATAAATATGTAGCTAAACCACAGAAACACATAATTTAATCAGATTGTCTTTCAATTTTAAGAAGAGACATGTTAAAGACTTTGTGAAAACAAATAGGTAAGGGTTTGGCATATAATAAAAATCTATAGTAAATAATGTTGTTTATGCAACATATATTTTCTGATATGTCCTTAAGTGACAGCCTATTTTAAGGTGTAGGTATATTGTATTAAGGGAGATAAATAAGATTCCATGCCTTGGTACACATACACATTGTGAAAAGTTTTCTTCCATTGAATTAGTTTATATATCTATTATATCACATTATTGATTTATTTATTGGTGACAACATTTAAGTTCTATATTCTTAGCAAACTTGAATAATAAAATGCAACATTAACAACTACAGTTACCATGTTATATCTTATATCTTCAGATCATTTTCATCTTATAACTGAAAGTATGCTTTTACCAACCTCTTTCTATTTCTTCCACTCCCAACCCATGGCAAGCCTTTTGCTAGCCCTTGTTTCTATAAGTCTTATTTTTTTTTTGATTCAACATATAGGTGATAATTTGCAGAATTCTTTTTCTGTGTGGGTTATTTCACTTACCATAGTGCATTCCAGTTTCATCCTTGCCATAAATGACAGAATTCCCTTCTCTTTTAAGACTGTTTGCATGTATGTATGCGTATATAATATACATTTTTAATCCATTCTTCCATTGATGGGAACTTACATTGTTTCTGTACCTTGGGCATTGTGATCCTTTTTAAAATTTCTATTTCATTATTGGCATTTTCATTTTGTCCATTCATGGTATTTAAATTTTCTTTAGCTCTTTCTTAACAGTTCCTTTAGCTCATTGAGCGCACTTAGGACAGTTGATTTAACCTTTTTGACTAGGAATCTCAACATTTGGAATGCCACATGGATGTGCATGCTTAGTTTCCCAGTTGTGTCTGACTCTGTGACCCAATGGACTGTAGCCAGCTAGGATTCTCTGTCCAGAGATTTCCCAGGCAAGAATACTGGAGTTGGTTGCCATTCTCTTCTCCAGGTGTTCTTCCTGATCAAGGGATTAAACCTAGGTCTCCTGTATTGCCAGCAGATTATTTACCATCTTAGCCACCAGGAAGTGTTTCTCAGGGATGGTTTCTGACAAATCATTTTCCTGTGAATGTGCTATACTTTCCTTTTCTTTCTCTTTTTCCACTTTCCTTCTTTTTTTAAAAACATGAAACTTTGTGAAAACAAATAGGTAAGGGTTTGGCATATAATAAAAATCTATAGTAAATAATGTTGTTTATGCAACATATATTTTCTGATATGTCCTTAAGTGACAGCCTATTTTAAGGTGTAGGTATATTGTATTAAGGGAGATAAATAAGATTCCATGCCTTGGTACACATACACATTGTGAAAAGTTTTCTTCCATTGAATTAGTTTATATATCTATTATATCACATTATTGATTTATTTATTGGTGACAACATTTAAGTTCTATATTCTTAGCAAACTTGAATAATAAAATGCAACATTAACAACTACAGTTACCATGTTATATCTTATATCTTCAGATCATTTTCATCTTATAACTGAAAGTATGTTTTTACCAACCTCTTTCTATTTCTTCCACTCCCAACCCATGGCAAGCCTTTTGCTAGCCCTTGTTTCTATAAGTCTTATTTTTTTTTTGATTCAACATATAGGTGATAATTTGCAGAATTCTTTTTCTGTGTGGGTTATTTCACTTACCATAGTGCATTCCAGTTTCATCCTTGCCATAAATGACAGAATTCCCTTCTCTTTTAAGACTGTTTGCATGTATGTATGCGTATATAATATACATTTTTAATCCATTCTTCCATTGATGGGAACTTACATTGTTTCTGTACCTTGGGCATTGTGATCCTTTTTAAAATTTCTATTTCATTATTGGCATTTTCATTTTGTCCATTCATGGTATTTAAATTTTCTTTAGCTCTTTCTTAACAGTTCCTTTAGCTCATTGAGCGCACTTAGGACAGTTGATTTAACCTTTTTGACTAGGAATCTCAACATTTGGAATGCCACATGGATGTGCATGCTTAGTTTCCCAGTTGTGTCTGACTCTGTGACCCAATGGACTGTAGCCAGCTAGGATTCTCTGTCCAGAGATTTCCCAGGCAAGAATACTGGAGTTGGTTGCCATTCTCTTCTCCAGGTGTTCTTCCTGATCAAGGGATTAAACCTAGGTCTCCTGTATTGCCAGCAGATTATTTACCATCTTAGCCACCAGGAAGTGTTTCTCAGGGATGGTTTCTGACAAATCATTTTCCCTGTGAATGTGCTATACTTTCCTTTCTTTTCTTTCTCTTTTTTCCATTTTTTTCAATTGTTGACAACTGGACATTTTGAGTATTATAATGGGTAAAACTGGAGAGAAGGTTTTCTTGCATCACGTTAGTGAAAATTTGATTCTCTTACTCATCATGTTAGTGCAAGTTCATGTGCTTGACACATGGTGAGTTCAAACAAACAGAAAGGAGTTTGGAGCAGAAGGTTTATTGCAGGATGCTGCAAGGAGATGGGTGGCTCATGCTCTTAAAAACTTTGAGTTCCCTGAAGGGTTTTGGCAAAGCATTTTCAAAAGTCAGGTGAGGAAGTGGTGTCATGAGGTATGTGATCAGATGTGCACAGTCCTCTGGTTGGGTTGATGGTGAGGTACTAGGCGCATGTCACAAGAGTTAACATTATGAGTCCTTAGGCTCCAGGAAGCATGGGGCTATGTGCTCATAGTTGTCAAGTACTTAGCATCTTTTCAGTGGGGAGTTTTCATATCTGTAAAACACTCAGGCCCTATAGGATTCTACTCAGTCACAGTCAGGGCTTATACATTTTGCTTTGAGTGCTACCATCCTCCCTTGTGACTTTTCCAAATTAATACTGCAAACTGTGCATATTAGTCATGGTTCTTCAGAGAAACAGATATAATAGGCTTTATCTTTTCTAAACTTTTATATACAAAATTTTTAAAATTTGCTATACAATCACTAATAAGTTTTCATGGTTATTAAATGCTAACAATCATTGAAGTTTTGCTCGCAAGCCTGAAAAGTGGAATTTAACTACATGACAGCCTGAAAACTGGAGATTTGATAACAAGAGTGATTTTCATGGACAGAATGAAAGCACATTCATAAAGAGATTGCCCTTTGAGAAATTTGCCCTTTTGTTCTCTTCTCCAGGACTCTCTGTCCAGAGATTTCCAGGCAAGAATACTGGAGTTGGTTGCCATTCTCTTCTCCAGGTGTTCTTCCTGATCAAGGGATTAAACCTAGGTCTCCTGTATTGCCAGCAGATTATTTACCATCTTAGCCACCAGGAAGTGTTTCTCAGGGATGGTTTCTGACAAATCTTTTTCCCCTGTGAATGTGCTATACTTTCCTTTCTTTTCTTTCTCTTTTTTCCATTTTTTTCAATTGTTGACAACTGGACATTTTGAGTATTATAATGGGTAAAACTGGAGAGAAGGTTTTCTTGCATCACGTTAGTGAAAATTTGATTCTCTTACTCATCATGTTAGTGCAAGTTCATGTGCTTGACACATGGTGAGTTCAAACAAACAGAAAGGAGTTTGGAGCAGAAGGTTTATTGCAGGATGCTGCAAGGAGATGGGTGGCTCATGCTCTTAAAAACTTTGAGTTCCCTGAAGGGTTTTGGCAAAGCATTTTCAAAAGTCAGGTGAGGAAGTGGTGTCATGAGGTATGTGATCAGATGTGCACAGTCCTCTGGTTGGGTTGATGGTGAGGTACTAGGCGCATGTCACAAGAGTTAACATTATGAGTCCTTAGGCTCCAGGAAGCATGGGGCTATGTGCTCATAGTTGTCAAGTACTTAGCATCTTTTCAGTGGGGAGTTTTCATATCTGTAAAACACTCAGGCCCTATAGGATTCTACTCAGTCACAGTCAGGGCTTATACATTTTTGCTTTGAGTGCTACCATCCTCCCTTGTGACTTTTCCAAATTAATACTGCAAACTGTGCATATTAGTCATGGTTCTTCAGAGAAACAGATATAATAGGCTTATCTATCTAACTATATATACATATATATATATATACATACAGATATAGATATATTATACATAAAGAGATTTATTATAAGGAATTGGCTCATACAATCATTGAGGTTGTCTGCAAGCTGAAAGTCCAGTGGTATAGTTTTAGTCTACACATGACAGCCTGAAAACTGGAGATTTGATAGTACATGGCATGGTTTGATTCTGAAGACCTGAAAACAAGAGTACTGATTTTCATGGACAAGAGCAGTTGAAAGCCACATCTCAATAGAGAGAGGAAATTTGCCCCTTTTGTTCTTTTTGGTTCCTTAATAGATTGGATGGTGCCTGACCACATTGGTGAGGGGATCTTCCTTGCTTGTTTTAGTTTGCTAGGGCTGCCATAGCAAATTGCTATACACTGGGTGGGTTAAACAACAGAAATTTTTTCTCACAGTTCTAGAAGCTGAAAGTTCAAAATCAAGGCACCGACTGCCTGGTTTCCTCTAAGGTTCACAAGAGGCCTATTGCATACCTCTCTTCTTGCCTTGCCAGATGTTTATTCTTTTGCTGCCTCCCCACTTGGTGATGGATCCAATACATGTGCCCATGGTGTCTCTCTGTCTCATCTTATAAATACACCAGTTATTTTGGGTTAGAGCCCTCCACCTCATATGAACTAACCTACCTTTTTACATACCCTATTTCTAAATACTTGTACAGTCATATAGTGTTATGTAACCTTTATTACCTTTTTATAAAAGATTTCTTCCTCACACCAGTCAGAATCTCCATCATAATAAATCTACAGATTAATAAATGCTAGAGAGTGTGCAGAGAAAAGAGAACACTCCTGCATTGCTAGTGGGAATGTAATTTGATACACCACTATGGAAGACAGTAGGTAGATTCCTTAAAAAACTAAAAATAGAAGCACCATATTACCCAGAAATCCCACTATTAGACTTACACCCTGATTAAATCAAAATTGAAAGAGACACATGTACCCCAATGTTCTTTGCAGCACTTTATACAATAGCTAGAACATGGAAGGAACCTAGATGTCCATCGACGAATGAATGGATACAGAAGTTATGGTACATATACACAATGAAATATTTCTCAGTTGTATAGAGAAATACAGAAGAATCACTCCTAGTGAGTTGGATGAATCTAGAATCTATTATACAAAGTGAAGTAAGTTTAAAAAAGGACAAATACAGCACCCTAACAGATACATATGGAATCTAGTAAGATGGTACCGATGAACACACAAGCAGATGGAGAAACAGACATAGAGAACAGACTTATGGACGTTGAGGGGAGGGGAGAGTGGGTGAGAAGGTTGAAAAGAGTAACATGGAAACTTACATTATCATATGTAAAAGAGATAACCATTGTGAATGCACTGTGGAAGTAAGGTATCTTACATGGGGGTATACAACAATCTGGAGGGGCAGAATGGGGGGCTGTGGGGGGCGCTCAGACGGGGGGCGTCAAAGATATACCTATGACAGATACGGGATTATATAGAGCTGTAAACAACAAAACTCTGTAAAAGCAAAAGAAAACAATTATTTTTCCCTTAATATGTTAATAATATTATACCAAGGAGGAGACAATTTAAACTAAAACTCTTATATATGTCTACTGTTTAATTTTCAGGGTACATTTTACCTTTACTAACTTAATACCAATGAAGTCAGAGAAAGCATTGTGGATGTTTTATTGCAGTTTTCTTTATGGCCCAGCCTAAGATAGAGTTTGAAAATGTTTTGACAAATATTCCACACACACATTTAAAGAATGTGAATTCTTTCATTAGTATATGTAGAGCTATAAAGCCATATGGTTTTAAGTTAGTAAATGTAAAACATACCCTGAAAATTAAACAGTAGACATGTATTCCGTTCATTTCAGTCGCTAAGTCACGTGCAACTCTTTGTGACTCCATGGACTGCAGCATGCCAGATTTCCCTGTCCTTCACCATCTCCTGGAGCTTGCTCAGACTCATGTCTATTGACTCAGTGATGCCATTCAACCATCTTGTCCTCTATCATCCCCTTCTGTTTTTGCCTTTTATTTTCCCCAATATCAAGCTCTTTGATAGTTAGGTCAGATATACTATGCACAGTCAACCATCCCTGTTCAAGTTTCAAATTTGTGGATTCAGCCAATGATGAATTAAAAGTATACGGAAAAGATTTTAAAAATTTTAAGAAAGTTTCAAGAAGCAAAAGTCAATTTACAGAATGCCAGTAACTATCTACAGAGCATTTACATTATATTTGGTATCGTAAGTAATCAAGAAATGATTCAAATTATATAGGAGGATATACATAGATTATGGGCTTTTCCAGGTGGTGCTAGTGGTAAAGAAGCTGACTAACATTTCAGGTGACATAAGAGATATGAGTTCGATCCCAGGGTCAGGAAGATCCTCTGGAGAAGGGCATGGCAATCACTGCAGCATTCTTGCTTGGGTTATCCCACGGACAGAGGAGCTGCCAGGGCTATAGTCCATGGAGTCACAGAGAGCTGGACACAACTGATGCGATTTAGCACACGTGCATAGATTATATACAAATACTATACCATTTGATAAAAGTAACTTGAACTATTTGGATTCTAGGCCCTAGAACCAATCTCCTGCATATAGTGAGGGATGGCTGTACTTATTTATGCTTTTGTCTCCTTGCTTTCTCTGCTGGTGATTATGGCTTTATCTATATCTTTTTAATTATGTTAGTTTTGCTTAAGGTATTTTGAAAATATGTTGTTGGGTATAAAAAGATTTAGGAGTGTCATATTTTATTCTCAGGTTGATCTTTTTGGCATTTAGTATGGCCCTTTTAATCTCTAGGTTAAAGTTTTTGGATTGCAAATTTGTCCTTAACACTAATTTTAGACTCTTACTCTTGACACATCTTCCAGGCAGGGAGGGGGAGAGAGGGGATTGGTCAAACACTTGGGCATCTTAAGTGTTCAGTTTGTCTTTCCTATTCATAGAGTCTGCCAAGTTCTTCACTTCTTCCATAAAAACAGTCAACTGAAGCCAAGTGTGCCTTCTCAGATACTTACACAAGCACAGGTTTGGCAGTACCGCAAGGGAAAAGTACCTACTTCAACTTAGTTCTTTACACCGCCTTATCACTATGTTCCTAACAGGACAACATCTGGCTTTTCTCAAAACTTTTTCATTTGAAAACAGGTGATACTTTCATTGTTGACCAGTTTTTCTCGTACCTTTTAGGGCAGTAATATTTTACTCTAATAAATATTAAGTGTTTTACTCTAATGTACATTAAATACTAATGTTTTACTTCTTTAATGAATCCAGAAGCAACTCTTATACTTGTACTATTCATAATTTTAAAAAAATGAATGGAAAGAAATACACCATAATAACTCCAACACATAGCAGAAAAAAATAGTAAGGTTCATTGAGGTGTTTTGAATGTATTGCACCAAATAATTCCAATATCAAATGCTCCCCTATTTTTACTCTAGACAAGTTATTAAATAAACCTGAAACAACAGAACTTCAGGTAAATTTTACATTTTTGGATAAATCTATGAAGATCAAGCATATCAGGGAAATTGGTTGCAGCAGTAATTCTTATTTGTATCTCAAGTCAGTCGCAGATATTGTTCTATGTTTGTAGTATAACTCATATCCTACATAAAATCCTAGTTGAGACTGTGTGTTTTACCCTCCTCTAGGTAATATGAGGTATCCCTAAACCATACTGTACAATTTGGTACAAATTGCAGGTTACTGAAGAGAGACTTAACATGATGAATGACAGAATTAGCTAGAATAAGTTACTTCTGAATTTGAAAATGATATCTAGTCCACGGTGAGATGCCAAAAATATCATATCACATAAGCTAAATTAATTCTGTCAGGGAAGATTTTATTCTCAGGTTGATCTTTTTGGCATTTAGTATGGCCCTTTTAATCTCTAGGTTAAAGTTTTTGGATTGCAAATTTGTCCTTAACACTAATTTTAGACTCTTACTCTTGACACATCTTCCAGGCAGGGAGGGGGAGAGAGGGGATTGGTCAAACACTTGGGCATCTTAAGTGTTCAGTTTGTCTTTCCTATTCATAGAGTCTGCCAAGTTCTTCACTTCTTCCATAAAAACAGTCAACTGAAGCCAAGTGTGCCTTCTCAGATACTTACACAAGCACAGGTTTGGCAGTACCGCAAGGGAAAAGTACCTACTTCAACTTAGTTCTTTACACCGCCTTATCACTATGTTCCTAACAGGACAACATCTGGCTTTTCTCAAAACTTTTTTTTCATTTGAAAACAGGTGATACTTTCATTGTTGACCAGTTTTTCTCGTACCTTTTAGGGCAGTAATATTTTACTCTAATAAATATTAAGTGTTTTACTCTAATGTACATTAAATACTAATGTTTTACTTCTTTAATGAATCCAGAAGCAACTCTTATACTTGTACTATTCATAATTTTAAAAAAATGAATGGAAAGAAATACACCATAATAACTCCAACACATAGCAGAAAAAAATAGTAAGGTTCATTGAGGTGTTTTGAATGTATTGCACCAAATAATTCCAATATCAAATGCTCCCCTATTTTTACTCTAGACAAGTTATTAAATAAACCTGAAACAACAGAACTTCAGGTAAATTTTACATTTTTGGATAAATCTATGAAGATCAAGCATATCAGGGAAATTGGTTGCAGCAGTAATTCTTATTTGTATCTCAAGTCAGTCGCAGATATTGTTCTATGTTTGTAGTATAACTCATATCCTACATAAAATCCTAGTTGAGACTGTGTGTTTTACCCTCCTCTAGGTAATATGAGGTATCCCTAAACCATACTGTACAATTTGGTACAAATTGCAGGTTACTGAAGAGAGACTTAACATGATGAATGACAGAATTAGCTAGAATAAGTTACTTCTGAATTTGAAAATGATATCTAGTCCACGGTGAGATGCCAAAAATATCATATCACATAAGCTAAATTAATTCTGTCAGGGAAGATTTTCAGATTCCTGAAGACATCCTGTTATCAAAAAAATTAGTTTGAAAAAAATATATATACTCTTTAAATATACTGTACTTTAAAAAATTATCTGTACATCATCTGATAAAGCATCCATCTACAATGCAGGAGACCCCAATTTGATTCCTCGGTGGGGAAGATCCCCTGGAGAAGGGGTAGGTAACCCACTCCAGTATTCTCCAGCTTCCTTTTGTGGTTCAAATTGTAAAGAATCCTCCTGCAACAAGGAATACCTGAGTTTTATCCTTGGGTTGTGAAGACTCTCTGGAAAAGGGCAAGGCTACCCACTTCAGTATTCTTGCCTAGAGTATTCCAAGACTCGTGCATGGGCCACAAAGCATCGGACACGACTGAGCGAATTCACTTTCAGTTTCAAAAGTAAAGAAGATCCCATGGAACTTCTCTTATGAGAAAGCCAGAAAGTATTGACTGACTTATAACAACTTTCACAAAATAGATAAAATCATATTCATTAATATAAGGGGAAATGATCTAATTGCATAGGTAATTTTCTTCTGAATAAAATATTTATAAAAATTTAAGACTGAAAAAACCATCAATTCTTATGACTCACAGGCATAGATAATACATTGAGGAAACAGTCTACCTCTCTCTTTCTCTATTGTCTGTTTCCCTTTCCAGGTATGTGGGAGAAATTACTAATCAAATCAAACTTAGTTAATATAAAAACAGTTTATTGTACTTAGGCATTCATAGACAAAGGAGTCAGATAGGTCTGCTTCAGCTTAAGATATCCAGTCTCAAAACACTTCTCTCAACTGCTTGGCACTTTGACAGAGTTGTCTAGAAGTCTGGGCTCTGCTAAGTCCCTTCTCCTATTCATGCCATCTGAAGAACTCTGATGTAGTCCTACAATCAAGTTAATTGAATGTCTGTGATTGTTCGTGGCTTTAGAAACTGAGTCTTTTCTGACATCAGCATCTGTGTAACCTAGCCTCTGAAATTCAGGAATTCACCTACACCACATTTGATCGGCCAAGCTAGTCACCAGCATGGAATAATATATAAAGGAATTAGACCTCATCTCCCATGGGGAAAATATGAATAATTTGTGGCCACAATCCATGAGAATGAACATGCAATGTAATGAATGATACAGAATTCATCTGGTTGTAATCAATAAGGAAGATGTATTAATGTTAGTTGATTCCAATAGTCACTTGACTTTTACCTATGTTCTAGAGCTGTATAGCAAATATATGAAGATGCTCAAATAATACAGAGGAAAAATCATCAGGACTAAGGCAATTTGGGGTGTATTAAGTGTTATAGTGATTTCAAATCCTTGACTTTAGTAAAGAATCCTCCTGCAACAAGGAATACCTGAGTTTTATCCTTGGGTTGTGAAGACTATCTGGAAAAGGGCAAGGCTACTCACTTCAGTATTCTTGCCTAGAGTATTCCAAGACTCGTGCATGGGCCACAAAGCATCGGACACGACTGAGCGAATTCACTTTCAGTTTCAAAAGTAAAGAAGATCCCATGGAACTTCTCTTATGAGAAAGCCAGAAAGTATTGACTGACTTATAACAACTTTCACAAAATAGATAAAATCATATTCATTAATATAAGGGGAAATGATCTAATTGCATAGGTAATTTTCTTCTGAATAAAATATTTATAAAAATTTAAGACTGAAAAAACCATCAATTCTTATGACTCACAGGCATAGATAATACATTGAGGAAACAGTCTACCTCTCTCTTTCTCTATTGTCTGTTTCCCTTTCCAGGTATGTGGGAGAAATTACTAATCAAATCAAACTTAGTTAATATAAAAACAGTTTATTGTACTTAGGCATTCATAGACAAAGGAGTCAGATAGGTCTGCTTCAGCTTAAGATATCCAGTCTCAAAACACTTCTCTCAACTGCTTGGCACTTTGACAGAGTTGTCTAGAAGTCTGGGCTCTGCTAAGTCCCTTCTCCTATTCATGCCATCTGAAGAACTCTGATGTAGTCCTACAATCAAGTTAATTGAATGTCTGTGATTGTTCGTGGCTTTAGAAACTGAGTCTTTTCTGACATCAGCATCTGTGTAACCTAGCCTCTGAAATTCAGGAATTCACCTACACCACATTTGATCGGCCAAGCTAGTCACCAGCATGGAATAATATATAAAGGAATTAGACCTCATCTCCCATGGGGAAAATATGAATAATTTGTGGCCACAATCCATGAGAATGAACATGCAATGTAATGAATGATACAGAATTCATCTGGTTGTAATCAATAAGGAAGATGTATTAATGTTAGTTGATTCCAATAGTCACTTGACTTTTACCTATGTTCTAGAGCTGTATAGCAAATATATGAAGATGCTCAAATAATACAGAGGAAAAATCATAACTGTGGGTATGTGGTCACTCACCTAGAGCCAGGGATTCTGGAGTGTGAATAAGTGTGCCTTAGGAAGTGTTACTATAAACAGACCTAGAGGAGGTGATCAAATTACAGCTGAGCTATTTCAAATCCTAAAAAGATGATGCTGTTAAAGTGCTGCACTCAGTACATCAGCAAATTTTAAACACACAGCAATGGCCACAGGACTGTAAAAGGTCAGTTTTTAATCCCAATCCAAAGAAGGACAATGCCAAAGAATGTTCACACTACTTTACAATTCTGCTCATTTCACATGCTGAAAAGACTATGCTCAAAATCCTTCAAACAGACAATATGGAGATTCCTTAAAAAACTAAAAATAGAAGCACCCTATGACCCAGCAATCCCACTATTAGGCCTATATCATGATGAAATCAAAAATGAAAGAGGCACCTATACCCCAATGTTCATTGCAGCTCTCTATACAATAACCAGAACATGGAAGCAACCTAGATGTCCATTGACAAATGAATGGATACAGAAGCTCTGGTACATATATACAATGGAATGCTACAATGCTACTCAGCTGTTAAAAGAAATGCAGAAGACTCAGTCCTAATGAAGTGGCTGGCTCTAGAACGTATCATAAAAAGTGAAGTAAGTCAAAAAGAGAAAGATAAATACAGTATACTAACACACATATATGGAATCTAGTAGGACGGTCTTGATAACACACGCAGGGAACTCATGGAAAAACAGACAGAGCATAGACCTATGGACATGGTGAGGAAGAAATAGGGAGAGGGAGGCACGGAGGGAGTAACATGGAAACCTATACTGTCATGTGTGGAAAAGATAGCTATTGTCATTGTGCTAAGGGAATAGGAGTACCTACAACCACTTGGGGCGATGGTCTGGAGGTGGGGTGGGGGGGAGACTGGGTGGGGGGAGAGTCCAGGGATATGCATATGAATGATCTGGGAACATACATGTTGGTGAACAGCAAAACTGTAAAATCTTTAAAATAAAGGGAAAAAAAAAAAAAATCCTTCAAGCTAGGCTTTGGCAGTATATGAACTGAAAACTTCCCAGATGTACAAGCTGGGTTTTGAAAAGGCAGAGGAACCAGAGAACAAATTGCCAATATCTATTGGATCATAAAGAAAGCAAGATGATTTCAGAAAAATACTGACTTCTGCTTCATTGGCTACACTAAATCTTTTGACTGTATGGATCACAAAAAACTATGGACAATTCTTAAAGAGATACGAATACTATACCACCTTACCTGACTCGTAAGAAAGCTGTATGCAGATCGAGAAACAACATTTAGAACTGGGCATGGAACGATGAACTGGTTCAAAATTTGGAAAGGAGTACAACAAAGATGTATCTTGTAACCTTGCTTAAGTTCTACACAGTGTACATCATGCGAAATACTGGGTTGGATGAGTTATCAGTGGGAACCAAGATTTCTGGGAGAAATATCAACAACCTCAGATATGCAGATGATACACTCAGAAAGTGAAAAGGACCTAAGAGCCTCTTGATGAGACTGAAAGAAGAGACTGAAAAAACTGGCTTGAAACTCAACATTAATAAAACAAAACTTGGCATCTGATTCCATCACGTCATGTTAAATTCAAATGGGAAAATGTAGAGGAGGTGACAGACTTTATTTTCTTGGTCTGAAAAATTACTTCAGATAATGACTACAACCATGAAATTAAAAGTTGCTTACTCCTTGGAAGGAATGACAAATGAGGCCTATTAAAATGCAGAGACATCATTTGCTGACAAAGGTCAGCCAGGTCAAAGCTATGTGGTTTTTTTTGAGTAGTCATGTTTGGATGTGAGACTTGGATCATAAAGAAGGTTGAGCAGTATAGAATTAATGCATTTGTATTGTGGTGCTGGGGAAGACTCTTGAGATTCCATTGGTCTGGGAGGACATCAAACCAGTCAATCCTAAAGAAAATTAACCCTGAATATTCATTGGAAGGACTGATGCTGAAACTGAAGTTCCAGTACTTTGGCCACCTGATGAGAAGAGTCAACTCTTTGGGAAAGACTTTAATGCTGGGAAAAAACTGAGGGCAGGAAGAAAAGTGGGCAGCAGGGATGAGATGGTTGAATGGTATCACTGACTTAATGGACACAAGTTTGAGCAAGCTCAGGGAGATAGTGAAAGATAGAGAAGCCAGGCATACTGTGATTCATGGGGTCCCAGAGTCAAACATGACTTTGTGAATGAACAATTGTGAATAATCATTTACACAGCATCAGATATTTAGAAGAGAAAACAAATGCATTCATTCTTTCTCTCTCTCTCTCTTTTAATGATCAGAATTGGAAGTGATACATACTGCCGTACTGCCTGTCATCACTTGTATCCATTCTCTGACACAGTGCCAAAGTATTTTGATTGATTATATCTGATAAGAAATGTGCTGCTGAAAGGTTCCTCCTGGATTTTATATCAGCTATTCTATGTCATCGCCATTACCACCATCTGATTCAAAGACACATTTTCTTATCTACTCTAAAATGTGTCTCTCACTGATCTTGCTCATCAGCCTAATTTATCAGAAAATGTTTTTTCATTTCTTTTTTTTTTTGCTTCTAAGAAACACCATGAAGAAAAGTATGAGGATACATTAATTAATTTGATTCAATGTTTTATCTTGCATACAAATCATATTTTATAAATGGAGATAAGCATTTCAATGGCCAGATCCTAGTATCTACTACCATTTCTGTTGTACTCATTCAAAATGACACATGCTATAACTGAACATGAACATTTGGGTTTTTTTCTACTTTTTTAATATGAAACACTTGTGAACTCTATACCTTAAGTCATTTCCACACATGGGTTATAGCTTAGTTATATTATATCTTCTAAGTAAAGTATTCACAGAAAGAATATTAAGAAATGTGCTTTCAAAAATATTTCAGAGTCAAAATAACTGAGTAGAAAAGAATGTAATTACTATAGGTGAAAAAAACCAACACCATCATAATTGACAGTCACAAATTAATCTTAATGTATTTTTCTTAGTGAATGTTTCAATACTAAACTAATATTTATTTTTATATTTTTTAAAAAGTTTTTTTCTGTGATAGTGTGATCAGAGATCATCAGAAAAGGAACAAATTCTACTATTTGTTGTGAGTTCAATTTTTTGAAAATTATTTATGTTGACAGTTTATCATTTTATATAATTAGTACATTTAAATGCAAATTTAATGACTAATTTTAAAATATTTGCCAATAAAAGTGGTCACATTTTGGTCCTTTTGCATGTCAGAATTGTACAAACTACTGACCAAATTATGTGATCTGATTGAGAAGTCACAGGGTATGACTTCTATGGTCAGTTTACTTATACAATTTACAGTTGGTAGTCCTTCCCTGGTAGTTCAGACTGTAAAGAATCTGCCTGCAATGCTGGATACCTAGGTCCAATCCCTGAGTTGGGACTATGCCTTGGAGAAAGGAATGGCTACCCATTGCAGTATTTTTGCCTGGAGGATTCCATGGATAGAGAACCCTAGTGGATTATAGTCCATGGGGTTGCAGAGAGTGGAAAATGACCTATTAACTAATACCTTTACAAAATTGGTAAATCCAAATTAAACTAGATTAACTATAATTATTCTCATTATAATCTCTTGACTACCTGAAGACTTGATTTGGAAATCACTGCATATTATTTGCAATTGGTTATATGGGAGTCTGACAAGATAAACTCAAAGTTATAATTGCAGAGTTCTCATTGGGCATTTGAAGTCACTTGCTATCAATATTTTTTTTTATTTTTAAAACTCTAAGTTAAAGACTTTTCAATATTATTTATGGATAACTATCTTGTATGATGAAATGCAAGAGTATTAAAATTATTCTAGGGCAGGTAAGTAATATCATTATAACTTGATACTATTTACTTACTACAAATTCTTTTTATTAATTTGTAAAATAGGAGCAATATCTATTGTGCAGGGTCACTGGGAATAAATATATCACGTTAAAAAATACCTAGCTTAGAGCCTATTATATAAGAGGGAATCAGTTAAAATTACTCCACATTATTCCTTTATTTTTAATAGCTGTAATTTCTAAAGTAAGGCATTTACTACTAACTTTGTAGTTATGTTTTACTGAAGATTTGTATTAATGTATTTTTTATTCTCACTTACACAGCATAAAGGCCATGTCACAACATGAGTTTAACACTGGCTGTGGGCTTTAACAGTCAGACTGAAAATAATGGGCCACCATCTGGGTCAAGGTTAAAGAAGCATTTGGGATTAAAAAAAAAAAAAATGTTTTCCAGAATCTAATTAGGTCAAGCTTATAGGAGGTGTCATCAGATTTTCTGCTTAAATGATAACCCTCGTCATATAAACTAGAAACGAAAGTGACCTCAAAGGAACAAATTAATGAAACATTTTCAAGAATTGTATTTTTCTCACAGCATGTTCTCCACTTTAAAATTACATGAAATATGGGATACTATAACCTAGAATTATGGTTTTATCAGGAGAATACACTTATGTAAAATAGCAATTCTTTAAGATTAAAGTACTTTACTCCAGGAGGACTACTATAAGAAAATTAATGTTGAAAAAAGTTTACACTGAGTTTCTTAGATATAAATATAAACAGAATGTATATATATATTCCAGTGTAAATGCATTTCTAGCAAATTATCTATATAATAATTCCATAATGTAAATACAGAAAAAACTCCATCAGCTTCTCAATGTTATGGTATATATTGCTATAAAATGTAATTTAAAAGCTTATACAAACTTAAAAAAAATAATAATAATAAAGGCTCCAATTTTTTTATGTTTGTTAACACTTCACATGTTCACATAGTGAATTTTATTTAGTTTGGACAGTCTGATCCATTTAAACTTTAATCATACTGTAGTTTTAAAATATATTTCTTTGATATTTGGCCAATTTTATTTAGGGGTTGGTACAATGATGAAATGCAAGAGTATTAAAATTATTCTAGGGCAGGTAAGTAATATCATTATAACTTGATACTATTTACTTACTACAAATTCTTTTATTAATTTGTAAAATAGGAGCAATATCTCTTGTGCAGGGTCACTGGGAATAAATATATCACGTTAAAAAATACCTAGCTTAGAGCCTATTATATAAGAGGGAATCAGTTAAAATTACTCCACATTATTCCTTTATTTTTAATAGCTGTAATTTCTAAAGTAAGGCATTTACTACTAACTTTGTAGTTATGTTTTACTGAAGATTTGTATTAATGTATTTTTTATTCTCACTTACACAGCATAAAGGCCATGTCACAACATGAGTTTAACACTGGCTGTGGGCTTTAACAGTCAGACTGAAAATAATGGGCCACCATCTGGGTCAAGGTTAAAGAAGCATTTGGGATTAAAAAAAAAAAAAATGTTTTCCAGAATCTAATTAGGTCAAGCTTATAGGAGGTGTCATCAGATTTTCTGCTTAAATGATAACCCTCGTCATATAAACTAGAAACGAAAGTGACCTCAAAGGAACAAATTAATGAAACATTTTCAAGAATTGTATTTTTCTCACAGCATGTTCTCCACTTTAAAATTACATGAAATATGGGATACTATAACCTAGAATTATGGTTTTATCAGGAGAATACACTTATGTAAAATAGCAATTCTTTAAGATTAAAGTACTTTACTCCAGGAGGACTACTATAAGAAAATTAATGTTGAAAAAAGTTTACACTGAGTTTCTTAGATATAAATATAAACAGAATGTATATATATATTCCAGTGTAAATGCATTTCTAGCAAATTATCTATATAATAATTCCATAATGTAAATACAGAAAAAGCTCCATCAGCTTCTCAATGTTATGGTATATATTGCTATAAAATGTAATTTAAAAGCTTATACAAACTTAAAAAAAATAATAATAATAAAGGCTCCAATTTTTTTATGTTTGTTAACACTTCACATGTTCACATAGTGAATTTTATTTAGTTTGGACAGTCTGATCCATTTAAACTTTAATCATACTGTAGTTTTAAAATATATTTCTTTGATATTTGGCCATATACTTGTTAAATATTTAGTGCTTTCTGTCTGTGACCAATCTGTTCATAATTTGTACATATTTTTGAGTTACTTGCATTTTTCTTGTTGATTTTTAAAAGATTTTTGTATACTCTGCTAGTATAGATGATTTTCATAGGCATTTTTACTATCTTTATAAAGATACAATTTATATACAATAAAATTGACCATTTTTAATATTAATATTATAGTATTTTGGGGGGATTCTGTTTTGTTTTCACTGAAATGTGAATACAATGGTATTTTCTTGTTAATCTGTAAATAGTGTAGCAAATTCCTTAGGTGTAATTATGAGTGTTGATTATAGCTTTTATTTATTTATTTTTTTGGGAGAGGGGTGGGTTGGGGAGGGAGGCCATCTTTGTTCTTTGGCCCATGTGGGCCTCCCACTGCAGTGGACTCTGTTGTTGCAGAGCACCGGCTCTGGGCTCAGGCGCTCCAGAGCTCTGGCTCGGTAATTGGACACATCGGTCCAGCCACTCCACGGCACCTGGGATCTTCCCAGGCCAGGGATCGAACCGGCGCCCCTTGCACTGCAAGGTGGTGTCCTTACCCACTGGACCACCAGGGAAACCCACTTTTTTTTTTTTTTTGTATAGTTTTATTTTTCTTCAAAACTTTAACATTTTCATCTTGAGGCAGGTAGGGTTTTTTTTTTTGTTGTTGTTATTTAATGGATACATTCTCTTTTTCTCTTCTTTACCACTGAGCCATCAGGGAAGCCCTGCAGTGGTCTCTTCTTGTTGTAGAGCACTGGCTCTGGGCACATGCACTCTAGAGTACTGGCTTGTAATTGGACACACTGGTTCGGCCTTTCCATGGCATGTGGGATCTTCCTAGGCCAGGGCTTGAACTGGTGCCCCTTGTACTGCAAGGCAGACTCTTTACCCACTGGACAACCAGGGAAGCCCCGAGACAGGTGTTGTTGAGAGGAAAATGAAGTACATCATGAACATATTCTAGGCATATTCTTTTTTAAAAACTTTACTGAGGTATATTTTATATATTATACTATTAAACATTCATTGTGGACAATTTGAGAATTTTTAGTAACTTTCTGGTTTTTTAACTTTGACTATTTTTCTAGAATAACTTTTGGCTCAATATCTATATGCATCAAACAAAAAAACACACATTTTCTTTAGCACAGACTTTACTTTCCATTCTCAAGTGCTTGCCAAATACTAGTGTTCTCTGGTATTTCTAATTTCACGGATAAATTTTTCCTCTTTTTCTCTTATCCTTTCACTTTCTCTGATAAATCTCATCATTGTAAACTTTCCAAATTTTTTCCCTTTCAATTTATTTGTTTGCTTGCCTTTTCTCTTTTAATAGGGGTTTTTTGGGTGAAGGGAGCAAATTCCTTAGGTGTAATTATGAGTGTTGATTATAGCTTTTATTTATTTATTTTTTTGGGAGAGGGGTGGGTTGGGGAGGGAGGCCATCTTTGTTCTTTGGCCCATGTGGGCCTCCCACTGCAGTGGACTCTGTTGTTGCAGAGCACCGGCTCTGGGCTCAGGCGCTCCAGAGCTCTGGCTCGGTAATTGGACACATCGGTCCAGCCACTCCACGGCACCTGGGATCTTCCCAGGCCAGGGATCGAACCGGCGCCCCTTGCACTGCAAGGTGGTGTCCTTACCCACTGGACCACCAGGGAAACCCACTTTTTTTTTTTTTTTGTATAGTTTTATTTTTCTTCAAAACTTTAACATTTTCATCTTGAGGCAGGTAGGGTTTTTTTTGTTGTTGTTGTTAATTAATGGATACATTCTCTTTTTTTTTCTCTTCTTTACCACTGAGCCATCAGGGAAGCCCTGCAGTGGTCTCTTCTTGTTGTAGAGCACTGGCTCTGGGCACATGCACTCTAGAGTACTGGCTTGTAATTGGACACACTGGTTCGGCCTTTCCATGGCATGTGGGATCTTCCTAGGCCAGGGCTTGAACTGGTGCCCCTTGTACTGCAAGGCAGACTCTTTACCCACTGGACAACCAGGGAAGCCCCGAGACAGGTGTTGTTGAGAGGAAAATGAAGTACATCATGAACATATTCTAGGCATATTCTTTTTTAAAAACTTTACTGAGGTATATTTTATATATTATACTATTAAACATTCATTGTGGACAATTTGAGAATTTTTAGTAACTTTCTGGTTTTTTAACTTTGACTATTTTTCTAGAATAACTTTTGGCTCAATATCTATATGCATCAAACAAAAAAACACACATTTTCTTTAGCACAGACTTTACTTTCCATTCTCAAGTGCTTGCCAAATACTAGTGTTCTCTGGTATTTCTAATTTCACGGATAAATTTTTCCTCTTTTTTTTTTCTCTTATCCTTTCACTTTCTCTGATAAATCTCATCATTGTAAACATTTGTCCAAGAAATTTGCTTTCTCTTACTCCCCCTATAATATTAATTTTTTCCAGATTTATTTCTTGCCTTCCTTAAATAAGTCCTCTAAACTGTACTCAAAAAAAAGAAATTTTATGTAAATTTTCTAAATATTTCTTTTAATTGGAAATATTATTTTTACCATCATATTTAAGTATTTTACTATACAATTCTAAGTTTATTTTTTTTGCCTGCAACATATTTCGAGCATTATTCTATTTTATTTTTGTATTTAACATGACCATCCTCATTCCTTATACTTTTCTTTAGGTGATAAGCACCTGTTACTCTGTAAACTTAGCATTTCCTCTCCATTATTGCTGTGTTACATTTCTCTATAATATGTGTAGCTTCTCATGGGCTTTGACTGTTGGTCACACTAGACAAGTTTTTAAAAAAATAAAAATGGAGAGGAATATTTATTGAAATAATCTTTATGATTTGCCAAATTAAATAATAGTGTAGGAACTTAGATGAAAAAGCCTCAAAGAGTGGCCAGATTAATTGATTTAGGTAAGCAATTATAAATACACATTGATACACATGCACACAAGCCCACCTGTTATCAAACATTTTAGATTAAGATCATGCCTTCCAGTAACCTAATTGATTCATTAATGTTGCTCAGTTGTATCTGACTCTTTGTGATCCGATAGACTGTAGCCCACTAGGTACCTCTGTCCATGGAATTCTCTAGGCGAGAGTACTGCAGAGTGGGTAGCCCTTCTCTGCTCCAGAGAATCTTCCTGACACAGGGATTGAACCAGGGTTCCCTGCATTGCAGGCAGATGCTTTACTATCTGAGTCACCAGGAAGCCCAAATTATTGATATACTCAGTGATAAGGAGAAGCCACAAGAAGGATATTGGCATATGGACTTGGCATTTTACTAAAACTTTATCAGACTTTCACTTTTTTTCTGATAAATTTTCATCATTTTTGGTTAAACTTGCCAAATACTAGTGTTCTCTGGTATTTCTAATTTCACGGATAAATTTTTCCTCTTTTTTTTTTCTCTTATCCTTTCACTTTCTCTGATAAATCTCATCATTGTAAACATTTGTCCAAGAAATTTGCTTTCTCTTACTCCCCCTATAATATTAATTTTTTCCAGATTTATTTCTTGCCTTCCTTAAATAAGTCCTCTAAACTGTACTCAAAAAAGAAATTTTATGTAAATTTTCTAAATATTTCTTTTAATTGGAAATATTATTTTTACCATCATATTTAAGTATTTTACTATACAATTCTAAGTTTATTTTTTTTGCCTGCAACATATTTCGAGCATTATTCTATTTTATTTTTGTATTTAACATGACCATCCTCATTCCTTATACTTTTCTTTAGGTGATAAGCACCTGTTACTCTGTAAACTTAGCATTTCCTCTCCATTATTGCTGTGTTACATTTCTCTATAATATGTGTAGCTTCTCATGGGCTTTGACTGTTGGTCACACTAGACAAGTTTTAAAAAAATAAAAATGGAGAGGAATATTTATTGAAATAATCTTTATGATTTGCCAAATTAAATAATAGTGTAGGAACTTAGATGAAAAAGCCTCAAAGAGTGGCCAGATTAATTGATTTAGGTAAGCAATTATAAATACACATTGATACACATGCACACAAGCCCACCTGTTATCAAACATTTTAGATTAAGATCATGCCTTCCAGTAACCTAATTGATTCATTAATGTTGCTCAGTTGTATCTGACTCTTTGTGATCCGATAGACTGTAGCCCACTAGGTACCTCTGTCCATGGAATTCTCTAGGCGAGAGTACTGCAGAGTGGGTAGCCCTTCTCTGCTCCAGAGAATCTTCCTGACACAGGGATTGAACCAGGGTTCCCTGCATTGCAGGCAGATGCTTTACTATCTGAGTCACCAGGGAAGCCCAAATTATTGATATACTCAGTGATAAGGAGAAGCCACAAGAAGGATATTGGCATATGGACTTGGCATTTTACATATTGTCACATCACTTTCTTCTTTCTATCATATCCTGGGCCCAAATTGATTGGGCCATTTTTTTAATATTCAGTGATGATATGATAACTTTCAATAATGGCATGAGATGGTTCAAAGCAAAGATTCCTAGGTAAAAATTAAAAGTCCTTTATATCTTCAGAGTATTCCACCTTCAGTCTGTTTAATATTTGACAAGTCAAATAGGCAGTAAATTGATTTAACAGCTCTTTTCTTCTACCACCAATACCTATAATATCTAGAGCTTTACAAATCTTATGTTCTCCACTTCTGCTCTAGTGAAGTAATTAAGGTGGTGGTCACTGGGTTAAATCTGCCTTAAAAGAGAGATGGACACAAATAGTTTAATAATTCCCCAAACACTATTCTCATTGCAGTTATTTTAGAAAGTCTCATTGCATTGGGTTGGCCAAAAATTCATTTGGGTTTTTCATAACATCTTGTGAAAAAACCTGAATGAATATTTTGATAAACCCAATATTTCTCTGAGATTATGGAAGGTGTGCTTGCTGTCCTGTATGAAAGTGCCGTGTCTTCTCTTCTTCACCTTTGCTCACAAATGTCTCAGATCCAGCACTTGCCCCTTTAAAGCCCACATAGTCTTCCAACTCCAAACTTTTACATTGCTCTTCCACCATAACCTTTATTGGGGCTTCCCTGGTGGCTCAGATGATAGAGAATCTGCCTGCAATGTAGGAGGCCCAAATTTCATCCCAGGGTTGAGAATATCTCCTGGAGAAGGGAATGGCAAAGCACTCCAGTATTTTTCCCTCGAGAATTCCATGGACAAGAGGAGCCTAGTTGGCTAAGTCCGTGGGGTTTCAGAGAGTCAGCCATGACTGACCAGCTAACACACACATGATCTTTATTATATGGGTAAATTTAATTTTTTTTTCAATTCAACTCTTGTTTTCAAGAGTTTATATATCAAGAGTTTATATATCTAGTTTCTATATTTCTCCATATTTTTTCACTGTTTTTTAATCATTGAAAGTCCAAAACACACTAGAACTAGCTGTTCTAATGAGTAAGACACCTCTTAGAATCTCTGATAGGAAGAACCTTCCAGGAAGATATTCCTTGAGCAGGATGTAAATTCATATTATTTACTAAAGTACAACTTAAAATACATACATTAAATAAATAGAAACTTGAAAATATATTTGTATTAGGGTAATAAAATTTACTCTGGAGTAGACTAAATTAAACAGATATAATTATTAGAATTTGTAAAATCTGTATTATTATCATAAAAGGAAAAAACCTATATTAGACAAATTCAACATTATTCTTCCAGCCTCATTTTATAGAATAGTTGAACAGTTTACTGGACAGGCTCTTGCTATGGTACAACAAAAGAACTGATATACTCATTGTGATGCTGGAGATAAAAACAAGAAATCTTATCAGATTCTTCACTGGTTTCCCGGGCTCAATTCCATTAACATACAGTAGAATATATATTAAACCATCTTATCAAGTTCTGGCCAAGAAAAAAATTGGGGCACATTTTCTTTAAGCAATTAATATTTGAAATGAAAATTAGAGGTTAGGTATTTTTTACAGGTAAAAGGCAAAAAGGATAATCTCTAGAAAGGAATAAAAATGCAGAGAGTAGAATAAAAACAGTAGTACACAAAGAGTTTGCAATGAAAAGGAAAGGGTAACCAATCTGCTTTCAGTCAACTTTTAGCTTCTATATAAATAGGCTCAACAGTTTATAGCTGAATTGATGGTTAGCTGTATTTACACTTCCAAAGTCTCTGGTATACTACCATAATGTTTCTGACCCAGGAATGTGAAGACAAGTTCTTTCTTCTAAAAGACTTTTGCCTCTATAAAACTAATCAGAATTTCAAAGTTCTTCAAAAATTTTGCCTTAAGAACACTTAACTGACTGGAATATTTTACCCTAAGAACTTTTATTGAGAAAAATCACAGTGTGTGAATTATGGATGTCCAAATTTCAGTATTCAGTGAGAAAAATATATGAAATATTCTTATAATCAAAAGAGAAAAAGAGAAGTGATTCTCACCGTGCCCTCCTTCAGGGAATCACTGGCAGAAGGAACCACAAGCCTCAACAATAGTATGTTTCCTAGAATGTCAGCGGTGCATAAAAAACAATCTTCAAAGTTGCAATTTCACACCTCAGAAACTATTTCAATGCATATAAAAAAAGTCATTGATATACTTAAACTAGTGCCCTGAAATTTCAGATCTGCTCAGATACTTGAGAACAGATTACATAACAAAAAGCCATTAAATAAATAGAAACTTGAAAATATATTTGTATTAGGGTAATAAAATTTACTCTGGAGTAGACTAAATTAAACAGATATAATTATTAGAATTTGTAAAATCTGTATTATTATCATAAAAGGAAAAAACCTATATTAGACAAATTCAACATTATTCTTCCAGCCTCATTTTATAGAATAGTTGAACAGTTTACTGGACAGGCTCTTGCTATGGTACAACAAAAGAACTGATATACTCATTGTGATGCTGGAGATAAAAACAAGAAATCTTATCAGATTCTTCACTGGTTTCCCGGGCTCAATTCCATTAACATACAGTAGAATATATATTAAACCATCTTATCAAGTTCTGGCCAAGAAAAAAATTGGGGCACATTTTCTTTAAGCAATTAATATTTGAAATGAAAATTAGAGGTTAGGTATTTTTTACAGGTAAAAGGCAAAAAGGATAATCTCTAGAAAGGAATAAAAATGCAGAGAGTAGAATAAAAACAGTAGTACACAAAGAGTTTGCAATGAAAAGGAAAGGGTAACCAATCTGCTTTCAGTCAACTTTTAGCTTCTATATAAATAGGCTCAACAGTTTATAGCTGAATTGATGGTTAGCTGTATTTACACTTCCAAAGTCTCTGGTATACTACCATAATGTTTCTGACCCAGGAATGTGAAGACAAGTTCTTTCTTCTAAAAGACTTTTGCCTCTATAAAACTAATCAGAATTTCAAAGTTCTTCAAAAATTTTGCCTTAAGAACACTTAACTGACTGGAATATTTTACCCTAAGAACTTTTATTGAGAAAAATCACAGTGTGTGAATTATGGATGTCCAAATTTCAGTATTCAGTGAGAAAAATATATGAAATATTCTTATAATCAAAAGAGAAAAAGAGAAGTGATTCTCACCGTGCCCTCCTTCAGGGAATCACTGGCAGAAGGAACCACAAGCCTCAACAATAGTATGTTTCCTAGAATGTCAGCGGTGCATAAAAAACAATCTTCAAAGTTGCAATTTCACACCCTCAGAAACTATTTCAATGCATATAAAAAAAGTCATTGATATACTTAAACTAGTGCCCTGAAATTTCAGATCTGCTCAGATACTTGAGAACAGATTACATAACAAAAAAGCCTTCAAATAAACTAAATTTACACAGAGAGTGACAGAATTCATACAAAGCCAGTCTGTAAATTTCTTTAGGAAGCAAACTGACTCATTATTCAATGTAGGTAAAGTGTGAAAATATACCTGTTCTCAGAATGCCTGCTATTCTATTGAAATGACCCTGCTACAAAAACTACCAAAATGAGATTTCAGCATACATATGGTTTTCCTGTTACAATCACAGAACACTGCAGGAAACGATTATACCCATATTAATTTATGTGCCTTCTGAGAAAAGTCAGGGTTCAATTACAGACTAATTTATTTGAGCATTTATATAATGAGTTTAATTCATTTTTTTTAATATACTATTAGAAAAGATCTACAGTTGTATACCCACATTTTACTGCATGTCACATGCATGTCACATGCATGTCACATGCATGTCAATGGAGTATTTGTTTTCTCTCTTTGTATTTTTTAAATCTAAACACAGACTAATAGATTTTTTATTTCAAACTTTAAAATAAAATCTTATCATTCATATGATTTCAAATTGTCCACAATTTAGCCAATAGAAGCCTCTTCAAGTTGCCACATATATTATTCTGGCATTTCATAGTATATATATATACATATGTACATGTATATATATATATATATACATATATCTGTATACTTTCATGTATAATACATAGTAATATATACTGATGTATATGTGCATAGATATTTGTTTTGTTGTATTAAATTATGAGCTTATTCTGATACTTGTTTTCAGTCTAAACTTTGCCATTACATATGTGTATTCCTCTTCTCCCACAATGATAAACTTGTTTTCAGAAAATGTATTAATACATTCACTTATTTGTTAAAATAGTTTCAGAAGTTTTAGTTCAACACCACTATAAAATAATAAGTCTAGGTCAAAACATATTTCAGTTTCTCTTTTTTTTTGACTGGTAATGCATGTCAGTGTTATTTGTAGTAATTTATATTTTCTTCACTCTAGGTTATAATTTTGATGCATGGGATTCATTTCTTTTTCTGCATTCACTTTCAAATTTTCTTTTCCATTCTTTGTTAATGTATATGCGTTAGAATATATAAATTATAATGATATCAAATTAAAAACTCTTTCACCTCATTAACTTTTCTACTTTGTTGTAAACAATCCTCTTTAGATATTTAATTTTATAACTTCTGGTCTGTCATTCTTCTGTATACTCTTGCTAACATAGATCTTTAAAAAAAAAAGCAGCACACTATATATATTTAGCATTTTTCTCTGTTACCTAAACATATAATCATTATATCAGTTTTTAACAGTTAATGCAGCCTTTTTAAACTCAGTTAATATTTTTATTATACAATTTTCATGCATGCAGCATTGTCATTCAACATTTGTATATCCTATGAAGTAATCCCACCAGAAGTCTAGACACCATCCATTACCAAACAGCTGACTTCCTTCACCTAATTCCATCACTCTCCTGCTGCCTTCTCTTCTGGTAACCAATGATGCGCTCTGTATTTTCTTGCAGTGTGTGTGTGTAGGTCATTCAATCATGTGCAACTCTTGCAACCCCATGGACTGTAGCCCCCCCAGGTTCCGCTGTCCATGGAATTATCCAGGCAAGAATATTGGAAAGGGATACCATTTCCTTCTCCAGGGGATCTTCCTGACCCACGAGTCAAACCTTAGTCTCCCACATTGCAGACAGATTCTTTACCGTCTGAACCACCAGAGAAGCCTTTTTTTTCTTTTTTTTGCAGGGAGGAATTCATACCTCATGATGACATTTTTTTGAGTTGCTTTTCATTGCTTTTGTTATTACAATCATGCAGAATGGTTTGCCTCAGAGAATACTGCCTCTCTGCCTAACTGTTAAACTAAAGTGCCTTTGTTCAGAACCCTGTCTGCCTGTGGAGAACAGGAAGGGAGAAAGTAACACATCTTCTGCCTGAGGCTTGCCATGCATGAAGATGTTGGGAGTTTTATTGCCTTTTTGCTTTGCTTCCTCACCCCCTCTTCTCAGATTTATAAAAGAACCTGTCATCCAGATTCCGGTAAGATGATTATTTTGAGGTGCTAGCCTGCCATGTTCTAAGTCGGTCAGCTGCTTTCTGAATAAAGTCATTTTCTGCATTCACTTTCAAATTTTCTTTTCCATTCTTGTAATTTATCTTGAATATATAAATTATAATGATATCAAATTAAAAACTCTTTCACCTCATTAACTTTTCTACTTTGTTGTAAACAATCCTCTTTAGATATTTAATTTTATAACTTCTGGTCTGTCATTCTTCTGTATACTCTTGCTAACATAGATCTTTAAAAAAAAAAGCAGCACACTATATATATTTAGCATTTTTCTCTGTTACCTAAACATATAATCATTATATCAGTTTTTAACAGTTAATGCAGCCTTTTTAAACTCAGTTAATATTTTTATTATACAATTTTCATGCATGCAGCATTGTCATTCAACATTTGTATATCCTATGAAGTAATCCCACCAGAAGTCTAGACACCATCCATTACCAAACAGCTGACTTCCTTCACCTAATTCCATCACTCTCCTGCTGCCTTCTCTTCTGGTAACCAATGATGCGCTCTGTATTTTCTTGCAGTGTGTGTGTGTAGGTCATTCAATCATGTGCAACTCTTGCAACCCCATGGACTGTAGCCCCCCCAGGTTCCGCTGTCCATGGAATTATCCAGGCAAGAATATTGGAAAGGGATACCATTTCCTTCTCCAGGGGATCTTCCTGACCCACGAGTCAAACCTTAGTCTCCCACATTGCAGACAGATTCTTTACCGTCTGAACCACCAGAGAAGCCTTTTTCTTTTTTTGCAGGGAGGAATTCATACCTCATGATGACATTTTTTTGAGTTGCTTTTCATTGCTTTTGTTATTACAATCATGCAGAATGGTTTGCCTCAGAGAATACTGCCTCTCTGCCTAACTGTTAAACTAAAGTGCCTTTGTTCAGAACCCTGTCTGCCTGTGGAGAACAGGAAGGGAGAAAGTAACACATCTTCTGCCTGAGGCTTGCCATGCATGAAGATGTTGGGAGTTTTATTGCCTTTTTGCTTTGCTTCCTCACCCCCTCTTCTCAGATTTATAAAAGAACCTGTCATCCAGATTCCGGTAAGATGATTATTTTGAGGTGCTAGCCTGCCATGTTCTAAGTCGGTCAGCTGCTTTCTGAATAAAGTCATTTTCCTTGCTTCAACACCTCCTCTGTGATTCACTGACCTGTCCTTCAGTGAGCAGAGCCATCTTGGGCTCCGTTAAGTTTCACTTTGTTCATTTCTTTACACTACATAAGAGTGAAATCATATGGTATTTGCCTTTCTCTGTCTAACTGATTTCACTTAGCATAATATCTTCAAGGTCCATCCATATTGTCACAAACAGTAGGATTTCATATTTTATTTTAATTGCCAATTAAGATACGTAGGTGACTCAGCAGTAAAGAATCTCTTGACAGTGTGAAAGACCAAGGTTCAATTCTTGGGTCAGGAAGATCCCTGGAGAAGGAAATAGCATCCCAATTCAGTATTCTTGCCTAGATAATCACATGGAAAGAGGAGGCTGGGTGGGCTATAGTCCCTGGGGTCACAACGAGCCAGGCACAACAGAGTAACTAACACTAGACTGGACTATTCTTAAATTTTGAGGAATCTCCATGCTTTTCGATAGTGGTTGCACCAATGTACATTTCAATTAACAATGTACTAGGTTTCCTTTTCTGACATCCTTACCAGAACTTGCTGTCTCTTATCTTCTGATGATAAACACTTTGACAGGTTTGAGGTAGTACATCATTGTGCTTTTGATGTGCATTTGCCTGATAATGAATGACTGAACTTCTTTTCATGTGTCTTTTGGCCATTAGTATTCCATCTTTGGGAAAATGTCTGTTTAGGTCCTCTGACCATATTAAATCCAGTTGTTCTATTTTATTTTTTGATACTGAGTTGTACTGACTTTTGGGGGAAAGTATTAAACCCCTTATCAGATATATTCTTTGCAAGTATCTTCTCCAGTTCAGTAGGTTGCTTTTTTTGTTTTATTCATGATATCCATTTCCTATAAATAGCTTTTTAGTTCGATACAGTCACATTTGTTCATTTTCTATTTTTTTTTGGTTGCCTTTGTAGTCAAATTAAAACATTCTAAATTGTTCAGTATCAACCAGTGTTTTCTTCTAGGAGCTTTATGGTTGCTTGCTTCCTCACCCCCTCTTCTCAGATTTATAAAAGAACCTGTCATCCAGATTCCGGTAAGATGATTATTTTGAGGTGCTAGCCTGCCATGTTCTAAGTCGGTCAGCTGCTTTCTGAATAAAGTCATTTTCCTTGCTTCAACACCTCCTCTGTGATTCACTGACCTGTCCTTCAGTGAGCAGAGCCATCTTGGGCTCCGTTAAGTTTCACTTTGTTCATTTCTTTACACTACATAAGAGTGAAATCATATGGTATTTGCCTTTCTCTGTCTAACTGATTTCACTTAGCATAATATCTTCAAGGTCCATCCATATTGTCACAAACAGTAGGATTTCATATTTTATTTTAATTGCCAATTAAGATACGTAGGTGACTCAGCAGTAAAGAATCTCTTGACAGTGTGAAAGACCAAGGTTCAATTCTTGGGTCAGGAAGATCCCCTGGAGAAGGAAATAGCATCCCAATTCAGTATTCTTGCCTAGATAATCACATGGAAAGAGGAGGCTGGGTGGGCTATAGTCCCTGGGGTCACAACGAGCCAGGCACAACAGAGTAACTAACACTAGACTGGACTATTCTTAAATTTTGAGGAATCTCCATGCTTTTCGATAGTGGTTGCACCAATGTACATTTCAATTAACAATGTACTAGGTTTCCTTTTCTGACATCCTTACCAGAACTTGCTGTCTCTTATCTTCTGATGATAAACACTTTGACAGGTTTGAGGTAGTACATCATTGTGCTTTTGATGTGCATTTGCCTGATAATGAATGACTGAACTTCTTTTCATGTGTCTTTTGGCCATTAGTATTCCATCTTTGGGAAAATGTCTGTTTAGGTCCTCTGACCATATTAAATCCAGTTGTTCTATTTTATTTTTTGATACTGAGTTGTACTGACTTTTGGGGGAAAGTATTAAACCCCTTATCAGATATATTCTTTGCAAGTATCTTCTCCAGTTCAGTAGGTTGCTTTTTTTGTTTTATTCATGATATCCATTTCCTATAAATAGCTTTTTAGTTCGATACAGTCACATTTGTTCATTTTCTATTTTTTTTTGGTTGCCTTTGTAGTCAAATTCACAAAAGCATTGCTAAGACTGATGAAGAATGATGACAGATTATCAACCAGTGTTTTCTTCTAGGAGCTTTATGGTTTCTGGTATTCTATTTAAATCATTAATCCATTTTGAGTTTTTTTTGAGTTTGGTGCAAATAGGAGTCTAGTTGCACTTTACAGCATGTGGCTATCCTGTTTTCTCAGCATCATTTATTGAAGAGGCTCTAATTTCCCATCTGTATGCTCTCCACTGCTTCGTTGTAAATTAACATATATGTGTGGACTTATATCTGAGTTCTCAATTCTGTTATGTTGTTCTGTGTGCCAGTACCATAGTCTATTGATTACTATGACTTTTCTGTATAGTTTGAAATCAGTGAATGTGATGCCTCCAGTTTTACTCTTTCTAAAGATTATTTTGGCTATTAAGAATTTCCCGTGCATCCATAAAGATTGTATGTAGCTGATTTATCTCCTAGCAAATGGGGGTTTTAGCATCCCTCTTTAAAAATTTGTAAGAAATAAATTATTCAAAAATGTAATGGGCTTTCCAAAATATATGGGACTTATTACTCAAAATTATTACTCTTATATCATTTTCATTTTTTTTCCTTTTTTGGGGGGGTGGGGGTGGGTTGGGGAGGAAGAGGGGCAGGTGGGCCACTTCTGTTGATCTTTCATTTATTTATTTTCATCCATCTTTCTTCTTTGGCCCCTGTGGGCCTCCCATCGCAGTGGCCTCCATTGTTGCAGAGCACGGTGTCTGGGCGCATGCGCTCCAGAGCTCCGGCTCAATAATTGGATACATCAGTCCAGCCCCTCTGTGGCATGTGGTATCTTCCCAGGCCAGGGATCGAACCGGCTCCCCTTGCACTGCAAGGTTGTGTCCTTACCCACTGGCCCACCAGGGAAGCCCTATCTTTTTCATTTTTATAAAACAAGGTATGTGTTATGGACTATCCAGTTACACTTTCTCTAATGAGTCCTCAGTATCCATGAGGTTGAGGTCATTAGTGTTTAACAGAAGAGAAGCAAATGTCTATAGCAATTCATAATTGTCTTGTGAGAAATCCAGAAAAGTAAATTGCAGAATATGATAGTTCAAGTTCTCAATTATGAGGGCATATCCCTTTAGGAAACTGACTATAGAAAGTCTGGGATCAATCTTCAGACATTGAGAGGTGCATCTTTCAACTCCCACTTAAAAGAAAATGAAGGAAATGAAATACATTTCTTTATTTATTTCACACTTCATGTCACTGATGAAACTAGTCCTTCTGATGGAACTGTCAACTTCAATTCTCTCATCCGTGAGAAAGTACTTCTAACTCAGGGAAACAAATGAATAATGGAGAATAGAAGAATGTTCAGGAATTGGCAGGCTTAGTTTTTATCCAGAATGTTAAGTGTACTTCTAAGTAAGAAGAAAATGATTTTAAATATTGCCTTTGAAAGTTTCAAGTTTTGGACTTTGAAAATATAAAATAGGAAATATTAGAGACCTGACCATGTTCTAATGATTGTATACAAAATGAAAACCACACAATAACTAATAACTCAATAGTTTTCCTCTTTTTCTCATTCCATTTCTGATTTTGAGATAGCATGACAGCTAACTACTAGAAAAACACATTTTTCTTACATATTAAGCTCTAAATGCTAAAAAGGATTGTGTAAAGTTTCACCTTTTGCCTCTCATTTTCTCTATATGTCTGAAGAAATTAACCATTGCAATACCCACATTATCCTCTGATACCAATTCAGAAGGACTTTCCTCATAGCTCAATCAGTAAAGAATTTGCCTGTAGTGCAAGAGATGTAAGTTCGAGTCCTGGGTTGGGAAGATCCCTTGAAGAAGAAACTGACAATCCACTCCAGTATTCTTGCCTGGAAAGTCCCATGGAGAATGAATCTAGCAGGCTAGAGTCCATGGGGTCGCAAGAGTCGGACGTGACTTGGCAACTCACCCACCACCGCCAGTTCAGAATGATATCACCTGAGTGAAAAGAAGTAATACCCTTCTTTTTAGCTTCTCTTTAATTTTCTTCATCAAGAAAATGTAAACCATAGGTAGCAGGATGAGAGTGTATCCTCTACCAGATATGAAAACAGCATATCCTCAAGGAAGAGCACATGTGAAATAGTCCCTATTGACAATTCATCTTACATATTCATTAAAGAGAGTTCTAGAAAATCCTATGAGTTGTGATGAACATTTTGCTATCTTTGGATTGTATCATTTAGTTTGAAAAGATTAATTGACTATGAATCATCCATGAATTTAGTAAAGAGTATAATTTTAATCATCTGTCTTTTTGGAAACATATTAGCTTTAATTTGTTCTAGTTGTTGTGGTTCCAATTCTTTATTAGTTAATTGACCGTATCTAGGTAAGTTAACTTCATATATAGCAGTTGACCATATTCTAATAATATATTTAGGCACTGATAAATCAAGCTTTCCATGATATATTTAAATAATTAAATGTGTGCCTTAGTGTAATAATTATGTCACTGTTTCAGAATACACTTTTATGAATAATTGAAAATCTCAATTGTTAATATTTAGAGTGTGTCTCTTTACATGTAAGAATATAATATTAAGATTCTTCAAAAATAACAAAGAAATCATGACTTTTTTCTTTTGAATAAGGTCTTCCTTTTCATGCTGTACTGCACTGGATTCTACAAAATGGATTTCTTTCCTTTTTTCTAATTGTTGTTCAGTTGCACAATCATGTCCAATTCTTTGCAACCCCACATCCTCCACTATCTCCCAGAGTTTGCTGAAACTCATGTCCGGTGACACCCAATGATGTCATCCAGCCATGTCAAAAATGTGATGACTAACTTATTTAGGTCATTAGTTCCTTTCTATCTCTGCTGTTCTCTCTTGGAATAACTAGTGCTCATACGCAATACATGAGACTTTCTGGTAAACCATGAAAGAGAAAACAAAGCTTCAGAAATAAAGAGATTAAAATATGTGTTATAGTACAAAGCTTATTTTAAGAGATTACCAAAAATTTGAGAAACTCATCCACCACCGCCAGTTCAGAATGATATCACCTGAGTGAAAAGAAGTAATACCCTTCTTTTTAGCTTCTCTTTAATTTTCTTCATCAAGAAAATGTAAACCATAGGTAGCAGGATGAGAGTGTATCCTCTACCAGATATGAAAACAGCATATCCTCAAGGAAGAGCACATGTGAAATAGTCCCTATTGACAATTCATCTTACATATTCATTAAAGAGAGTTCTAGAAAATCCTATGAGTTGTGATGAACATTTTGCTATCTTTGGATTGTATCATTTAGTTTGAAAAGATTAATTGACTATGAATCATCCATGAATTTAGTAAAGAGTATAATTTTAATCATCTGTCTTTTTGGAAACATATTAGCTTTAATTTGTTCTAGTTGTTGTGGTTCCAATTCTTTATTAGTTAATTGACCGTATCTAGGTAAGTTAACTTCATATATAGCAGTTGACCATATTCTAATAATATATTTAGGCACTGATAAATCAAGCTTTCCATGATATATTTAAATAATTAAATGTGTGCCTTAGTGTAATAATTATGTCACTGTTTCAGAATACACTTTTATGAATAATTGAAAATCTCAATTGTTAATATTTAGAGTGTGTCTCTTTACATGTAAGAATATAATATTAAGATTCTTCAAAAATAACAAAGAAATCATGACTTTTTTCTTTTGAATAAGGTCTTCCTTTTCATGCTGTACTGCACTGGATTCTACAAAATGGATTTCTTTCCTTTTTTCTAATTGTTGTTCAGTTGCACAATCATGTCCAATTCTTTGCAACCCCACATCCTCCACTATCTCCCAGAGTTTGCTGAAACTCATGTCCGGTGACACCCAATGATGTCATCCAGCCATGTCAAAAATGTGATGACTAACTTATTTAGGTCATTAGTTCCTTTCTATCTCTGCTGTTCTCTCTTGGAATAACTAGTGCTCATACGCAATACATGAGACTTTCTGGTAAACCATGAAAGAGAAAACAAAGCTTCAGAAATAAAGAGATTAAAATATGTGTTATAGTACAAAGCTTATTCTCTGATATGAGACAAACATAGTCTACCCTGTTGATGACTCCATTGAGAAATATTCTTTAAAAATACACGCAGAAAGGCTATTTTTGAAGATGTCTTAATGATTAGAGGAAGAAATATTTCTTTTGTTAGTAAACTTAACAGTTGCTCACCATTTTAGTGTACAGTTCAATGGATTTTGATAAGTGTATATATATACATTTATGTATATTAAAAATTTCTACCTATTAATTAAAGTTAGTCACTTCTGCCCTGTGCCCTAGACAATAACTTACTTGCTTTTTGTTCAAATATGATTGTAGTTTTGTCCTATAAAATATCAGATAAATGAAGTTCAGCCTCTTTCCATGTAATATAATGTTCTTGAGATCCATCTATATTGTTGAGTGTATCAAGATTTCTTTTTTTACATTGTCAGATAGTTTTTAAACAATAAAAACTTGTTTGAATATATTTTTGAAAAGTTTGTATCTCTTGCCATTTTTACTGTGTTCTTACATCTTGTTAGTCTCTTACTGACACAGGATTTCTTAAAAAGTATAAGTATGTATAAAGAACTTTCTAAATTCTTGAACGATTTAAGGAAGCAAGATCTTTAAGAATAACTAATGGCTTTTCAATTTTTCCGTCTGATACTAAATAGTATTTGTGTTTTGTCAACTCAAATATTTCCATATTTTATTTTTCCTATATTAAAGGAGGTTACTAAATTGCATTATTTAAGAGATAGTAAAAAATGTTATAATGAAACTTTAGCATCTAATAGAAAAAATAATTGATAGCTGATGGCAAGGCATTCCCATGTGACTCACTGATAAAGGATCTGCCTGCCAAAGCAGGAGACACAGGAGACAGGGGTTCAATCCCTGAGTTAGGAAGATCCCCTGAAGAAGGAAATGGCAATCCACTCTAGTATTCATACCAGGGAAATTGCATGGAAAAGCCTGACAGGCTACATTCCATGGGGTAGCAAAGGAGTCAAACATGACTTACCAACTAAGCAACAATAGCTAATAGCAAAAACAGAATAAGAGATCTTAGGAATTTTTAAGAGGTTTGCTTGAATTAGCACAAATGGGCACTTTGCAAATATTTTCTAATGAAAAATTATATGAAAGTATTAGAAATATTCAAAGAAATTATTACCACAGAAAAAAAGGACCTTTTTATAATTAAAAATTTTGCTTTACTTTCTTTGCATTATAACTACATGATAAATTGTGGGGAAAAAATCACTATTTGATTTTTAAATTAATTAATTCATGCATTATTCATATGATTCTTTATTTCATGTAAATCTACCCCTATTTTTAAACACACAAAAAAACTATGAATTAAAAACCTGTTCAGAAAACTTCACATATGTTTTAAAACTTTCCTCTGAAGTAGCAACAGAAATATATCACATTTTTTAAAGTTTCATGTACTCAGCAGTTTAGTGTTTATTTACGTTTTAATTCATAATTAGAGAAAGAACAAAATCAGCATTATAAAAACAAATGATGCAAATAAAAACATAAAAGCAAAAAAATGTTCAGTTTAGAATAATTTTTGCACTGATCTATTTGAGTTTTGCTACTAATATAATTTAATATTTTCCATTAAAATATTTTGAATTTTCAAATTTTCTTTAATTCTGAGAATACTTCTGTCTTAAAGTGATAATTATTGTTTTGAAGTAAGTCAATTTGGAAAGCTTAGAACAAAGCTGAACAAGTCATTTGTTGCTGCATAACAGATTACCCTAAAATTTTGTAACTTAAAATAGTGGTTATTTTCTTCCATAGTTTTTGCCATCAGGAATCTAGCAGTGACTGAGATGGATGGCTTTAGCTCAGAGTTTGTAGCAAAGTCATATCAACCTTTCCGTTGGGGCAACAGCCATTTCAATCTTAAACTGGTGCTATAAAGCAGGTCCCCAATCTCTAGTTGATGGACTGGTGTTGAGCTGATGTAATAGTAATAGGAATGAAGTGCACAAAAAAATGTAATGCACTTGAATCATCCAAAGCCACACCTGCCACCTGGTCCATGGAAAAATTATCTTCCATGAAACTGGTCTCCAGTGCCAAAAGGGTTGGGCACCACTACTTTAGAATCTGCTTGCAAGCTCCCTCACTTGATGGTATACTTAATTTCAACACAGCATCTGCCAGAGAGTCTCAAGTTTCTCAACACATGGGATTCCTCATATTGACTGCTCAAGCTGACAGCCTATTTCTGGGCACTTTGCAAATATTTTCTAATGAAAAATTATATGAAAGTATTAGAAATATTCAAAGAAATTATTACCACAGAAAAAAAGGACCTTTTTATAATTAAAAATTTTGCTTTACTTTCTTTGCATTATAACTACATGATAAATTGTGGGGAAAAAATCACTATTTGATTTTTAAATTAATTAATTCATGCATTATTCATATGATTCTTTATTTCATGTAAATCTACCCCTATTTTTAAACACACAAAAAAACTATGAATTAAAAACCTGTTCAGAAAACTTCACATATGTTTTAAAACTTTCCTCTGAAGTAGCAACAGAAATATATCACATTTTTTAAAGTTTCATGTACTCAGCAGTTTAGTGTTTATTTACGTTTTAATTCATAATTAGAGAAAGAACAAAATCAGCATTATAAAAACAAATGATGCAAATAAAAACATAAAAGCAAAAAAATGTTCAGTTTAGAATAATTTTTGCACTGATCTATTTGAGTTTTGCTACTAATATAATTTAATATTTTCCATTAAAATATTTTGAATTTTCAAATTTTCTTTAATTCTGAGAATACTTCTGTCTTAAAGTGATAATTATTGTTTTGAAGTAAGTCAATTTGGAAAGCTTAGAACAAAGCTGAACAAGTCATTTGTTGCTGCATAACAGATTACCCTAAAATTTTGTAACTTAAAATAGTGGTTATTTTCTTCCATAGTTTTTGCCATCAGGAATCTAGCAGTGACTGAGATGGATGGCTTTAGCTCAGAGTTTGTAGCAAAGTCATATCAACCTTTCCGTTGGGGCAACAGCCATTTCAATCTTAAACTGGTGCTATAAAGCAGGTCCCCAATCTCTAGTTGATGGACTGGTGTTGAGCTGATGTAATAGTAATAGGAATGAAGTGCACAAAAAAATGTAATGCACTTGAATCATCCAAAGCCACACCTGCCACCTGGTCCATGGAAAAATTATCTTCCATGAAACTGGTCTCCAGTGCCAAAAGGGTTGGGCACCACTACTTTAGAATCTGCTTGCAAGCTCCCTCACTTGATGGTATACTTAATTTCAACACAGCATCTGCCAGAGAGTCTCAAGTTTCTCAACACATGGGATTCCTCATATTGACTGCTCAAGCTGACAGCCTATTTCTGCCAGAGACAGTAATAGAAGAGAGAGAAGAAAAGGAATGCCAAGTGTCATGGGGGGAGAGAGAAGGGAAGACGAGAAAGAGAGACAGCGAGCAAGCAGTGTTCAGCTATATGCTATTTGGCACATTGGCAATCCTTGATAATATATAGGGTAGGTCTCTACAAATATTTGAAAACAACAAACAGGGAACACTGGAGGGCATACTGGAGGTTGGCTACCACAGTCTTTTCTGGCAATCAGTAATTTACATTCCTCACGCAACCAGAGAGAGCAAGGGATCAGCAGAGAAAGAGAATCGGAGATGCTTTCTTGACATAAGAGAGGCCATTTTTGGTCTAAACCATTTTTTGATCTAAACCTGGTCACAAAACTTTCCCTTGAACAGGTCTCAGTAATTAATGATCTTAAGGAAACAGGAGCATACAGAAATGAACCATTATCAGATAAGAAATAACAGTACAAAGATAACATACCACTTGTTAAGACTCCCAGTTCTGTTTCAATGGCAAAGATTAGCCTAAAGCACTCAACCACCAGATTAACAGAAACCAAAGGGATGATGATGTAGACCTTTACTGAGCCTCGTGGCTTCAGTCAACTCAAGTTTGCCCTGAATTTGCATCTACCTTAGCTTAAAACTTCCTCAGTCTTGCTGTTGGGGAGACACTGCTTTGGGGAAGATCTGCAGCATTCTCCTTACTTGAAAGAAATAAATCCTTCCTTCTCCTGACCTTTGACTTGGTTGCGTCTTCTGGCTCCACATCCACCAAGAGGCAACCCCACTTTTTTAAGTAATGGTTCCACAAGCAGAACACGTCTGCCTCCTCATAAGTTTCCCTGAAGTCTTATCCCATTACAAAATCAGCTCAAATCCAGACTTCTGTATCTAAATCAGGGAGAATGAGATCTTGGGTCTGGTTCTGTAAGCACAGCCACTGAGTACAGTTCTTCTTGACTTTAAGTGACAAATTTTCTGTCCCAATACACCCAGTTGAGAATGGTGTTATTAGCACAGACAACATCTTCAAAAAGAGAGAAAATGGAAGGGAAAAAGTAGACATTGATTCAGAACAACTCTAGCATTCAGCCAGGCATGAAATGTACATGCTATGATGAGGTGTCAAAGCCAAGGGAACATTGTCGAAAGTTCTTGGTTCCACCCTGTGTCCTGCTTCCTTGTTCATGAAAGGCAGCGCTTGTTCCTTCTCAGTTGGCTTGCTGCTACTAGTATTTTGTGAGTCAAAAGGTCTCTTTTCATTTTGTACTTTCTCTGACCTTTTCAGTCAAAGTTGGTAAAGTTTCTAAATACAGAATTCCTTTAAAAGTTGTAAATCTTATCAAGTTGTTGGCCACTAGATAAAAGCCATGTTTATCATCTCTTGGAGATAAGAGATCTCTACCTTGCTTTTCATCTCAGTTGGAGATTTTAAGAGATGCTTTCTTGACATGGATAACCATTTTTGATCTAAACCTGGTCACAAAACTTTCCCTTGAACAGGTCTCAGTAATTAATGATCTTAAGGAAACAGGAGCATACAGAAATGAACCATTATCAGATAAGAAATAACAGTACAAAGATAACATACCACTTGTTAAGACTCCCAGTTCTGTTTCAATGGCAAAGATTAGCCTAAAGCACTCAACCACCAGATTAACAGAAACCAAAGGGATGATGATGTAGACCTTTACTGAGCCTCGTGGCTTCAGTCAACTCAAGTTTGCCCTGAATTTGCATCTACCTTAGCTTAAAACTTCCTCAGTCTTGCTGTTGGGGAGACACTGCTTTGGGGAAGATCTGCAGCATTCTCCTTACTTGAAAGAAATAAATCCTTCCTTCTCCTGACCTTTGACTTGGTTGCGTCTTCTGGCTCCACATCCACCAAGAGGCAACCCCACTTTTTTAAGTAATGGTTCCACAAGCAGAACACGTCTGCCTCCTCATAAGTTTCCCTGAAGTCTTATCCCATTACAAAATCAGCTCAAATCCAGACTTCTGTATCTAAATCAGGGAGAATGAGATCTTGGGTCTGGTTCTGTAAGCACAGCCACTGAGTACAGTTCTTCTTGACTTTAAGTGACAAATTTTCTGTCCCAATACACCCAGTTGAGAATGGTGTTATTAGCACAGACAACATCTTCAAAAAGAGAAAATGGAAGGGAAAAAGTAGACATTGATTCAGAACAACTCTAGCATTCAGCCAGGCATGAAATGTACATGCTATGATGAGGTGTCAAAGCCAAGGGAACATTGTCGAAAGTTCTTGGTTCCACCCTGTGTCCTGCTTCCTTGTTCATGAAAGGCAGCGCTTGTTCCTTCTCAGTTGGCTTGCTGCTACTAGTATTTTGTGAGTCAAAAGGTCTCTTTTCATTTTGTACTTTCTCTGACCTTTTCAGTCAAAGTTGGTAAAGTTTCTAAATACAGAATTCCTTTAAAAGTTGTAAATCTTATCAAGTTGTTGGCCACTAGATAAAAGCCATGTTTATCATCTCTTGGAGATAAGAGATCTCTACCTTGCTTTTCATCTGGGACAGTTGAGGGACCATGACATTCAGAATTTTAGAGGCTCTAAAGTTTGATCGAAAGGATGTGTGAAAGCACATGTTTCACCTGTTTGGAGAGTCTTTTGTCTGAAGTAACCTTTGATCTTTCTAAGGTCTCAACCAAAGACTTTCAGTCATATTTTCAGCTTTATCTTTGGTCTTTTTTCGTTTCCTACCGTGTCATGGATTTTATCTTTCCTTAGATTTTTAGCATCCTTTGCCATCTGAAGACAGAATTGGCAAAGCCATCAATTGTTCATATGTTAACAATGCTCCCTTTATTTAATCTAATTCCTATTACTATAAATAATGACAGGAGACTAGGCAGTACTTTCAAAGCTGTGAGTGGAATTCTTCTCAATGGGAGGCAGTTCTCCATGGACCTCTGATATTTTTTTCAGAATTGTCCGCATAGCAAACAGATTTGGAAGACAGAGGTAATAGCTCCTTCCAGGTTTATTTCCAGCCTGATATGTTAACAGATGTTAAAGATCACATCTCCCACTATGACAATTATTTTATTGGTTTATGTATTAGCTTCTTATTGCCACTGTGACAAACTTGGCTTCTTAAATTACATGTATGTATATGTACATACATATAATAGCTATATATAATAGGTATCATATCCCTATATATTATATATTTCATATATATATATATAGTATGTATAAAAAGGTGTCCTGTTCACTTCAAAATCACAACTACAAAGACACTTTCACAAAGTAAGGTAAATGTTCACAAATTCTGTGTATTAAGACATGGATATCTTTCCATGACTATCATTAGTCATGGAAAATCACCCGTAGTGATGAGGTGTCAAAGCCAAGGAACATTGTCGAAAGTTCTTGGTTCCACCCTGTGTCCTGCTTCCTTGTTCCTGAAAGGCAGCGCTTGTTCCTTCTCAGTTGGCTTGCTGCTACTAGTATTTTGTGAGTCAAAAGGTCTCTTTTCATTTTGTACTTTCTCTGACCTTTTCAGTCAAAGTTGGTAAAGTTTCTAAATACAGAATTCCTTTAAAAGTTGTAAATCTTATCAAGTTGTTGGCCACTAGATAAAAGCCATGTTTATCATCTCTTGGAGATAAGAGATCTCTACCTTGCTTTTCATCTGGGACAGTTGAGGGACCATGACATTCAGAATTTTAGAGGCTCTAAAGTTTGATCGAAAGGATGTGTGAAAGCACATGTTTCACCTGTTTGGAGAGTCTTTTGTCTGAAGTAACCTTTGATCTTTCTAAGGTCTCAACCAAAGACTTTCAGTCATATTTTCAGCTTTATCTTTGGTCTTTTTTCGTTTCCCTACCGTGTCATGGATTTTATCTTTCCTTAGATTTTTAGCATCCTTTGCCATCTGAAGACAGAATTGGCAAAGCCATCAATTGTTCATATGTTAACAATGCTCCCTTTATTTAATCTAATTCCTATTACTATAAATAATGACAGGAGACTAGGCAGTACTTTCAAAGCTGTGAGTGGAATTCTTCTCAATGGGAGGCAGTTCTCCATGGACCTCTGATATTTTTTTCAGAATTGTCCGCATAGCAAACAGATTTGGAAGACAGAGGTAATAGCTCCTTCCAGGTTTATTTCCAGCCTGATATGTTAACAGATGTTAAAGATCACATCTCCCACTATGACAATTATTTTATTGGTTTATGTATTAGCTTCTTATTGCCACTGTGACAAACTTGGCTTCTTAAATTACATGTATGTATATGTACATACATATAATAGCTATATATAATAGGTATCATATCCCTATATATTATATATTTCATATATATATATATATGTATGTATAAAAAAGGTGTCCTGTTCACTTCAAAATCACAACTACAAAGACACTTTCACAAAGTAAGGTAAATGTTCACAAATTCTGTGTATTAAGACATGGGTATCTTTCCATGACTATCATTAGTCATGGAAAATCACCCCGTAGTGATGTCTCCAAAAGTCTCAACCTATTACAACATCAACTCAGGTCTAAAAATCTTATTCACTTCTCATCCATTCGAAAACCCCAGATCTCATCATTTAACCAAGTTTGAGTAACACTTTGAGTGTAATGCATCTTAGGGCAAAATTCCACTCTATCTATGTCTGTGGAGCTAGAATACAAGTTATATGCCTCCAAAATACAGTGGTAGAACTGTAAGCAATTCCATAAGATAGCAGTTGTAGACATTCCCATTCAAAATAGGAAAGTATGGAAGGAGAAAAAAGGAGTTACCAATTCAAACAATTAGGAAATAACAACCCACTCCAGCACTCTTGCTGGGAAAGTTTCATGGACAGAAGATCCTGGCCAGCTATGGTCCATGGGGTCTCAAAGAGTCATACATGACTGAAATCCATCTGGGCAAACAACATAGCTTTCAAGGCATTAGCTTTTCTTAGTTCTTAGCTCTGTTCCCTGAGTTATGCTCCTCCACCCTCACAGTTAACCTTTATATTTTAGAAGTATAACTCATGTCTGCAGCTTAGTGATTTTATTGGTGTTTTCTGCCACAGAATTTAGAGAGATCAACAGCTTTCTTTCATTCATTTTATCCTCTCCCTGTCCCTTTTGGTATAAGCTAGCAGTGCTTCTCTTGATTAAAAAAAAGAAGAAGAACATGTTACACCCTTGAGAATGCCCCATGTATATCATGTGGGCTCACTCTACTAGACAAGAGTGAAAGTGTTAGTTGCTCAGTTGTGTCCAACTCTTTGTGACCCATTGAGTGAAGCCCACCAGGCTCCTCTGTCCATGAAATTTTCCTAGCAAAAATACTGAAGTGGGTTGCAATGCCCTTCTCCAGGGGATCTTCCCAAACCCAGGGATTGAACCCAGGTTTCCTGCATTTCAGGTGGATTCCTTGCCAGCTGAGCCACCAGGGAAGACCAAAAATACTGGAGTGGATAACTCCACTCAGATTTTTCCTCAATAATTCATTTCTATTTGTGGCTTCTTTCCTGATGACTGAGGTAATCCATGTACATCATACCTTTAAAGTCTTTTGGGGAGTGAACACTATGACCTTTAGTGTCTCCTAGGCACTAGCAAAGTTTTCCAGTCATCCTCATGGCTTTCTTTCTAGAGCACATTCTCAGGATGGTGAACCTTCTATTTCAGTATTTTTTCCAATCCAGGTAAGCAGATAATTTTTCTATTCATCAAGTTAGGTTCCCTTTTACTTAATAGTTCAATATATCCTTTCCTCCTGCATTTTACTATGAATAGCAAGAAGCAACCATATCTTTGATATTTTGCTTGGAAGTGTCCTCGGTTAAAAATCCAGGTTTATCACATAGATATTTTACATGGCATATATCTGCAAGACACAGTTCAGCCATGGTGTCTGACAGTGAATAAGGAGGTATCCCTCCTCTGGTTTCTTGCTTCTATCTGAGTCCTCTGCAGCAACACTTTTAAGGCCCATACATATCTATCAACAGTCAGTTAATGGTGATACATATTTTCTTCACCATGCTCATCACTTTTCTTCTGAGCCTTTAGCAGCAGTCTTAAATGTCCATACTTATACTAAAAGTCTATTCAAGGCAGTTTAAACTGTTTCTAGAACTCTCTCCCATTTTTTTCTCCAGTTTCTGATCACTGCTCCATTTCAAAGCCACTTAATATTTTTACACATTTCTTAGAGCAACATGCCACTTAATATTTTTACAAAAAACAGTGTTGTGCTTTGAACCCAACCACATGCAATATTTTTTTGTCCCTTTTGGTAAGCTAGAGAAAAGGTGTTACACCCTTGAGAATGCCCCATGTATATCATGTGGGCTCACTCTACTAGACAAGAGTGAAAGTGTTAGTTGCTCAGTTGTGTCCAACTCTTTGTGACCCATTGAGTGAAGCCCACCAGGCTCCTCTGTCCATGAAATTTTCCTAGCAAAAATACTGAAGTGGGTTGCAATGCCCTTCTCCAGGGGATCTTCCCAAACCCAGGGATTGAACCCAGGTTTCCTGCATTTCAGGTGGATTCCTTGCCAGCTGAGCCACCAGGGAAGACCAAAAATACTGGAGTGGATAACTCCACTCAGATTTTTCCTCAATAATTCATTTCTATTTGTGGCTTCTTTCCTGATGACTGAGGTAATCCATGTACATCATACCTTTAAAGTCTTTTGGGGAGTGAACACTATGACCTTTAGTGTCTCCTAGGCACTAGCAAAGTTTTCCAGTCATCCTCATGGCTTTCTTTCTAGAGCACATTCTCAGGATGGTGAACCTTCTATTTCAGTATTTTTTCCAATCCAGGTAAGCAGATAATTTTTCTATTCATCAAGTTAGGTTCCCTTTTACTTAATAGTTCAATATATCCTTTCCTCCTGCATTTTACTATGAATAGCAAGAAGCAACCATATCTTTGATATTTTGCTTGGAAGTGTCCTCGGTTAAAAATCCAGGTTTATCACATAGATATTTTACATGGCATATATCTGCAAGACACAGTTCAGCCATGGTGTCTGACAGTGAATAAGGAGGTATCCCTCCTCTGGTTTCTTGCTTCTATCTGAGTCCTCTGCAGCAACACTTTTAAGGCCCATACATATCTATCAACAGTCAGTTAATGGTGATACATATTTTCTTCACCATGCTCATCACTTTTCTTCTGAGCCTTTAGCAGCAGTCTTAAATGTCCATACTTATACTAAAAGTCTATTCAAGGCAGTTTAAACTGTTTCTAGAACTCTCTCCCATTTTTTTCTCCAGTTTCTGATCACTGCTCCATTTCAAAGCCACTTAATATTTTTACACATTTCTTAGAGCAACATGCTATTTCAAGACATCATAATCTATCATGATTTCTTTAGGCTGCAATAATAAATTATCATTAAGTGTGATGCTTTAACACCACATGCAAACAATATAGTTCTAGAGGTTGCAATTCTGAAATGAGCCTCTCTGGGCTAAAATCAAGTCGTTAGCAAAGCTGTGCTCCTTTTGGGAGGCTCCAGGGGAGAATCTGTTTCTATATGTGGCTCCATGGATCACATCCTTCTCCAAAGCCAACAAGGCTGCTCCAGTCTTCCTCCTGCTATATCACTTGACACTGACTGTTCTATTTCACTCTTTCACTTATGAAGACCCTTCTAGTCAATTTGGATCCATTGGCATATGCTCATCATCTCAAGATTCCTAATGTAACCTCGCCTGTAGAGGCCCATTATTATTATTTTGGAGGGGAGAGCACATCTATTGGTCTTTCATTTATTTATTTCCATCCATCTTTGTTCTTTGGCCTGTGTGGGCCTCCCATCGCAGTGGCCTCTCTCACTGCAGGGCACCGTCTGTAGGCACGTGCACTCAAGAGCCCCAGCTCGGTAGTTGGACACGTCGGTCCAGCCGCTCCACGGCACATGTGATCGTCCCAGACCAGAGATCGAACCGGCATCCCATGCACTGCAAGGCGGTGTCCTTACCCACTGGACCACCAGGGAAGCCGAGGCCTGTTATTAGCATGATGACATATTCATCATGTTAAATGACTATATCATTTACCATAATACATTCACAGGCTACGTTTGAGGAAAGACATTTTTCTGCAGAACACAGTGTTCATTCAGCTCTCTTATAAGATGGAGAATTCTTAAATGTGTGGTTCCTTTTTTGTGACACAAATGCCATTCATGTGCAACATCACTCTGGGCCTTTACCTTTGGGCCTTGGGGAGCAGGAGGAGTTGAAGCAAATATGAAGCTTATTGTGTATGTGGGGCCTTCCCCAGTGGCACTGATGGTAAAAATCCACCTGCCGAAGTAGGAGATTTAAGAGACACAGGTTTGATATCTGAGTCAGGAAGATCTCCTGGAAGAGAGCATGACAGCTGACTGTAGTATTCCTGCTTAGAGAATCCCATGGACAGAGGAGCCTGTCAGGTTACAGTACATAGGGCTGCTGGGTTTTGGATGCTACTGAAGAGACTTAGCATGCATTCATGGTGTATGCAGTGATTTGAGTAAAACAGTCCTTTGTCTGTTTCTGAGACCTAGGAGTCTGATGGCTTCTGGTTACATCAGTGAGACCAATTTGTTACATTTTAAACAGGATAAAAATCTCAGACTTTCCTCAGTATTTGACCACCTTAGCCTGAGTACACATTTCATACTTAATATCTGTCGTATTGTTGCTAAACTTTCTGCCTTTACACTATAATAAACCCTTTACCCTCATTTTAATAACATTCCCCCTACTTTGTGTAAGTCCTCTCTCCTAGAATTTTCAAAGACCATACAAATTCTATTAAGTGCTTCAGCAAAGCACCTTATACTTTTACTAGCATCTTTAAATTTTACTGTCTAGTTTCAAAGCCACTCTCATATTTCAAGTTTGTTTCTTTCACATGCAGATTCTGATGCCAAAATAGGTATCAGTATTATTTTGTTTTGTAATAAACTGTCTTAAAACACATCAGCTTAAAACAATAAGCATCTATTTTTCATACTTACTCATAGTTTCTGAGCGTGGCTTACCTGAAAACTTTTGGTTCTGGATCATTCATGAGAAAACAGCCATACTGTTGACTGGTGAGTCGGTCACCTCAAGACTCTACTGAACTTTGTGAACCTGACTTCTTCATGTGATTGTTGATAGTCTTCAACCGTGCTGGCTTCTGGCTAGGGGCTTTATTTCCCATCTTGTAGTTTTCTCCACAAGGCTGCTCACAACAGGGAAGCTTGTTTCCCAAGAGTGACAGATGAGAACAAGAACAATTACAATTTAATATGAGAAATGACATACTGTTATTTCTGTCATATGCTACTTGCCATAAAGACCAAATTGGATACTGAGTTGAGATCATTAAGACCTTTGTTGGAGACTCAGTACTATAAGCTATATTGTTTGATTTTATCATATTAAGGAGGCAGGGGAGGGGGTTGAAGCAAATATGAAGCTTATTGTGTATGTGGGGCCTTCCCCAGTGGCACTGATGGTAAAAATCCACCTGCCGAAGTAGGAGATTTAAGAGACACAGGTTTGATATCTGAGTCAGGAAGATCTCCTGGAAGAGAGCATGACAGCTGACTGTAGTATTCCTGCTTAGAGAATCCCATGGACAGAGGAGCCTGTCAGGTTACAGTACATAGGGCTGCTGGGTTTTGGATGCTACTGAAGAGACTTAGCATGCATTCATGGTGTATGCAGTGATTTGAGTAAAACAGTCCTTTGTCTGTTTCTGAGACCTAGGAGTCTGATGGCTTCTGGTTACATCAGTGAGACCAATTTGTTACATTTTAAACAGGATAAAAATCTCAGACTTTCCTCAGTATTTGACCACCTTAGCCTGAGTACACATTTCATACTTAATATCTGTCGTATTGTTGCTAAACTTTCTGCCTTTACACTATAATAAACCCTTTACCCTCATTTTAATAACATTCCCCCTACTTTGTGTAAGTCCTCTCTCCTAGAATTTTCAAAGACCATACAAATTCTATTAAGTGCTTCAGCAAAGCACCTTATACTTTTACTAGCATCTTTAAATTTTACTGTCTAGTTTCAAAGCCACTCTCATATTTCAAGTTTGTTTCTTTCACATGCAGATTCTGATGCCAAAATAGGTATCAGTATTATTTTGTTTTGTAATAAACTGTCTTAAAACACATCAGCTTAAAACAATAAGCATCTATTTTTCATACTTACTCATAGTTTCTGAGCGTGGCTTACCTGAAAACTTTTGGTTCTGGATCATTCATGAGAAAACAGCCATACTGTTGACTGGTGAGTCGGTCACCTCAAGACTCTACTGAACTTTGTGAACCTGACTTCTTCATGTGATTGTTGATAGTCTTCAACCGTGCTGGCTTCTGGCTAGGGGCTTTATTTCCCCATCTTGTAGTTTTCTCCACAAGGCTGCTCACAACAGGGAAGCTTGTTTCCCAAGAGTGACAGATGAGAACAAGAACAATTACAATTTAATATGAGAAATGACATACTGTTATTTCTGTCATATGCTACTTGCCATAAAGACCAATTGGATACTAAGTGGAAGAAACTACACCAGTGTATCAATTCTAGGAGTTGAGATCATTAAGACCTTTGTTGGAGACTCAGTACTATAAGCTATATTGTTTGATTTTATCATATTAAGTGGCAATAGGTGATCATGTATTTTGGATGACTTCTTCCAACCTTCAGGTATCCCTGGCACTTGGAATACTGATGGGAATGTTGTAGGAACTCAAAGAATATGTGCTGATTGAATGAACTGAGCTTTTTGAAATGTAAGGCTAACAAGTTATTCTACTGTTTGAATAGAACACATGCTTTAATGAATTGTTTCAAAATATTAGAAAGTGGAATCATATAGAGATTTAGATTATCATTGCATATTTATTTGAAATAGCTTCTCTTCTTGGCTAAATGTGACATTTCTATTAAGGGATATAGGACTATTTTTGATTGACTACCATAGTTGATCCAGCATTCTTAATATAAGTTAATGGGAAATGATTGTTGCCGAACTCTACAAAACTTTATTGATTATTGCAATTTGAAAAAGTTATTCTGTGAATCTTTCAGCACAACTTTAAAGCAATAGATAGAACTTATATTCTGCAGTGACCTGAAAGGCTGAAAAATCCACTTGATTTTTAGTTTTCCTACAGGGCTTGAACTGTTACTAATAAATGCTATGTTTTCTATGGAGCATCATTCCAATGTATGATTTTTTTCAGTTAATGGGATTGATATTACACTTTATAATAGTATTTTCCAATTTGATATCTCCTTTATGCAAAGGAAGATCAAAGAACTTTTTTGCTCTCTGATCTCTAGTTCTTCAAACATCCTTGAATGACATTTCTTATTATTTTCTGAAAATACACAATGCAAGGCAGAATGTCTACAATATAATATAGAATCACTTCCTTCCAAAAAGAGAGAGTTGCTAAAATTATTCATTTTATATTAGCCAGAACTGTTGTCAGCACTTCTGTTATATAACATAGGCACAGTGGCATCATCTAATTCTTTTTATTGAGAGAGAACAGAGAAACTTACATGTTTCTCTGGTAATAAATAAATTGAAAAACATTTCCTGTGAGTCAAGCACCTGTAAATTTCTGTCATTGACTTGCCATAAAGACCAATTGGATACTAAGTGGAAGAAACTACACCAGTGTATCAATTCTAGGAGTTGAGATCATTAAGACCTTTGTTGGAGACTCAGTACTATAAGCTATATTGTTTGATTTTATCATATTAAGTGGCAATAGGTGATCATGTATTTTGGATGACTTCTTCCAACCTTCAGGTATCCCTGGCACTTGGAATACTGATGGGAATGTTGTAGGAACTCAAAGAATATGTGCTGATTGAATGAACTGAGCTTTTGAAATGTAAGGATAACAAGTTATTCTACTGTTTGAATAGAACACATGCTTTAATGAATTGTTTCAAAATATTAGAAAGTGGAATCATATAGAGATTTAGATTATCATTGCATATTTATTTGAAATAGCTTCTCTTCTTGGCTAAATGTGACATTTCTATTAAGGGATATAGGACTATTTTTGATTGACTACCATAGTTGATCCAGCATTCTTAATATAAGTTAATGGGAAATGATTGTTGCCGAACTCTACAAAACTTTATTGATTATTGCAATTTGAAAAAGTTATTCTGTGAATCTTTCAGCACAACTTTAAAGCAATAGATAGAACTTATATTCTGCAGTGACCTGAAAGGCTGAAAAATCCACTTGATTTTTAGTTTTCCTACAGGGCTTGAACTGTTACTAATAAATGCTATGTTTTCTATGGAGCATCATTCCAATGTATGATTTTTTTCAGTTAATGGGATTGATATTACACTTTATAATAGTATTTTCCAATTTGATATCTCCTTTATGCAAAGGAAGATCAAAGAACTTTTTTGCTCTCTGATCTCTAGTTCTTCAAACATCCTTGAATGACATTTCTTATTATTTTCTGAAAATACACAATGCAAGGCAGAATGTCTACAATATAATATAGAATCACTTCCTTCCAAAAAGAGAGAGTTGCTAAAATTATTCATTTTATATTAGCCAGAACTGTTGTCAGCACTTCTGTTATATAACATAGGCACAGTGGCATCATCTAATTCTTTTTATTGAGAGAGAAAACAGAGAAACTTACATGTTTCTCTGGTAATAAATAAATTGAAAAACATTTCCTGTGAGTCAAGCAAGCAATATGAGTCAAGCTAGCAATGTCACAGTACTAAGATGATCAGATACCTTGACCTAGTCATATCACTTGAATTATGATTCCTAAAAATAAGACATTTATACAATTTTTTAAAAAAATTCTTAAACATAAAATTATAAATACATTAAATGTATAATTAAAATATTATAAATTATATTATATATTAATATTATAGAGTACAATTAGAGACAATATAATTACTTAGAACTTGGAAATGTTTGAATATTTTCATTTATGTTATTTAACAGAATCTTTAATTGTGAGTTTAAAAATTCAAATGAAATGTTAGAAATGTAATTTTCAATGAAATATTTGAAACAATGTAATATGTAAGTATTATTTTCATTTTGTAAGGTTGCACTCTGAAAATATGTGTACTGAAAAGCAATTGCTTAAGATACTCAATCAAAATGGTACACGATGACATGAATAAAATATAACTGGAGATTTTGAAAAATTTCTTTCTTACCATTTCTATATTCTCTAAAGTACTCTCTATGGAACCATCTACTCACTTTTCCAATCACTTCCTACCTGGTTCTGATCTACCATGCCCTCTCTACTTATTTCATTTCTTTTGTTTAGCTCTCACCATTACCATCCTACTGATGCTCAATTTGCTCATTTCTCTCTCCCACAGTCTCTTTTCAAGTTCTACAAGATCAAACTTTTCTCTATTTGGTCCACAGACAAATCTGCAAGGCCTCCACACAGTTGGTCTTAGCAAATGTTTGTTGAAGTGATAAATACATGACTCAGTGCTATTATTTTTACTTTAACATTAAACTTTTAATTTTGTATTGGGATATAGCTGATTAACAATGTTGTGATATTTTCAGGTGAACAGGGAAGGGACTCAGCCATACATGTACATGGATCCATTCTCCCCCAGGCCTCTCTCCCAGAGTTTGTATTATTTTTATAACATGAAAATAGTATATACGATTTCTAAATATTTATATAAATTCCAGAGTAATAGAAAAATTAAAGATATTATAAATAAGTTTAAAACGATTGAAACATTATTAAGTTGATTATAGAAATGATTGTATTTTGGTCTTCTCTCAACTTTTGAAAATCTGAACTTTTTTCTTATTTTCATTTAAATAGGTTACAGTGAAGTCTATACTTATGTATTGCCCTTTCCTAACCTTACTGCATTTCTCTGAATGTTGTTTTCTGGCCACATGATTTACAAGTATTATTCTCACATAGAAAAATTGCCATTGATATATGCTTTGCATGTGTTTTCAACTGGAGTTGAATTATATGCGTGTATATATATATATATAAAGGTCTCTTGGTCTCTTGTTTCTCATTTATGGAAGCATTGTATTAATAATAGACTAAATACAATTTGTCTAAAACGCTCTCTGGTGGTGTTGTCCCTCTAAATACATTTAAGTTGAAATCAAAACAGTTTTTAACAGAGAAAATAAGAACTGTGCTCTTTTTATTGTTTGACAGGGATATGGCATTACATGTTCAGAGCAAGTTTGTGGACTATGCATTCTAAAATGGGTGTATTTTATAGTGATTAAGTTTTCCTTTCAAATATACTTTGCTGCTTGAATAATATAACTACTAATAGAGGAAATCACAGTTATTTCAGTAACAAAATGCAGTTATTGTACAAGTATAGAGAAGCACATTCCATTAACCTTTCTGTCCTTGGAAATCAGTCTGACTTATTGTATAATTTCAATTAGCTTGTCAAATAAATGCACTGCCACTCCAGTTCTTTTCTTTAGTTCAGTTTTAGGAAATAGGGTGTGCCAAAAACTGAAAAAGCATTGTAATTTTCTTCTCTGGGAGAAATATCAGGCAAGGCATATTGAAGTAATATTTAAAACTGAGTGTAGTTTTAATGAATGCAACATGAATGATAATAGGCATGGCTTCTAGTTTGATATTTTATTCCACTTTTCTTTGAATAATGGAGATCATGCAGCCCACTTACTGTTGAATGGGCATGATATGGCCTGATGTTGGTTTTCCTCTCTCTCCCAGAGTTTGTATTATTTTTATAACATGAAAATAGTATATACGATTTCTAAATATTTATATAAATTCCAGAGTAATAGAAAAATTAAAGATATTATAAATAAGTTTAAAACGATTGAAACATTATTAAGTTGATTATAGAAATGATTGTATTTTGGTCTTCTCTCAACTTTTGAAAATCTGAACTTTTTTCTTATTTTCATTTAAATAGGTTACAGTGAAGTCTATACTTATGTATTGCCCTTTCCTAACCTTACTGCATTTCTCTGAATGTTGTTTTCTGGCCACATGATTTACAAGTATTATTCTCACATAGAAAAATTGCCATTGATATATGCTTTGCATGTGTTTTCAACTGGAGTTGAATTATATGCGTGTATATATATATATATAAAGGTCTCTTGGTCTCTTGTTTCTCATTTATGGAAGCATTGTATTAATAATAGACTAAATACAATTTGTCTAAAACGCTCTCTGGTGGTGTTGTCCCTCTAAATACATTTAAGTTGAAATCAAAACAGTTTTTAACAGAGAAAATAAGAACTGTGCTCTTTTTATTGTTTGACAGGGATATGGCATTACATGTTCAGAGCAAGTTTGTGGACTATGCATTCTAAAATGGGTGTATTTTATAGTGATTAAGTTTTCCTTTCAAATATACTTTGCTGCTTGAATAATATAACTACTAATAGAGGAAATCACAGTTATTTCAGTAACAAAAATGCAGTTATTGTACAAGTATAGAGAAGCACATTCCATTAACCTTTCTGTCCTTGGAAATCAGTCTGACTTATTGTATAATTTCAATTAGCTTGTCAAATAAATGCACTGCCACTCCAGTTCTTTTCTTTAGTTCAGTTTTAGGAAATAGGGTGTGCCAAAAACTGAAAAAGCATTGTAATTTTCTTCTCTGGGAGAAATATCAGGCAAGGCATATTGAAGTAATATTTAAAACTGAGTGTAGTTTTTAATGAATGCAACATGAATGATAATAGGCATGGCTTCTAGTTTGATATTTTATTCCACTTTTCTTTGAATAATGGAGATCATGCAGCCCACTTACTGTTGAATGGGCATGATATGGCCTGATGTTGGCTATATATAAAGTAAAAAAGTCACTGGCTTGTTATTTCATGTTGCTAAATCACATGTATTATTGGCCTTGTGTATGTAGGACACTATCCTTTATTGTTCCTATCTTTGTACAAAATGTTCCCTTGATGTTTCCAGTTTTTCTGAAGAGATCTCTAGTCTTTCCCCTTTTGCGCTTTATTCAATTATTAAGCCCTGTTCATGAAGAAGGCCTTCTTATCTCTCCTAGTTATTCTTTGCAACTCTGCATTTAGTTGGAACCCTCTCTCTCTGGATTTTTGCTTCTTTTCATTCTTCAACTTTTTATAAAGCTTCTTTCTAGATGTGCAAGGTGAATTTAGAGAAGGCAGAGGAACTAGAGATCAAATTGCCAACATCCATTAGATGTTGGAGCAAGGAATTCCAGAGAAAACATCTGCTTCTGCTTCATTGACTACACTAATGCCTTTGACCTGGTGGATCGCAACAAAACTGTGGAAAATTCTGAAAGAGTTGAGAATATCAGACCACCTTACCTGACTCCTGTGAAACCTGTATGCATGACAAGAATCAACAGTTAGAACCAGACATGGAATAATGGACTGGTTTCAAGTTGAAAAAGGATTATGTCAAGGACGTACATTGTCATCCTGCTTATTTAACTTATATGCAGAGTACATCATGAGAAATGCTGGTCTGGAAGAAGCAGAAGGTAAGATCAGGATTTCCAGAAGTATCAATAACCTCAGATATGCAGCTGACATCACCCTTAAAAACTGGCAAGCAGATGTATTGTACAAGTTTTAAGAGAAGCACATCCATTAACCTTTCTGTCCTTGGAAATCAGTCTGACTTATTGTATAATTTCAATTAGCTTGTCAAATAAATGCACTGCCACTCCAGTTCTTTTCTTTAGTTCAGTTTTAGGAAATAGGGTGTGCCAAAAACTGAAAAAGCATTGTAATTTTCTTCTCTGGGAGAAATATCAGGCAAGGCATATTGAAGTAATATTTAAAACTGAGTGTAGTTTTTAATGAATGCAACATGAATGATAATAGGCATGGCTTCTAGTTTGATATTTTATTCCACTTTTCTTTGAATAATGGAGATCATGCAGCCCACTTACTGTTGAATGGGCATGATATGGCCTGATGTTGGCTATATATAAAGTAAAAAAGTCACTGGCTTGTTATTTCATGTTGCTAAATCACATGTATTATTGGCCTTGTGTATGTAGGACACTATCCTTTATTGTTCCTATCTTTGTACAAAATGTTCCCTTGATGTTTCCAGTTTTTCTGAAGAGATCTCTAGTCTTTCCCCTTTTGCGCTTTATTCAATTATTAAGCCCTGTTCATGAAGAAGGCCTTCTTATCTCTCCTAGTTATTCTTTGCAACTCTGCATTTAGTTGGAACCCTCTCTTTTGGATTTTTGCTTCTTTTCATTCTTCAACTTTTTATAAAGCTTCTTTCTAGATGTGCAAGGTGAATTTAGAGAAGGCAGAGGAACTAGAGATCAAATTGCCAACATCCATTAGATGTTGGAGCAAGGAATTCCAGAGAAAACATCTGCTTCTGCTTCATTGACTACACTAATGCCTTTGACCTGGTGGATCGCAACAAAACTGTGGAAAATTCTGAAAGAGTTGAGAATATCAGACCACCTTACCTGACTCCTGTGAAACCTGTATGCATGACAAGAATCAACAGTTAGAACCAGACATGGAATAATGGACTGGTTTCAAGTTGAAAAAGGATTATGTCAAGGACGTACATTGTCATCCTGCTTATTTAACTTATATGCAGAGTACATCATGAGAAATGCTGGTCTGGAAGAAGCAGAAGGTAAGATCAGGATTTCCAGAAGTATCAATAACCTCAGATATGCAGCTGACATCACCCTTATGGCAGCAAGTGAAGAGAAACTAAAGAGCCTCTTGACGAAAGTGAAAGAAGAGAGTCAAAAAGCTGGCCTAAACTTCAATATTCAAAACCCAAAGACCATGGCATTCTGTCCTGTCACTTCATGACCAGTAAATGGGCAAACAATGGAAATAAACAGACTTTATTTTCTTGAGCTCCAAAATTACTGCAGACGGTGACTGTGGCCATGAAATTAAAAGACACTTGCGCTTTGGAAGAAAAGCTATGACATACCTAGACAGCGTATTCAGAAGCAGAAACATCAGTTTGCTGACAGAAGTCCGTATAGTCAGAGCTGTGATTTTTCCAATAGTCATGTATGGATGTGTGAGTTAGAGCATAAAAAAGGCTGAGCACCAAAGAACTGATGCCTTTGCACTGTGGTGTTGCAGAAGACTCATGAGATTCCCTTAGACTGCAAGGAGATCAGATCAGTCTATCCTAAAGGAAATCAACTCTGAGTATTCATTGAAAGGACTGATGCTGAAGCTCCAATATTTTAGCCACTTGATTGGAAGCTATGACTCATTGGAAAAGACCATGATGTTGGGAAAAATAGGAGGTAGAAGGAGAAGGGGACAACAACAGACAAGATGGTTGGATGGCCTCACTGAATCAATGGACATGAGCTTAAGCTAGCTGCTGGAGAGAGTGGCGGCTGCAGTCCACGAGGTCGCAGAGAGTCAGACACGACTAAGCAACTGAGTTGAACTGAATTGAATACAACATCACATCACATCACATAATGTCACATAATATAGTACAATATAACATATACATGGTGAGCACGCAACTTGTCTCTGTATGGAGTTTAGGAAAGGCAAAATTTGGCTGTTGTTGACCATGAAACTGTTGGCCCACATGATCACCAGGTGTCAAGAGTTAAGTAGCATGGGCTTTCCCCGTGACAGAAGATTTGTTTTCTGATTTTTGACTTTGAAAAGTGTAATATGTCTATGCTACTGTAGTTGTTCTTTAGTCATAGCCTCAGCTGGAACTATAGTTGATCTAGCTAATTGATATGAGGGCAGAAGAGAATCTTCCACAGTTTCTGCCTATATATATTGTGTTAGAAATAGGGAATACCCCATACTATATATGAGGCTCTCAGTTATATTTGTAGTTGTTGCCTTTTACCACATATTATTTTTTTTAATGAGTAAAACCATAAACCAACTTTAAATAATAGCATTAAAGATGAACCATCTATATTTAACTGTATCTGTTTGTCTATCCATTTTATTACAATTATTTTTCAACATTTTTTTTATCTTAAAGGTCATTTATCTGTGCCTCATACTTCCCTGTTATAAGCAGTGTTCAGAAGCAGAAACATCAGTTTGCTGACAGAAGTCCGTATAGTCAGAGCTGTGATTTTTCCAATAGTCATGTATGGATGTGTGAGTTAGAGCATAAAAAAGGCTGAGCACCAAAGAACTGATGCCTTTGCACTGTGGTGTTGCAGAAGACTCATGAGATTCCCTTAGACTGCAAGGAGATCAGATCAGTCTATCCTAAAGGAAATCAACTCTGAGTATTCATTGAAAGGACTGATGCTGAAGCTCCAATATTTTAGCCACTTGATTGGAAGCTATGACTCATTGGAAAAGACCATGATGTTGGGAAAAATAGGAGGTAGAAGGAGAAGGGGACAACAACAGACAAGATGGTTGGATGGCCTCACTGAATCAATGGACATGAGCTTAAGCTAGCTGCTGGAGAGAGTGGCGGCTGCAGTCCACGAGGTCGCAGAGAGTCAGACACGACTAAGCAACTGAGTTGAACTGAATTGAATACAACATCACATCACATCACATAATGTCACATAATATAGTACAATATAACATATACATGGTGAGCACGCAACTTGTCTCTGTATGGAGTTTAGGAAAGGCAAAATTTGGCTGTTGTTGACCATGAAACTGTTGGCCCACATGATCACCAGGTGTCAAGAGTTAAGTAGCATGGGCTTTCCCCGTGACAGAAGATTTGTTTTCTGATTTTTGACTTTGAAAAGTGTAATATGTCTATGCTACTGTAGTTGTTCTTTAGTCATAGCCTCAGCTGGAACTATAGTTGATCTAGCTAATTGATATGAGGGCAGAAGAGAATCTTCCACAGTTTCTGCCTATATATATTGTGTTAGAAATAGGGAATACCCCATACTATATATGAGGCTCTCAGTTATATTTGTAGTTGTTGCCTTTTACCACATATTATTTTTTTTAATGAGTAAAACCATAAACCAACTTTAAATAATAGCATTAAAGATGAACCATCTATATTTAACTGTATCTGTTTGTCTATCCATTTTATTACAATTATTTTTCAACATTTTTGTATCTCACTATCTTAAAGGTCATTTATCTGTGCCTCATACTTCCCCTGTTATAAGCAGTGTTTCAGGATCATTTTTACCAACCTGTAAATTAAGATATCCAGTCTTAATTTTGATTTGTTTTTTAATGCATTGTTGAAGTATATTCTGAAACCATTGAAAATAATGCATTACTCTGCATTTTAATATGTAATATGAATATTATATGACTCTAGAAGTAAACCAGGTTCAGAATGAAATGAGCTTATAAATAAACATATATTCAATAAATACTAATTATCATTTAATGAAAAGAAAGTTTAAAATATGTATGTTCTACTATGGACAATGAGATTTGGAGTGCTTGCTCAGCTGCTCAATCATGCTCACTCATTATGGCTACATTGATTAGCCCATCAGGCTCCTCTGTCCACAGAATTTTCCAGACAAGAATGCTGGAGTAGGTTGTGGATAGTGACATATTTTACACTAAATATAGTGCTGATTCTTTTAACATTTTCATTTGTTTTGTTATTATTCCAAGGCAGTATCTAATTCATAGAATATTGTGACCTTTTAATTTAACAGATTAATCTTACACTAAATATAACTAACATGTTTGTCATAATGTTTGTTTTACACTATTTTCTATTATTTGAAAAATATTCTGGGCAATATGTACCCTCCCATGAACACCAGGTGTATTTCCGCCTCAGTATCTTTCCATTTCTGTTAGTTAGATGTGAAAGGCTTCTTTTTTATACTTCTCTGAATTTTTTTGAAATACTGCCTTCTTATATTCCTAAGTCTGACTTGCCCTGACCACCCTATTTGAAATTGTAGCCCCATAATTTTTCTGTCTCCCTTTTCTAATTTATTTTTTATAACACATATAAACACCTGACAATACATTACATACGTGTTTGTTTATTTCTCTGATCTTCTCAGGGTTTTAGTTGTTGCCAAATACCATAGGACTGCAAATTAAGAAAGAAAAAAAGAGAAGTTCATAGAACTGTTCAAGGAGGTAAAGAAACAGCCCCACTCACAACATGGTGGACATAAAACATTCCCAGGAAGGAATGTTCGCGATTGCTGCTACCTCATTGAGTGCTAGAGACTACTGTAGCAAGTGACTGATGCTGTGGATTTCATTAACGCCTCTTCTGTGCTCGAAACTCAAACCACAAATGGTCCTGAAATTTAGGTGCCTCTTGAATCAGCCCAAAATTTATTTCCTTCCCCCTTCAGAGCTGTCTTCCTTAATAGGCTGACTTCCAAATCAGAGTTTCATGTAGACGAGTCTGAAACCATTGAAAATAATGCATTACTCTGCATTTTAATATGTAATATGAATATTATATGACTCTAGAAGTAAACCAGGTTCAGAATGAAATGAGCTTATAAATAAACATATATTCAATAAATACTAATTATCATTTAATGAAAAGAAAGTTTAAAATATGTATGTTCTACTATGGACAATGAGATTTGGAGTGCTTGCTCAGCTGCTCAATCATGCTCACTCATTATGGCTACATTGATTAGCCCATCAGGCTCCTCTGTCCACAGAATTTTCCAGACAAGAATGCTGGAGTAGGTTGTGGATAGTGACATATTTTACACTAAATATAGTGCTGATTCTTTTAACATTTTTCATTTGTTTTGTTATTATTCCAAGGCAGTATCTAATTCATAGAATATTGTGACCTTTTAATTTAACAGATTAATCTTACACTAAATATAACTAACATGTTTGTCATAATGTTTGTTTTACACTATTTTCTATTATTTGAAAAATATTCTGGGCAATATGTACCCTCCCATGAACACCAGGTGTATTTCCGCCTCAGTATCTTTCCATTTCTGTTAGTTAGATGTGAAAGGCTTCTTTTTTATACTTCTCTGAATTTTTTTGAAATACTGCCTTCTTATATTCCTAAGTCTGACTTGCCCTGACCACCCTATTTGAAATTGTAGCCCCATAATTTTTCTGTCTCCCTTTTCTAATTTATTTTTTATAACACATATAAACACCTGACAATACATTACATACGTGTTTGTTTATTTCTCTGATCTTCTCAGGGTTTTAGTTGTTGCCAAATACCATAGGACTGCAAATTAAGAAAGAAAAAAAGAGAAGTTCATAGAACTGTTCAAGGAGGTAAAGAAACAGCCCCACTCACAACATGGTGGACATAAAACATTCCCAGGAAGGAATGTTCGCGATTGCTGCTACCTCATTGAGTGCTAGAGACTACTGTAGCAAGTGACTGATGCTGTGGATTTCATTAACGCCTCTTCTGTGCTCGAAACTCAAACCACAAATGGTCCTGAAATTTAGGTGCCTCTTGAATCAGCCCAAAATTTATTTCCTTCCCCCTTCAGAGCTGTCTTCCTTAATAGGCTGACTTCCAAATCAGAGTTTCATGTAGACGAGTCTGAATGAAGAACATTTGCCTCATTATGGAGATGCACCTCTATAAAGGTTGAATGCGTACACAGGCTGTGAAGTTTCTGAGTACCTTACTTGGGAAAGAGGCTATATTGATTATTTCATATTTTTAAATGTTTTTAACTGAATTTTATTTAATGATCTTTATTCAAAATAATCACTGCTAGAATTGTCAGCTCCATTTTTTTTCAGAAGGAAAAATTGCCCCTCAAGTTTTAGAATAATTGATTCAAGTCTCCAAATAATTTCTTTATGTACATCCGGAATTTATATGTGTATACCCACTTATACATTTATATGTGTATACACATTTATACATTTATATGTGTATACACATTATACATTATTTGTATATAATATTTTTAACTTAAATTTTATATAATTTATATGCAAATGCTTATCTTCGTAATGACATGTATAACAAAATATGTCATTACAAAGATAAATGTTTCTCTCATTTTATGTATGTGCTTTATATATATATATATATATACACACACACATAAGATAATTGAGATAAGCTATTTCTTATACTAACATATTATAATAATGCTTCACTGAAATGTGATATTAAAAACTCTACCTCAAAGACAGAATCAATCTGTGATTTAAGACATGTGTACTTTTGTTACAGTGGGTAACTGAGACAGATGTTGGTAGATAACGAAACAGATGCTAAATGATTCTCTTTTTACAAGACATTTATAAAAGAGAAACAAAATTAAATGTCAAAATGATAGAACTACTCTCAGTTCAGAGATATAAAACTCCTAAACTCATTAAAGTGGAAACAACAGCCAGAACAGGTGTTTATGTAAGCACATATAAACACCTGAAAACATTACATACGTGTTTGTTTATTTCTCTGATCTTCTCAGGGTTTTAGTTGTTGCCAAATACCATAGGACTGCAAATTAAGAAAGAAAAAAGAAGTTCATAGAACTGTTCAAGGAGGTAAAGAAACAGCCCCACTCACAACATGGTGGACATAAAACATTCCCAGGAAGGAATGTTCGCGATTGCTGCTACCTCATTGAGTGCTAGAGACTACTGTAGCAAGTGACTGATGCTGTGGATTTCATTAACGCCTCTTCTGTGCTCGAAACTCAAACCACAAATGGTCCTGAAATTTAGGTGCCTCTTGAATCAGCCCAAAATTTATTTCCTTCCCCCTTCAGAGCTGTCTTCCTTAATAGGCTGACTTCCAAATCAGAGTTTCATGTAGACGAGTCTGAATGAAGAACATTTGCCTCATTATGGAGATGCACCTCTATAAAGGTTGAATGCGTACACAGGCTGTGAAGTTTCTGAGTACCTTACTTGGGAAAGAGGCTATATTGATTATTTCATATTTTTAAATGTTTTTAACTGAATTTTATTTAATGATCTTTATTCAAAATAATCACTGCTAGAATTGTCAGCTCCATTTTTTTTCAGAAGGAAAAATTGCCCCTCAAGTTTTAGAATAATTGATTCAAGTCTCCAAATAATTTCTTTATGTACATCCGGAATTTATATGTGTATACCCACTTATACATTTATATGTGTATACACATTTATACATTTATATGTGTATACACATTATACATTATTTGTATATAATATTTTTAACTTAAATTTTATATAATTTATATGCAAATGCTTATCTTCGTAATGACATGTATAACAAAATATGTCATTACAAAGATAAATGTTTCTCTCATTTTATGTATGTGCTTTATATATATATATATATATACACACACACATAAGATAATTGAGATAAGCTATTTCTTATACTAACATATTATAATAATGCTTCACTGAAATGTGATATTAAAAACTCTACCTCAAAGACAGAATCAATCTGTGATTTAAGACATGTGTACTTTTGTTACAGTGGGTAACTGAGACAGATGTTGGTAGATAACGAAACAGATGCTAAATGATTCTCTTTTTACAAGACATTTATAAAAGAGAAACAAAATTAAATGTCAAAATGATAGAACTACTCTCAGTTCAGAGATATAAAACTCCCTAAACTCATTAAAGTGGAAACAACAGCCAGAACAGGTGTTTATGTAAGTGGGAACATGTAACTTAGATGTGGAAAAAAATATATTCTTACTAAAAAAAGATATACTGAAATATGCCAATTTTCTTTTCATATTTGAAATATATTACAGGAAAATTTTGACATAGGCTGCTTTATTATCTCTTGTTGGGTGAATTTAAATGAGCCCAATTTCATCATCACACAAAGTTAAACTGAAGATGTACCAATGCACATAGCAAACAGAAAAATAGTTATCAAAAGAGACAAGAATGCACTACCATATAAAACAGTAATGATGATTTCTTTAAATTAGAAAAACACATACATATAACTGTGACATTTAGAAGCCAGCCTAGAGGAAATTACATACACATATAATTTTGAGCAGCTTATATAAAAATGATATACAAATTATTACCATAAATGAGAGTGAATAAATGTCTGTATTTAGTTTTGAGTTTCTTTCTCTCTATAGAAATTCTCAAAATCTGTAACTAATGTGGGAAGTGGATTGACCATTTCCTATTTGTATGGAATGAAGTATACAGTTGTGTGTAAAAGCTGTCTCATAACAATCTAATTTATGATCTTTGCTGTGTGTTAGATGTTGAATTGATGTGGCTTCTAGTCAGAGATCAGATTTAAAAAAGACTATATTTTAAGTTGCTTAGAATATGATGCTTAATTACAATCTAGGTTGCATGATATAAATTATGTTGATTGTCCCTTTGGTCAGTTGTGTCTGTCAAAGGAAGTTAGACATAAAAGGCAAAAACATGGTGTCTCAAATCTGCGCGCAGTGTGAGAGATTTGGATTCAACTCCTAGGTTGGGAAGATCCACTGGAGGAGGGTATTCTTGCCAGGATAATCCCCATGTACAGAGGAGCCTTGTGAGCTATAGTCCATTGTGTAGCAAGAGTCAGACATGACTGAGCAACTAAGCCCACACTCATTGATCATACATCTGCAATATATCTTGATTTCAATTTAATAAAAACCATAAGGAAAATTTTACAAAAAATGTAATGACTGAGCAACTAAGCCCACAGACATTGTTCATATATCTATAATTTATCTTGATTTCAATTTAATAAAAACCATAAAGGAAATTTTATCAAAAATTAATTTTCTTGTAGCCATTTTAAGTTTGAATATTTTTATAAACTGCAAAAAGAAGTATCTCAATTACTCAATTTAAAAGTTTTTATGTATGTTTCTGAAAGAGCTATCAGCCTTGGGACTGCATTAGTCAACCTAATCAGTTCTTTGATGAAACAATGTGTGAGTTAAATGTGTATCCCATTTATTATCATTTATCACAAATTCATATTGAATATTAAGAGTTGTAGGACTTCCCTGTAGCTCAGTCAGTAAAGAATCTGTCTGCAGTGCAAAGGGGGGAGCCCTGGGTTTCTTTAAATTAGAAAAACACATACATATAACTGTGACATTTAGAAGCCAGCCTAGAGGAAATTACATACACATATAATTTTGAGCAGCTTATATAAAAATGATATACAAATTATTACCATAAATGAGAGTGAATAAATGTCTGTATTTAGTTTTGAGTTTCTTTCTCTCTATAGAAATTCTCAAAATCTGTAACTAATGTGGGAAGTGGATTGACCATTTCCTATTTGTATGGAATGAAGTATACAGTTGTGTGTAAAAGCTGTCTCATAACAATCTAATTTATGATCTTTGCTGTGTGTTAGATGTTGAATTGATGTGGCTTCTAGTCAGAGATCAGATTTAAAAAAGACTATATTTTAAGTTGCTTAGAATATGATGCTTAATTACAATCTAGGTTGCATGATATAAATTATGTTGATTGTCCCTTTGGTCAGTTGTGTCTGTCAAAGGAAGTTAGACATAAAAAGGCAAAAACATGGTGTCTCAAATCTGCGCGCAGTGTGAGAGATTTGGATTCAACTCCTAGGTTGGGAAGATCCACTGGAGGAGGGTATTCTTGCCAGGATAATCCCCATGTACAGAGGAGCCTTGTGAGCTATAGTCCATTGTGTAGCAAGAGTCAGACATGACTGAGCAACTAAGCCCACACTCATTGATCATACATCTGCAATATATCTTGATTTCAATTTAATAAAAACCATAAGGAAAATTTTACAAAAAATGTAATGACTGAGCAACTAAGCCCACAGACATTGTTCATATATCTATAATTTATCTTGATTTCAATTTAATAAAAACCATAAAGGAAATTTTATCAAAAATTAATTTTCTTGTAGCCATTTTAAGTTTGAATATTTTTATAAACTGCAAAAAGAAGTATCTCAATTACTCAATTTAAAAGTTTTTATGTATGTTTCTGAAAGAGCTATCAGCCTTGGGACTGCATTAGTCAACCTAATCAGTTCTTTGATGAAACAATGTGTGAGTTAAATGTGTATCCCATTTATTATCATTTATCACAAATTCATATTGAATATTAAGAGTTGTAGGACTTCCCTGTAGCTCAGTCAGTAAAGAATCTGTCTGCAGTGCAGAAGATTTGGGTTGATTCCTGGGTTGGGAAGAGCCCCTGGAGGAAGTAAATGGCAACCCACTCTAATACTCTTCCCTGGAAAATCCCATGAACAGAAGAAGCCTGGAAGACCACAACTAATGGGGTCGCAAGAGTCAGACATGACTCAGTGACTAAAACACCACTATTAAGAGTTATGGAGGGCTTCCCCTGGTGGTCCAGTGGGTAAGGACACCGCCTTGCAGTGAAAGGGGCACCGGTACGATCCCTGGCCTTGGAAGATCCCATGTGCCGTGGAGTGGCTGGACCAATGTGTCCAATTACCAAGCCAGAGCTCTGGGGCGCACGCGCCCAGAGCCAGCACTCTGTGATGACAGAGGCCACCACGATGGGAGGCCCACACGGGCCAAAGAACAAAGATGGATGAAAATAGACAAATGAAACACCAATAGAAGTAGCCCACCTGCTCCCCTCCCTCCCCACCCCACTCGCCAAAAAGATAAATAAATAAATAAAAATTTAAAAAAAAAAGAGTTATGGAAATATGTCAGTAACTCTGCTAGTCAGTAAATGAATTAGAAGCCTCAGTGTATGAAGCTGAATATACATAAACTAAGTAGAATGTGGTTTTCTTGATTTTCAATCAGTGTTCTTGATCAGAGATAGGCAATATTATTTTAATATGCTAACTGGATTAGTTAATTCATTAAAAATTCATTAAATGATGCCTATATGTAAGGTTTTGCCCTAGGAGCTAGAGATACATTGGACAGTAAGCATTTTTCCTAAATACCTGCAATTTCACAGAAAGCATACTGCAGATACTTATTCAACTGTGTTCTAAATTATACCTTCTTGGAAAGTTTTTGTTTTTCTTTTAATGATTTATTTCATATACAAAGTAATTGTGAAAATATTCTAACCAGAAAACATTAGAATACTGTTTATATATTTGTGATAGAGATGGCCCAAAAAAACCTTTGAACAAAAAACTCTTGAACATTAGTCAACCTAATCAGTTCTTTGATGAAACAATGTGTGAGTTAAATGTGTATCCCATTTATTATCATTTATCACAAATTCATATTGAATATTAAGAGTTGTAGGACTTCCCTGTAGCTCAGTCAGTAAAGAATCTGTCTGCAGTGCAGAAGATTTGGGTTGATTCCTGGGTTGGGAAGAGCCCCTGGAGGAAGTAAATGGCAACCCACTCTAATACTCTTCCCTGGAAAATCCCATGAACAGAAGAAGCCTGGAAGACCACAACTAATGGGGTCGCAAGAGTCAGACATGACTCAGTGACTAAAACACCACTATTAAGAGTTATGGAGGGCTTCCCCTGGTGGTCCAGTGGGTAAGGACACCGCCTTGCAGTGAAAGGGGCACCGGTACGATCCCTGGCCTTGGAAGATCCCATGTGCCGTGGAGTGGCTGGACCAATGTGTCCAATTACCAAGCCAGAGCTCTGGGGCGCACGCGCCCAGAGCCAGCACTCTGTGATGACAGAGGCCACCACGATGGGAGGCCCACACGGGCCAAAGAACAAAGATGGATGAAAATAGACAAATGAAACACCAATAGAAGTAGCCCACCTGCTCCCCTCCCTCCCCACCCCACTCGCCAAAAAGATAAATAAATAAATAAAAATTTAAAAAAAAAAGAGTTATGGAAATATGTCAGTAACTCTGCTAGTCAGTAAATGAATTAGAAGCCTCAGTGTATGAAGCTGAATATACATAAACTAAGTAGAATGTGGTTTTCTTGATTTTCAATCAGTGTTCTTGATCAGAGATAGGCAATATTATTTTAATATGCTAACTGGATTAGTTAATTCATTAAAAATTCATTAAATGATGCCTATATGTAAGGTTTTGCCCTAGGAGCTAGAGATACATTGGACAGTAAGCATTTTTCCTAAATACCTGCAATTTCACAGAAAGCATACTGCAGATACTTATTCAACTGTGTTCTAAATTATACCTTCTTGGAAAGTTTTTGTTTTTCTTTTAATGATTTATTTCATATACAAAGTAATTGTGAAAATATTCTAACCAGAAAACATTAGAATACTGTTTATATATTTGTGATAGAGAGATGGCAGACTTGAACAACTCTCCCCTGAAAGTATGATATTAAACCCAATATGTATAATGGAAGCCAAAGAGGAAAGATGGGTCTTCTCAGTTAAGGAAACAGTATGGTCAGAATCTGGACAGTGTAGAAGTGTGTGAAGTTAAAAAGGATCAGTCAGTGAACTATGTTTTAGCAAACAAGCATGGCAGAAGTTTGAAAATATTATTCAGGGCCTTGTTATTTCATTAAGACTTTTAGAGTTTAGGCTTGGAATAATGTAAAAATCATTGAAAGGAAATAATGTGTTTTTTAATTTATTTACATAATCGGAATTCTCTGTTTATCATGTTATTAAGTCTTATTATACAGTTTGATTTAGTTGACATTACACTGAGAAAAAATTCCTCATAGGACAGAGCAACATATATTATTATGAGATAATTATTGATTATTACAACAGTTAAACATGAAAAAGAAAGACTCACTTTCACGGACTTTTCTCAGCTGTGATAATTAGGCTAGGTTGATAAAAATTACTTGAGTCTGTAGTTGCCTTCTAGAGTGCAGTTTCTTAGCTCATTTTCCTACTGACGCATTGTGTAACAGGAAAGTCTAGTGACTTAACTGTCACAATTTATCACATATCAATAGAATTAAGATACATTTTAAGAAACCACAGTGCGTTTAGACTCTGCGTACAGTCCTTGTAGACAAATGTTTGCTCACCATCAGTTATCTTCATTATCAAGTATCCTTATTCTAATGATGAGAATTAATACCTTTAAGCCTCAAAGAAGTCAATATATTTCAGCTGACTCCAGGGGACTAGTTAGGAGCACAATGGTGTACTAGGGCCTCGCCAGTCTACAAAGGGTATTCACTTATAAATGATGTTCACACTTACATCAGCTGATTCTCAAAGACTCTATAAAACAGAGATCAAATGACTGGCGGAGGTTATAGATCCATGCAAATGGGGCTTTATAAATCTTATATATTTTTTTCATGTTTTTCTCATAGCTTTCATATTTTTCATAGTTGTTTTAATCCTTTGACCCCACGTATGTTTACTTTTGGACTTCCCTGGTGGCACTACTGAGAAAGAACTGCCTGCTAATGCAGGAGACATAGGAGATGCAGATTTGATCGCTGGGTCAAAAAGATACCCTAGGGCTTCCCTGGTGGTCCAGTGGATAAGGACACCGCCTTGCTGTGCAAGGGGCGCCAGTTCAAGCCCTGGCCTGGAAAGATTCCACGTGCCGCGGAGTGCCTGGACCGATGTGTCCAATTACTGAGCCGGAGCTCTGGAGCGCATGTGCCCAGAGCCGGCACTCTGCGACAACAGGGGCCACTGCGATGGGAGGTCCACATGGGCCGAAGAACAAAGACGGATGAAGACAGAGAAATGAAAGACCAATAGAAGGGACCTGCCCACCCCCTCCCTCCTCTATCTGTCCCCCCCCCCAAATAAATAAATAAATAAATGTTAAAAAAAAAAAGATACTCTAAAGGAGAGCAAGGCAACTCACTCCAATATTCTTGCCTGAAAAATCCGATGGACAGAGGAGCCTGGCAGGCTATAGTCCATAGCATTGCCCATGAGTTGAACGTGACTGAAGTGACTTATCACACATGAACATTTACTTTTAGGTCAACATAATTCTCTATTATTGGTAAGCTGGATTTAGGCCAATGGTTTTGTAACTCAAGCAATAGGGCAGAGATTAATTTTTCTTTCTAAAACCTAACCCTTAAAAGTCTCTTGCTCATTTTCCAACATAAGGACAACCAAAGAAGCATGTCACTTCTTAATCCTCCCACAAATTAAACTATTTTTGGTGGTCTAGCACTTGGAGGTAATGAAAACTTACTCAACGTAAACCATGTAATTGTTCTGGCTTAAACATGGCACTCTAGGTAGAAAAGAAATTCAAAATGCAATAGTTGAGGCTCGCTATGCAGAGTAACCCTGTATAATAATAATAAAAAAAAATCCTGATTCATTTAAGTAAATAAATCAATAGCAGCATTTAAAATAAGGAGTGTTAGGCAGAAATTGACTTTCGGATTCAACTCATTATAGTAGAAATGCTGCTTGTTTACACAATGCATTCAATGGATTTAGGCATGGGTTCAGTCTGACTTTAAAATGTAATACAGCATAAAAAATACACAGACACAAGATAAATTTTAAAATGAAAGTATGATATACCTGGTGGATATCAACAAACTATTACATTTTTTAAAATTTAGGATACGAAATAAAGTTTTCTTTATGGCTAGTGACAAACTATTTTCTTGGATAAGGACACCGCCTTGCTGTGCAAGGGGCGCCAGTTCAAGCCCTGGCCTGGAAAGATTCCACGTGCCGCGGAGTGCCTGGACCGATGTGTCCAATTACTGAGCCGGAGCTCTGGAGCGCATGTGCCCAGAGCCGGCACTCTGCGACAACAGGGGCCACTGCGATGGGAGGTCCACATGGGCCGAAGAACAAAGACGGATGAAGACAGAGAAATGAAAGACCAATAGAAGGGACCTGCCCACCCCCTCCCTCCTCTATCTGACCCCCCCCCCAAATAAATAAATAAATAAATGTTAAAAAAAAAAAGATACTCTAAAGGAGAGCAAGGCAACTCACTCCAATATTCTTGCCTGAAAAATCCGATGGACAGAGGAGCCTGGCAGGCTATAGTCCATAGCATTGCCCATGAGTTGAACGTGACTGAAGTGACTTATCACACATGAACATTTACTTTTAGGTCAACATAATTCTCTATTATTGGTAAGCTGGATTTAGGCCAATGGTTTTGTAACTCAAGCAATAGGGCAGAGATTAATTTTTCTTTCTAAAACCTAACCCTTAAAAGTCTCTTGCTCATTTTCCAACATAAGGACAACCAAAGAAGCATGTCACTTCTTAATCCTCCCACAAATTAAACTATTTTTGGTGGTCTAGCACTTGGAGGTAATGAAAACTTACTCAACGTAAACCATGTAATTGTTCTGGCTTAAACATGGCACTCTAGGTAGAAAAGAAATTCAAAATGCAATAGTTGAGGCTCGCTATGCAGAGTAACCCTGTATAATAATAATAAAAAAAAATCCTGATTCATTTAAGTAAATAAATCAATAGCAGCATTTAAAATAAGGAGTGTTAGGCAGAAATTGACTTTCGGATTCAACTCATTATAGTAGAAATGCTGCTTGTTTACACAATGCATTCAATGGATTTAGGCATGGGTTCAGTCTGACTTTAAAATGTAATACAGCATAAAAAATACACAGACACAAGATAAATTTTAAAATGAAAGTATGATATACCTGGTGGATATCAACAAACTATTACATTTTTTAAAATTTAGGATACGAAATAAAGTTTTCTTTATGGCTAGTGACAAACTATTTTCTTGGGCTCCAAAATCAATGCGAATGGTGACTGCAGCCACATAATTAAAAGCCTCTTGCTCCTTGGAAGAAAAACTCTGACAGACATAAACAGTGTATTGAAAAGCAGAGACATCACTTTGCTGACAAAGATCTGTATAGTCAGAGCTGTGGTAATGTATGGATGTTGTAGTTGGACCATAAAGAAAGCTGAGTGCCCAAGAATTGATGCTTTCAATCTATGTTGCCGAAGAGACTCTTGAGAGTCCTTTGAATAACAAGATCAAACAAGTCAATCCTAAAGGAAATCAACCCTAGATATCCATTGGAAGGACTCATGCTGAAGTTGCAACTCCAATACTTTGGCCACCTCATGCTAATAGATGACTTACTGGAAAAGACTCTGATGCTGGGAAAAATAGAAGGTAAAAGGAGAAGTGGATAACAGAAAGTGAGGTGGTTGGATAGCATCATTGATTTAATGGAAATGAGTCTGGGCAAACTCTGGGAGATAGTAAGGAACAGGGAGGCCTGGCATGCTGCAATTCATGGGATCACAAAGAGTCGGAAATGACTGGGTGACTGAACAACAACAATTGGAAACTGTTATCTGATAACATGACTTTTTGTATGAGCAAGGGTAGCACAAATCCAGAAAAAAAAAAAAAAAAAAAGTGAAATTAAGGCAGGATTCTATGCATAAATAAAACTTTGAAATATTGTAACCCGAACAAACTTGCAAAGAATTTATCACAAACTGAAATGCATTCCTTAAAACATGGGCAGCAAAACAAAACATTAAAAAAAATTCTATAAACAAAAAGGCATCATTCTAGTTTTCTCAAGCAAAATTTTTTTTTAAAAAAATTACCCTTTCACAGGTTCAAGCTTTTTCTTCATTTAATTAAATGTTGAGGGCTGCCTAACCTGGAAGCCCCTTCAGGAGGTGACCCTAGCCTGTCTGCAAACTACTGAAAGCCATCTCTGGTCTCACATCTGGAAGTTAGGTGATGGAGATTAAGCCACTGCCCCCAAACAGTGATGGCACAGAATCCACTGACATTGCAATGCACCATTCCAATTTCTGTCTTAAACATTCATCAGCACATACTATTCTCTACTGACATGGAAATAAAGGGTGAAGGACAGCAAACTATATGTAAAGTCTACTCTGCCAACTTTTTATGAGATTATTTCAAATTCCCCATTCACTTGTCTTATTTGAACAAATTGATGCTTACTATCTTATTTCTTCCTTTCTTTTCCTTCCTTCCTTCCTTCTTTCCTTCCAAGTTACCTTCTGACTATTTTTTTGTATATATTTCACCTTATCTTTCGGAAAAAAAATATTAATATGCACAATCTGCTCTGTTAATAGTCATCTAAATCTTTCCATTAGGCCCAGAAAGGAATAAACACCTTGCAATTCTTTCCCCACCTTTATCATCACAATAGGCTGGAAATCAAGCTATCAATATTATATATGCATATAAAATCAGATCATAGAGTAGGGATAAATCGTATATTTATGATTATTTCTGCAACTAATACCTGAAGATAAGTCTATAGCTATCAGTTATTTTTTGTTTGTTCGTTTCTTTAATGTGATCCTTAACTTTAGACTATCACATGCTCACTCTTCATATTTGAGAACTGTGTTTATGCATTATGCAACTCTACTTTTCAGCCCAGACACATAACTACTTTATTTAGGTTAATTTATTTACAAGTCTTAGCAAACCATTGACTTAAAATTTTGGTTATCAATAGATTTATATATTTCCAGCACATTTGTAGTGATGACCTCAGGGAAGAAAATGACTTTAGATTGTCAGCTCACTTCAGAAATATACTTACCCCTCTGGAATTTTACTCCATAAGCTCTTGTTTCTTTCATGGCTCTCTGGTGTATTAAAATTATTATACTAGTAACCTATTTCCTTTACCTAGCAAGGATGGAAATTCCCCAGTAATCAGTAAGGAATTAATGGAATTAAGGAATAGGAAATGGCAACCTACTCCACTATCCCTGCCTAGAAAACCTCACGAAACAATGAGTCTGGCAGGCTACAGCATCCGGGTCGAAAAAAATTGGACGTAACTGAGCACAAGCACACATACACACACATTTGAGTCAGATATGCAAATAAGAAGAAATCACCGAATATTGATCAATTCTTAAGAGTCAAAGAATAGAATTAGGGAGAATTGAATCTAGATGATCCTCAATATTTCGTGACTACTAGGAGCATAAGAGCCATGTGATTAAAGCAACATATTGCCATTTCAAAGGCCCCCTTTGGGTCATTTTCATCAATTGCTTGTTTGTAAGAAAAAAATCTCTGTACTCAAATCCCCATTCTATTACAAAAGACTCATATGATACTTAGAAAATAATAGAATATATCAAACCTCAATCTATTCATCTGAAAATATAGAATAATCAGCTCTTTCTTACTGAACTAGTTTTCCATAACTGTAATAAATTACTCGACTAAAAAGTAGCGCGATAAATCGCCTATATTCTTTCCCACCTTTATCATCACAATAGGCTGGAAATCAAGCTATCAATATTATATATGCATATAAAATCAGATCATAGAGTAGGGATAAATCGTATATTTATGATTATTTCTGCAACTAATACCTGAAGATAAGTCTATAGCTATCAGTTATTTTTTGTTTGTTCGTTTCTTTAATGTGATCCTTAACTTTAGACTATCACATGCTCACTCTTCATATTTGAGAACTGTGTTTATGCATTATGCAACTCTACTTTTCAGCCCAGACACATAACTACTTTATTTAGGTTAATTTATTTACAAGTCTTAGCAAACCATTGACTTAAAATTTTGGTTATCAATAGATTTATATATTTCCAGCACATTTGTAGTGATGACCTCAGGGAAGAAAATGACTTTAGATTGTCAGCTCACTTCAGAAATATACTTACCCCTCTGGAATTTTACTCCATAAGCTCTTGTTTCTTTCATGGCTCTCTGGTGTATTAAAATTATTATACTAGTAACCTATTTCCTTTACCTAGCAAGGATGGAAATTCCCCAGTAATCAGTAAGGAATTAATGGAATTAAGGAATAGGAAATGGCAACCTACTCCACTATCCCTGCCTAGAAAACCTCACGAAACAATGAGTCTGGCAGGCTACAGCATACGGGTCGAAAAAAATTGGACGTAACTGAGCACAAGCACACATACACACACATTTGAGTCAGATATGCAAATAAGAAGAAATCACCGAATATTGATCAATTCTTAAGAGTCAAAGAATAGAATTAGGGAGAATTGAATCTAGATGATCCTCAATATTTCGTGACTACTAGGAGCATAAGAGCCATGTGATTAAAGCAACATATTGCCATTTCAAAGGCCCCCTTTGGGTCATTTTCATCAATTGCTTGTTTGTAAGAAAAAAATCTCTGTACTCAAATCCCCATTCTATTACAAAAGACTCATATGATACTTAGAAAATAATAGAATATATCAAACCTCAATCTATTCATCTGAAAAATATAGAATAATCAGCTCTTTCTTACTGAACTAGTTTTCCATAACTGTAATAAATTACTTAAACACAGTATTTAAGACAATACATCAAATTAATATTTCAGAACTTCTATAGACAGAAATTAGGATGCAATTTAATCAGGTGGTTTTGAATCAAGGTTTCTCCTGAGACTGCTGACTATAGTTAAGGCTTCTATCATCTGAATGCCTATTTAGGTCCAGAAGGTTCATTGCTAAGATGGCTGAGTCTCATGCCTGGCAAGTTGATGCTGGTTGTTGACAGAAGGACTCAATTATTGACTAGTAATCTGGATTTCTTCATGGGTCTGAGTAAGTGTTCTTAGAACATGGCAAGTGACGTCCCCCAGAATGAGTCTGCCAATAGCATTTAAAAGAGAAGACTCGGGCTTCCCTGGTGGTCCAGTGGGTAAGGACACTGCCTTGCAGTGCAAGGGGCGCCGCTTCGATCTCTGGCTTAGGAAGATCCTACGTGCCGCGGAGCGGCTCGACGGTTGTGTCCAACTACTGAGCCAGCACTCTGGATGGAGTGCATGCACCCAGAGCCGGCGCTCTGCAGTGAGAGAGGCCACTGCGACGGGAGGACCACACAGGCCAAACAACAAAGATGGATGAAAATAAGTAAATGAAAAACCAATAGAAGTGGCCAAAAAAAAAAAAAAAAAAAAAACAGAAGACTCAATATTTTTTACAGCTTGACTTTGGGAAATCACATAACATCATTTTCAATGTATTTTATTGCTTATGTTAATATCAATCTTTAATGGATTACCTAAAATTGAGAATACTTAGAGTGAGAGATTACTCAGTACTACACTGTACGAGTCAGGTAATTGTTGTAAGAATCTAATGTGATTAAGAATATGGGTAAAATTGAAAAGGTAAAATTTCAATGTGAATAGTGACTTAGAGTACCAGAGAAGAACAAATATATATGAATATATATACTCATATATATAATACTGTATTTAGTGATATATATTGTTATGATAAAATAAATATCATTCTTAAGTCATCTCATTTTTTTTCATATTTTTAAAATACAGAGAATAATTTAAGGTATAGACTGAGGTGAGTTGAAAGTATCTGATATGAATGTCTGAAGTAATCATCAATCAAAACAATTGTATTAGAATATACTGTAAAAGCAATTGTCCAGATAATTATTTTTGGTTATTTGTTGACCTTCTTTTTAAGTTTTCTTTTCCAATCCATTTTGTCATATAGAAGTTGTCGTACTTGGTATAAAAATATTTTTTTTCCAGAAGTGCATATATAAAACATAAGCATATTATATAAATATAGCTATATGAAAGAATTCATGTGAATATTCTGTTATTTATAAAATATAAGCAGAGTTGATCTTGTGCAACATAACACCTTTAATGATGCAAATTAATGCATAAAGAATCAAGACCTAAAAAGTTAATATATCATTTGATGAAAGAGGTACCTCATTGAAAATAGAATCACAACAATAACAATTCTTAAAGTTATTGAATGATGCAAAGAAAACTTGCTTTGAGTTTTATTTTAAAACTCTTATCTTTAATTTCCTAATATTCATATATCTAAGAGACAAGCTATTATTCTTCATTCTTAAAAGGAATATAATTTTCTTAAGGGCATTGAAATTATTTGACTGGGTGCTCATAACAATTTAGTAGAAATAAAACAGTAGAAATTAATGCAATTATATTGTGACACAAACTCATCTTAAAAGATTTTTTTTTTTAATTTTGTATTTCCAGTTAACAAACAATGTTGTGATATTTTCAGATGAACATTGAAGGACTCGGTCATACATACACATGTACCCATACTCCCTCAAGTTTCCCTCTAATCCATGTCATCACACAGCATTGAGAGAAGTTCCCTGTGCTATACAGTAGATCCTTGTTGGTTATCTGTTTTAAACATAGCAGTGTGTACATATCTATCCTAAACCTCCCGACTATCTTTTCCTCCCACTGCAGTATTCTTGCCTAGAAAACTCCATGGATAAAGAAACCTGGTAGACTATAGTTCATGGGATCTCAAAGAGTCAGACATGACTGAGCAACTTTCACTTTTTATTCATTTGTATCATTTATTTTTAGATTCCACGTATAAGGGATGTCATATGATAGTTTTCCTTCTGTCTGAAAGGCATCTTATTTTCTTCATTTTTAATTTTTTTTCTTTTATTCCAAGGTTTCTTTTTTTAGGATATTGAAAAAAACTAGTTATTTTGTAAATATAGCTATATGAAAGAATTCATGTGAATATTCTGTTATTTATAAAATATAAGCAGAGTTGATCTTGTGCAACATAACACCTTTAATGATGCAAATTAATGCATAAAGAATCAAGACCTAAAAAGTTAATATATCATTTGATGAAAGAGGTACCTCATTGAAAATAGAATCACAACAATAACAATTCTTAAAGTTATTGAATGATGCAAAGAAAACTTGCTTTGAGTTTTATTTTAAAACTCTTATCTTTAATTTCCTAATATTCATATATCTAAGAGACAAGCTATTATTCTTCATTCTTAAAAGGAATATAATTTTCTTAAGGGCATTGAAATTATTTGACTGGGTGCTCATAACAATTTAGTAGAAATAAAACAGTAGAAATTAATGCAATTATATTGTGACACAAACTCATCTTAAAAGATTTTTTTTTTTAATTTTGTATTTCCAGTTAACAAACAATGTTGTGATATTTTCAGATGAACATTGAAGGACTCGGTCATACATACACATGTACCCATACTCCCTCAAGTTTCCCTCTAATCCATGTCATCACACAGCATTGAGAGAAGTTCCCTGTGCTATACAGTAGATCCTTGTTGGTTATCTGTTTTAAACATAGCAGTGTGTACATATCTATCCTAAACCTCCCGACTATCTTTTCCTCCCACTGCAGTATTCTTGCCTAGAAAACTCCATGGATAAAGAAACCTGGTAGACTATAGTTCATGGGATCTCAAAGAGTCAGACATGACTGAGCAACTTTCACTTTTTATTCATTTGTATCATTTATTTTTAGATTCCACGTATAAGGGATGTCATATGATAGTTTTCCTTCTGTCTGAAAGGCATCTTATTTTCTTCATTTTTAATTTTTTTTCTTTTATTCCAAGGTTTCTTTTTTTAGGATATTGAAAAAAACTAGTTATTTTGTAAATAAGCTACTGGAAAATACAAATTATTTATTCTAACTTAAGTACTTGATTTTTAGTTGCTAAAATGTCAAACTGTAAGCTACTTATAGTGACAGAATATCTAAATACTTGGAATAGAGGTCCACTGAGAAATTAGCACCTTCAATAAGACATGATGAAGGCCTGACCTAGAACAGTGAAAAAAGGCTAACAATAATAGGAATACTTACATGTTACTTGCTGAAATGTAGGCACTGTTCTATTTACTTGCACATATTTTATCTATTCATCATAATAATGCAATAACATGAATGTTATCATTATTTTTTTTTTTTCTTGTAAAAAACAAAATCACAGAGTATTTGAGTGACTTGGCTAAGGTCCAGAAACGTGGATTCACACTGCCCCACCTCTAGATTCTGAAATTTAACAAGTTTACAATACTAAATTTTAAGATATAAGAAAAGAGGCAGGAACAAAGAAACATCTACAGTAGGAGTAGATTGCTGCTTTGACATAGGAAAAGACCCACAGTCATTTGTAAGATAAATCATATCATTAAGATAAATCAGTAAGATACATCATTAAATGCTAAAACTGAGAATCCTACAAATCATGTTTTCTCTGATTCAATTAAAAATTCACACTATATGGAATCAAGGTACTGATTGAAATGTTCATATTTTAAGGATTTAAATGAAAGTGTGATACTACCCATAAAGTGAGTAGGCTATGAAAATTTGGTGATAATATTTAATATATCCTACTGATACATTACAGATACAATTACAAATTCAATAAAAACAACTAAGTATCCTATCTTGCGCATGAAACATCCTCATCATGATTTTTTTTTTAGAAAGTAAGAAAGAAAAACAAGATGTTCCATAAGTATATCTGTAATATATGCTAGTCTTAAAAGCCCAGCAACTGTGCTTTTTCTTCTACAAATGTATCATGTTCTGAAGTCTATTATGTTTTCCAATTGCTAATAGCCCCCCAATTATAAAAATTTTAGGTGTACTATATGCTTGGAAAATTGCCTTCAGCTATGACTTCTATTTACCAATAACATGTTACCCATTGCAAATATCACTATTCTATGGAGTACATATTAATTAAATAATTTTACTTAATTAACTTAAATTAATTATGTATAGAGATTTTTATTTCAGCCATATAAATCATTTAAAAATTGTGTGCATCATTTCAAGTTTGATAAAATTGTGCTTGCTGTTTTTAGATAGTATTATTTATTCTAGTTTTAAATTAAACATATGAGCAATGATGAAAATTGACAATACAGAAAACCATGTGAATAAGTATCTCATACAACTTACTGTCCATATTATTAGTATACCTAATTTCTGTTGAAGTAAGCCATTATTAATTTCAAATGAAATTGGAGTACCTTTCATTTTCTCCTCTGTAACTCCAAAACTAAGAGCATTATCTATATAAAGCATCCTATCCTGTGTGCATCCAAGTTTTCTGTAACTCCTTTTAATAGGAATTTTAGTAGATAGGTCCTTTTAATAGATAGGTCACTTTTCCAGACTGTGTGCTTTTGCAATAACACATAGTTGACAGAAATATGGAAAATCCAATCTTTCCCTATTTTTCAAATCCTTAGCACTGGGAGTGGAAGTTGACAGATTAGCTATTAATTACATCAATAATTTACTATATCACTAATAAGACATATGTACGTAGGTTTTATTTCTGACCTCTCCTATTCCATTGATTCATTGTGTCTCTTTTTGTTCCATTGTTTTGTTTCATTGTTCCATTGTGTCTCTTTTTATTCTTTTTATTATTATCGCTTTGTGATATGGCTTGAAATCAGGGAGTATGATGCTGTCAGCTTTGTTCTTTTTAAGAATCACTTTAAATAATTGAATACTTTTGTAGTTCCATAAAAATTTTAGGATTGTTTGTTCTATTTCTGTAAAAAATTCCATTTGAATTTTGATAGGGATTGTGTTGAATCTGTACATTTCTTTGAATATTATGGCCACTTTAACAATATTAATTCATCTAATCCATGAGCATGGAACACATTTCTATTCACTTGTGTCTTCTTCAGTTTATTTCATCAATCATCAGTCTTACATTTTTCATTGTACTGGTTTTTCACCTCCTTGGTTAAATTTATTTATTTAATATTTATAGTGTTCATTTAAATTGCATCATTTCACCAATAACATGTTACCCATTGCAAATATCACTATTCTATGGAGTACATATTAATTAAATAATTTTACTTAATTAACTTAAATTAATTATGTATAGAGATTTTTATTTCAACCATATAAATCATTTAAAAATTGTGTGCATCATTTCAAGTTTGATAAAATTGTGCTTGCTGTTTTAGATAGTATTATTTATTCTAGTTTTAAATTAAACATATGAGCAATGATGAAAATTGACAATACAGAAAACCATGTGAATAAGTATCTCATACAACTTACTGTCCATATTATTAGTATACCTAATTTCTGTTGAAGTAAGCCATTATTAATTTCAAATGAAATTGGAGTACCTTTCATTTTCTCCTCTGTAACTCCAAAACTAAGAGCATTATCTATATAAAGCATCCTATCCTGTGTGCATCCAAGTTTTCTGTAACTCCTTTTAATAGGAATTTTAGTAGATAGGTCCTTTTAATAGATAGGTCACTTTTCCAGACTGTGTGCTTTTGCAATAACACATAGTTGACAGAAATATGGAAAATCCAATCTTTCCCTATTTTTTCAAATCCTTAGCACTGGGAGTGGAAGTTGACAGATTAGCTATTAATTACATCAATAATTTACTATATCACTAATAAGACATATGTACGTAGGTTTTATTTCTGACCTCTCCTATTCCATTGATTCATTGTGTCTCTTTTTGTTCCATTGTTTTGTTTCATTGTTCCATTGTGTCTCTTTTTATTCTTTTTATTATTATCGCTTTGTGATATGGCTTGAAATCAGGGAGTATGATGCTGTCAGCTTTGTTCTTTTTAAGAATCACTTTAAATAATTGAATACTTTTGTAGTTCCATAAAAATTTTAGGATTGTTTGTTCTATTTCTGTAAAAAATTCCATTTGAATTTTGATAGGGATTGTGTTGAATCTGTACATTTCTTTGAATATTATGGCCACTTTAACAATATTAATTCATCTAATCCATGAGCATGGAACACATTTCTATTCACTTGTGTCTTCTTCAGTTTATTTCATCAATCATCAGTCTTACATTTTTCATTGTACTGGTTTTTCACCTCCTTGGTTAAATTTATTTATTTAATATTTATAGTGGTTCATTTAAACTTACAGAATCATTGTTATGTTGTACTATAATATAGATCAATTTAAAAACTTTTCGCTTTTTCCTTGGTTTCTTGGTTATAAAATAATTCTTTATTTTACAAACAGATAGTTAGTTACATGTGTAAGATCTCGGCGCAGCAATAGACAAGCAAATAGACCAAATTATAAACAAAAAGTTAAGTTTTATTGGGATCCTGCTCCTGGGCGAGGTGCACGATTCCATGAGCAGGTCGTGAAGTCGTGCCCAGAGGCAGGGCAAGGGGCTTTTATCTGCTCAGGGTAAAAAAAGGTAAGTCAGGGGAGGGATAAGATCTTGCGCCTGCACAGAGGCATTTTCTTTGCTTGAGCTGTACTTGGTCTGGGCGGGAAAATTCCAGATACAGATGGCGCCAGTGATGAGTCAGCGGGAAATCTTTTGCGACCACTGCCTCCCTGAATGGCGCCCTTTGTAACTCAAGAATTGTAAAAATGTTTCTCCTCAAGAGCAAAGGTGTTGGTGGAGGAGCAAAGGGCTCTGGTGATGACCTCTTTTGCATCTCTAGAGAGACAAAAATCTTCTTCATGATTATTAATTAGCTTGAGATTTCTAGTTGGAAAAAATACAAAAAGGGGTGAGGAAGGATTGTGCGTTAGCCTCGCCCATGGAGATCGGCTGAGCCGGATGGGGTCAAGACTCTCCAGGTCTGGCGTATGAACATCTGTTTACATTTGATTGAGTTCTGATTATTTCTGATTATTTCTAATTACTTGTGCTTGCTTTTATTTGATGATTAATAAACCCACTCTTGGTTTGACAATGCTTGAGACCATGATACTTTATTGTCAAGGTCCGAGGCTCACACCCTGAGGGGACCACGCTCTGTTCACGGAAAAGTCTCTGAGCTATTTAATGTAGTTTCTCTTAGCGAGAACTAGTGAGAATAGTAATCAGAGTAAGCTAGGAACACGGTGCCCACGACACCCCTTTCAGTCGGGGCTGCATATTTGAGCCACTTTTAGCCTATGTGCAGACACCAGCTGGCAATAAAGACTCCTAATTCATCATTTTCCTGCTAAAAGTGGTCTCTATTTCTTCTCGGCACAACAGGCATATTGCGTATTTTTAAAATAAGTTCCTTTAGGTCTTGAACTGTGATTCAAAGTCTTTCACAACATGTGTTTATGCCCGTTCTTATGTGTTAAAATATTTGGGGAGGAGAACTCTTCTAGTCTACTCCGTTCAATTCATATCACTGCAATATGGTCTCAGGGAATGTACGTTCATAACAGCTGTCACTACCTGATGGGGTATGTCTCCTCTTTATCTCTTTCATTATTTTTAAAATTTTTGAAAATTTTGATAGATCAGATGCAGTTATTGCCTGAGGAAATATTTGAATTCACTTAAGCAAATTTTAGCAATCAAGGGTACTTGCTTAGGAACAGACTGGGTAGAAAATAGTAATCAAGGACAAGGTACTGAAATCTCTGTTATTATAAGTAGTACACCTTTCACATTGTATCTGTTACTGAGTCCAAGATTGCTCTGCTCTCTGCATGACAGGCCAATGAATCTAAGAGACAAGGTGTTGAGGCAAGGAAAATGACTTTATTCAGAAAACCAGCTAGGTGAGAAAATGGTAGGATAGTGCCTCATAATAACCATTTTATGGGGTCTGGGTGCCACGTTCTTTTATAGATCAGAGATGAGGGGAGGTGAAGAAGCAGAGTGACAAGGCCAGTAATCTTGGAAACATCTCCTAGAATGGCAGGCCTCAGTCAAGGGATGTGTTAATTCTTTCCTGCAATCCACAGGTGGACAGGGTTCTGAGCTAAGGCACTTTAGTTTAACAAACAGAGGGGCAAGATTCTCTGAGGCAAGCTATTAAGTATAATTATAATAACAAAAGCAGTGAAAAGCAAGTTAAAGAAACTGTTCCAAAGGAGAGTCGGAATTAGCTTTTCCTCTGAAATGTATCTAGGAGTTTTCATCCTGAGGCATTGTGACACTTCAACCAGATAGAGTTGAGAATAAAGAAAAAATGTTTTGCACTGGGGTTAAAACATAGGAAAGGGTGGTTTAAAGGATGAATGACTTGAGGAGAGATTTAAATTCCCAAATAATAGGGAACACAGCTCAAGATGTCCTTCTGAATAAATGGCCCCTTGAAGATCCTCAATGAAATTCTAATAATAGGTAATGGCATTAATAATAGAAGAGCGACAATAAAAGAAGGTAAGATTTTTAAAATTATGTATGATAGATAAAATTGATAGAACAGTTGATGTCAATTTAATGTAGACTAAATTGGGACTGTTAGAAAAATGATAATGATGGTGATGATGATGAAATGATGGTATTTAAAGTTGCAGCATGGAAAAATCATAAACTCATTGAGCAGACAGATATGAGAGAGACCATCATTATACTAATGGGTTAAGCATAAAGTGTAGAAGGACGATAGGTGTACTGCATTCCATGGGGTTACAAAGTGTTAAACATGACTTAGCACCTGAAAAACAACAAAACTGTTGCATGAAGAAAACCAGTTCTGGCTCCATGTTGCAAAATGTTTCTTTGACTTGCTTCCATTGCTTTTATTATTATAAGCATATTTAATGTCTTGCCTCAAGGACTCTGCAGAATTAGCACCTAATCCACAACTAGAACCAGGAAACCATAGGAAAACCGAGATCACACTCTTCAAGAATCAGGGGCATGCATATATACCTTTTAACACGAGCAAAGTTGTCAGAGTAACCAAGATACCCACCGAACTGCACAGACTAGCAAAAATGCTTTAGAGAGAAATCAATTGGAAAATTCATCTGACAATTGAGTGGAGAGGACTAAGCAGACAGAAACCCTCTGGAACCAGGTTTGCGTCCAAGTTCTGGAGAACTCAGCTTACTTCTCTGAGGTTCTTTTCTTCCAGGTAGTTTAATTACTCTAGACATCCTTTTAAATATTTTGATTATTTCTATAAATGTCACTTTTTTAAAGAGTTGCATTACCTTCTAGTAATTTTTAGTAAGACTCTTATTCTACTATGAATTTTTCCAGCATATTTGCAACACAAAAATTAAAATATTTTGCATTTTATTATTTATGGGTGGGGTTCTAAAGATTTGAAAAGCAAGTTAAACTGTTCCAAAGGAGAGTCGGAATTAGCTTTTCCTCTGAAATGTATCTAGGAGTTTTCATCCTGAGGCATTGTGACACTTCAACCAGATAGAGTTGAGAATAAAGAAAAAATGTTTTGCACTGGGGTTAAAACATAGGAAAGGGTGGTTTAAAGGATGAATGACTTGAGGAGAGATTTAAATTCCCAAATAATAGGAACACAGCTCAAGATGTCCTTCTGAATAAATGGCCCCTTGAAGATCCTCAATGAAATTCTAATAATAGGTAATGGCATTAATAATAGAAGAGCGACAATAAAAGAAGGTAAGATTTTTAAAATTATGTATGATAGATAAAATTGATAGAACAGTTGATGTCAATTTAATGTAGACTAAATTGGGACTGTTAGAAAAATGATAATGATGGTGATGATGATGAAATGATGGTATTTAAAGTTGCAGCATGGAAAAATCATAAACTCATTGAGCAGACAGATATGAGAGAGACCATCATTATACTAATGGGTTAAGCATAAAGTGTAGAAGGACGATAGGTGTACTGCATTCCATGGGGTTACAAAGTGTTAAACATGACTTAGCACCTGAAAAACAACAAAACTGTTGCATGAAGAAAACCAGTTCTGGCTCCATGTTGCAAAATGTTTCTTTGACTTGCTTCCATTGCTTTTATTATTATAAGCATATTTAATGTCTTGCCTCAAGGACTCTGCAGAATTAGCACCTAATCCACAACTAGAACCAGGAAACCATAGGAAAACCGAGATCACACTCTTCAAGAATCAGGGGCATGCATATATACCTTTTAACACGAGCAAAGTTGTCAGAGTAACCAAGATACCCACCGAACTGCACAGACTAGCAAAAATGCTTTAGAGAGAAATCAATTGGAAAATTCATCTGACAATTGAGTGGAGAGGACTAAGCAGACAGAAACCCTCTGGAACCAGGTTTGCGTCCAAGTTCTGGAGAACTCAGCTTACTTCTCTGAGGTTCTTTTCTTCCAGGTAGTTTAATTACTCTAGACATCCTTTTAAATATTTTGATTATTTCTATAAATGTCACTTTTTTAAAGAGTTGCATTACCTTCTAGTAATTTTTAGTAAGACTCTTATTCTACTATGAATTTTTCCAGCATATTTGCAACACAATTTAAAATATAGCATGATTTATATTTTCCTTGTCATTACTTCTCTTACTGTTTCATTTGTTATATAATTTATTTTGCCTTTGGCTTACTTTCAAGGAAAGGATTTACCATTACTCTCATTTGTTTTCAGTATAATGACTGTGGGGTTTTTCTATCCTATTTTATTGTTTTATTCAAAAATATGTGTAATATTTTTCTATTTTATTGGGAACAATATTAAATGAGTAGGGTTCTTTCACTGGTAGAGCTGTATTTTAGGGCAAGCCATAGGCAATGCAAAAATAAAATTTTATATGTTCTCACACAACATTTTGGGGATAAATACCTGTTGAAAAATGCATGAGACTATTGAAGACTACTTTCACTGACACTTGGAAAACAAATTTTAAATTTGTAAATCTTAATTCTAAAACAATAAGGAAGTGTATACATATATATAATTTGTGCAAGGTCATTAAAAATCAGCATGCTATGCTCTAAAATTTGATTTCAAAATAAGAGTAGAAAAAACCTATCATTGGCGGCGTCCCTGGTGGTCCAGTGGGTAAGGACACCACCTTGCAGTGCAAGGGGCACTGGTTCGATCCCTGGCCTGGGAAGATCCCACGTGCTGCAGAGCGGCTGGACGAATGTGTCCAATGACCAAGCCAGAGCTCTGGAGCGCATGCGCCCAGAGCCAGTGCTCTGCGACAACAGAGGCCACTGCGATGGGAGGCCCACACGGGCCAAAGAACAAAGATGGATGCAAGTAGATAAATGCAAGACCAATAGAAGTGGCCTGCCTGCCCCTCTCCCCCCCCCCCCCCCCCCCAAAAAATATAAATCTTAAAAAACCTAAAAAAAAATAATAAAGTACAGAAATAAAATTAAAAAAAAAACCTATAATTTCTCTTTCTTCCTTGATAACAAGTATTTGTTAAAGGTCATTTTTTAATCAGTCAAATTAAAATAAAAAGAAAACCCTATAGAGATAGTAACATAAAGATGATACATACCATGTGGTACATCCAAGGATTCTGTAACATTCCAATTACATGTAGCAAAAATCTACAGATATATGTTATATATATACACATTATACCATGTTTATTTACATAAATTCAAATTGTTATTGTTTAATGGGTAAATCATATCTGACTCTTTGAGACCCACCAAGCTCTTCTATCCATGGGATTTACCAGGCAAGAATACTGGAGTGGATTGCCATTTCCTACTCCAGGTGATAAATTCCAGTATTGTTAAATTCAACAGGATAGAAGATCCCCACAGACAGGCAATATCAGTTAACAAAGTCCCTATCAGTCATGGTTAGAGACAGAGTTTAAGCTGAGACCTGAGTGACAAGAAGTCATCATTTTAGGACTTGAGGGAGGGGCTTGTAGGGATTGGCAACAACAAATACCAATACCCAAGGGTAGGAATAAGATATGAAAGTTCAACACTAATGAAGAATACCAACTGGCTGGCTTTGAGTCAGGCAGATTTGTTGTCTGTTGGTAGAGAAAAACGAAGAATTCTTCATTACTGTGCTCTGGTGTGGTCTCTACTGACTTTTCCAACCATGTATCCTATATAATTTGTGCAAGGTCATTAAAAATCAGCATGCTATGCTCTAAAATTTGATTTCAAAATAAGAGTAGAAAAAACCTATCATTGGCGGCGTCCCTGGTGGTCCAGTGGGTAAGGACACCACCTTGCAGTGCAAGGGGCACTGGTTCGATCCCTGGCCTGGGAAGATCCCACGTGCTGCAGAGCGGCTGGACGAATGTGTCCAATGACCAAGCCAGAGCTCTGGAGCGCATGCGCCCAGAGCCAGTGCTCTGCGACAACAGAGGCCACTGCGATGGGAGGCCCACACGGGCCAAAGAACAAAGATGGATGCAAGTAGATAAATGCAAGACCAATAGAAGTGGCCTGCCTGCCCCTCTCCCTCCCCACCCACCCCCCAAAAAATATAAATTTAAAAAAAACCTTAAAAAAAATAATAAAGTACAGCAATAAAATTAAAAAAAAAACCTATAATTTCTCTTTCTTCCTTGATAACAAGTATTTGTTAAAGGTCATTTTTTAATCAGTCAAATTAAAATAAAAAGAAAACCCTATAGAGATAGTAACATAAAGATGATACATACCATGTGGTACATCCAAGGATTCTGTAACATTCCAATTACATGTAGCAAAAATCTACAGATATATGTTATATATATACACATTATACCATGTTTATTTACATAAATTCAAATTGTTATTGTTTAATGGGTAAATCATATCTGACTCTTTGAGACCCACCAAGCTCTTCTATCCATGGGATTTACCAGGCAAGAATACTGGAGTGGATTGCCATTTCCTACTCCAGGTGATAAATTCCAGTATTGTTAAATTCAACAGGATAGAAGATCCCCACAGACAGGCAATATCAGTTAACAAAGTCCCTATCAGTCATGGTTAGAGACAGAGTTTAAGCTGAGACCTGAGTGACAAGAAGTCATCATTTTAGGACTTGAGGGAGGGGCTTGTAGGGATTGGCAACAACAAATACCAATACCCAAGGGTAGGAATAAGATATGAAAGTTCAACACTAATGAAGAATACCAACTGGCTGGCTTTGAGTCAGGCAGATTTGTTGTCTGTTGGTAGAGAAAAACGAAGAATTCTTCATTACTGTGCTCTGGTGTGGTCTCTACTGACTTTTCCAACCATGTATCCTACCAATCTCCTCCTTTCTTATTGCATATATCTGTCATTTCTGTTATTGACATTGAAGCAAAAATGCTTGATGCCTCAAAGCTCTCACGTTCTCCCCCTTTTTTCTCCGCCCAGCTCTGTCATGTGCTGGGTCATTTTCTCCAGTACATCCACAGACTCTCATCCCTATGAATGCTTCTCCAATTTCAACATGTTTCTCCAGCAGGAATATGATTATTGTCTGAGAGATCTATCCAATTTGCTCACGGAGCTCCACTTCACTGAGAAGGAAGCTTTTTCATTCCTAAGATATCTTGCATTTGAAAACATTAACACTAGATGAGAGTTTATGGATTACTACAAACTGTTCAAACCTTTTAACTTTTATTAAGATCTTTATTCTTCTTGACATAACAAAGTGCTCGATGTAATTATTATACATATATCACAGATGAGGAATCTGAGGTATAAAGGTACAAACTTATTTTCTTACCTTCAAGCAAGGAAGAGATGCAGCCAGGATTTAGAACAAGATGCCTAAATCCAGAGTCCATGCTTCTGATCAATATACCTTAACACTTCCTTGCAACTTTTAGCCATAAAATAAAGGAAACATCACAAAAAATTGTTTGATTTCTAATGGAGATTCTCACTAGCTTTGCTTTGCTGAGGTCAATTAAAACACAAATATGTAACTATTCATAATTTAGTATGCAACATATGTAGCTTATGGGATTTTAGACGTAATTTTGGGCTCCTTTTTGTTTAGGTGATAAATTCCAGTATTGTTAAATTCAACAGGATAGAAGATCCCACAGACAGGCAATATCAGTTAACAAAGTCCCTATCAGTCATGGTTAGAGACAGAGTTTAAGCTGAGACCTGAGTGACAAGAAGTCATCATTTTAGGACTTGAGGGAGGGGCTTGTAGGGATTGGCAACAACAAATACCAATACCCAAGGGTAGGAATAAGATATGAAAGTTCAACACTAATGAAGAATACCAACTGGCTGGCTTTGAGTCAGGCAGATTTGTTGTCTGTTGGTAGAGAAAAACGAAGAATTCTTCATTACTGTGCTCTGGTGTGGTCTCTACTGACTTTTCCAACCATGTATCCTACCAATCTCCTCCTTTCTTATTGCATATATCTGTCATTTCTGTTATTGACATTGAAGCAAAAATGCTTGATGCCTCAAAGCTCTCACGTTCTCCCCTTCTTTCTCCGCCCAGCTCTGTCATGTGCTGGGTCATTTTCTCCAGTACATCCACAGACTCTCATCCCTATGAATGCTTCTCCAATTTCAACATGTTTCTCCAGCAGGAATATGATTATTGTCTGAGAGATCTATCCAATTTGCTCACGGAGCTCCACTTCACTGAGAAGGAAGCTTTTTCATTCCTAAGATATCTTGCATTTGAAAACATTAACACTAGATGAGAGTTTATGGATTACTACAAACTGTTCAAACCTTTTAACTTTTATTAAGATCTTTATTCTTCTTGACATAACAAAGTGCTCGATGTAATTATTATACATATATCACAGATGAGGAATCTGAGGTATAAAGGTACAAACTTATTTTCTTACCTTCAAGCAAGGAAGAGATGCAGCCAGGATTTAGAACAAGATGCCTAAATCCAGAGTCCATGCTTCTGATCAATATACCTTAACACTTCCTTGCAACTTTTAGCCATAAAATAAAGGAAACATCACAAAAAATTGTTTGATTTCTAATGGAGATTCTCACTAGCTTTGCTTTGCTGAGGTCAATTAAAACACAAATATGTAACTATTCATAATTTAGTATGCAACATATGTAGCTTATGGGATGAGAGTAATTTTGATGACTGCTTGTTCTCCTCGAATTTGATTATCTGGCTCACCTTTTTTTGTTGTTTAGTTGCTCAGTCATGTTGGACTCTTTTGCAACCCCATTGGTTCCATAGGATTACCCAGGAACGGATGCTGGAGTGGGTTGTCATTTTCTTTTCTAGGGAATCTGCCTGACCCAGGGATCTTCTGCATTGGCAGGAGGATTCTTTACCATTGAGCCACCCAGGGAAGCTCTGGCTCACCTTGCTCAACAGCAAAGCCGTTCCTACTTCCATATACAGAATACTTATCCATTCAGCACACAGCCACACAATTTTCTTTACCATTACTATAGATGCAAGAGCCATTATATAGCACTTTGTCATAGGAAGTGAGCTCAAAATTTTCTACCTACCTCCAAAACAAACTCCCACATAGCTAAGTGTTGACTACATAATTTTTTAATTATGAGTTTCTAATTCAAAGGTAGAGATTTGGGAAAAGAGATAGTTCTATATCCTGCAAGTTTTTTTTGATTTGCTCTGTTTTTAACATCTTAACAGTGGTGAACTTAAAATTATTCTTTAACTTGTGTGACTCTTAGAGCTAAACTGTATCCTAGAATTTAAGCATAGATAAAATGCAAGCTTTAGTTTGTATAGTTTGTTTGTATGTGTGTGTTGTGAGTTTTCCTCTTCATGTTTTCAAAGATATTTCATAATAGCAATGTTTGAAGCTTGAACTCATATTGAGTAGTGTTTGTTAGAAACTAACATTAATTTCATTTACAAGTAGAAGTTTTGAGTAATAAGCTGACAACATGGTCAGTATTTAAATATGAAATTAGATTTTTAATGTTTTATAGAGATCATCATCATTGGCCTTCATTATTCGACCACTATTTTTCCATTGATTTTAAGAAATAAAGTGTTCATTTTTTACTTTGAAGGGTGATGAAAATCGAATAATTCATTTTATGGTGAAAACTTGGATGGAAAACTTTTTGTCACATATATATTTCTATTTTGCTTTCTATTATCGATTTAGTCTATCTACCTCTCAAACCCTCTGTCATCTAGCTATCCATTTGTGGGGCTCTGAATTGAAAGAGGACCGTTGCAAGCATAAGGAAGCTTAAGTACATTGTTTCAGTTTGGAGCTAAGATGGTGCCTACAGGAAGAGAGGAGGCGTGATCAAAATTGTTAAGTGATGCTCAAAATTTCTGATTGGTTCCCCTGGTTTCCGTGCTGGTGGATGATTGTTTGACCTTTAGCTTGATTGGTGCAATCTATAGGAAGCCCCGTGCAAAACCCCCTTCACTTGCCTATAAAAGCTGTGAGTCTGCACTAATAAACGGAACCCAGGGATCTTCTGCATTGGCAGGAGGATTCTTTACCATTGAGCCACCCAGGGAAGCTCTGGCTCACCTTGCTCAACAGCAAAGCCGTTCCTACTTCCATATACAGAATACTTATCCATTCAGCACACAGCCACACAATTTTCTTTACCATTACTATAGATGCAAGAGCCATTATATAGCACTTTGTCATAGGAAGTGAGCTCAAAATTTTCTACCTACCTCCAAAACAAACTCCCACATAGCTAAGTGTTGACTACATAATTTTTTAATTATGAGTTTCTAATTCAAAGGTAGAGATTTGGGAAAAGAGATAGTTCTATATCCTGCAAGTTTTTTTTGATTTGCTCTGTTTTTAACATCTTAACAGTGGTGAACTTAAAATTATTCTTTAACTTGTGTGACTCTTAGAGCTAAACTGTATCCTAGAATTTAAGCATAGATAAAATGCAAGCTTTAGTTTGTATAGTTTGTTTGTATGTGTGTGTTGTGAGTTTTCCTCTTCATGTTTTCAAAGATATTTCATAATAGCAATGTTTGAAGCTTGAACTCATATTGAGTAGTGTTTGTTAGAAACTAACATTAATTTCATTTACAAGTAGAAGTTTTGAGTAATAAGCTGACAACATGGTCAGTATTTAAATATGAAATTAGATTTTTAATGTTTTATAGAGATCATCATCATTGGCCTTCATTATTCGACCACTATTTTTCCATTGATTTTAAGAAATAAAGTGTTCATTTTTTACTTTGAAGGGTGATGAAAATCGAATAATTCATTTTATGGTGAAAACTTGGATGGAAAACTTTTTGTCACATATATATTTCTATTTTGCTTTCTATTATCGATTTAGTCTATCTACCTCTCAAACCCTCTGTCATCTAGCTATCCATTTGTGGGGCTCTGAATTGAAAGAGGACCGTTGCAAGCATAAGGAAGCTTAAGTACATTGTTTCAGTTTGGAGCTAAGATGGTGCCTACAGGAAGAGAGGAGGGCGTGATCAAAATTGTTAAGTGATGCTCAAAATTTCTGATTGGTTCCCCTGGTTTCCGTGCTGGTGGATGATTGTTTGACCTTTAGCTTGATTGGTGCAATCTATAGGAAGCCCCGTGCAAAACCCCCTTCACTTGCCTATAAAAGCTGTGAGTCTGCACTAATAAAACGGAACTGCTTTGACAGAACCCCTGCCGCGTCTGATTGTTTCCCGCTTGCCTGGGGGCTGGGTGGCCGGCAGCAGACTCACCCCTTTCCGATCTTCCCATAGCTTGGCCATGGGCAATCCCACCACCTTTTCTCCTCTGCGGGCGGCCCACATCCATCTATTTGACTATCTTTTCATCCATATACTTATTAATATCAACTTGCATCTTTATTCATATACTTCTCAGTATTAAAGATTTGTTACATCAGCCTTTGCTCTTTCTGCACATACAACCATTTGAGGTAAGGATGTCATGATGGGCTATAAAAACCTCCTTTTCCCACTGTCTTCCAAAGTAACTTGTTCATAGTAAGAATTTTTTTTTAAATGTTGTTTAGTGAGTTAATTTATGATATTTTTTCTAATAAAGTGGTAAAGGCAATCAGCAATTTCACATACCAGACAAACTAGTTCATCTAAATGAATCTTTGGAAAAAGATGACCTTCTTCAGGAGGATTTGGAAAACCTCATTTTACATTACCCTTAGATATTGTAGAGCAGTTTCCTTTAATGTATTCTGTTTATTAATTTAACAAATAGTTACTGAATGATGACTTGGCACTAGCCACTTTTGCAGAGCGTATTGAGGAAATGAAACAAATCCAGAAGTGAATTCACTGTGTAAAGCTAATATAATATTATTTCAACTGTACTTCAATAAAATAAAGCTACACGAGTAAACATGCATATGCATACAAAAAGGTTTAGCGTGTTTTGTACAGGTACATATGTCACCGTTGTTTTAGTTGTGATGTCGTGAATAGAAGAGGCACTTGATGCAGTGCAGTTTGGAAGCACCGAAGACTGTAGCGGTTAAGTGAGGCTGCATTAATGGACAGATAGAGGAAAACCCTTTATCCTGGTTACTCTCTAAATGTTGGCAGCAACAAAGAGAAGATAATGAAGACCTCAGGGTGAAGTCTCTAGTAGCACAGGGAGTTCACCTCAGTGCTCTGTGATGACCTAGAGGGATGGGATGGGGGGTGGAAGGGGGTCTTAAGAGGGAGGGTGTGTAAGTATACTTAGAGCTGATTCATATTATTATACAGTAGAAATTAACACAACATTTTAAAGCAATTATATGCCAATAAGAAATAAAATAATTAAAAAAGAGATCTTAAGGTGAAAAAGGCCAGAAAATAAAAATAAAAACAAATGAATCCACCCATGCGCTCTTCTAGAGTTTACACTCTTGTTTAATACAAATACAGTTCACAAATTGTGTGTGTGTGTGTGTGTAGAGAAATAAAACATGATAGAGGAAAAGTGAAAGCTGCATGATCATAATCTTTAATATGATCAGCATGATTTTTGAGCACTGTGAAAGATATGAGGAAATAGCAGAGCCGTTCAAGGTATCAGATAGAAATGTTGCGTTTTTATCTTTTAGTAATGCACAAATTGTATTCACAGTTGTGGCTTAGTGTCATAATCTACAAGATAGTTCGTATCAATGAAAAGAATAGATTTATAGGGGGACTGTCATACAATCCTTTGATAAGTAAATTGATTGTTTGGTTACCATCATAATTTTAGAGAGGATAAAAAGATCTTTCACTTTGCCACAGATCGCTTTTTAAATCTGATTTTATGCCCGAAGCAAAACAGTACATTGATTTCCCCAAACAAATTGCTTTTACAGAGCTATGATGACAACTCTTCTGGCAGTCCTTAGATCAATGATAACTAATAGTTATCAGTAGGTCTATGTCTTTTTGAATTATTTGTTTATAGCTATAGAAACAGATCAGGTTATCTTTAGCCAAATAAAGTAATTTATGGGAGAGATATGGGATCGCTCATAGAATCAAAGCAAACCTATCGTTAGTAATTCTTGAGCAAGTCTGAAACAGATAAACCATGTAGTTCCTTATAAATCAATGGTGACTCTAGGAAACAAAGACAGGAGGGATTATCTAAATAAATGACTCAACACACTTGTATACAATATAAGAACTGTCAAACAGTGAAGTCCTGTCTCATTCTTCTCCTTCCAATTGAGACTATTGCAACCCAACACCTCATTAGCTAAAGGTTGTGAAAATTTGAAATAACGAAAAATAGTTTTGAGATTAAGGCTGGAATTGAGCTGTGCCTTTTTACTTTCATACATGCTTTATATAATGAAAAAGTCATTGATGGTGGATTATGATGAGAATATTCAGTGGACTGCCATGTTTTAATTTATTTATCTTTATGCCATATTTCTGCTGTGTTCTATGGAAGTGTGTTAATCTCTCTGTCATGTTTGACTTTTTGTCAGGCCAATGGACTGTAGCCTGCCAAGCTTCTCTCCACACAAGAATACTGGAGTGGGTATTCATAATATTCTTGAGGGGATCTTTCCTACTCAGGGATTAAATCCAAGTCTCCTGCATTGCAGGTAGGTTCTTTACAATCTGAGCCACCAGGGAAGCCCTAAATATGTTCTGTACTCAATGGCAGAATGTTATTCTAAATAACTTGCAATTAAGTCATTCTTTCAAAACAACTCATCAAAACTACATATTACCCAATTCTTCTCTCTCTTCCCCTATTCTACTCATCACATTTATTAGACCAGGCTTATAGTATTATTTTAGATCCTAATGGTCAAATCTAAATTCTTAAATGTGATGTCAAGAACTGGGTCTCTGACAACATAATCTCAATATTTGCTCAGCTGCAAATACTCATGGTATGTAGCTGAATATGCTGAGGTGTATTTATTAGTGTCTGATGCATATGCTTCTATCATTTCAGTATCAATAATTTAAGAATTCCTATTTACTGATACATTTAATAGTATCATTAACAGTTGATATTATAATACTATGACTTAATTATAACTGCCTTAATTTTGTTTTGGATTCTAGTACCCTACTATCCCAGTCTCTTAATGATTCATCACGTCATCATCCACTAAGACAGTCTTGTCTAGCCTGTATGTTTGAGATGATTAGTCATCACGATTTCAGTAAGTCAGCAGTTCTAGGTGTTCTCATGGACCAAATTTGATGCTGGTGCCTGTGTTTATTGGAAGAGGGAATAACTTAATCAAAGCAGGATTAAAAAGAAAGAAAGTGCTAGAACAAAGTCACAAACTAGATAAAGAATGGACAAAAAAAAAAGGCAGGCAAGAATTAAGAGAGATAATGAAACCTTTCCCTTGTTTCAAGTAGTGACAGAATGAGGGTGATCGTGGATATTTTTATTAGGAATCAAGATTTCTTTCTTGAAGAAGTAAGAAGATTCTGGCTAATTAACTGAATTTCACAGCTAATGAAACTAAGAATGTTATCAGTTTCCTAATTATTTGAGTTTTCTATGACAATTCAATTTCCATCATGTTTGTTTCTTTTGGTTTTCCTTCAGCTTGAAGATAATCTTTGGCCTACGTCATTTAATATTTTGCTGCTCAGTGTTTTATTAATTTGATATTAGTTAGTATATTAAATGAGAAACATGATGTATCCATTCAAGTGATTTTTTTTTCTGTGTATGTATGTATTTCTATATATCTCAGTTCTCTGTCTTTTCATTCACTTTTTAGTTTTTCCTCTCAAAGTTTCTGTTTCTCTTTTTGCCATTTCCTTCTTCCTTTCCACTTCTTTCCACTCCCTTTCTCACATTCTCTCTTTCTCTCATTTATCATTTTAAAGAAGCTCTGATGTGGGCAAGAGAGAGAGATATCTTTCCAATTGATTTCTCAGCCGATGATGAAATATGCTTACAGGCATTACTAGATTGTTGCAGCAAAATAATCTGGAGAGAAGATGAAGAATCACATCTCCTGCTGTCACTGTTTATGATGATGACCTTGCCAAAGTAGTTTACTGGAGCCGATGTCTAAGACAAACTGTACACAGTCAAGGCCATCTTTACTTTAACATCACAGTCCAGGAGAGTGAGGACTTCAATCTCCAGGTTTGCCTTGGGAATTTATTTTTTTCAAATTCCACCCATTCCTCCTTGATTCATGGTTAGTAAGGTAAATCTACTCTTCCATTTAAAAGTAAGTGCCTCAGGGTCAATAATTTAATTTCTCCCACTGGACATTTTATAGGTACAAAATGGTCAGATATTTTCTTGCTGAAAATAAATTGTGTGTGTCACATAGAGCCTGGGTTTTTTAAATATATATAGAACCTCACTTTCTAAAGTCTTACTTGTTTTGGTGAAATGTGTTGCTTCACAAAAAGAAGATTATGTGGACTGTCACACACGACCTAAATGCTGGATTTGGTGATGCACTGATTATATACAGGATTTGTTAATTACAAAAATTGCTATAAATTTGTGCTATACGTATAGTGCCTATATGTAATATACACAAAATAGTAAAGTTAATGTGTTCTGGAGAACCAAATTTTGAGACAATAGAAACTCAGATATTTTTCTAAGAGAAAAAAAAATGCTACTATACCTCTGCCTAGTCTTATCAGTTACTTTCATTTTTTTAATTCATTTTTGAAAGTCCAGCATACTGTATTAACACGTTTAATCAGACTCTGTTTTAAGAACAGCGATCAAATTACATAGACGAGGTAAATACTCTAAGATCTTACTTTGCTTTGTTCCTTTCCTGTTGCTACTATCCTAATAGGGCTTTCCTGGTGGCTCAGTGGTAAAGTATCCACCTGCCAGTGCAGTGGATTTTACAATCCAGTCTCTGGATTGGGAAGATCCTCTGGAGAAGGAAATGGTAACCCACTCCAGTTTTCTTGGGTGGGAAGATCCCATGGACAGAAGAGTGTGGCCAGCCACAGTCAATGGGGTCACAAAGTGTCGGACACTACACAACTGAGCATGGGTGCACACATGCCTTATCTAATAAAATGGTCTACATGTCCTGCTATTTAGATTCTGGGAAACAGGTACCTTATTCCTGTCTTTTCCAAGCCTAGAAAAAGAAAATTTCTAAAGGTTGAAGAATGGAATGATGTCCCTGTAAGTAGTGAATTCCACCCCAGCATGGGCCTTAGAAATAACCTCCTGGTAATATGCATACATCCTTCTGCAGACACAATGGAGAAAAAAACTCCAAAACTTGGTGTCACCAGGTACATTAACATTGTTACGTCAAGACCTCAGTTTCCCCCATCAGACTTCTTATATTCTAAGATTTGATCCTTACATAAAAGCAACAGAATAAACACCAGTGCAGGAGATTCCAAGTATGGGGAAAACTCAAATAACAGTAAGTATTATGGACCGGAGTATTCAGCCCCATAGGACCAGCACTACAATTTGGAGAAGTGAAGCCTCATGGGAAAGCTTACTAGAAACAAAAATACCCTTCTTTCATGTAACTAAAAGTATCAATACTTTGCCTGTACACCCAAATAAATTCTGAATTCCATCTCCTTTCTGTTAATCACATGATGTTCTCTTCTGATCAAAACTCCTCTCTGGCAAATATTTGATGCTTATTGTTTTGCTAAAACATATAGTGCCTATATGTAATATACACAAAATAGTAAAGTTAATGTGTTCTGGAGAACCAAATTTTGAGACAATAGAAACTCAGATATTTTTCTAAGAGAAAAAAAAATGCTACTATACCTCTGCCTAGTCTTATCAGTTACTTTCATTTTTTTAATTCATTTTTGAAAGTCCAGCATACTGTATTAACACGTTTAATCAGACTCTGTTTTAAGAACAGCGATCAAATTACATAGACGAGGTAAATACTCTAAGATCTTACTTTGCTTTGTTCCTTTCCTGTTGCTACTATCCTAATAGGGCTTTCCTGGTGGCTCAGTGGTAAAGTATCCACCTGCCAGTGCAGTGGATTTTACAATCCAGTCTCTGGATTGGGAAGATCCTCTGGAGAAGGAAATGGTAACCCACTCCAGTTTTCTTGGGTGGGAAGATCCCATGGACAGAAGAGTGTGGCCAGCCACAGTCAATGGGGTCACAAAGTGTCGGACACTACACAACTGAGCATGGGTGCACACATGCCTTATCTAATAAAATGGTCTACATGTCCTGCTATTTAGATTCTGGGAAACAGGTACCTTATTCCTGTCTTTTCCAAGCCTAGAAAAAGAAAATTTCTAAAGGTTGAAGAATGGAATGATGTCCCTGTAAGTAGTGAATTCCACCCCAGCATGGGCCTTAGAAATAACCTCCTGGTAATATGCATACATCCTTCTGCAGACACAATGGAGAAAAAAACTCCAAAACTTGGTGTCACCAGGTACATTAACATTGTTACGTCAAGACCTCAGTTTCCCCCATCAGACTTCTTATATTCTAAGATTTGATCCTTACATAAAAGCAACAGAATAAACACCAGTGCAGGAGATTCCAAGTATGGGGAAAACTCAAATAACAGTAAGTATTATGGACCGGAGTATTCAGCCCCATAGGACCAGCACTACAATTTGGAGAAGTGAAGCCTCATGGGAAAGCTTACTAGAAACAAAAATACCCTTCTTTCATGTAACTAAAAGTATCAATACTTTGCCTGTACACCCAAATAAATTCTGAATTCCATCTCCTTTCTGTTAATCACCTATCACATGATGTTCTCTTCTGATCAAAACTCCTCTCTGGCAAATATTTGATGCATATTTATTGTTACTATTCTTATTTTAGATCTGTATCATAATTCCTATAATTTATTAGAGTTAGTTGCAAGTCTCCCTGAAAAATTCAAAAGACCTGCACTGGCATCAAATACCATTAAGAGAAAATATTTGGAGGGTTTTAGTGTAAATGAATCACAAATGTGGATTAACCTTCCCACGTATTATAAATATTTCAAAAGTTAAGTAGGAGTCTTTCAAAGAGTTATGTTTTGAGTTTTATTAATTAACATTATTGTAGAATTAATGACATCTTTAAGAGGTCACCAATACAGTCAGTTGGTTTGTTTCTAATTCTACAGGTGTTTGTACACGCTTTGCAATCAGACACACTCCCCCATGTACTAACTGTGTAAGTTTGAACAAATTATTTTACTTTCCTGAGCTTCAATGTCCTCATATGTACATTGAAATTATTACCAGTGTTGTTGTGAGGATTAAGTGAATACTTAGTCCATCAATTCTGTCTGAATTTTTGTGACCCTTACGATTGTAGCTGCCAGGCTCCATGGGATTTTTCAGGCAAGAATATTGGAGTGCATAGCCACTTCATTCTCCATGTGTATTCAGTAGACATGATTAATATCTGCAGAGCACTTATGAAATATGTATACTGTATTTGTGAACATATGTCTGAATGTATGTGTGTATTTGTATGCTTTACATGCATGAGTATGCATGAATATACATGGGCATGAATACATGGTGTCTACAATTGTGTGTGCAAGTGTATGCATGTATGTGTGTGTATGTGTACCCAGGCTCTTTGGAGATAATCGTGCATATACATGAATGTGCAAATGTGTGATAGGGTTCTTGTGAGTGTGTCTTGCACAAGCATATATTACATGTCCATATACTGGGTGTCTCTTTTCACTGTAGAGGTAATAGGTTGTGAACTATAAACCAGATTGATGGAATATGCAATGATATTAGCCTGGCAACTATATTGTACTTTTTTTAAAAAAATTTATTGACTTTATTTTGGTACGAACACATAACGTGAGTTCTACATTTTTAATAAAGCTTAACAATATGATGCAGTATTGTTGACTATAGAAACAAAGTTGTACAGTAGATCTTGCAGGGCTTATTCATCCTGCTCAACTGAAAGTTCATGTCAATAAATTATTAACTTCCATTCTTTCTTCTCCCTACCCACTTGAAATCATAATTCCACTCTTTGATTCTATTTACCTGATATAAGAGGAATACGTAGCATCTGTTTTTCTATGAGTGGCTTGCTTTCTAAACTATTTTTCTTACTTTGCCTTAATTCCTATTCAGTCAACTCCCACCCTTATCAAAGTGAGCTTTTTAGCAAAACTTACCATTTACCATGATCTTATTAAATATGGAAGGGAGTTTAGGATTTTAAGGAGGAAGAAAATTTGAATATATTCTTCTCAAGGGGCACATTTATTTTGTTAAATGTGCATTGTCCAATTTTTAACACAGTTACTGACCTAAATAGGGTGCACAAAAGAATCTATTAAATTGAATAATTAGCAAAAATGTCTCCTTAATAGCCTACCACTTATAATTTCCTACTAACAAAAAGAGAAAACAGTGCTTAGTATATTGTAATTTGTAAATTTTCAAAATATTATTTGAAATAACAGCTGTGAAAACACCAAAGATTCACTCTGAAGTTTAAAATAACTGTAATACTGTATAAGAGCCTCTGTTTTAAGAGTGATTCTTATTTTTAGAGCATCGAATATTTAAAATCCAGAATAGAGTTTAGGTGTATAAAATACTAATAACATGAAAATGAATTCAAAAATGAATTTAAAACCTGAGAGACACACAATGATGAACACTGTGATGAGTGCTTTAATTCTACAGAATCTCAATTGAATTCTAGAAAAATTGAAATAATTTAATTTCCCTTAAATAAGGCTGTTAAGGAATTGTGAATGTTAAAACTCTTTGTAAAAAATGAGACAACTTTTATAAAGATGTTTTATTTTTCCAGTCAGATAACTAGAAGAAAGGACTGTCTTTCTTTTGCTTTTAAAACAAGCTAAGTGAAAGGGAAGAGAATAGGGAGATTATTTACACATTGAACACAAAGTCAAGTGAGTTCCTTAAAGGGACTATCACCATCTTTCCTGTAGGAGGTAAATAAGGTCTAAATTTTTTTATTCAATTAGGTAAAGATAAAGTGGTTGTATAGTGGAGGAACATCTGAGTCATTTTTAGTTTTATTTGTTTTGTTTTGGGCATGGTGTATCAATGTAAGACTTCGTAAAAGAGAATATTTTAAGGTGAAGAGCTCTCTGCCTATAAATAGTATCACTTTACCCTCAACTTGAGAAAGCAGCTCTGGAGTGAATAGAGACAAACAATGTAAATCTGCACTTACCTGCCTGTGATAGAAATCTGTGTTTCCAGTAACAAAAAAGAAAAACTACTTTAAACAACAGAAAATGTTTGGTATGTTTTGCTAGCTTAGTCGTTAAGGCAAAAGTTAAGTTTGATTGAATCTCTTTAGCAATATCACCAAAGACGTAGCTTCTGTCTCTAGTCTATTTCTCACTTGCCCAATCCTCCGGTTCCCCATGAGATTCTTTGCAGCAGCATCAAGTGTTCTTGGGATGTTCTTACAGAAATACAAGCTCCCTTACATCCCTGCCCTTCAGAGGGAGAGTGTTCCACTCTCTGAGCAACTAAGCTGAATTCCTCAACATGGTTTTTAGTGGTTCGACATTTTGCCACTCTCTGAACCAAAGATTCATGATTAAGCTAACTAAATTATGCCAGTTACTAAGTCCATCCTATTCAAATTTATTGTTTTTTTTCCCCAAAGTGTCAAAATAAATACACAAGGGGGCTAGATAGTGTAAATGACAGAATTCCAAGACCATCTACTTTTTTTACTTAGGTATATACATACTTTTGCTCCTTCTTTCAGAAATCTGCATACACAAGATACAAAGTATGCAAATGCATCAGGTTGAAAGGAAACTAAAGACATAAAATATATATATACAGGTGAAATAAATTCCCCTACCAAAGTTTCATGAGTGACATTTTTTTTGAAACTGAAAAGGTAATACTCAATGGATTAATTACTTATAGCTGTGTTAAATTAGTGAACTGTTAGTCCCTTAGTCATGTCTGACTCTGCAAACCCATGGACTGTAGCCTCCTCTGTTCATGGAATTCTCCAGGCAAGAATAGTGGAGTGGGTTGCCATTGTCTTCTTCTTCTTGACCCAGGGATTGGACCCAAGTCTCTTACATCGCAGGTACTTTCTCTCCTATCTGAGCCTCCAGGGAAGCCCAACCGCTTTCACTTATAGCTATATTTTTATGTTTAATACTTTTAATATACAAGACAATCAATCATTCTATCTGTAAGACTTCGTAAAGAGAATATTTTAAGGTGAAGAGCTCTCTGCCTATAAATAGTATCACTTTACCCTCAACTTGAGAAAGCAGCTCTGGAGTGAATAGAGACAAACAATGTAAATCTGCACTTACCTGCCTGTGATAGAAATCTGTGTTTCCAGTAACAAAAAAGAAAAACTACTTTAAACAACAGAAAATGTTTGGTATGTTTTGCTAGCTTAGTCGTTAAGGCAAAAGTTAAGTTTGATTGAATCTCTTTAGCAATATCACCAAAGACGTAGCTTCTGTCTCTAGTCTATTTCTCACTTGCCCAATCCTCCGGTTCCCCATGAGATTCTTTGCAGCAGCATCAAGTGTTCTTGGGATGTTCTTACAGAAATACAAGCTCCCTTACATCCCTGCCCTTCAGAGGGAGAGTGTTCCACTCTCTGAGCAACTAAGCTGAATTCCTCAACATGGTTTTTAGTGGTTCGACATTTTGCCACTCTCTGAACCAAAGATTCATGATTAAGCTAACTAAATTATGCCAGTTACTAAGTCCATCCTATTCAAATTTATTGTTTTTTTTCCCCAAAGTGTCAAAATAAATACACAAGGGGGCTAGATAGTGTAAATGACAGAATTCCAAGACCATCTACTTTTTTTACTTAGGTATATACATACTTTTGCTCCTTCTTTCAGAAATCTGCATACACAAGATACAAAGTATGCAAATGCATCAGGTTGAAAGGAAACTAAAGACATAAAATATATATATACAGGTGAAATAAATTCCCCTACCAAAGTTTCATGAGTGACATTTTTTTTGAAACTGAAAAGGTAATACTCAATGGATTAATTACTTATAGCTGTGTTAAATTAGTGAACTGTTAGTCCCTTAGTCATGTCTGACTCTGCAAACCCATGGACTGTAGCCTCCTCTGTTCATGGAATTCTCCAGGCAAGAATAGTGGAGTGGGTTGCCATTGTCTTCTTCTTCTTGACCCAGGGATTGGACCCAAGTCTCTTACATCGCAGGTACTTTCTCTCCTATCTGAGCCTCCAGGGAAGCCCAACTTCGCTTTCACTTATAGCTATATTTTTATGTTTAATACTTTTAATATACAAGACAATCAATCATAATAATGAGTTGAAGTTAATTAAGTACCTCCATTCATAGTATATACTTTAACATAGAAGCATAAGAATTCTTTCCTATCTCCGTAAGAAATGACTATATTTAAGAAAGGAAAAAACTATTACTAAAAGAATTACATTTTTTCTTTTCTATGTTCTACATTAGGTAGTATATGAGAGTGGATGTCTCTGACCATATTGTCATAAAAATGTACATAGCAAACTGGGGCTTACCAGGTGGACCAGTGTTGAATAATCTGCCTGCCAAACAGGACATGCAAATTTGATCCCTGGGTCAGGAAGATATCCTGGAGAAGGAAATGGCAACCCATTCTGGTATTCTTGCCTGGGAAATCTCATTGACAGAGGAGCCTGGTGGGCCACGATCCATGGAGTCAAAAAGAGTAGGACACGACTGAGGAACTAAATAGCAGCAGTAGAAAACTAACACATGTAGAACACCTAATGCTATTGTTTCACTATCTTCTGAAGACGGTTAAGGCAATAATGTAAAATTTAATTGAATATTTCTTTTTTTAAACTTTGTGTGGCAAATTTTGAAAACTCGACAGAGTAAACAAGTGCACCTTAAAAAACATAATGACAATGAATGTTTGGTTGTACTTATAACTCAGAGGGACTCGTTAAATGAATAAGGTTTGAGAGTACTCAAGTCGTCTGAATTTGGATAGCCTTAACATTTTTAAGATTACTCACATTATCTTTGATAGGACCAAGCAAAGGGCATAGTGTTCTTTCCTAGCACATTTTTTTTCAAGTTTTTTTAATACAGGATAGCGATTTATTAAATTGTCTAAAGGAGGACCAACAGGTAAATCATACCTAAATCTAATTCCAATCATGGATGGAAAACTGGGCTTTTACTTTATCTTGTTTCAGGAAGCAGTATTACAAACTTGGAAGAATTATAAAAAGCTAATAAATTGCACATGCATCTGTTCTCAAAATCTATTATTTTCTTTTTGATAGAAACTGAATTTCAAAAATTCTGTGCAATTATTCGCTATAAACTTGCTAACCTGTGTACAATTGATAGATCAAAAGGCTGTAAAATATACTAAATTTATAATCAGCAAAAGCTCAGAGATCTAGGAAAATTACTTATCTGATACAGATTCATAGAAACTGTCCTAAATGTGAGAACACAGTAAAATATCTCAAGGTTTATTATAAATCTCAGCAGATAACCATGCAGAATTAGGAATGAAGAGGTGGTTTTACATTCCTTGTCATGTTTTCTATTTGCAGTTTTCTTAATTTCTGTATTGTCTGATGCTTATTTCTCTATGCAGATTCTTTATTCTGAACAGAAGTGAATCTAAGTCTCATTTTGTTGACCTGGATTTGCCTAGCATTTTTTTTAAGTCACCCTGGATGCTTTTCTCATGAGGCCGATAAAACAGTCAATTCTTAGTGTTAGAACAATAATATCCCCCCTCAATAAGCATGTGCATTTTAAGAAATCTCCCTTCACAAGTTCATTATCTTAGTAGGATACATATAAACACATTTTTAAACTAGCACTTTTACCCGTTAACACCCTGCTTCTTAATCAAACTCATGTCACTTGGAGAGTGTCTGGTATACAAAACTAGTATCAAAGAGAACAGAACAAGAAGGAGTCATACACAACAATATAAACGTATCTCAAGCATTTGGTTTTATTTATTTTAATATAAAATATGCATGTATAATGTTTTGCTAATTAATACTTGATACTCAGACTTAATAACTTATAACATTATTTTTTTGGTATAAGTATATGTTCTGAATATTAGAAACAAACCTATTTTTTAAAGTCAATATCTTTTTTAGTAAAGAGATATTTTATTTAATAATGTGAAGGAATCCTTTTTAAATATGGATTCAACTGATTGGGGTTCAAACATATTTCTTCTGCATGCTTCACCAGCAAAATATTTTCTAAAAACCTGTAAATTTCCACTTCTTTAAATGGAAAATTTGTCAGTGGCACAGGAAACTGAAGGCAAGATTCTTTGAAAGCTTGCGACTTACCTGCAGTATTTATGTTTTTATTGCCTGTGCCTCTTTAAAATCTATTATTTTCTTTTTGATAGAAACTGAATTTCAAAAATTCTGTGCAATTATTCGCTATAAACTTGCTAACCTGTGTACAATTGATAGATCAAAAGGCTGTAAAATATACTAAATTTATAATCAGCAAAAGCTCAGAGATCTAGGAAAATTACTTATCTGATACAGATTCATAGAAACTGTCCTAAATGTGAGAACACAGTAAAATATCTCAAGGTTTATTATAAATCTCAGCAGATAACCATGCAGAATTAGGAATGAAGAGGTGGTTTTACATTCCTTGTCATGTTTTCTATTTGCAGTTTTCTTAATTTCTGTATTGTCTGATGCTTATTTCTCTATGCAGATTCTTTATTCTGAACAGAAGTGAATCTAAGTCTCATTTTGTTGACCTGGATTTGCCTAGCATTTTTTTTAAGTCACCCTGGATGCTTTTCTCATGAGGCCGATAAAACAGTCAATTCTTAGTGTTAGAACAATAATATCCCCCCTCAATAAGCATGTGCATTTTAAGAAATCTCCCTTCACAAGTTCATTATCTTAGTAGGATACATATAAACACTTTTTTAAACTAGCACTTTTACCCGTTGTGACCCTGCTTCTTAATCAAACTCATGTCACTTGGAGAGTGTCTGGTATACAAAACTAGTATCAAAGAGAACAGAACAAGAAGGAGTCATACACAACAATATAAACGTATCTCAAGCATTTGGTTTTATTTATTTTAATATAAAATATGCATGTATAATGTTTTGCTAATTAATACTTGATACTCAGACTTAATAACTTATAACATTATTTTTTTGGTATAAGTATATGTTCTGAATATTAGAAACAAACCTATTTTTTAAAGTCAATATCTTTTTTAGTAAAGAGATATTTTATTTAATAATGTGAAGGAATCCTTTTTTTAAATATGGATTCAACTGATTGGGGTTCAAACATATTACTTCTGCATGCTTCACCAGCAAAATATTTTCTAAAAACCTGTAAATTTCCACTTCTTTAAATGGAAAATTTGTCAGTGGCACAGGAAACTGAAGGCAAGATTCTTTGAAAGCTTGCGACTTACCTGCAGTATTTATGTTTTTATTGCCTGTGCCTCTTTTTAAAATTTTAATTTAGGTGCCTTCTTTTGGTATTTCTTGGCTATTCAACTTAACTTCCATAGCAAAAATAATATTCACGTTCCTATTTGATGATATTGCATTTCACTAAATTATGGACTTAAAATATCAATTGAGAGAATTCCCTGGTTGTCTAATGGTTAGGGCGCCACCGTTTCACTTGATAGCATGGGTTCAATAGCTAAATAGGGAAATCAGATCAATGCAGTGCAGCCAAATATATGTATGTGTATATGTATATGTATACACACACACACACACACACACACACACACACGCAGTTCAGTTCAGTCACTCAGTCATGTCTGACTCTTTGTGATCCCATGGACTGTTGCACGCCAGGCTTTCCTGTCCTTCACCATCTCCTGGAGCTTGCTTAAATTCATGTCCATTGACTCAGTGATGTCATTCAACATTCTTCTTTTCTGTTGGCCCCTTCTTCCACCTTCTATTTTCCCCAACCTCATGGTCTTTTCCAATGAATCCTCTCTTTGCATCAGGCGGCCAAAATATTGGAGTTTCAGCTTCAGTATCAGTCCTTCCAATGAATATGGAATATTCAGCATTGATTTCCTTTAGGATTGACTGGTTTGATCTCCAAGGGACTCTCAAGAGTCTTCTCTTAACACCATAGTTCAAAAGCATCAGTTCTTCGGCACTCAGCCTTCTTTATGCTCCAACTCTCACATCCATACATGACGACTGGGAAAGTCATAGCTTTGACTGTAAGGACTTCTGTCAAAGCAAAAGTTTATGTTTTTGCTAATTAATACTTGATACTCAGACTTAATAACTTATAACATTATTTTTGGTATAAGTATATGTTCTGAATATTAGAAACAAACCTATTTTTAAAGTCAATATCTTTTTAGTAAAGAGATATTTTATTTAATAATGTGAAGGAATCCTTTTTAAATATGGATTCAACTGATTGGGGTTCAAACATATTACTTCTGCATGCTTCACCAGCAAAATATTTTCTAAAAACCTGTAAATTTCCACTTCTTTAAATGGAAAATTTGTCAGTGGCACAGGAAACTGAAGGCAAGATTCTTTGAAAGCTTGCGACTTACCTGCAGTATTTATGTTTTTATTGCCTGTGCCTCTTTTTAAAATTTTAATTTAGGTGCCTTCTTTTGGTATTTCTTGGCTATTCAACTTAACTTCCATAGCAAAAATAATATTCACGTTCCTATTTGATGATATTGCATTTCACTAAATTATGGACTTAAAATATCAATTGAGAGAATTCCCTGGTTGTCTAATGGTTAGGGCGCCACCGTTTCACTTGATAGCATGGGTTCAATAGCTAAATAGGGAAATCAGATCAATGCAGTGCAGCCAAATATATGTATGTGTATATGTATATGTATACACACACACACACACACACACACACGCAGTTCAGTTCAGTCACTCAGTCATGTCTGACTCTTTGTGATCCCATGGACTGTTGCACGCCAGGCTTTCCTGTCCTTCACCATCTCCTGGAGCTTGCTTAAATTCATGTCCATTGACTCAGTGATGTCATTCAACATTCTTCTTTTCTGTTGGCCCCTTCTTCCACCTTCTATTTTCCCCAACCTCATGGTCTTTTCCAATGAATCCTCTCTTTGCATCAGGCGGCCAAAATATTGGAGTTTCAGCTTCAGTATCAGTCCTTCCAATGAATATGGAATATTCAGCATTGATTTCCTTTAGGATTGACTGGTTTGATCTCCAAGGGACTCTCAAGAGTCTTCTCTTAACACCATAGTTCAAAAGCATCAGTTCTTCGGCACTCAGCCTTCTTTATGCTCCAACTCTCACATCCATACATGACGACTGGGAAAGTCATAGCTTTGACTGTAAGGACTTCTGTCAGCAAAGTGATGTCTGCTTTTTAGTACACTGTCTAGGTTTGTCATAGCTTTTCTTCCAAAGAGCAAGTATTTTATAATTTCATGGCTGCAGTCACCATCTTCAGTGATTTTGGAGCCCAAGAAAATAGTTTGTCACTTTTCATTGTTTACCAGTCTATGTCCCATGAAGTCATGGAACCGGATGCCATGATCGTCCTTTTTTGAATGTTGAGTTTTTATTCCAGTTTTCTCACTCTCCTTTTTCACCTTCATCAAGAGGCTGTTTAGTATCTCTTCATTTTCTGTCATTAGGGGGTACAATCTACATATCTGAGGTGTTGATATTTCTCCCAGAAAACTTGATTCCAGTTTGTACTTTATCCAGCTTGGCATTTTGAATGATTTACTCTACATGTATATTAAATAAGCAGGTGGCAATATACATCTTTAGTGTACTCTCTTCCCACTTTGGAACTATCTGTCCCATATCTGGTTCTAACTGCAGCTTCTTGTCCTGTGTACGGGTTTTGCAGGAGGCAGGTAAGGTGGTCTGGTATTCTCATTTCTTTCAGAATTTTCCAGTTTGTTGTGATTCACACAGTCAAATGCTTTAGTGTAGTCAATTAAGCAGAAGTAGACACTTTTCTGTAATCCCCTGATTTGCTTTCCCCCACTGACTCTCTCTCTCAATATATGTATATATGTATGTATGTATATACACACACACACACACAGTGAATTTTGGGAAACGAGTGAATCATGGTGTGTCTAAAATGCAAATTCCAGGAAAAGCATCATGCCTAACGGAGTGAGTGCCAGGTAAAAGAAGTGTTAGGGTGAATGAATACTACACTGTATCTTAGCCAATAGTCTATTAAGCAGTGCCAGGGTGGACAAAGAGAAGAGAGCAATGATTATACTGGTACTAGCTTATTTGTAGGCTTCTTATGGGATCCTTTGCTGTATATTTGCCAATCATAAAATGAGTCTGCCTCTCATATACACTAATTTCATATTCTATCCCACACTTAATAGCGCTGTTCTTAATGGTATAATTTTACTATCAAATAACTTTATTTCATAGATATTGGTTTTGATGGTTAGGGTTAGTGATATTATAGTTTTATTAAACCAACAAACATATAGAAATGGAACCTCCATCTTGTCTCTAAAACTATTCTGAATAGACACAAACACATATAGCAGAAGCTGTGTGCCTATTGAGACAAACATCAAGACATTTCAAATGAATAAGGAAATATTGACCATGTGTAGAAAATATCAAAGAAAACTGTTACATATAGAGAGAATGTGATAGGAATATATATCCATGAATATTCGAATCAATATTTCTAGCCTATACTTATGCTGAACACACGTCAAGGAGTAGAACCATTCAGGGAAATAAAAACGTTGTTTATGCAAAGCTGTTTATTTCTTCTTATTAAAAATGAGCACAACTTCACGAAGACAGTAAGAGGATGCATTTTTGAGTTTGTGTGATCCAATATTATGTTATTAGAAATTACCTCATAAAACTACAGTGGCATTTTAATAACTATGATAAATTTATCCCTGTTAACCTTCAAGTATTTACCTTTATTTAATTCTCATGTCAAAAAGTAATTTAGCCATTCTGGTTCTAACTGCAGCTTCTTGTCCTGTGTACGGGTTTTGCAGGAGGCAGGTAAGGTGGTCTGGTATTCTCATTTCTTTCAGAATTTTCCAGTTTGTTGTGATTCACACAGTCAAATGCTTTAGTGTAGTCAATTAAGCAGAAGTAGACACTTTTCTGTAATCCCCTGATTTGCTTTCCCCCACTGACTCTCTCTCTCAATATATGTATATATGTATGTATGTATATACACACACACACACACAGTGAATTTTGGGAAACGAGTGAATCATGGTGTGTCTAAAATGCAAATTCCAGGAAAAGCATCATGCCTAACGGAGTGAGTGCCAGGTAAAAGAAGTGTTAGGGTGAATGAATACTACACTGTATCTTAGCCAATAGTCTATTAAGCAGTGCCAGGGTGGACAAAGAGAAGAGAGCAATGATTATACTGGTACTAGCTTATTTGTAGGCTTCTTATGGGATCCTTTGCTGTATATTTGCCAATCATAAAATGAGTCTGCCTCTCATATACACTAATTTCATATTCTATCCCACACTTAATAGCGCTGTTCTTAATGGTATAATTTTACTATCAAATAACTTTATTTCATAGATATTGGTTTTGATGGTTAGGGTTAGTGATATTATAGTTTTATTAAACCAACAAACATATAGAAATGGAACCTCCATCTTGTCTCTAAAACTATTCTGAATAGACACAAACACATATAGCAGAAGCTGTGTGCCTATTGAGACAAACATCAAGACATTTCAAATGAATAAGGAAATATTGACCATGTGTAGAAAATATCAAAGAAAACTGTTACATATAGAGAGAATGTGATAGGAATATATATCCATGAATATTCGAATCAATATTTCTAGCCTATACTTATGCTGAACACACGTCAAGGAGTAGAACCATTCAGGGAAATAAAAACGTTGTTTATGCAAAGCTGTTTATTTCTTCTTATTAAAAATGAGCACAACTTCACGAAGACAGTAAGAGGATGCATTTTTGAGTTTGTGTGATCCAATATTATGTTATTAGAAATTACCTCATAAAACTACAGTGGCATTTTAATAACTATGATAAATTTATCCCTGTTAACCTTCAAGTATTTACCTTTATTTAATTCTCATGTCAATGATAATGTAAGTTGGCTGCATCTGACAGTCTTTCATTTGCTTTCTGAAATATCTACTACTTTCACCTGATGCTTTCATTTCATCTGATCTCCTCTGTGAAAGGCACCATGGTGAACAATGAGACTAACTGGATAGACTCTGGAACCAAATAGCCTGGGATGAATTCTGCCTGTATCCGAAAGAGTAAAGGAAGACTGCCCGATGTCTAACTTTAAAAGTGACTTAATGAGCCCCTTTCTCATTAAAATGTTAAATGATGCAAAAATTTAAAGGAGCCAGAATTTATGTACATTCTATAAAGTCACTAGATTCCCAGACAGACACAGGTGTTAAATAATTATTAATGACACATTTGATTAAGCGTTTTTGAGAGGAGCTGTCATACTCTGGTATAAAATAACTCCTCAGTACAAGTACAGATGGCAATGTCAGTAAAAACAGAGCAAAATGGCTAAGTACACTGAAAAAGAAGTGTGCTCAAAACAGAAAGAAATTAGGGGGAATAAAATCATCTGCTAGATAAGATACAAGCTTATAATTTTTGCAATTGTGTCTTTTCCTGGCTTTTTCATGTTCTTAAAAGCTTGAAAAAGTCATTTAATCAATTAAAGTGTCCTATTTATCAAACAGCTATGTTTTGAGAACATAAAAACATGTATATTTACACTTATAATTTACATACCCTACATGTGCCTTTAAAAGACTTCACTCTGACACATAGTTTTCCACTTCATTCTTCTAATCCTCGGTTTTATAATTATTACTCTTTTCCTCCTTCTCTTTTCTTCCTCTACTATTAATATTACCACAGGTTTTCCTGAGGCTGATCCGAATTCTTTGTTTTGAAGCTTGTACAATTTTTTTTTTTTTTTTTTTTTGCTAAACAGGTGATGCTTGTACAATTTTGAGGAGCCTCTTAATGAAAAATCATACAAACATGTAAACATTAGAGGGCCACAGAAATGACCTTCTTAAGTGAGGAGTTTTGAAGTATCACCTTCCTTAGCTTACCCCATCCAATATGACTAACCTCCACAAACCAATATCATGACTATCTTGTTATTTGCCAAGCAGTGCTGAATACTCTAAGCATACTATTTCAACTGATGCAAGAACTCAGAGACTATTTGTCATCTTATCCGTTTGAACACATCCAGATTCCTTCCCACTTGCACTGACTCTACCATCTTGGCCCATGCCACCTGGAATTGCTACATCTGTCTAATAGGCCTTCTTACTTTTATCCATGATCCTCTTCAGTCTACCTTCAATTCAATGGCCAGAGATCATATTTAAAATCAGACATTACATATCCTCTGATAAAAATATTACAGTATTTTTTCTCCAAAGAACTAGTATTGCAATAGCAAATCATATACCCAGTATCACATAGTCTCATTCTCATCCTGACCTCATCATCATCTTCTGCACTCCTTATAAACCCACTCTAGTCATACTGCTTACCATTTTGCTGCTACTTGAAGTAGGTATTGATAGGAAAGCACATTCTTTCTATTCTGTTGCCTCTAAGTTATCATCTATTTTCATCCATCTTTATTCTTTGGCTAGTGTGAGCCTCCCGTTGCAGTGGCCTCTCTCCTTGCAGAGTACTGGCTCTGGGGCATTCACTCCAGAGCACTGGCTCCTAATTGGATGCACCGGCCCAGCCACTCCACAGCACGTGGGATTTTCGCGGGCTGGAGATCGAACTGGTGCCCCTTGCACTGCAAGGCTAACTCTTTACCTACTGGACCACCAGGGAAGCCCCGGGAAGACACCTACTAATCAAATAATGAGATATGTTCATTCTAGTCAGCATTGGAAATCTGCATTGCTCTTTGAAAGACAGTATCTTCACTTTATGTGCTTCATTCATTCATGCATGCATCTTTTTAATTTTTATTTGATTTGGGGGTTAAGTAATACATTGCCACTGTGGGAAAAATGAGGATAAAAGAGTGAGGTACCTGGGCTGGGTAGGGGGAAGAGAAATGGGAGCATATGGAGCAAGGCTGGCTAGTAGGAATTAACAGTCCCCAGGGAGTGCCTAGGCCTTGTCCTAGAGAGGCAGCAGTGGGGATCCACTAAAAAGTGACAAAAACTGGGTGACATGATTGGTTTGGAAAACATCTTTTTTCAGTTAGTAGAAATAAAAGTTTTCCTACTATATAGCACAGGAAGAACAGCTTGCTACCTGATGGTGACCTAGATGGGTGGGATGGAGAAGTGTTAGGAAGGAAACCCAAGAAGGAAGGAAAATATGTACATGCATGGCGGATTCACTTCGCTGAAAAGCAGAAAGTAATACAACATTGTAAAACAACTGTACTCCAATCTAAAAAAAGAAAAAGAATTATTATCTTTGTTCTTTGAGCACTCTGTGTGCCAGTTTTCCCTCTGTAAAATAGATATTAATAGCACTTGTAACACTGAGTGATGATAAGAGTTAAATGATGTTAGTTTTATGAAGAACTTAAAGTCCTATTGATACTTAATTAACAGTACATAATTTGTTATACTAAATTAATATTAAATTATTTTTTTTAATTTTATTTATTATAATAATTAAAATTTTTTCTCTGCATTTCCTAAATTTGTTTCTTTAACTATATGTTGCAAATTTGTATGATCTTGATAAAATCTTATTTGGTAATAATATACTTATGAATTTTCAGCTATGATTGATCATTTGTGAAATGAGGAAGTGTAACTAGTAGTAAGATAGTGTGGAAATAGTCTTTCATTACTAAATGAGACCAATAGATATGAAATCATATACATTCAGAACATTATTCCTCAATTTACTTGTATAACATTCCCAAGGTAGAAACCTGAAGAATGAATGCCACTTTTTAAATGCTAAAACATCAATTTTAGCTTATTATAGCTTACAAAAAAAGGTCTACAGTAGCATAAATAAAACATTTTTTCAGTTTGTGTAGGTCTGGGTTTTATTTCTCTCAAGATAATTAAAAATATGATGACTATTTTTCTTCATGACTTTAAAAATAGTTATTATAATTTACTTTTTAAAATACTTCATTTTTCCTTCCAGAATAAACAAATACATCAGAGGTAAAGGGGTAGAGGAAGAGAAATGGGAGCATATGGAGCAAGGCTGGCTAGTAGGAATTAACAGTCCCCAGGGAGTGCCTAGGCCTTGTCCTAGAGAGGCAGCAGTGGGGATCCACTAAAAAGTGACAAAAACTGGGTGACATGATTGGTTTGGAAAACATCTTTTTTCAGTTAGTAGAAATAAAAGTTTTCCTACTATATAGCACAGGAAGAACAGCTTGCTACCTGATGGTGACCTAGATGGGTGGGATGGAGAAGTGTTAGGAAGGAAACCCAAGAAGGAAGGAAAATATGTACATGCATGGCGGATTCACTTCGCTGAAAAGCAGAAAGTAATACAACATTGTAAAACAACTGTACTCCAATCTAAAAAAAGAAAAAGAATTATTATCTTTGTTCTTTGAGCACTCTGTGTGCCAGTTTTCCCTCTGTAAAATAGATATTAATAGCACTTGTAACACTGAGTGATGATAAGAGTTAAATGATGTTAGTTTTATGAAGAACTTAAAGTCCTATTGATACTTAATTAACAGTACATAATTTGTTATACTAAATTAATATTAAATTATTTTTTATAATTTTTATTTATTATAATAATTAAAATTTTTTCTCTGCATTTCCTAAATTTGTTTCTTTAACTATATGTTGCAAATTTGTATGATCTTGATAAAATCTTATTTGGTAATAATATACTTATGAATTTTCAGCTATGATTGATCATTTGTGAAATGAGGAAGTGTAACTAGTAGTAAGATAGTGTGGAAATAGTCTTTCATTACTAAATGAGACCAATAGATATGAAATCATATACATTCAGAACATTATTCCTCAATTTACTTGTATAACATTCCCAAGGTAGAAACCTGAAGAATGAATGCCACTTTTTAAATGCTAAAACATCAATTTTAGCTTATTATAGCTTACAAAAAAAGGTCTACAGTAGCATAAATAAAACATTTTTTCAGTTTGTGTAGGTCTGGGTTTTATTTCTCTCAAGATAATTAAAAATATGATGACTATTTTTCTTCATGACTTTAAAAATAGTTATTATAATTTACTTTTTAAAATACTTCATTTTTCCTTCCAGAATACAAAATGTCATTATACTACTATACGAATCAGGATTATCCAGAGAAAACCCCCATGTGTTGGGACCTGACTTCCCATGTTTCACCAGTGGTTAAAACCTGCCTGCCAATGTAGGAGACTTAAGAGACGAGGGTTTGATTCCAGAGTCCGGAAGATCCCCTGGAGGAGGGCATGACAAGAGTATTCTTACCTGTAGAATTCCGTGGATAGAGGAGCCTGGCAGGCTGCAGTGCATGGGGTCACACAGAGTCAGACACAACTGAAGAGAGTAAGCAGCAGCAGCAGGCTCTCATAGCTTTCAAGCCTTCCTACTCAGATTGGAACTTAAACCATCAGCTCTCCTGGGTCCCCTTCTTGCAGACTGCAGATCCTGGAATTTAGTTATGTGGGAAAATTCCTTATAATAAGCCTCTGTCTTTCTTTTTTACTCACTAGGTAGATAGATGATGGTTGACTGGACAGATCTTCTACTGGTTCTGTGTTCTCTGGATGTGGGCATGAGTGCGAAGTCATCTCAATCGTAACGTGTTCTTTGTGACCTTTTTAAGGAATTTTCCCTTATAAATTAAATCTTATGGTTATATCCTTCTCCATATGATAATCTGCACTGTGATTTATTGTACAAGGTCAGTAGAAGACCGATATCTCTGTCCAAGTCACAGAAGTTCTCTATTAGCCTTTTTGTTCTAGTCTGGTGTTCAGATGACTGCAAGAGGCCCACATTCTTTCAAGAAGGCAATCCACATTCTGTGAATTCAGATGTTCACCTCGTGCAAAAAACCATCTCAGACACATAAAGCTTGACCAAATGACTGGATGCTCCATGGCCTAAACTAATTGAAACATAAACGATTTTATCTATAAAATGAGGAAATTTTACTTGAATCTAGGATATCAAAGACATAATTCAGAAATTAATACTGAAAATGCAGCTGGTGTTTGGCATTCAATGTAATCTGAAACTGATACTGCTTTGTACCCTTGTAACTTCTATTCAAAGATGAGTGTGTATGTATTTAGTCTCTCAGTTGTGTCCGAACTCTTCACTGTCATGGATTGCAGCTCCTCTGTCCATGAGATTTCCCAGGCAAGAATACTAGAGCGGGTTGCCGTTTCCTTCTCAGGGGGATCTTCCAACCCAGGGATCAAACCCAAGTCCAAACACTGACAAATGGAGGCAGTCCAGTTACATGCCAAATCCATCTAGCTCTCCCCCTAAAGCAGAAACCCCAGTCACTCCAGGGCTAAATCATCTGACCCCCCAGAGACCTGCAGACCTGTGAGTTTGAGAACATGTTCTTTTGTAAAACAGATATCTGCATGCCTACATCCTCATTTCAATCAGACACATTTTCACAAATAAATACCTCTACCTCTCTCTTATGCTTTTAACCATCTTGATCTTTCTTCATAGCACTACATACTTGACATATTCCATATTTATTGTTACTCCCTTTTAATTTCCAGGTTAATCCTCTCAAAAACGCATGATCTGTGAAAACAGGGAATATGCTTCTGTTTTTTGGTTTGTTCATAGCACTCAGAACTTCATCGGATTCTTAAAAAGTTCATTAAACTTTCTGAATATGTAAATAAAATACACAATGCTTGTGTGCTAAATCACTTCAGTTTTGTTCAACATTTTGCAAACATATGGACTGCAGCCCTCCAGGCTCCTCAGTCCATGAGTTTCTGCAGGCAAGAATACAGAGTGGGTTGCCATGCATCCCCACCTCCAAGGGATCTTTTCCCAGGGATCAAACACCTGTCTCTTAAGTCTTCTTCATTGGCAGAGGCATTCTTTACCACTAACACTACCTACTAGCACTACTAGCACTACCTACTAGCACTAAATGCTACACAGTATTTAGTGTCAATTTGGGGCTTCCCCAGTGGTTCAGCAGTAAAGAATCAGCCTGCAATGCAGGTGATGTGGGAGATGCAGGTTTGATCCCTGAGACAGGAAGATCCCCTGGAAGAGGAAATGGCAACCCACTCTTAATATTCTTGCGCAGAGAATCCCATGGACAGAAGACCAGGCTATAGTCCATAAGGTCACAAAAGTGGAACATGACTGAAGCAACTTAGCATGCACTGTTTGGCATTCAATGTAATCTGAAACTGATACTGCTTTGTACCCTTGTAACTTCTATTCAAAGATGAGTGTGTATGTATTTAGTCTCTCAGTTGTGTCCGAACTCTTCACTGTCATGGATTGCAGCTCCTCTGTCCATGAGATTTCCCAGGCAAGAATACTAGAGCGGGTTGCCGTTTCCTTCTCAGGGGGATCTTCCAACCCAGGGATCAAACCCAAGTCCAAACACTGACAAATGGAGGCAGTCCAGTTACATGCCAAATCCATCTAGCTCTCCCCCTAAAGCAGAAACCCCAGTCACTCCAGGGCTAAATCATCTGACCCCCCAGAGACCTGCAGACCTGTGAGTTTGAGAACATGTTCTTTTGTAAAACAGATATCTGCATGCCTACATCCTCATTTCAATCAGACACATTTTCACAAATAAATACCTCTACCTCTCTCTTATGCTTTTAACCATCTTGATCTTTCTTCATAGCACTACATACTTGACATATTCCATATTTATTGTTACTCCCTTTTAATTTCCAGGTTAATCCTCTCAAAAACGCATGATCTGTGAAAACAGGGAATATGCTTCTGTTTTTTGGTTTGTTCATAGCACTCAGAACTTCATCGGATTCTTAAAAAGTTCATTAAACTTTCTGAATATGTAAATAAAATACACAATGCTTGTGTGCTAAATCACTTCAGTTTTGTTCAACATTTTGCAAACATATGGACTGCAGCCCTCCAGGCTCCTCAGTCCATGAGTTTCTGCAGGCAAGAATACAGAGTGGGTTGCCATGCATCCCCACCTCCAAGGGATCTTTTCCCAGGGATCAAACACCTGTCTCTTAAGTCTTCTTCATTGGCAGAGGCATTCTTTACCACTAACACTACCTACTAGCACTACTAGCACTACCTACTAGCACTAAATGCTACACAGTATTTAGTGTCAATTTGGGGCTTCCCCAGTGGTTCAGCAGTAAAGAATCAGCCTGCAATGCAGGTGATGTGGGAGATGCAGGTTTGATCCCTGAGACAGGAAGATCCCCTGGAAGAGGAAATGGCAACCCACTCTTAATATTCTTGCGCAGAGAATCCCATGGACAGAAGACCAGGCTATAGTCCTTAAGGTCACAAAAAGTGGAACATGACTGAAGCAACTTAGCATGCACTCAGTCTTTATTTGTTGTAAGTTTCTATCTGTGTTTCCACCTGGAGTGACCAGTGCATGTCTGAAAAATACTGACTTATGTAGAGTAGAAGGTTACTAGGGATCTAAAATAGTGATGTTTTGTTCTCATATGATATGACTTCTGTGAATGTGGAAGTATCAGTAGTGTTCATATGCAATGTAATTTAGAGAATATTCCTCTGTAAGGTCAATTTATCTCGTGGCTCTCTAGAGAGAATTAGCTTTAGAAATGATCAAAGGACCTCATTATAGTTTTTTTTATATATGGTACACCGCTGAAATAAATTCTAGAAGAAGGATGCTAATGAGGATCTGGTTTATAAAATATTGTTTTCATTATATTCATTAATAAATATTAGAATTAAGGAAATATAATTTTAAAATTATATAATGTAATATATATAATTTAAATATAATATATAAAAATATAAATACACATATATAAATTATATGTAACTATTTTATAGGAATGCCATTACATTGTAATTCTTTACAGGATCACGCATGGCAAAGTTTTATTAAATCTTTATATTATTTGAAATTCTTATTTTTTTAAGTCAGCAAATTTTTAAGTGTAAAATGTTAGTTTTAAAGATTTCTTTACATTATAACACTGCCTTCCAAATCTATATCTGCTGTATGAGTATTATACATTTGGTACATTGGGACATTTGAGGTACCTCAGAAAAAAAATTCCTCATATACTGATCATCATGTGAGTTGTTTGTTAATCCAAAAATGCTAGGAAATATAAGCCACTTATTCACTTATGGTTTAATATTGGAGACAATTTTATTGTTATAATAATAATAATTTTTATATTAGACAATACTTTTGTATACTATTAAAATAATATTTTTTTTAGTGTAAAACCTTTTATAGTCTATTTATCTCTTTACAAATGCTTTCAAACTATTCTATAATAAGGCTTAATGAAAAATAATTTAAGTATCCTGAAGGTATTATTCTCTCTTATATAATACTATACAAAACAAAAGTACCTTAGAGTTTTAACACATAAACTAAATTTATATATTGATATAGTAAATTGCTTATTTTTAAAACATCCTTTAGCCCTCAACCCTTATATACCTTGGAATTAATTATTTCATTGAGCTTTCATTTGCAAAAAAAAAATTTTTTTAAGTTTTCATTTGCCCCTAAATTTCCTTTGCCTTTCCAGTCATGCATGATTCCTCTGTATTTTTATGATATGACTTCTGTGAATGTGGAAGTATCAGTAGTGTTCATATGCAATGTAATTTAGAGAATATTCCTCTGTAAGGTCAATTTATCTCGTGGCTCTCTAGAGAATTAGCTTTAGAAATGATCAAAGGACCTCATTATAGTTTTTTTTATATATGGTACACCGCTGAAATAAATTCTAGAAGAAGGATGCTAATGAGGATCTGGTTTATAAAATATTGTTTTCATTATATTCATTAATAAATATTAGAATTAAGGAAATATAATTTTAAAATTATATAATGTAATATATATAATTTAAATATAATATATAAAAATATAAATACACATATATAAATTATATGTAACTATTTTATAGGAATGCCATTACATTGTAATTCTTTACAGGATCACGCATGGCAAAGTTTTATTAAATCTTTATATTATTTGAAATTCTTATTTTTTTAAGTCAGCAAATTTTTAAGTGTAAAATGTTAGTTTTAAAGATTTCTTTACATTATAACACTGCCTTCCAAATCTATATCTGCTGTATGAGTATTATACATTTGGTACATTGGGACATTTGAGGTACCTCAGAAAAAAAATTCCTCATATACTGATCATCATGTGAGTTGTTTGTTAATCCAAAAATGCTAGGAAATATAAGCCACTTATTCACTTATGGTTTAATATTGGAGACAATTTTATTGTTATAATAATAATAATTTTTATATTAGACAATACTTTTGTATACTATTAAAATAATATTTTTTAGTGTAAAACCTTTTATAGTCTATTTATCTCTTTACAAATGCTTTCAAACTATTCTATAATAAGGCTTAATGAAAAATAATTTAAGTATCCTGAAGGTATTATTCTCTCTTATATAATACTATACAAAACAAAAGTACCTTAGAGTTTTAACACATAAACTAAATTTATATATTGATATAGTAAATTGCTTATTTTTAAAACATCCTTTAGCCCTCACCCCTTATATACCTTGGAATTAATTATTTCATTGAGCTTTCATTTGCATAAAGTAAAATGAAAAGAAAATTTTTAATAGTGTAATGAGTTTTGAGGAATGTGTAAAACCATGTAATGTACGTCACATCCAGATACATAACATTTCATCCTAAAGATTTCCTTTTGCCTTTCCAAAAGACCATCAGAAGAAGAGTTACCTTGATGTGGCAATAATCATGATAAAACAGTTCAGAACTCAGAGTGATAATTATAATGTTATCTTCCCCTGTGCTATGATGAGACTATGATCAGACTATGGTGGAGAATCAGGCTGTGCATATGTGCCTGCTTATGATCATATTTACTCAAGAGTCATGATGGAAGTTAGAACTTTGCTATAAAGCTGATTAGTTGTGAATGAATTATATGAAATTTTACTTTAGATATTATTTTGAAAATGTTATACCATAATAGCCTTTCATTAGAATCACTTGATTCTATATTTTGAAATGTGCCATATGGTAAAGACTAATTGAACTCTATTACAGGCATTTTTCTTAAGTAACAGTTTAAAGAAAGTTGTCAGCATTGAGACTCTTTCATAATGGTGTTACCCTGAATAATCATACTAACTGAATTTTCAATGGTATAATTTATAAAATCTTATCCTCTACAACTTCTGATTCTCTTAGCCATGTCATATTTATTATCCTGTTTCAGACTGTTTTTAATTTCTAAAATAACAAAGAATCTTAGGATTACTTTAAATATTCATATCCTAAAATCAATTGATTGACTGTTTTTTGATTGGAAAAAATGTATTGATGTCTAAGATAAGTCATTACACTGCACTAAGTTAATCTTATTGAATTTTCACATAAATTACAAGTAACCAATTTTAATATTCTCTCTACTTGTTTTGAGGGCTTTTCCCAGAGATTGCTAATTTTCTCCCAATTTCAGCTTTTTCATGTGGCTTAATTTTTGAAAAATAATTTAAGTATCCTGAAGGTATTATTCTCTCTTATATAATACTATACAAAACAAAAGTACCTTAGAGTTTTAACACATAAACTAAATTTATATATTGATATAGTAAATTGCTTATTTTTAAAACATCCTTTAGCCCTCACCCTTATATACCTCGGAATTAATTATTTCATTGAGCTTTCATTTGCATAAAGTAAAATGAAAAGAAAATTTTTAATAGTGTAATGAGTTTTGAGGAATGTGTAAAACCATGTAATGTACGTCACATCCAGATACATAACATTTCATCCTAAAGATTTCCTTTTGCCTTTCCAAAAGACCATCAGAAGAAGAGTTACCTTGATGTGGCAATAATCATGATAAAACAGTTCAGAACTCAGAGTGATAATTATAATGTTATCTTCCCCTGTGCTATGATGAGACTATGATCAGACTATGGTGGAGAATCAGGCTGTGCATATGTGCCTGCTTATGATCATATTTACTCAAGAGTCATGATGGAAGTTAGAACTTTGCTATAAAGCTGATTAGTTGTGAATGAATTATATGAAATTTTACTTTAGATATTATTTTGAAAATGTTATACCATAATAGCCTTTCATTAGAATCACTTGATTCTATATTTTGAAATGTGCCATATGGTAAAGACTAATTGAACTCTATTACAGGCATTTTTCTTAAGTAACAGTTTAAAGAAAGTTGTCAGCATTGAGACTCTTTCATAATGGTGTTACCCTGAATAATCATACTAACTGAATTTTCAATGGTATAATTTATAAAATCTTATCCTCTACAACTTCTGATTCTCTTAGCCATGTCATATTTATTATCCTGTTTCAGACTGTTTTTAATTTCTAAAATAACAAAGAATCTTAGGATTACTTTAAATATTCATATCCTAAAATCAATTGATTGACTGTTTTTTGATTGGAAAAAATGTATTGATGTCTAAGATAAGTCATTACACTGCACTAAGTTAATCTTATTGAATTTTCACATAAATTACAAGTAACCAATTTTAATATTCTCTCTACTTGTTTTGAGGGCTTTTCCCAGAGATTGCTAATTTTCTCCCAATTTCAGTTTTTTCTCTTTTTCTTCTTCATGTGGAAAAGCCTAGATTTGGTATGTACTTTTTTGAATTTTTATGGGTCTTTTTTTTTTTTTGCTTTTATCCTGTTCTTTCTTTCTTTTTGTATTATTGTGAAATAAGTGAAAATGTCTGACTCTTTGTGACCACATGGGTAGACCACCAGGCTCTTCTTGGGATTCTCCAGGCAAGAATACTGGAGTGGGTTGCAATTTACTTATGCAGGAGATCCTACTCATCCAGGAATTGAACCCTAATCTGAATTGCAGGCAGAATCTTTATCATCTTAGTTACCAGTGAGTTTTTTGTTGTTATTAATTTGGAGTGGGAGGTGCTGGCCATATTCTTTTCTAGAAAAGTAAGCTCCTGCTCTGTACCTTCATTAGATGCTGGATGTGGCAATTTAACTAGGATCAGCAAGTGATATAAAAAGAATAGTATTGTGATTCACTTGCTGGTATTTCCCTTAAGGGGTAATGTCTCCTCTTATCTCCCTCCCTTACTATAAAAGACTTGCAAATGCAATAATATTAAACCAGCAGAGGAAAGAAACATGCAAAGGATGGCAGAGAAAACCACAGCAGGAGTGTGGGTCCCTTCAGAATCTTGTAAAGTGAACTTTCATACAAGTCTTGAAATCTCTGTATCTAAACTGCTAAATGAGATAACACAAATGTCATGTTATATTTCATCACTCTCATTTTGGGCCTGTTTCAGTCAGTAAAATCTGGGTCATGAATAAAATAGTGTTTGTATCAATCCCAAACTATTTCATTCAGTAATTTGTTTCTGAAAAGAAGAATGTAACTAAATGTTTCCTCCTCTTTTGGGTGTCATTATTTACAGTCCCCATTGTAAAATTCAGTTGACTTGATTTTTGCTATTTGTTAGGCTTGCCACCTATTTTATCCATATATTGTTTTATTAGAATTGATTTGTTGCAAGATTATTACCATAAACCACATTGTAAAAGTTTACACACTCAAATTTACAAATGCATTCTTGACATGTTCAGTTTTTTTTCTCTTTTTTAACACCAGAAACATTTTTATTGGAGTATAGCCAGCCAATTAACAGTTTTGTTATAGTTTCAGGTGACATAGTCAGTTTTTTTTAAATAAACTTTAACAGTGATTTGTTTGAGAATATTAATGGTCAACAAAATGTAAATATCAAAAAAGGTATGTCTTAGAAGATAAATATATTTAGTGTATAAATCTTCTTTAAAATATTGTCATATAGCCCTTTTTAACTATCTCAACAATGTATAAAATGTCCTTAAAAGACTGTGAACAGAAATTCCCAATAAAAATTTTTCCTTGACTCTAAACAACTTGTTAATTAACTTGTTTAAAGATAAAGGTAATGATTTTGAGGATAAGAGCTAAGATTGGCCATCTCTTTTCCATAATATTCAGTTATTTATTGCAGAGGAAAGAATGGGATTAATTTGGTAATATTAGCATTCTATTAATAATATGTTACTTATACATTTCATTCAAACATGGAAAATGATATTTGTCCTTTGTACATATTTTATGAACTGTTATTTTGCAATGATGAGTGCGTTAATTGAGGAGTATTCTTTTAATCCATGAAGTTCTAATTATGAAGTTTTCAACTTCTTAAGTCTATAATCATAACAAAATGTTTTTAGCCTTCACATTTACTTAATAGCCTGACTTCTGTGACTATCATCTTTTTTTCTATTATAAAGAACTCTGTTATTGCTGCTATGACCTCTTAGTGAATAGTAATTTTAAACACCATAATATTGTCTGACATAATGAGAAATGACAATGACAATGGAAAGTCTTGAAATCTCTGTATCTAAACTGCTAAATGAGATAACACAAATGTCATGTTATATTTCATCACTCTCATTTTGGGCCTGTTTCAGTCAGTAAAATCTGGGTCATGAATAAAATAGTGTTTGTATCAATCCCAAACTATTTCATTCAGTAATTTGTTTCTGAAAAGAAGAATGTAACTAAATGTTTCCTCCTCTTTTGGGTGTCATTATTTACAGTCCCCATTGTAAAATTCAGTTGACTTGATTTTTGCTATTTGTTAGGCTTGCCACCTATTTTATCCATATATTGTTTTATTAGAATTGATTTGTTGCAAGATTATTACCATAAACCACATTGTAAAAGTTTACACACTCAAATTTACAAATGCATTCTTGACATGTTCAGTTTTTTTTCTCTTTTTTAACACCAGAAACATTTTTATTGGAGTATAGCCAGCCAATTAACAGTTTTGTTATAGTTTCAGGTGACATAGTCAGTTTTTTTTAAATAAACTTTAACAGTGATTTGTTTGAGAATATTAATGGTCAACAAAATGTAAATATCAAAAAAGGTATGTCTTAGAAGATAAATATATTTAGTGTATAAATCTTCTTTAAAATATTGTCATATAGCCCTTTTTAACTATCTCAACAATGTATAAAATGTCCTTAAAAGACTGTGAACAGAAATTCCCAATAAAAATTTTTCCTTGACTCTAAACAACTTGTTAATTAACTTGTTTAAAGATAAAGGTAATGATTTTGAGGATAAGAGCTAAGATTGGCCATCTCTTTTCCATAATATTCAGTTATTTATTGCAGAGGAAAGAATGGGATTAATTTGGTAATATTAGCATTCTATTAATAATATGTTACTTATACATTTCATTCAAACATGGAAAATGATATTTGTCCTTTGTACATATTTTATGAACTGTTATTTTGCAATGATGAGTGCGTTAATTGAGGAGTATTCTTTTAATCCATGAAGTTCTAATTATGAAGTTTTCAACTTCTTAAGTCTATAATCATAACAAAATGTTTTTAGCCTTCACATTTACTTAATAGCCTGACTTCTGTGACTATCATCTTTTTTTCTATTATAAAGAACTCTGTTATTGCTGCTATGACCTCTTAGTGAATAGTAATTTTAAACACCATAATATTGTCTGACATAATGAGAAATGACAATGACAATGGAAAGTCTTGTCTCAAGTGATGTCACTTTGTCTTTAGGAGGACATCACATCTGTTCCTTTGGCTAACTGCCCACACTGATAATTGATAATGATAAAGAAATAAAAACACATTCAGAGAAAAAATTAAAACAAATCACTATTTCTAACTAATAAGCAAAAGGAAAATTATACTTTGTTTTAGGCCCCTGTGGATTATTACACTTTTCATATTAAGATATTTAAATTTTTCTTCCATGATAACTGTCTTATTGTGCTCAGTCACTTACTGTGCATTATATCTGACTCTTTGTGACCCATGGTCTGTCCAGCTATGGAATTTTCCAGGCAAAATACTGGGATGAGTTGCCATTTCCTAGTCCAGGAGATCTTCCCAAGGATCAACCCATGTCTCTTGCATCTTCTGAATTGGCAGATGTATTCTTTATTACAGCTAATGTTATTAAAAATGAAAGCAAACTTACTGAAGATGATGCATATACAAATGCTGATAGTCCAAACTTTACAAAGCATATTTTGGGTATATTTGAGACTTTGGAGGTTTTCATAAAGAGTGAATTTAAGAAATCAAAAAAAAAAAAAATACCACTGCACCATTACTACGTTATATCATAAGGCAAATTACTGAAATTAATTAGTAGTAAGTGTTGTATAAGATAGAATTAAAAATAAAATCTCTTCCCAAAGAAGTCTTTTCCACAAAAGTACAAGAGAAATGACTCAGCTTCATTATTAAATAAGCTCTAACATGGAATATGAATGTTTGCAGGTAACCTGCTTTGAAAGAGCAGAGGCAGAGAAAAGTCTCAGCTTCTCATAACCAACCAGATGTGCCTTGTTACATACATGCTGTCAGAAAACCAGTAACTAGTGGAGGACCTGATGACTATGTGTGACACAGAGCTTACTCTATACTCACTTGATAGAGTGACCACCTGTGCTACCAGATTGGCTTTATTTAGAAGATAAATAATACTTCTTGTATTTTAATATCACAAAGTACTTTACAAGTTGGACAAGGGACCTGCAGAAATCAGATTCCTAACCTCCAAAGAAACAGAGATAGGAGCTCTATCTTCCTTGATAATTATATTTCAAGGAGATGTTTTCCAGTTTCTTGAGAAAGACATTGCTGAACTATAAGTGGGCAATAGGGTTATTGAGGGTTTTAAAAGATTTACATGCATTTCCAAGAAACATGAAAATAATTTACACTTACAGTTACTTTTTCTAAAGTAAATGCTCAAGGAAAAGAGAATGGGGCAAACTTCCTTCATTTTAAAGAGGAATTTTATTTTTCTTTTTCAGTTAGTATTGACACTTACAAAAACAGGTTAAAGAATTCTTGTTGATTTCATGAAGTTTAAAATTAAGTAAAGTAGCTTTAAGTTTTATACTGTAAGAATTAGGCACATAAGCAGGATCAATTAAGTTTTCTCCCAATGTTGAGATTTCTGAATATTATTTTGCTCCCAGCTCTCTGTTTCTTGTCCCCATACATTTCTGTCTTTGTCTCTCTCTCTTTTCTTCAATTAAAAAATACCTGATGAATGAATCTTAATCATAACTCATATATATGAAAATTTATTCCCCTCCACCATCATGTGGTCAAAGACTTCATCTTCACCTGTACTGATCTTGAAAATGGTGTAGCAAAATATTTTTGTAGCAAAACTACAAAAAATATTTTGAGTAATAAAGGCAGTACACAATTATTGTCCAAAGTTTAGAAAAATCTGGCATATGTAAGGAAGGCAATAGCACTTGAAACTTAATGCTACAAAAATAAACACAATAAAATGTTGGTGGATTAATAATATAAATATATCTGTACCTATAATGTATGTATTATTTGTGCACTATATATTAGTGTATGTACTAAACTATGTGAAAATAATAGGTTTATATATGCTAAATACAGGTATAATTTTATTATAGAAATTGATAAAGATTGTGTTTATAAATGCAGATATAGAGGCAGATACCTTTTTGCATTTATATGTACTCATACATGTAGTTTCATTTTATGAAAAATACAGAAACCTATGTATTTGTAATCATTTGAATTATACATAGTTTTATATTATATTTTTAAATTAAACTTTCTTATCAATCTAATTTAGGCTAAAAATGATTAATTCTGCCCCCTCACTGAAAAAAGTATTGTTAATAACATTTTATAAAAAAAATAACATTTTATTATGTACAGAAATGAAATTAGTTTGGCCTTTCACTTTTTTATATAAGACTATGGTAATGAGTTTTTATTTATTTATTCCTACTCTACAATAACTTTGGTATTAAAAACCTGTATCAGAACTCTTAGAAATGCACAATAATTATGTTAATAAAATTTATTTTTTAAAAGTAAATTAGGGGAAAATAACCCCAAGTTATTTTTCTTTTTCAGTTAGTATTGACACTTACAAAAACAGGTTAAAGAATTCTTGTTGATTTCATGAAGTTTAAAATTAAGTAAAGTAGCTTTAAGTTTTATACTGTAAGAATTAGGCACATAAGCAGGATCAATTAAGTTTTCTCCCAATGTTGAGATTTCTGAATATTATTTTGCTCCCAGCTCTCTGTTTCTTGTCCCCATACATTTCTGTCTTTGTCTCTCTCTCTTTTCTTCAATTAAAAAATACCTGATGAATGAATCTTAATCATAACTCATATATATGAAAATTTATTCCCCTCCACCATCATGTGGTCAAAGACTTCATCTTCACCTGTACTGATCTTGAAAATGGTGTAGCAAAATATTTTTGTAGCAAAACTACAAAAAATATTTTGAGTAATAAAGGCAGTACACAATTATTGTCCAAAGTTTAGAAAAATCTGGCATATGTAAGGAAGGCAATAGCACTTGAAACTTAATGCTACAAAAATAAACACAATAAAATGTTGGTGGATTAATAATATAAATATATCTGTACCTATAATGTATGTATTATTTGTGCACTATATATTAGTGTATGTACTAAACTATGTGAAAATAATAGGTTTATATATGCTAAATACAGGTATAATTTTATTATAGAAATTGATAAAGATTGTGTTTATAAATGCAGATATAGAGGCAGATACCTTTTTGCATTTATATGTACTCATACATGTAGTTTCATTTTATGAAAAATACAGAAACCTATGTATTTGTAATCATTTGAATTATACATAGTTTTATATTATATTTTTAAATTAAACTTTCTTATCAATCTAATTTAGGCTAAAAATGATTAATTCTGCCCCCTCACTGAAAAAAGTATTGTTAATAACATTTTATAAAAAAAATAACATTTTATTATGTACAGAAATGAAATTAGTTTGGCCTTTCACTTTTTTATATAAGACTATGGTAATGAGTTTTTATTTATTTATTCCTACTCTACAATAACTTTGGTATTAAAAACCTGTATCAGAACTCTTAGAAATGCACAATAATTATGTTATATTAAAAACACTTTAACGTAATTTGTTTTTTAAATCTGGTCATATTTCCCAATAGCCATAGATTCTATAAATAATATAGATGTTTAATTTTGAAACAAATTAAGATTCACATATTATAATTATCTATGTGCATTTGATTATCTTTGAATTATTCTAACTGTAGAGAGACAAATATATTACTTTGACGATCTCAATGACATTACACAAAATCTAAATCATTCCTGTTGATAGAAATTATAATTTTTAATATTTCATTAAATTATTGCAAATGCTTTCAAAATTATAAGAAAAAAGTGACTTATAGTCAATTATTTATTGTGTTTTAGAATACTTGGACTATATTTATATATGCCACAACTTTTTTACGACTTTATATTTATGAGCACTTTTAAGACAGAAAAATTAAGCTACAGGAGACATTTCTCCTTTACTCTCTGCCTCATAATGCCATAACCCCACCCATTCTCAACATCCCCAAACAAAGGGTACATGTGTCTCAATTGATGAGCCCACCTTGAGACATTATAATAAGCTGAAGCCTGTCATTTATATAACAGCTTACTCTTGGTGGTGTACATTCTGTGGGTTTGGACACATTTGTAATGACATGGATCCATAATTACATTAACATACAGAATTGTTTCACTCCTTTATTAATTTGTACCTTTATTAATTTGTACTATCCCTTGTCTCAACAACTGACAATCATTTATCTCTCTACTGTCTCCATAGTTTTCCAGTCCCCAAATATTATATAGTTAAAATTATACAGTATGTACTATTTTCAGATTGGCTTTTTTCACTAAGTATAGGCATTTAAGTTTACTCCATGTCATATGATTTGATAAAAGACTTGATAGCTCATAATTTCATACCTGATTTCTTTCAGGTCCTGAGGAGTATTTCACTTTCTAGATATATCTTTCAGCTATTGAACAAAATCTTAGTTGGTTCCAGGTTTTGGCAATTATGAATAAGTCTTCCGTAAATCCATGTAAAGGTTCTTTGGGGGAATACATTTTCAATTCTTTGGGGTAAATACTAGGAGCACTATTGCTGGATCCTCTGAAAAGAACATGTTTAATTTTATAAGAAACTTTCAAACTCTCTAAGTTAGCCATGTCCTTTTGTGCGGGGACCTTCCTCAGAAAAGGAAGGCAGCGGGATTGCCCCCGGCTGAACCGAGAGATCTCGGAGAAAGGCAAATCTTGACTGCCCGCCCCCCCGCCCCCTGGCTCAGGCAGGGGACAATCAGACGCGACAGGGGTTCCATCGAAGTAGTTCCGCTTTAATGAAGAAGATCCACAGCTTTTATAGGCAAGTGAAGGGGGTTTTGCAGGGGACTTCCTATAATTACACCAATCAAGCTAAAGGCCAAGCAATCATTCACGATTGTGGAAGCCAGGGGAACCAATCAGAAATTTTGACCATCAATTAACAATTTAGATCACGCCCTGTCTCTTCCTGTAGGTGCCATCTTAGCTGCAAACATGTGCTTAAGCTTCTTTAAACAATGTGCTTAAACGTCCCTTCATTCCCACGTCCCTTCCTGTAGGCGCTATCTTAGCTCCAAGCTGAAACAATGTGCTTAAGCTTCTTTTCACTCCCACACCCCTTCCTGTAGGCGCCATCTTAGCTCCAAGCTGAAACAACGTGCTTAAGCTTCTTTATGCTTGCAACGATCCTCTTTCAATTCAGAGCCCCACACTTTTGCATGTCCCCTAAGAATAAAGAGAGTTTCTTTGCTCCATGTTTTTACCAGTATTTGGTGGTGTCAGTGTTCTGGAGGAGGAAATGGCAATTCAGTCCACTATTCTTGCCTGGAAGATCCCATGAACAGGGGAGCCTAGTGGGCTATAGTCCATGAGGTCACAAAGAGTCAGACATGACTTAGCAACTAAACGGTGTTCTGGACTTTGGGCAATCTAATAGGTATACTGTGGTATATTATTATTATATTAATCTGCATTCCCCACTGACCTATAATGTGGAGAATCTTTTCATATGCTTATTTGCCATCTATAATTCTTCTTTGGTGAAGCGTGTCTAAGTTGGTTCCAGGTTTTGGCAATTATGAATAAGTCTTCCGTAAATCCATGTAAAGGTTCTTTGGGGGAATACATTTTCAATTCTTTGGGGTAAATACTAGGAGCACTATTGCTGGATCCTCTGAAAAGAACATGTTTAATTTTATAAGAAACTTTCAAACTCTCTAAGTTAGCCATGTCCTTTTGTGCGGGGACCTTCCTCAGAAAAGGAAGGCAGCGGGATTGCCCCCGGCTGAACCGAGAGATCTCGGAGAAAGGCAAATCTTGACTGCCCGCCCCCCAGCCCCCTGGCTCAGGCAGGGGACAATCAGACGCGACAGGGGTTCCATCGAAGTAGTTCCGCTTTAAGGAAGAAGATCCACAGCTTTTATAGGCAAGTGAAGGGGGTTTTGCAGGGGACTTCCTATAATTACACCAATCAAGCTAAAGGCCAAGCAATCATTCACGATTGTGGAAGCCAGGGGAACCAATCAGAAATTTTGACCATCAATTAACAATTTAGATCACGCCCTGTCTCTTCCTGTAGGTGCCATCTTAGCTGCAAACATGTGCTTAAGCTTCTTTAAACAATGTGCTTAAACGTCCCTTCATTCCCACGTCCCTTCCTGTAGGCGCTATCTTAGCTCCAAGCTGAAACAATGTGCTTAAGCTTCTTTTCACTCCCACACCCCTTCCTGTAGGCGCCATCTTAGCTCCAAGCTGAAACAACGTGCTTAAGCTTCTTTATGCTTGCAACGATCCTCTTTCAATTCAGAGCCCCACACTTTTGCATGTCCCCTAAGAATAAAGAGAGTTTCTTTGCTCCATGTTTTTACCAGTATTTGGTGGTGTCAGTGTTCTGGAGGAGGAAATGGCAATTCAGTCCACTATTCTTGCCTGGAAGATCCCATGAACAGGGGAGCCTAGTGGGCTATAGTCCATGAGGTCACAAAGAGTCAGACATGACTTAGCAACTAAACGGTGTTCTGGACTTTGGGCAATCTAATAGGTATACTGTGGTATATTATTATTATATTAATCTGCATTCCCCACTGACCTATAATGTGGAGAATCTTTTCATATGCTTATTTGCCATCTATAATTCTTCTTTGGTGAAGCGTGTCTAAAGGTCTTTGGCACATTTTTAAATCAGGTCTTTGGCACAGTTTTTAATCAGGTTCTTTTGATTTCTTATTGTTGGATTTTAAAGATTCTTTGTATATTTTGGGTAACAGTCCTTTATCAGATGTGTCTTTTGTAGATATTTTCTCCATCTCTATGGCTGTCTTCTCATTCTCTTGACATTATTTCCTCAGACTACATGTTTGTAATTTTAATGAAGCTTACCTTATTTATTACTTCATTTATAAATTATGCCTTCACTGGTGCATCTGAAAAGTCATCATCAAAATTCAAATTAGCTAGTTTTTCTCCTACATTATCTTCTATGAGATTTATAGTTTTGTGCTTTACATAGAGATTCACCAGTATTCATATTCTTACTATATTTTCACTCTGAGTGAAAATTTTCATTCTTGACACACTCAGTGACATAGATTTGCTGTAAGTGTTGTCTTTAATTTTTCAAAGCATTTAGAATAAAGTGTTTAGGTATATGGACACTGACATCAAACTATCTGTGTTTAAATGAGAGCTGGTGTGATAATGATAAGTGTGATCTTCAGCAAATCTCTCTCTCCTTCTAACTTGCTGATAATAGCATTACCTACTTTATGGAGTTAAGAGGATCAGATGGGTTAATATTACCCATTAAAATGATCTCACCTTGATGAAAGGTGTATTTGAACATGCTAATAGAAATGAATATTTTGAAATATCATTCAATGGCATTTGGAATCATTTTAAAAGTAGAAAAGACACAGGCTTTCCTGGTGATCCATTGGGTAAAGACACCGCCTTGCAGTGCAAGAGACGCCCGGGTTTCCCTCCCTGGTCTGTGAAGATCCCACGTGCCATGGAGCGGCTGGACTGATGTGTCCAACTACTGAACCAGTGCTCTGAAGCACGTGCACCTGGAGCTGGTGATAGGAGGCCCACATAGGCCAAAGAACAAAGATGGATGAAAAATGGATAAATGAAAGACCAATAAAAGTGGCCAAACAAACAAAAAGGTACTTTAATGCCTTACTTATACCTGCTAAATAGAAAAATTATATAAAACCATTAATTTTGGGGGGCACTTCTATTGGTCTTTCATTTCTGAGGCACTATACCAAAAGGCACAGGAGAAAGGGAAAGATATACCCCATAAATGCAGAGTTTCAGAGAATAACAAAGAGAGATAAGACAGCCAATTCAAGGAAATAGAGGAAAACAATAGAATGGGAAAACCCGGAGATCTCTTCAATAAAATTGGAGATACAAAGGGAATGTTTCATGCAAAGATGAGCACAATGAAAGAGGAAAATCAAGGACCTAAGAGAAGTAGAAAAGATTAAGAAGAGGTAGGAAGAATACACAGAACTGTACAAAAAAGGTCTTAATGACTTGGATAACAATGATGATGTGGTCTCCAACCTAGAGCCAGAATTAATGCTTTCAAACTATGTTGTTGGAGAAGACCCTTGAGAGTTCCTTGACTGTAAAGGAAAGAAAACAAACCAAATCAAATCCCCAAAGAGTTAATACGTTGGAACCCAATTCTGTTGTCTTTAATTTTTCAAAGCATTTAGAATAAAGTGTTTAGGTATATGGACACTGACATCAAACTATCTGTGTTTAAATGAGAGCTGGTGTGATAATGATAAGTGTGATCTTCAGCAAATCTCTCTCTCCTTCTAACTTGCTGATAATAGCATTACCTACTTTATGGAGTTAAGAGGATCAGATGGGTTAATATTACCCATTAAAATGATCTCACCTTGATGAAAGGTGTATTTGAACATGCTAATAGAAATGAATATTTTGAAATATCATTCAATGGCATTTGGAATCATTTTAAAAGTAGAAAAGACACAGGCTTTCCTGGTGATCCATTGGGTAAAGACACCGCCTTGCAGTGCAAGAGACGCCGGTTCCATCCCTGGTCTGTGAAGATCCCACGTGCCATGGAGCGGCTGGACTGATGTGTCCAACTACTGAACCAGTGCTCTGAAGCACGTGCACCTGGAGCTGGTGATAGGAGGCCCACATAGGCCAAAGAACAAAGATGGATGAAAAATGGATAAATGAAAGACCAATAAAAGTGGCCAAACAAACAAAAAGGTACTTTAATGCCTTACTTATACCTGCTAAATAGAAAAATTATATAAAACCATTAATTTTGGGGGGCACTTCTATTGGTCTTTCATTTCTGAGGCACTATACCAAAAGGCACAGGAGAAAGGGAAAGATATACCCCATAAATGCAGAGTTTCAGAGAATAACAAAGAGAGATAAGACAGCCAATTCAAGGAAATAGAGGAAAACAATAGAATGGGAAAACCCGGAGATCTCTTCAATAAAATTGGAGATACAAAGGGAATGTTTCATGCAAAGATGAGCACAATGAAAGAGGAAAATCAAGGACCTAAGAGAAGTAGAAAAGATTAAGAAGAGGTAGGAAGAATACACAGAACTGTACAAAAAAGGTCTTAATGACTTGGATAACAATGATGATGTGGTCTCCAACCTAGAGCCAGAATTAATGCTTTCAAACTATGTTGTTGGAGAAGACCCTTGAGAGTTCCTTGACTGTAAGGAGATCAAACCAGTCAATCCTAAAGAAATCAACCCTGAATATTCATCAGAAGCACTGATTTTGAAGCTCCAATAATTTGGCCACCTAAGTGAAGAGTTAATACGTTGGAATAACCCCAGATGCTGGGAAAGGTTGAAGGGAGAAGGGGAATGACAGAGGATGAGATGATTGCATTGCATCACCAATTCAATGGACATGAATTTGAACAAACTCCGGGAGATAGTGAATACAGAAAGCCTGGCTTGATGGAGTCCATGGGTCACAAAGAGTCGGACATGGCATAGCAACTGAATGACAACAACAGCTCTATTTTAGTGAATAAAATATAAAATAAAAATGGATATGATGACTCATAATCTCACTTACCAATTGGATATATTATCCTCTATGATATTTTAACTGTGTAACTAAATTCACATCATTAACATTAAGATGATAACTACAATGCTTTTGGAAATGATGAAATAATTCAGTTTAAAAACTAAGCACAAATAATTCATTCTTCAGCAATGATAAGCTTTTTCTACCACAAGTCTAATAAAATGTACATTTAAATTTTTTAACCAATAGTTGTTCAAGCATGTCATATATAACGTTATCTGGGGATATTTAAGGATGTAGATAAACTACCTATATCCAAAGCTATAGCCTCATCGGAGCTGGAATAAATTCTGTGTGTTCATGGTTTCAGCAAGTTTCATTCCCCCAGGAGTTATACTGATTACCTATGGTACACTTTTAGTGTTTTTTTCATTTTTTTAAAATTCTCGGGCTTCCCCTGGTGGTCCAGTGGCTAAGGACACCGCCTTGCAGTGCAAGGGGCGCCGGTTCGAGCCCTGGCCTGGGAAGATCCCACGTGCCGCGGAGCGGCTGGACTGATGTGTCCAATCAGCGAGCCGGAGCTCTGGAGCGCATGCGCCCAGAGCCAGTGCTCTGCAACGACAGACGCCACCGTGATGGGAGGCCCACAGGAGCCAAAGAATGAAGACGAATGAAAATGGAGAAATGAAAAACCAATAGAAGTGGCCCGCCCACTCCCCCCCCCCCCCAACCCGACCCCCCCCCAAAGTAAATAAATAAATAAATCTTAAAAAAAAAAAAAAAAAAAAATTCTCTTAGAATTTGTATTCATTTTTATAAAGTTTTATAGTTTGTCATATATGTAGAATATATTAAATAGTAAAACACATCATTATATTATATAATGGTTTAAAATCAATGTGCAACTGTATTTCAATGTATTATTGCAAATTATGATGAGCATGATAATTTTTTCTTGATTTTTTCTAATATCCTTCATAAATTTAAATTTTTAGGAGGCTACTTCTATTCCCTTTTTCTATAGGGTTTCCAGATACTATCTTTTTTTTTTTTTTTTTTTTTACTTTTAAACTTTTAATTCATAGGCAGAAACACTGTGAAGAAGGCTGCCTAATGTTCACTTAGAATTTTAATGCATCTGCTTTTCTTGTGCTATCTGTTGGGCACTCAGACAAACAGTGAGCTATTAAGATTCTCCCAGCTCCTTACTGAATGCCTCCTCCTGGTGCCCTGCCAGACATATTTCATTGTATCCACAAGGATTTATAGGTCATCTTCAGAAAAATCTTCTATGTACCTACTCTATCTCTTCTCTCCACCTTGTGTTCCCTTTCTTACTCTAGTTGAAACCTTGTTTCACCTGATAACACTATTTTTTCTCTATTTCTCCAATAATGTATAATGTCTACACAAATATTTACTCTGCTACAAAAGATGGCCAATCCCTGCTCATAGCCAAGGCTTATCTCTTCACTTATGCACTGAATCTTTTTACATCTCAACTAATAAAGAAACATTTTTCTGTACAAATTCCTTCTCCCTACTAGACAATTTTGATTAGCATGCAAATATACCCGAAGATCACCTTTCTCAAAAGATAAACAAACAGAAATGCGCCTAGGATCCTACTGTCTTTTCAGCAGCCATGGCAATTCTGTGATCTCTTCATAAAAAAACTTCTCAAATGGATGATTTCTGTTTGTTGTCAATAATTTCTCATGAAAAATATCTAAGACACTCTTGCCCTTACTATTTCATTGATGCAAATGCTGTCAAGTTACCAGCAAGCTGGATTTTTTTGTTTTTCTCAGGTCAAAGTAGAACAGTTATCTTCTTGGAAGTTGCAAGACCACATGACGAAAATGAATACATCCTAATTTTGGGGAAATTTTGTCAACATTCTTGGAGGCTATAAGTGTTAGTTGCTGACTCATGTCTGACTCTTTGTGATGCTATGGACTGTAGCCCACTGGGCTCCTCTGTCCATGGGTTCTTCCAGGCAAGAATACTGGTGTGGGTAGCCATTCCCTTCTTCAGGGGATCTTCCTGACCAAGAAAAATTGGACCCGGTTCTCCTGCATTGTAGGCAGATTCTTTACCATCTGAGCCACCAGGGAAGACCTACTATCCTAGTTTTTCTCCTCTGTCACTGATTATTTCTGGAGTCTTCTCTGTCTCTTTTCTTCTTCTGGTCCTCTAAATGTTAGGATGCCTTAAAGGTAATCCATATCCCTCTTCAATTACATTATCATTACTTCTTATGAGCTCTTCATCTCACCCTATGGCTTTTCATATTCTTTATAAATTGATGACTCCATATTAGATGTAATAATATCACTCTGGTTGTCATATCGTAAGCAAAGCATGCAACCGAAAAATCTTCTATGTACCTACTCTATCTCTTCTCTCCACCTTGTGTTCCCTTTCTTACTCTAGTTGAAACCTTGTTTCACCTGATAACACTATTTTTTCTCTATTTCTCCAATAATGTATAATGTCTACACAAATATTTACTCTGCTACAAAAGATGGCCAATCCCTGCTCATAGCCAAGGCTTATCTCTTCACTTATGCACTGAATCTTTTTACATCTCAACTAATAAAGAAACATTTTTCTGTACAAATTCCTTCTCCCTACTAGACAATTTTGATTAGCATGCAAATATACCCGAAGATCACCTTTCTCAAAAGATAAACAAACAGAAATGCGCCTAGGATCCTACTGTCTTTTCAGCAGCCATGGCAATTCTGTGATCTCTTCATAAAAAAACTTCTCAAATGGATGATTTCTGTTTGTTGTCAATAATTTCTCATGAAAAATATCTAAGACACTCTTGCCCTTACTATTTCATTGATGCAAATGCTGTCAAGTTACCAGCAAGCTGGATTTTTTTGTTTTTCTCAGGTCAAAGTAGAACAGTTATCTTCTTGGAAGTTGCAAGACCACATGACGAAAATGAATACATCCTAATTTTGGGGAAATTTTGTCAACATTCTTGGAGGCTATAAGTGTTAGTTGCTGACTCATGTCTGACTCTTTGTGATGCTATGGACTGTAGCCCACTGGGCTCCTCTGTCCATGGGTTCTTCCAGGCAAGAATACTGGTGTGGGTAGCCATTCCCTTCTTCAGGGGATCTTCCTGACCAAGAAAAATTGGACCCGGTTCTCCTGCATTGTAGGCAGATTCTTTACCATCTGAGCCACCAGGGAAGACCTACTATCCTAGTTTTTCTCCTCTGTCACTGATTATTTCTGGAGTCTTCTCTGTCTCTTTTCTTCTTCTGGTCCTCTAAATGTTAGGATGCCTTAAAGGTAATCCATATCCCTCTTCAATTACATTATCATTACTTCTTATGAGCTCTTCATCTCACCCTATGGCTTTTCATATTCTTTATAAATTGATGACTCCATATTAGATGTAATAATATCACTCTGGTTGTCATATCGTAAGCAAAGCATGCAACCAGGAAGATCAGTTACCAGACTCTTGTCATAATACAGCTCAGCTCAGAGGAGATGACTTCTTGGAGTAGGATGAAAGCAGTGTTGCTGGAAAAAAAATTGATTTAAGATTCTTAACTGGTTTTGTAATATCTGCCTAGACACATGATGATGAATTGCTTGTTGGTTGTCTGTTAAAAGAAAGCAAAGAACTAAGAATGATATCTGGGAAGCTGCCTAATCACCCAAGTATTTAGGGGCACAACTTGCTAAGAAAAAAATCTGGAGAAAGAGGAGTAGGATTTGATGAATAGGATGACAATTGCCTTGCAGGTGTCTGAGGGGAAAATATGGCTGGCATTTTAAGATGGAAGTCTAAATTTAGTTGAATTAGAGACTGTAAGTCCAGAAAATTGAATGGAAATATAGACTGTATTTTTGAGTTTCTTTATTGCAAATGAAATAAAAGGTTCAGGTAATTCTGGGGCCAAAGGATATGTTTTCCTTTTATTCTAAACCATCAGGGTTCTTAACTGCAACCATTGCAAGTCTCCCTGGACACATTTAGCATTTGAGCATGTAACTAAGCACGCAAATAAATATGTAGAAATTGCTACAGTTAATGACAGGCATTCCAATCATAAATATGCTAATAACTAAGACAGATTAGATTTTGTGTTTTTGCGTTCTCACATCAATTTTTCTTTCTCTAAAATTAAGATTTTTTCTAAATGACCTAATCTCTCCAGTACAAATCCTACAATTCTAAAAGAGCATCTGAGAGCAATTTTGAGAGAAAGGTATCAAGAATTAATATGTATGAGAGTTTCATTTCTTCTTAGAAGTTGAATTAAAAGCTGCACAAGAGGTTATACCATTTTATATTATACTCTATTATTTCTTTGGACATTGAAAAAGCTTGGAAAACATATTTAATTAGAAATTAGAGAACTTACTTGACACATGAGGGTGAACAGGTCACATAAGATTCTGTCTCATTTTGCTTATGTCAAAACAGGCAAATTATAGGGCATACTTCATCATGTGAGCAAAATGTTTATGGGTATATGTCCTCCATAAATTTACCGAGTTGTGGTATTACTAATATTTGAAATATTATTATGATTTGAAATTCAACTCTGTTGCTGACATATCCTGATTAAATGAGCATTCTGAATCAATACTGAGGATTTTTCCTGCACATCATATGGAGTTGATTATCTATTCAAATATTATAAGAATACCAGTTAAGTCATACTAACATTAATTCTTTTGTTTTTTCTTTAAGATTTATTTATTTACTTATTTTCGTGGGGATGGGGTGGGGAGGGAGGGGAGCAGGCAGGCCACTTCTTTTGGTCTTTCATTTGTCCATTTTCATCCATCTTTGTTCTTTGGTCTGCGTGGTCCTCCCATCGCGGTGGCTTCTGTTGTCACAGAGCACCTGCTCTGGGCGCATGCGCTCCAGAGCCCGGGCTCGGTAATTGGACACATCGGTCCAGCTGCTCTGCGGCACATGGGATCTTCCCAGGCCAGGGATCGAACCGGCGCCCCTTACACTGCAAGGCGATGTCCTTACCCACTGGACCAGGGAAGCCCTAACATTAATCTTGAAGTGCTATATATATTTGAAATAAATAGAACTGAAGCAAAAAGGCAAAGCAGTGAGGTCTATATTTGGCATAAGTGATTTAAAGTTTAAGTATAACCAGGTAACTACCAAAATATGAATATGATTCTGTATTTCTGCAAGCTTCGCTATGTGCATTATTGTTGTACAAATCTGTTTGATGTCATTAGTACCCAATGACTAATTGACTCTTGTATTTATGTTGAGAGTTTCCTTCCACGTTTGTAATAGTGTTATTGACTAGGGGAGACACTGCTTCTGTTGTCTTAATTATCATAGTACTTAGGAAGCTAAGCTTATAAATCCATAAAAATACTACCCATTCCCCTAATAAATGTTGCCTGGATTGCTGACCTCGTATTCCTCAAGAAGTAAGTAGCTCCAAGAGGAATAATTGTGCAAAATCCATTCTCAATGAAGCATGGGCAGATTCTCACAGGAACAAACAAAAGCATCCTGTGACTCTAAAGAGAATGGAAAGACGCTATGCCAACCGAATGCAGCCAGGGTCAGATAGAGTGTGTGCATCAAAGGGAGAGGAGAGCCTCTGCCACAGATAGGTCTTTCCTGTCCATGGACACTTTTGTTTTTGTTTTTTTTTCCAAAAATGAGCAATATTTACACATGCATCTGTGTATTTCAAAGTCACCTTAGAACATTTCAAATTTAGTGGAACAGTATTTAAATTCAGTTAAATGGTGCTTTAAAGCTTATCTTCTGTCTACACACTCAAATGAATGCAGTGAATGCCACTGCTAATAATAATAAAGATGTATCTGCACATTAAAATTTAGACTGATAACCTGGCACTGCACAGTTCTCCTACACCAGGATTTCTGATATCAGGAGGTAACAAATGTCTGTCCTGTGTTTCTGTGATGTACGTCTCAGCCTCACCCACTGTTTTCGATGCCAATTCCATTGCACCTGTTCAGGTCATCTCATCTCAGTGTGGAATGACTGCAGTGGTTATGTAGCCTGTCTCTTTGACCAGAGCCTCCATTCTCCAAATCATCATCTAAAATGTTCCCTTTTCAAAAATTATACAAAATTTTCACTAGGAGCATGCAAGAATACAATTTAAAATTGTGTCCTATAACTCTCCATTGTAAATTGTAAAAATTACTTCAAAGTAATTCTAATTCTGAAAATGCCAAACTCAAACACCCTTATTATTAAAATTAAGACAATGGATATTCACCTTTATTTCAATTATATGGTATTATTTCCCACACTGTGCCAGAGTGGCTGCAACAGACCCTTATTATTGTTCTCTAATTATTATCTGAAACCGAGATTATCATTTATTATTCTAAAAGAAAAGCCATTCTCTTTACCAATGGTTTGCAGGTATTTCATTATGCATTCATTTTGAAGGCTTCAGCATACCCATATTGTTAAATGTGACACTAGGAGGATTTAGTTGATTTTAAAAAATTATATTCATTATTTGAATATTCTCTGAGCTAAAATCTTACATGAAATGACCACAGTATAGAATTTTTGGACCATGACTATCCATTATATTGAAATAGATGTGCTCAGATTTGTTTCCTGAAGAAGGTTAGATCTTACATTTAGGCCCACTTCCATTCTGCCCTCATAACTTCACTAGATCTTCTGTTCAGATCTTAATTTTTTTCCAAAATGACTCGACCCTTCCCTATGCCTCGCTGATTACTACAGTGTGTACACTTCTCAGTTTTAAGCTAGTTAAAAAGACCTCATTTAATGATCACAGAAACTATTAACATATGCCATTTGTAATCCCAATTTTCCTGACAAATAAATGGATACTTCGGGATGGATATTATATTTAAAAAAAAAAAAAAAAAAACATTTTTCATGCCATTTATAGGGATACATTAGAGGTTTTTTTTTTTCTTTTTTTTTTGATTTTTCTATCATCTTTTAAAGAGAGCTCATTTTTTAGGATCAGAAATTTTTCTCAGTTCTTAATGTCAAAAAATATTGTTTTTCTTTAAAAATGAAGCCGTTTGGAGTACTTATTGTTTCTGTTTTTCTTCTGCCTACCATGGATCATTTAATGATCTTGTATCCATTTTTGGTTTGGCTTATAGCACTGAAGTTGCAGCACTAATCAGGTAATAGAAGCATATGGTATACACAGCTTCCCTCAGCCCGTTTTCCTATACTTTATTGCAATTCTCTCTGACTGACTGAGGTAACTATTTGGCTGATTATTTTACAAGATGAAAATTTTGTAATCACTGCCATTTCTCTTCCAGATAAAGCAGAACCTTGACAGATGTCAAACCAGCTAACTCATATATCCAACCCTCCGAAAGCTGCCCCAGCAAGGCTGAGGTGAGTAATGACCAGATGGAGCTGCTGTCTTCTCACACCTGCAAGATATTCAACTCTTGGTGACAGCCTTGCTGCACTAACTCAGGAAAAGTAATACTCAGCTCCCCTACCATAATTTCCAGTCTGTCCGCCCAGCCTTCTGCTGTATTTCATTAGGCCTAAAAGTCTTCTCTCTTCTCCAAGAAAACAGCAAGACTAACCACTTATCACTATTGTTCTTGCTCAACATATCAGTTTTTGGACTAACACTTTTCCTATTGTTCTCTTGTCTTCCAATCCATTTTTTCTATGATATTCTATACCTCGCCTGATTACTGACAAGTAGATGTGCTCAGATTTGTTTCCTGAAGAAGGTTAGATCTTACATTTAGGCCCACTTCCATTCTGCCCTCATAACTTCACTAGATCTTCTGTTCAGATCTTAATTTTTTTCCAAAATGACTCGACCCTTCCCTATGCCTCGCTGATTACTACAGTGTGTACACTTCTCAGTTTTAAGCTAGTTAAAAAGACCTCATTTAATGATCACAGAAACTATTAACATATGCCATTTGTAATCCCAATTTTCCTGACAAATAAATGGATACTTCGGGATGGATATTATATTTAAAAAAAAAAAAAAAAAACATTTTTCATGCCATTTATAGGGATACATTAGAGGTTTTTTTTTTTCTTTTTTTTTTGATTTTTCTATCATCTTTTAAAGAGAGCTCATTTTTTAGGATCAGAAATTTTTCTCAGTTCTTAATGTCAAAAAATATTGTTTTTCTTTAAAAATGAAGCCGTTTGGAGTACTTATTGTTTCTGTTTTTCTTCTGCCTACCATGGATCATTTAATGATCTTGTATCCATTTTTGGTTTGGCTTATAGCACTGAAGTTGCAGCACTAATCAGGTAATAGAAGCATATGGTATACACAGCTTCCCTCAGCCCGTTTTCCTATACTTTATTGCAATTCTCTCTGACTGACTGAGGTAACTATTTGGCTGATTATTTTACAAGATGAAAATTTTGTAATCACTGCCATTTCTCTTCCAGATAAAGCAGAACCTTGACAGATGTCAAACCAGCTAACTCATATATCCAACCCTCCGAAAGCTGCCCCAGCAAGGCTGAGGTGAGTAATGACCAGATGGAGCTGCTGTCTTCTCACACCTGCAAGATATTCAACTCTTGGTGACAGCCTTGCTGCACTAACTCAGGAAAAGTAATACTCAGCGCCCTACCATAATTTCCAGTCTGTCCCGCCCAGCCTTCTGCTGTATTTCATTAGGCCTAAAAGTCTTCTCTCTTCTCCAAGAAAACAGCAAGACTAACCACTTATCACTATTGTTCTTGCTCAACATATCAGTTTTTTGGAGCATCAGTCGTGTACTTTGTTCTTCTATCTGTAGTAACTTTCTAAATTTCCTTTTTCATTATTGAGTTTCCTCTCTGTCTTCCAATCCTTTAATGCTGTTGTTATCAGTCCTAAATCTTCTGCTCCAGCGTCAGTATCTTTAGCTGTACTCTTAATTTTTCTTGTCCAAAAGTTCCTTCCAACCCTATGTCTTAACTGAACATGCTTCTTTCTTTTCGGTTCATACAAAAAGGAGCTCTTAATTATTTTGTGTTCCATAAACTTCACATTGGAATACACGATTATTCTGTTACTTATTCCCAAACTATTTCTCCTCCATCACTACAAAATTTACTGTTCTTTGGTGATTGTACACCTTGATATACTTCTCTCTATTATTGTTATTTAGATGGTAGGTTGTACCTGAATCTTTTCTGACACCATGGATTTTAGCCTGCTTGGATCCTCTGTTCATGGGATTTTCCAGGCAAGAATACTACAGTAGGTTGTTATTTTCTTCTCAAGTTGATCTTCCCAACACTGGGATCAAACCCATGTCCCCTGCATTAGTAGGCAGATTCTTTATCACTAAGCCACCTGGTAAGCTCATACTTATCTCTAGAGTTTTTCATTGTGTAATCATATTCTTGTATGGATATTATCTTCATTCATCTTGTATCTTCCTATTTATCTACAAATTCCCTCTCTAATCCATCCAAATGGATTCATTTTCTTAATGAATGGTTTCATATTCTTAATATGAATGACTTCGTATTCTTAACTTTTAAAAAATCTCCTATAAATAACTTTCCACATTAGATTTTGTCACACATCCTATGATCACATATAGATCATTAGAAACTAAAACATCCTTAAAGTTATTGTGTGAAATATCCTAATCTGCAATGATAGCATTTTATCATCATAGGCTTTATCTTCTTTTTTTAATATACATTTGAGATACATGGATAGGTTCTTTTTTAGTTAATTCTTTCTCCCTTCATCATTTTATAACTTCCCAAAATAATGCCTATTCATATATAAAATCTTAATACCTGCCCCTATACAACTGAATATTGATATATAAAATCAAATAGGTGTCATTATGCTATATATTTATATAATAATGGCAACCTTTTCCTCTGGAGAAGGAAAAGAAAACCCACTCCTGTAGACTTGCCTGGAAAAGCCCCATGGACAGAAAAGAACCTGGTGGGCTATAGTCCATGGCATCACCAGAGTTGGAAACAGCTGAGCTATTAAGCAATGACTAAGCAATGGCAACTAATTCATAACCTCAGATTTTTTTAAATGACCATCAAGGAACTTGGTCTGTGGCTCATGATTATTCCAAGTCATTTCAGATTAGATTTTTTTTTTCCTTTTCTTTTCTCTCAATAAACCAATATGTTTACTTCATATGGCAAATCAAACCATAATATAGTAACTTTTCAAAATGAGCCTCATATGCTTTTCTAGTATTATGGAATTTTACAAAGGAAAATTTAGGTTACATATTAAATAATACTTATTTTAGAGATAAAAGTATTTTTACTTATACCATTCTATAGTCAAAGAGCTACGGTTATGACACACATGTGTGTCTTTTAAAATTCTTTTTAGTTTTAGCTCATTTTTAGTTAAGAACTATATTACCCTGATTTTCTATTCTTTCATCCTTTGCCTCACTTTTTGTATTGGTAAATAACTTTATTCCTGAGGTCAGAAACTCTATAATTAAACCCCAGCTCATCTTCTTTCAATAGTAAGAGATATTGAACAATCAGTTTAACATCTCTATGCCCTACCATGCTGGTATGTATATGTATATAATACATATAAATCAGTTGCCTATTGTTCATCCATAGGAAATACCACATAATTGTCAGTTAATCTTGGGATGAGTATTATCACAAAATAATAGTCTTATTAAATATATTATTCACTAAGTAGCATTATTATTTTCTCTCACACACTATTCTTACAATTTTCCATATTTTGCAGTTATTTGGAAAACTTACTGAGAATCAACTGCCTACCAATAACTGCAAAAACAGGAGATTCAAAGTTAAAGAAGAAAGTTAACAAAAGTGTGGTATCATTTGGGGGAGCAATTTTTATTTTTATCTCCATATCATTTAATGTTCTTCCTAACTTTCATGGTATTTTCTTTATGGATAATACTTACTTCTATCTTCTAGGAATGTAGACCACGCCTATTCTATCATTTTAAAGAAAATCTTTGAGAAATTCTCCTTGCCCTTGTAGTTCTACAGATTCCTGTATTCCCTTAATTTTGCATTATTTCATGAATAGATTTTTACAACTAGTTATGAATTTGTCTTTAACAACACGAACTAAGTGGTTTCAATCAACACAGAATTTTTTATTTCAGTTTCTGTGAGTCAGGGATCTTTGGGCTTCCTGGGTGGTGCTAGTGATAAAAAAAAATGTCTGCCAATGCAAGATACATAAGAGAATTGGGTTTGATCCTTGGGTCAAGAAGATCTACAGGAGGAGGAAATGACAGTCCACTCCAGAATTCTTGTCTGGAGAATCCCATGGACAGAGTAGCCTGGTGGGCTACAGTCTATGGAGTCACAAGGACTCAGACACAAGTGAAGCAACTAGCACTTACCACATTGCTTCAAGATCTCTGATAAATCTGCAATCATGGCATTAGATAGATTTAGTGGGAGTTCATATAAGGCTTGACTGGAGAAAGATCAGGTTCTAAGCTCACAATGTTGTTGGTAGGACTCAGTTCCTTGCAATCTTTGGGAGATTATTTTTGTTTTGTTTTGTTTTCTTTTTCCTAGCTATCTGTCAGAGGCCTCCCTTACCTCCTAGCTGGCTTTTTAAACAGAAGCAGCCTTCAGTTCCTTACCACATGGGCCTCTCCACCATGGCCATTTGCTTCCTCAAAGCATGTAAACCATAAAGGCAATGAAGTAAGTCCACCACCAAACTGGAACTTACAAGTTATGCAATGAAATAATGGAAATAATATGATGTCACCTTTGTCCTATTCTATTGGTCACAGGTCCTACCAGTACTCAAATAGGGGAAATTCTACAAGATCTTGGGTTCCAGGGTTTGGACATAGTTGGAGGGGGAGAAATATTGGAACATTACTGAGAATCAACTGCCTACCAATAACTGCAAAACAGGAGATTCAAAGTTAAAGAAGAAAGTTAACAAAAGTGTGGTATCATTTGGGGAGCAATTTTATTTTTATCTCCATATCATTTAATGTTCTTCCTAACTTTCATGGTATTTTCTTTATGGATAATACTTACTTCTATCTTCTAGGAATGTAGACCACGCCTATTCTATCATTTTAAAGAAAATCTTTGAGAAATTCTCCTTGCCCTTGTAGTTCTACAGATTCCTGTATTCCCTTAATTTTGCATTATTTCATGAATAGATTTTTACAACTAGTTATGAATTTGTCTTTAACAACACGAACTAAGTGGTTTCAATCAACACAGAATTTTTTATTTCAGTTTCTGTGAGTCAGGGATCTTTGGGCTTCCTGGGTGGTGCTAGTGATAAAAAAAAATGTCTGCCAATGCAAGATACATAAGAGAATTGGGTTTGATCCTTGGGTCAAGAAGATCTACAGGAGGAGGAAATGACAGTCCACTCCAGAATTCTTGTCTGGAGAATCCCATGGACAGAGTAGCCTGGTGGGCTACAGTCTATGGAGTCACAAGGACTCAGACACAAGTGAAGCAACTAGCACTTACCACATTGCTTCAAGATCTCTGATAAATCTGCAATCATGGCATTAGATAGATTTAGTGGGAGTTCATATAAGGCTTGACTGGAGAAAGATCAGGTTCTAAGCTCACAATGTTGTTGGTAGGACTCAGTTCCTTGCAATCTTTGGGAGATTATTTTGTTTTGTTTTGTTTTCTTTTTCCTAGCTATCTGTCAGAGGCCTCCCTTACCTCCTAGCTGGCTTTTTAAACAGAAGCAGCCTTCAGTTCCTTACCACATGGGCCTCTCCACCATGGCCATTTGCTTCCTCAAAGCATGTAAACCATAAAGGCAATGAAGTAAGTCCACCACCAAACTGGAACTTACAAGTTATGCAATGAAATAATGGAAATAATATGATGTCACCTTTGTCCTATTCTATTGGTCACAGGTCCTACCAGTACTCAAATAGGGGAAATTCTACAAGATCTTGGGTTCCAGGGTTTGGACATAGTTGGAGGGGGAGAAATATTGGAACATGCCTGCCACATATATTGGTTTACACTTATTTATTCTTTCATAAAAATTGTTGGTTTAACAAACTTGCATGTAAGTTATAAGGGGGGTAGATTTTTTAGTATGTCTTAAATATTTTTGATTATTCATTTGAAATTGGATAGCTAGGTATACCACTGTAGATTGATAGTATTTGAATTGAGCCTATTTAGGGAAAAAGAAAGACTAAAATATACATTGTAGAGACAGTGTCCCATAGGCCTTTCACAGGGTATATAAGTGCTAATTTTGCAAAATTAATAAATACTAGGTCTAGTCAGTTTAATGGAAACTTGAGGGCTATATGAAAATAACCTGATCAAGAATCCCATTTGAATAAGAATATACGTCATATAATTTACTATAAATTCCCACTGAAGCATGTGACATTTAAGGCCTCCCACCTTTTTTTTTTTTTTTGGCCATCAAAGCTAATTATTTCACTTGCTCCACATTCAGGGAATCTGCTTTGTTATTGAGCTCTATGGCATTGATTGTAATGCCATTGACTGCAATATAAGATTCCAAACTGAATAATCTAATTGTATGAGAACACAAATTAAAAAATAATTAATAGAACATGAGAAATAGGCAGCTATCACTCTTAATGTTATTTGTGGAAACTCTGGACAGACTGCTATTTGACCTTCTTAAATGAGCAGCTTGCTTTTAACACCCACAACCGATGTACATACATGATCACTTGGCCATCAGTACTCACAACCATCTGTTAAAATGGCAACATGCCTGCTCTCAAAATGGTGTTCCAGTTTAGACTACAGGTGCCAACTGAGTAGATTGGCAGCCTGAGAGTCTGAAAAGCTTCCTCTTATTCTGCAAAAAGTGAAGCTGCATTAACACACACATGGCTTCTTACCTCCATGCCACCTGTTCCCAATTTTATTCCAAAAATATCCATGTAAAAGCCCAATAGTGAGCAGTTAGTTGCTGAAACAACCCTGGGAGCCAATGCTATATTACAAAGTACAACATGACGTCCTGTTTTTCAAACTGTGACTTTACCTATTGAAAAGGCATGAAAATATGAGTGTGAAAAATTGTAGCACCCAAAGATCACTTTAAAAATGATGATTACATGAATATTAGGTATTTAACATAATGTTATTATTGTTCCTATTGGTAGGTAATAGCTGTCTGCCAAACTTTGCATAATTCAATAGTCTTATGGAAATATTCTTGCTTAAATACAACAGTTATACATTGTGTGTGCACTGAAACACACTTTTTCTTGGAATAGAATTGCAGAGGAATTGAAAAAAGGAGAATCAGACAGAAGCTACTAGATTGGATTCAATTATTTTAGCATGATTTGGCTTTGTGTAAGATAATATAACACTAAAGTTATCCCCAACATTCTCTTCAGTCTTTTTCCTCTTTATATACCATATTCAAAGCCAAAATAATAATGGTCTGCTCTTAGTGTCTGAAATTAGTCTCAGATTTTAGCATAACAGAAGGGCAAAAGAAAAAAAACAAACAAACAAAAAAACCCAAAAACCTCTCCGCAGTCTACAGAAATTGGTAATTTTACTTTATCTTATGTTAATGACCTTGTCTCACATTTAAGAGAGTAAATATTATTCATCAAGCAATAATCACAACTTGTGCATGCCTGCCAGGCTCCTCTGTCCATGGAAATTTTCAAGCAAGAATAATGGAGTGGATTGCTGTTTCCTTCTCCAGGGGATATTCCCAATCCAAGGATCAGTCCATGTCCTTTTGTTTTTCCTGCATTGTAGGCAGATTCTTTTAACACCCACAACCGATGTACATACATGATCACTTGGCCATCAGTACTCACAACCATCTGTTAAAATGGCAACATGCCTGCTCTCAAAATGGTGTTCCAGTTTAGACTACAGGTGCCAACTGAGTAGATTGGCAGCCTGAGAGTCTGAAAAGCTTCCTCTTATTCTGCAAAAAGTGAAGCTGCATTAACACACACATGGCTTCTTACCTCCATGCCACCTGTTCCCAATTTTATTCCAAAAATATCCATGTAAAAGCCCAATAGTGAGCAGTTAGTTGCTGAAACAACCCTGGGAGCCAATGCTATATTACAAAGTACAACATGACGTCCTGTTTTTCAAACTGTGACTTTACCTATTGAAAAGGCATGAAAATATGAGTGTGAAAAATTGTAGCACCCAAAGATCACTTTAAAAATGATGATTACATGAATATTAGGTATTTAACATAATGTTATTATTGTTCCTATTGGTAGGTAATAGCTGTCTGCCAAACTTTGCATAATTCAATAGTCTTATGGAAATATTCTTGCTTAAATACAACAGTTATACATTGTGTGTGCACTGAAACACACTTTTTCTTGGAATAGAATTGCAGAGGAATTGAAAAAAGGAGAATCAGACAGAAGCTACTAGATTGGATTCAATTATTTTAGCATGATTTGGCTTTGTGTAAGATAATATAACACTAAAGTTATCCCCAACATTCTCTTCAGTCTTTTTCCTCTTTATATACCATATTCAAAGCCAAAATAATAATGGTCTGCTCTTAGTGTCTGAAATTAGTCTCAGATTTTAGCATAACAGAAGGGCAAAAGAAAAAAAACAAACAAACAAAAAAACCCAAAAACCTCTCCGCAGTCTACAGAAATTGGTAATTTTACTTTATCTTATGTTAATGACCTTGTCTCACATTTAAGAGAGTAAATATTATTCATCAAGCAATAATCACAACTTGTGCATGCCTGCCAGGCTCCTCTGTCCATGGAAATTTTCAAGCAAGAATAATGGAGTGGATTGCTGTTTCCTTCTCCAGGGGATATTCCCAATCCAAGGATCAGTCCATGTCCTTTTGTTTTTCCTGCATTGTAGGCAGATTCTTTACCTGCAGAGCTATCACAGAATCACTGTTTACCCACCACCAAATCTACACATTTGCCTGTTCTTTGCTATTTCTTTCCTCCCCCTATACAAGATCTATAATACTCCACTTGTGCTCTCTCCCCGCCTTTTTTAAAATTTTATTATATTTTAATCACTACTTTTTAAAAAATGTTGGCCTCTTTTATTGATTTTTTATTTATTTATTTTCACCCATATTTATTCTTTGGCTTGTGTGGGCCCCCCATTGGCAGCAGCCTCTCTCCTGGCAGAGCACTCGCTGTGGGCACATGTGCTCCAGAGCACTGGCTGGTGATTGGACACACCGGTCCTGCCGTTCCGTGGCACGTGGGATCTTCCTGGGTCAGAGATGGTACTGGTGCCCTTTGCACTGCAAGGCAGACTCTTTACCCACTGGACCACCAGGGAAGCCCTCTACCCCTTTTTAGGAGTAGCTTTCATTATTTTTTTCCTCCCGCTCTTGCACATTGAACCCTCCTTCTATGTGATCATTCTATCAGTCTGTAGACAAGTGATACTGTCTTACCTCATAAAGCAAACTAAAACTGTCCTGACCCTATCTCCAGTTCCTATTCGTAAGTTTATTTCCTGAAGAACAGAGAATGGTGTTCTGTGCTTTCTCTACTTTGCCTCCTTACTTCTCTCTCTCAGTCAATTCCAAGCATAAATCAATACATACCTAGCCCCTGAAGAAAGCTGTTATTAAAGCTTTCTAGCATTCCAAATTTCAAAGCTTCATGTTTGTTTTCCTTTTCTTATCTCAGTTTACCTCCCACAAAATTTTACAGATTTGATCAATCCAACTGTTTAAAAAGCTATAGTTATTTTACAGTGCTGTGCTAGTTTCACGTGTAAAGCAAAGTACAGATTCCAATAGATTCTTTCAGAGTCTTTACCACTGTGACTTGTTACAAGATACTGAATATAGTTCCCTATATTCTATACAGGAGTAGGTCCTTGTTGATTACCTATTTAAATATAGTGGTGTGCATGTGTTAATTCTAAACTCCAAATTTTTCCCTCCTCCGACTTCCTTTGCAATCCCCTTTAGAAACTGTTTGTTTTCCATGTCTGTAGTTCTGTCTTGTAAATATCTATATCATTTTCTCAGGCTTCACACATAAATAGTGTGAGACTGTCTTTCTTTGTCCGACTGGCTTCCCTTAGTATGACAGTTCTATCCATGCTGCTGCAAATGGCATTACTTCATAACTTTATAAAAATAAATTTTTGTTCTTCTTTTCTCCCTCTCTCACAGTGCTACTTCCTCCCTCACCTCAGGCATCTTTTTGCAGGAGCCTTTACTGGCCTCTCCTACATTATTTGTCCTCTAACTGGTAAAGTTCATTAAGAATCACGACTGGGTATTCTTAGCTTCGAATGCTAAAATCTCCTGCTTGAAGCAGTCTCACCATTCCTGTAGTCCTCAATACAAATAGAGATTTATTTCCAAATTCCTTTCACTTTTGCCACAAATCTCTTCTGTAAGTTCCAGATAAGTCTATTTGTTTGTAACTGTCATTTCCACATGGATGCACATTTTTCTGAGAAGACAGTGAGGACTTTGACTTCTGGGGATATAAATTTGGGGAGAGCTGCTACCTGGAAGTGCTTGTCTCCATTTTCTACCTACCTGCTCCACTCAATTTTTAGGTCTCAGCTTTATACGCCTCTTGTCAAGAAACACAATTTGATTATTTGTTTTTATGGTAGTAGTTTGTGTGTTTCCTCCACAACATATATGCCCTGTCTATGCACTTAAACCCAGCACATGTCATGGGACAGATTAGTGTCATAGTAAATACTCTTAAAATTAATATAATTTTATTGTAAACTCAATTTTAGTGCCTAGATGGAGAAAGAATTGGCGGGAAATAGTCATGTGAAGAAAATATATCCATTAAGTGAAAATACATCATGCCTCTTAACAAAATGTTGCAACATACAAGCTCAAAGTCTTTTTCTATTTCATTGTTATTTGCTTGATACACAGTAGTATAGTTATGATTTAGTATGTATTTTTTTCACTGTCACTCAGAATTTCTTTTGCTGTTTATTACTTTCAGTTTTAATATATATCAACTACTTTGTTGTCAGGATATATTTTGATTTTAAGAGATGAATAAAATTTTGAAATTAAATTCAATGTATGGAAAATTGTGTTCTTGTCTGTTATTCTGATAATTAAGAGAACTAGTAACTTCGTTACTTAAAAGAAGTAAATCTGACAAAGGAGTCAATTGTTAACATTGCCAAAACATAAACAGAAGGCAGTTATCTTTTGTTTGATTTAAAATGTATAAGTTTTTTTTTTTTTTTTTGGATGAGAATAGATTAATGGCTTTTCTAAGAGCATCACTGAAGAAACATTTCATGTTAATCATCCATGCAGGTAAATATCTATGACTGGGCTTCACTGGTGGTCCAGTGGGTAGAGAGTCCGCCTTAACAGTGCAGGGGCACCAGTTCCATCCCTGGCCCAGGAGGATCCCGTGAGCCGTGGAGCCGCTGGACCAGTGTGTCCAATTACTAGCCAGTGTTCTGCAACGAGAAAGGGTACTGCAATGGGAGGCCCATATGTACCAGAGAGTAAAATATGGATGAAAATAAATATAAAAATTAAAGCGGCATGATGGGAAAAAAAAAAAATCCATGACTAACTCCAAACACAGTCAACATTGGTAGAATTAAATGTTTGTAATTTGCAGAAATGCAAGTTCAGTATACAAAGGAACATCTTTTAAAAATATGAAGTTGAGGAGAAATAACTTACTCTGTTTTATAAATATTCAGCATGATATAAGGAAAAATTATTACTTTGAATGTTTCATCATATTGTCTTTTTCATTATTTGTGGTACATACAGAGTAATAAAGATGAAAGATCCTTGTGATAAAGATGAGAAATCCTTGGTCAAGGAGTTAGAAGAAATGGTTATTGAGACTGACTTTGATTCTAAGCAGTCATGGTATTGAAGCCAAGCCATATAATCATTTGGTGGCTTAACTTCCTTACCTGTGTAATGAAAGATAGTGATTACTGGCACAGTTAACCGTTAAAATTCTCGATTAGGTGAAAATCACAGACTCACAGATTCAACAAGCTAAACAAATGCGAACTGAGACAAAACTGATCGAGGCTGACAAAAAACAGATCAGTGGTTGCCTAGAGCAAGGGATGCGTGAGACATTGACTATAAAGAGAACAAGAGGGAATTTTCAATTCAATTAAAATATTCTGAAACCTGATGGAAGTAATATCCATGCAAGTAAATACACTTGTCAACACTTAATGAAATAATCACTTAAAATAGGTGCATCTTATTACATATGTATTACACCTCAATAAAGTTGATTTTGAAAAGGGTGAGAGAATGAATCAGGGTGAGTGAATGTTTTTTTTTGGATGAGAATAGATTAATGGCTTTTCTAAGAGCATCACTGAAGAAACATTTCATGTTAATCATCCATGCAGGTAAATATCTATGACTGGGCTTCACTGGTGGTCCAGTGGGTAGAGAGTCCGCCTTAACAGTGCAGGGGCACCAGTTCCATCCCTGGCCCAGGAGGATCCCGTGAGCCGTGGAGCCGCTGGACCAGTGTGTCCAATTACTAGCCAGTGTTCTGCAACGAGAAAGGGTACTGCAATGGGAGGCCCATATGTACCAGAGAGTAAAATATGGATGAAAATAAATATAAAAATTAAAGCGGCATGATGGGAAAAAAAAAAAATCCATGACTAACTCCAAACACAGTCAACATTGGTAGAATTAAATGTTTGTAATTTGCAGAAATGCAAGTTCAGTATACAAAGGAACATCTTTTAAAAATATGAAGTTGAGGAGAAATAACTTACTCTGTTTTATAAATATTCAGCATGATATAAGGAAAAATTATTACTTTGAATGTTTCATCATATTGTCTTTTTCATTATTTGTGGTACATACAGAGTAATAAAGATGAAAGATCCTTGTGATAAAGATGAGAAATCCTTGGTCAAGGAGTTAGAAGAAATGGTTATTGAGACTGACTTTGATTCTAAGCAGTCATGGTATTGAAGCCAAGCCATATAATCATTTGGTGGCTTAACTTCCTTACCTGTGTAATGAAAGATAGTGATTACTGGCACAGTTAACCGTTAAAATTCTCGATTAGGTGAAAATCACAGACTCACAGATTCAACAAGCTAAACAAATGCGAACTGAGACAAAACTGATCGAGGCTGACAAAAAACAGATCAGTGGTTGCCTAGAGCAAGGGATGCGTGAGACATTGACTATAAAGAGAACAAGAGGGAATTTTCAATTCAATTAAAATATTCTGAAACCTGATGGAAGTAATATCCATGCAAGTAAATACACTTGTCAACACTTAATGAAATAATCACTTAAAATAGGTGCATCTTATTACATATGTATTACACCTCAATAAAGTTGATTTTGAAAAGGGTGAGTGAATGAATCAGTAAGTAGTAATAAGAAGTACCCAAATGATACAATGCCAAGAATTACATTCACATAACTTATTTCTAGCTAAGGCTTGGTGATTTAGTATGTTTCTCTAGATTCTCCTACTCAAAATGTATATATGTATCATAACTAAGTGAAGGCAGCCTCTAAGCTAGAATTATTTCAGAAACTGTCATCTTCTTTTCAGTCTAGTTTGTGTAATCTTTGATTTTAACATGTCAAAAATATTTAGTAGGGACTAAGTGAGTTTATTGGACAGGAGAGGTCTGCCCCACCGCCATGTTGACTTAGTGCTTTTCTCAAAATTAACTAATTCTGCTATACCAAAATATTTCTTGTAATCAAGTGGATGTGTAACTATTTTACATAAGAGTACAGGATGTAGAATTATAATGAAAATATACATATGAAAGTTAATGAAAAGATGCCTTAGTTGCTTAAAACCACCCTTTTAAGAATACTGCATGCTTAATAAGGCTCTACGAATCTAGGTTAAAAAAGCTTACCCTAAGGTTTAATTTCTTCAGTACCTCCAAGCCTGAGACCAAAATCTAAGTTTTCTTGAACTTGTAGTCAATGTGTTTGTGGTTGGGATTCTAGTGTAAATGGGACAAAGACTCAGATATTAGAAAATAGTACCAAGATAGATAAAATGTAAAATCAGACTTTTAAAAGTTTTAAAAGACTTCTAAAAGTTTGAAAAAGTTCAAGAGCTATACATTTAATAATCCAACTTAAAAGATGTAATAAGCAATGTACTGGATGAATATAAAATAGCATATAAAAATATAAGAAAAATGAGCAAACAGTATTATGAATTGCTTATTACCACTGTTACTAAATTTTAGAATGAATGACCAAAGTGTGTGTGCAGAAAATAATCTTTATTGATTTTTTAATTTAAATTTTAAAATAGATGCCACCTGCCTGGGACACCATCAAAATGCACATTGAATCTGCCATGTTATATAGGGCAGTACTGTTTGAGATTTCAGGTATAAAAGATCCTTCCCTCAATAATCACTTAAAATAGGTGCATCTTATTACATATGTATTACACCTCAATAAAGTTGATTTTGAAAAGGGTGAGTGAATGAATCAGTAAGTAGTAATAAGAAGTACCCAAATGATACAATGCCAAGAATTACATTCACATAACTTATTTCTAGCTAAGGCTTGGTGATTTAGTATGTTTCTCTAGATTCTCCTACTCAAAATGTATATATGTATCATAACTAAGTGAAGGCAGCCTCTAAGCTAGAATTATTTCAGAAACTGTCATCTTCTTTTCAGTCTAGTTTGTGTAATCTTTGATTTTAACATGTCAAAAATATTTAGTAGGGACTAAGTGAGTTTATTGGACAGGAGAGGTCTGCCCCACCGCCATGTTGACTTAGTGCTTTTCTCAAAATTAACTAATTCTGCTATACCAAAATATTTCTTGTAATCAAGTGGATGTGTAACTATTTTACATAAGAGTACAGGATGTAGAATTATAATGAAAATATACATATGAAAGTTAATGAAAAGATGCCTTAGTTGCTTAAAACCACCCTTTTAAGAATACTGCATGCTTAATAAGGCTCTACGAATCTAGGTTAAAAAAGCTTACCCTAAGGTTTAATTTCTTCAGTACCTCCAAGCCTGAGACCAAAATCTAAGTTTTCTTGAACTTGTAGTCAATGTGTTTGTGGTTGGGATTCTAGTGTAAATGGGACAAAGACTCAGATATTAGAAAATAGTACCAAGATAGATAAAATGTAAAATCAGACTTTTAAAAGTTTTAAAAGACTTCTAAAAGTTTGAAAAAGTTCAAGAGCTATACATTTAATAATCCAACTTAAAAGATGTAATAAGCAATGTACTGGATGAATATAAAATAGCATATAAAAATATAAGAAAAATGAGCAAACAGTATTATGAATTGCTTATTACCACTGTTACTAAATTTTAGAATGAATGACCAAAGTGTGTGTGCAGAAAATAATTTTTATTGATTTTTTTTAATTTAAATTTTAAAATAGATGCCACCTGCCTGGGACACCATCAAAAATGCACATTGAATCTGCCATGTTATATAGGGCAGTACTGTTTGAGATTTCAGGTATAAAAAGATCCTTCCCTCATGTTCTCTTTTGAGCCCAATATTCTGTGACTCTGTGATTTTCCTTGTATACTATGCTATATAGTGAGGACATGTTTATCAAAGTGCTTAGGTACAACAGTGATTTTTTTTCTATAAAAATACACAAGCATAGATTAACTTGCCAAGGTCATACAGCAGGTTTGTGACAGAACCAGGATTAAAACTCCCAGAGTTCCTCCAGTTATAGCAATCTTGTAACATTCTTATAAGTTTGTAGCCTGGATCTATGATGAAATTTATATTTGAGCTCACACAAACTCAGAATTAAAGTGCCCATGTCCATTTTAATCCACCAAAGAGTATTTTTTAAATTGAAAAACATCAAACCTGATGTTTTTAATTATGTAAAATCTATTAAAACAATGAATTATAAACTGATTTTTACAATTCTGATGTACACTTTACGATGTGATTTGTGAAAACTTAAGAATTTGCCAATAAGAAAGTGTTGTATGTTATCTTAATCTGTTCAGGCTGTTAAAACAGACATCATAGGCTGAGTGATTTATAAACAACAAAAATTTATTTCTCAGAGTTAGAGAAGCTGGGAAGTCTAAGAACAAGACAGCCACAAATTCAGTTTCTGGTTAAAGCCTGTTTTCTGGTTCATAGACTATCTTTTCATTGAGTTCTCATATGGCAGAAAAGATGCAAGAGTTCTCTGTGGTCTCTTTAAGAAATAGACCAAGATAGATAAAATGTAAAATCAGACTTTTAAAAGTTTTAAAAGACTTCTAAAAGTTTGAAAAAGTTCGAGAGCTATCCATTTAATAATCAAACTTAAAAGATGTAATAAGCAATGTACTGGATGAATATAAAATAGCATATAAAAATATAAGAAAAATGAGCAAACAGTATTATGAATTGCTTATTACCACTGTTACTAAATTTTAGAATGAATGACCAAAGTGTGTGTGCAGAAAATAATTTTTATTGATTTTTTTTAATTTAAATTTTAAAATAGATGCCACCTGCCTGGGACACCATCAAAAATGCACATTGAATCTGCCATGTTATATAGGGCAGTACTGTTTGAGATTTCAGGTATAAAAAGATCCTTCCCTCATGTTCTCTTTTGAGCCCAATATTCTGTGACTCTGTGATTTTCCTTGTATACTATGCTATATAGTGAGGACATGTTTATCAAAGTGCTTAGGTACAACAGTGATTTTTTTTCTATAAAAATACACAAGCATAGATTAACTTGCCAAGGTCATACAGCAGGTTTGTGACAGAACCAGGATTAAAACTCCCAGAGTTCCTCCAGTTATAGCAATCTTGTAACATTCTTATAAGTTTGTAGCCTGGATCTATGATGAAATTTATATTTGAGCTCACACAAACTCAGAATTAAAGTGCCCATGTCCATTTTAATCCACCAAAGAGTATTTTTTAAATTGAAAAACATCAAACCTGATGTTTTTAATTATGTAAAATCTATTAAAACAATGAATTATAAACTGATTTTTACAATTCTGATGTACACTTTACGATGTGATTTGTGAAAACTTAAGAATTTGCCAATAAGAAAGTGTTGTATGTTATCTTAATCTGTTCAGGCTGTTAAAACAGACATCATAGGCTGAGTGATTTATAAACAACAAAAATTTATTTCTCAGAGTTAGAGAAGCTGGGAAGTCTAAGAACAAGACAGCCACAAATTCAGTTTCTGGTTAAAGCCTGTTTTCTGGTTCATAGACTATCTTTTCATTGAGTTCTCATATGGCAGAAAAGATGCAAGAGTTCTCTGTGGTCTCTTTCCTAAGGGCACTAATCCCATTCATGAGGGATCTACCTTCATCACCTTTTCATTTCCCAAATACTCCACCTCCAGATAGCACTGGGGATTATATTTCAATGTATGCATTTGAGGAGATATAATCATTTAATTCATAAGATTAATGTGAAAAGCAATGTTTATTTTTTATAAATATTTATATATGACATAGTATGCAAATATTAGTAATAAAAAGAAAATATATTCAAAACTATTGAGAAATATACTTCACATATAGGCAGTAGTAATTTAGCCCAACTGTGAAATGACTTGTATTAGAAATATAAACTATACTCCATAGGCAATAGAGATTTCAAATATGCAAGTGGGCTAATTGGATTGTTCCAGCACTATTAAGAATTAGTCTAAATTTCAAGAATGTAGAGAAAAAGAAAAGACATTGTTGCAATTACCCAAATGAGGAATGCTGAAGACGTATGTAGAAATTTCAACGTTTGTAATAGAATCCAAATTCTTTAACAAAGTTGCATGCAATTGTCACCATTTTGCACCTTTTAAATAACCAGCTGTAATAGACACTAATAAGTATGGTTGCCTACAAAGAAAGTTTTTAAAAATAGATGTAAATTCTAAGAGTAAGTTAGATTCATGACAAATTTGCTCAATTGACAGAAATTCTTGATTCATGGGAGGAGAAATATGGAAAATACAATGGAAAAAGGAAGCAGTTTCTTGAACAATCATTTTGGAAGCTACAGTTATTTAAAAGTCAATATAATCTGTATGTGGGTTCTAGGATGAAAAAACCTAAATGGCCATGAACAAGGAATGAGAAGATATTTATGCATATGGTTATCATTACTTAACAAGTGTAATGTTATTGCATTCTGTTCCAGCATCCTTCAATCCACTTCTTTTTACCATCTAAGCTTTCGTTGATATGATGTTCAGTAGAATTGCAGTAGTCTTCAGAAAATGATGCCGTTTTATTTGAAAGGAGATCATTGCATTCACTGCTTTTATAAACCAAGCCTACCTTACATATAGCTATTAACATATGTAGGTCAGAGCTTAGAGAGTATTAAATGTGTAACTATAAAACAAGAAGTCTCTTCATAGATCAAGTATGAATATTGCATTACAATAAAAATGTAAATCAGGTAAATGGGACAATTCAGCCTAGACTTATTTTAGATTTAATATTTTCATTCGGTCCACCAAGCTTCTATGAAATGAGTCATTTTACTGACTGTATGTCTGTGTGTATGTATATATGTATATACATATATATATACATATATATATGTATGTATATATATGTATATGCATATATATATATACATAGTATATCACTAGAGATTTTTCTTATATATCATTTTAATAAAAGTGTATGTTTAAATATATGAGCTTTTTTACCTGTAAGCATTGACCCCAAATCAGATATATGTCTAATTTATATATATTTATAAAATATGCTATAATGTGCATATACACACACACACACACACACACTAAAAACTGTATTTTGTAATATTTCCACTTAATATTGGAGTATTTAAAACAGTACATTCTGGGAAATTATTCTATGAGAGATTTGCAGGAATTCTCTAAAATACATCTAAGTTCATATTTATCTACCTATTTTATCTATCTAATATGTCTACAAATATGAATTACTCATTCCATTTTTAATAAAAGGGTTATAAATAAGTACCAACAATTATTTTACTAGCTTGAGCTATTAAAATCAAAGAAAGTAATTTAAGTGAAAATCCCCAAATATAGAAAATTAAAATGTTCTGAAGATGTAAAAAATGTGAATTTATATTTACACTTAATACACTGTACATCCTTTGGATAATAGATGTGTCACAGTTGTAGTTTTTGTAAACATTACAGACTCACTTGGACTCTAAAATCACCCTAGAGGCTTCTAAGGAGGGAGAGCAGAAGGAAAAGCAAAGACATTTAAAGATCATTCAGCAAAAATAATTTTTGTGACAATAAGTGTGGAAACAGCCTAGATGCTTATTACAGCTTATTACTTGACACTAAACAGAATTGAAACAATATAGCATAATAATCTTACCTAAATCTTCCAATCCATTGCTTAAAAATCTGGCTAATTTGTGTTTATGTATGGCAGTAAACAACAAAAGTCTGTAAAAGTAAAATAAAATAAATAAATAAAAATCTTAAAAATCAGAGAAATAGAAATGAAATTGCATTTATGTTATGGCATTGTGCTCTTATTTAAAAAATGGTAACCCTTCTCACATTTTCCAAATTTCTAGAATCAAACTTCTGTTTTGTTCCTGTAATAGATAATCATATATGTTTTGTTTGACCCAAAGAAATTTTCTTATCATGATATTCCAGCATGAAACTTATTCACATAAATACAGTTTAAATCCTTTCAAGATTGTAAATGATATTTATTGGCAAGTGAAAGACAAACATATGAATTGCGTAATTATAATCAAATACATTTTTGCTTTTCCTTAAAAATAACTGTTGTCACAATCAATTTTAATTATCATGAAATATTTATAATATTTCTAAAAGAGTGTGATACAGACATTAACCTCCTAGGTGCCCTGTACCTCTTAGTCTGACCACAGGATCCATGGAAAGACCAAAAAGAAAGCAGTTATAATTGCTTGTGCATGTGAAGTCACTTCAGTTGTGTCTGCCTCTTTGCGATCCTATGGACTGTAGCCTGACAGGCTCCTCTGTCCGTAGGGTTCTACAGGCAAGGGTATTGGAGTGGTTTGCCATGTCCTTCTTCAAGAGATCTTCCCAACCCAGGGATCCAACCTGTGTTTCACAGCTTAACTATTGTAATGAAATCTTAGGACTTGAGGTTTGCTGACAGACACAGTTATAATGGGAAAAGCATTGCTGAAGTAAGAATTTGGAAAGCCTGTAACTTGTTCAGTCCTTTATCTCTGTATCTATCCCTTTCTATTTACATCTATATCATCTATATCCATTTCTATCTATCTGCTATCATCTATCTATATTTAGGCAGTGATAAAGTAATCCACAGTTTTCTGTTGTTTTGTTTTGTTTTTAACAGTATATCCTGTTTATCATTTTTGTAGTTATACTGAAAGAACATTTGACATTAAAAGTAAAGTGCTTTTTTGCTATATTGAAAGCTTGAAAAAAAAAACAGCCTAGATGCTTATTACAGCTTATTACTTGACACTAAACAGAATTGAAACAATATAGCATAATAATCTTACCTAAATCTTCCAATCCATTGCTTAAAATCTGGCTAATTTGTGTTTATGTATGGCAGTAAACAACAAAAGTCTGTAAAAGTAAAATAAAATAAATAAATAAAAATCTTAAAAATCAGAGAAATAGAAATGAAATTGCATTTATGTTATGGCATTGTGCTCTTATTTAAAAAATGGTAACCCTTCTCACATTTTCCAAATTTCTAGAATCAAACTTCTGTTTTGTTCCTGTAATAGATAATCATATATGTTTTGTTTGACCCAAAGAAATTTTCTTATCATGATATTCCAGCATGAAACTTATTCACATAAATACAGTTTAAATCCTTTCAAGATTGTAAATGATATTTATTGGCAAGTGAAAGACAAACATATGAATTGCGTAATTATAATCAAATACATTTTTGCTTTTCCTTAAAAATAACTGTTGTCACAATCAATTTTAATTATCATGAAATATTTATAATATTTCTAAAAGAGTGTGATACAGACATTAACCTCCTAGGTGCCCTGTACCTCTTAGTCTGACCACAGGATCCATGGAAAGACCAAAAAGAAAGCAGTTATAATTGCTTGTGCATGTGAAGTCACTTCAGTTGTGTCTGCCTCTTTGCGATCCTATGGACTGTAGCCTGACAGGCTCCTCTGTCCGTAGGGTTCTACAGGCAAGGGTATTGGAGTGGTTTGCCATGTCCTTCTTCAAGAGATCTTCCCAACCCAGGGATCCAACCTGTGTTTCACAGCTTAACTATTGTAATGAAATCTTAGGACTTGAGGTTTGCTGACAGACACAGTTATAATGGGAAAAGCATTGCTGAAGTAAGAATTTGGAAAGCCTGTAACTTGTTCAGTCCTTTATCTCTGTATCTATCCCTTTCTATTTACATCTATATCATCTATATCCATTTCTATCTATCTGCTATCATCTATCTATATTTAGGCAGTGATAAAGTAATCCACAGTTTTCTGTTGTTTTGTTTTGTTTTTAACAGTATATCCTGTTTATCATTTTTGTAGTTATACTGAAAGAACATTTGACATTAAAAGTAAAGTGCTTTTTTGCTATATTGAAAGCTTTTAGAGAAACAGAGCATAAAAGCAATGAATCCATTCCTTCTAATAAAGTAATTCTTAATTTTTAAAAAAAATCTACACATCAGAGTAGGCATCTATTTCTGGGCATAATTAACATTAATCTGACTCCTAGACAAGCTGTTTGACAAATTTTAGTTTAATTGACATTGGCAGTGGAGTTTTATTGGAAAGTGTTGGCATGCTCATATCCAAACAACCTTCAGTGTAGAGGAGAGGTTCTGGAAATATGATGAGAATTTATTACAGTCTTCAGCATTTACTCAAAGAGATACACTGAACAAAGGAACAGAAAGAAATAAGACCATCCATCACTTCCTCACAAAAGGACCTAAGCTCTTCTGTCCATTAATACTGCTACTTTCTGTCAGCAGTCAATGAGAAGACATGACTGAAGAATTCTTGCAAAAGTGTTAGGTTATAAATATGTCCATAGAAAAGACATTTCCTGAATTCTTGTTGAACTTAGTCCAATAACATTTTACTTTACACTTAAAAACTTCATCTTAAGTGTTTGTGGTTATTAGTATATTTAACTGTATTCTTCCTGTGAAGTAAAAAAAAATGTATTTTTTTAAATTAAAGATGTAGAGATTCTTTGAATCTTTACTTTCTAGATTTTGAAATAGCAATGACATTCGTGTCTTCCTTTATGTTGAAGAGTGAAGTGCTTGAGACAAGTGGCAGCTATGGCAGTCATCAGTACATTTCCCACCAGGTGTGTGCACCTGTCATGGCATCCACCATTCTCTATTTTAATTGTTTGCATGATCAAAAGCTCCTTTGTGGCAGACTTTATCCTTCTCATTGTGTATAAAACCAGAAAAAGTAGTTAAAACACACAAAAACCTCCTGAAGAGTTTTCTATCATATCCTTTAAAGTTGGAGTTAACTGAGTCTGAATGAAAAGGCATGAACGTTGAGCATTTATAATTGTTTTTTATCCCAAATGAGAAGAATCTTAATATCCCTTCGGTGGGTGGAGTTCACATATTTGACGTCACTTTAACACAGCCTGTTCTGTACTTTGGACATCCATATGCACAGTGGTAAAGAATCTCCCGCCAGTGCAGGAAACAAGATGCAGAAAACCAGGGTTTGATCCTTGGGTCAAGAAGACACCTTGGAAAAAGAAATGGCAACCTGCTCCAGTATTCTTGCCTGGGAAAACCCATGGATAGAGGAGCTTGGTGGGTTACAGTCCTGAACAACTGAGCACGGCACACACAGACACACACACACACGCACATACACTTTCCATACTTAAAAGTTTGTTACTTGCCATATCCTCTGCCATATATCACTGCCTTTAGTAAGTATCTCTCTTTGGGTTGCAAGACATGTAATCCCACCTCAAACTAAAATGTAAATTCCAGAAATAAATCATAAATAAGTTTACTTTTTCAAATGAGACAAAAAAATACATGGGCCTTCTTACTTTCAGATGTGGGTTGATCTAAGACTATAGCAATGTAATTAAGCCTCTTTGCCATTGTTGGTCTCTCATATATATTTTTTAAATTTTGATCTCTTTTTGTTGATTTTTTTTTCTTTAATCTTAATTATTTGGACTGTGTGGGCCTCCCATTGCAGTGGCCTCTCACGTTGCAGAGCACTGGCTAGCACTCCAAAATGTTGGCTCGTAATTGGACACACTGGTCCAGTCGCTTCATGGCATGTGGGATCTTCCTGGGCCAGGGATCAAGCCTGGATTGATTGCCCCTGGAACTATAAGACGAACTCTTTATCCACTGGAACACCAGGGAAGCTGTGGTCTCTCATATTGTCTGATTCTTTTTGCCTACCTTTACCCTAGATGTATGTACTATCCAATGATCCCATGATATATTCAGACTACGCTAGCACTGAATTGTGTATGTATCATATTTTTATCTATTACTAACAGAAAAAAGGAAATTTGGGATAGATTTAGAGAGGAACTCATGAAGATTTTGATTTTCTAACAATTCCTACAAGAGAAGAATCTGTCCAAACTGTGGAGCAGGAGGCTCTTCCAAACCATAAGAAATAATGTTCATAGTAAAGGCATTTCTTTTATGGAACTAATAAGAAGAATAGGGTGATATTTGAGTTTGTGGTATGTATTTTCACCTTTGTGTTTATCGACATTGGTTATTGCAGTTGAGACAGATTAAAGTCATCATTGTTCTCATATTGGGAAAGTGAAAATATTAGTCATTCAGATGTGTCTGACTCTTTGCAACCTTATGGTCTGTACTCTACCAAGCTCCACCAACCATGGAATTGTCCAGGTAAGAACATTGGAGTGGGCCAGGGCATCTTCTTGACCCAGAGATTGAATCCAGTCTCCTGCATTGCAGGCAGATTCTTTACTGACTGAGTCACCAGGGAAGCCAGTAGAATCTGTTGTGATTGTCCAGGACTGTTCCAGAAGCAGCCACCTTCTCTCCTTACCACTGAAGATAGAGAGCATTAGAATCACCACTACTTGGAAAAGTAGGAAAAGAATCCTATTTTACAAATGAATAATTACTATTTCATAAGAATACATTCACTTATAGAATGCATTATTTATAAAATACAGTCATTTTAACTGAAATTTTGATTTTTCTTTGTTTCTAAATGTGTAATTATGCTATATATAAATAGCATTGCAAAAGAAAAAAAAAAACAGCTAGTTTAATGACCTGAAGCTTTAGTTACCTAAAACACAATTATTTTCATGCATGATATATTAGAAAAATAGACATCATTTGAACTTCTGCACAAATGATACTAGGGAGAAATACTGCTGAAATTTTTAAATTTACTTTGTAGTTATCTATGATTAGAACCTGAAAGTGAGTGGAATTGATTCAGCATTCATCTTAGGAAAAGGCAGCTATGCTTGTCTGTGTTTTCTTAAATTATTTGGCCTAGTTCTTAATTTATTGCAACATTTCATTATATTCTCAGTATGTTGCATGTATCTCTACTTCGTTATCACTGATTTAGAAGTAATGAAATAAATTACTCAGACCAATGTTTCTTAATATGTTTTCTCTACATTTCAAAACATTAAAGTGTATTCAGATCAATGAGAAATATATTAGAATGTGATGCTTTTGAGGACACATGAAGCAATACTGGCTGAAAGTCGCTTAAATGAGGTAAAACCAGCTCAAACATATTTGTAAATTTTGCAAATGTCTGTCTTAGTATAAACAGAGAAAAGACATGGCAAGGTGAAATGACCATTTATTTTTTTTACCCACTCTGGAAACTTTGAGAACCCCAGGTGAATACGTATTCTATAAGATTCTTTTTTTGGAAGTATGATCATATAAACAAATAATTACACCTTTAAAATATTTAATATACACCCAAGGGTAATAGGACATGACACTGAGGTTACAGCCAATGGTATTTGACAAGATATTGTTCTTTTTCAGGTTATTTATGTGAGAGGACAAAGAATTGCATGCAAGACATTATATTTAAGGTAGGTCATTGCTTCTCTGAAAGGATATATATATATATAATTTGATTCAGGCCATCAGCAAAAGGAGAAAAACATAGAGATATATTAGATTGATGATTATAATAAATGAAACACACTTCTGTAGGAAACTGATTGTTGGCTACCAGAATTATCAGTGTGGCAGAATCACATATGTAGGTCAATGGTACAAAAGAATGGATTTCCTTTTTTTATTGTTCTAAACAGCAACAAATTTAATACTGGAAAACAAAATAACATTTTAAGACTATACTTTGAATAATCAATATAATTTAAAAGCAAATATTAACAATACAAATGTACTATATTAACTGTGCAAATAGATCAATTAAGAGTAAGTTAGCAACTTTTTAGTTACATTATTTGGTAACGGAAGTTTTGTATCATAAATCTATTTGCCCTTATATAGCCTTACAATATCTGATAGATATGCTTTGGGGTCTGTTGTTGTTCAGGCATTAAATTGTGCCCAACTCTGTGACCCCATGAAATGCAGCACGCCAAGCTTCCCTGTCCTTCACTATCTCTAGGAGTTTGCTCAAACTCATGTCCATTGAGTTGGTGATGCTATCTAACCATCTCATCCACTGCAACCCTTTTCTCCTCCTGAATAATAGACCAATGTTTCTTAATATACATTTCAAAACATTAAAGTGTATTCAGATCAATGAGAAATATATTAGAATGTGATGCTTTTGAGGACACATGAAGCAATACTGGCTGAAAGTCGCTTAAATGAGGTAAAACCAGCTCAAACATATTTGTAAATTTTGCAAATGTCTGTCTTAGTATAAACAGAGAAAAGACATGGCAAGGTGAAATGACCATTTATTTTTTTTACCCACTCTGGAAACTTTGAGAACCCCAGGTGAATACGTATTCTATAAGATTCTTTTTTTGGAAGTATGATCATATAAACAAATAATTACACCTTTAAAATATTTAATATACACCCAAGGGTAATAGGACATGACACTGAGGTTACAGCCAATGGTATTTGACAAGATATTGTTCTTTTTCAGGTTATTTATGTGAGAGGACAAAGAATTGCATGCAAGACATTATATTTAAGGTAGGTCATTGCTTCTCTGAAAGGATATATATATATATAATTTGATTCAGGCCATCAGCAAAAGGAGAAAAACATAGAGATATATTAGATTGATGATTATAATAAATGAAACACACTTCTGTAGGAAACTGATTGTTGGCTACCAGAATTATCAGTGTGGCAGAATCACATATGTAGGTCAATGGTACAAAAGAATGGATTTCCTTTTTTTATTGTTCTAAACAGCAACAAATTTAATACTGGAAAACAAAATAACATTTTAAGACTATACTTTGAATAATCAATATAATTTAAAAGCAAATATTAACAATACAAATGTACTATATTAACTGTGCAAATAGATCAATTAAGAGTAAGTTAGCAACTTTTTAGTTACATTATTTGGTAACGGAAGTTTTGTATCATAAATCTATTTGCCCTTATATAGCCTTACAATATCTGATAGATATGCTTTGGGGTCTGTTGTTGTTCAGGCATTAAATTGTGCCCAACTCTGTGACCCCATGAAATGCAGCACGCCAAGCTTCCCTGTCCTTCACTATCTCTAGGAGTTTGCTCAAACTCATGTCCATTGAGTTGGTGATGCTATCTAACCATCTCATCCACTGCAACCCTTTTCTCCTCCTGCCCTCAAATTTTCCCAGCATCAAGCTCTTTTCCTTTGTCTTTGGGGTCTAGTTAGTCTACTAGACTACACTTGAATTAAGATCCAGTGCTTTAGATTTTTCCAACTCTGATGTAAGAGCTAATAATTCTTATAATCATAGTTAACATTATGCATGCACAGACATAATTAAACCTCAATTGTACTCATTTTCTTGCTTCCTTCATCTAGAAATTAAAATCCTAAAATAAAAGACAAGCCTTTGAGTGGTTTTAGGAGGAAGTAATCATTGAAGGGGGGTATTTGCCAAGGTTTTAGGCCATTTCAAATTTTTGAATACTTAAGATAATTTTTAATTGTTCCTCCCTCTCATAAATGAAAGGAAATTAAAGTAAGTCCATATTAAATATAGTGCATTTCTCCAAATGTAGTTCTTAAGAAAAATAAATAAAGAGAGCAGGAAAAGTTTTAGCATATAAGGTATTTACATTCAAATGCACATCTCAAATTACTGGAAGAATTAGTTTCTTCTAACCTCCTGTGACCTCTCTCTTCCCCAAGTTCTTCTATACTAATACTATGCAAAATTATGCTTAGCTTTCTATTTGACACCAAAATGATTTGCTTCCTAAGATATGCCTTGGTCTTTTTTCCAAAACTACTTCAATCTGTTAAAATAAGACCATGTCCTCAAGAACTTCTTTGTATATGCTAAACATGCTAAAATTAAATACTGGAAAAAAAAATAACATTTTAAGACTATACTTTGAATAATCAATATAATTTAAAAGCAAATATTAACAATACAAATGTACTATATTAACTGTGCAAATAGATCAATTAAGAGTAAGTTAGCAACTTTTTAGTTACATTATTTGGTAACGGAAGTTTTGTATCATAAATCTATTTGCCCTTATATAGCCTTACAATATCTGATAGATATGCTTTGGGGTCTGTTGTTGTTCAGGCATTAAATTGTGCCCAACTCTGTGACCCCATGAAATGCAGCACGCCAAGCTTCCCTGTCCTTCACTATCTCTAGGAGTTTGCTCAAACTCATGTCCATTGAGTTGGTGATGCTATCTAACCATCTCATCCACTGCAACCCTTTTCTCCTCCTGCCCTCAAATTTTCCCAGCATCAAGCTCTTTTCCTTTGTCTTTGGGGTCTAGTTAGTCTACTAGACTACACTTGAATTAAGATCCAGTGCTTTAGATTTTTCCAACTCTGATGTAAGAGCTAATAATTCTTATAATCATAGTTAACATTATGCATGCACAGACATAATTAAACCTCAATTGTACTCATTTTCTTGCTTCCTTCATCTAGAAATTAAAATCCTAAAATAAAAGACAAGCCTTTGAGTGGTTTTAGGAGGAAGTAATCATTGAAGGGGGGTATTTGCCAAGGTTTTAGGCCATTTCAAATTTTTGAATACTTAAGATAATTTTTAATTGTTCCTCCCTCTCATAAATGAAAGGAAATTAAAGTAAGTCCATATTAAATATAGTGCATTTCTCCAAATGTAGTTCTTAAGAAAAATAAATAAAGAGAGCAGGAAAAGTTTTAGCATATAAGGTATTTACATTCAAATGCACATCTCAAATTACTGGAAGAATTAGTTTCTTCTAACCTCCTGTGACCTCTCTCTTCCCCAAGTTCTTCTATACTAATACTATGCAAAATTATGCTTAGCTTTCTATTTGACACCAAAATGATTTGCTTCCTAAGATATGCCTTGGTCTTTTTTCCAAAACTACTTCAATCTGTTAAAATAAGACCATGTCCTAAGAGACTTTTATGTTTGTAAGATCATCATAAAATTTTTGAACTATAGCAGGTTCTGTATATTGTTCAGTCAAAAATAGCTAATGAATAACTTGAAAGTGAGATTTTTATTTAATTAAATTAAATTTAATTTATTAAAGTGATTCATTAATTAAATTAATACATTAAATTAAATTAAATGAATTTATTTAATTAAAAATTAATTTTTTCCTTAAAAATTAGAAAACATCCTCCTTTACTCTTTCTGTTTTCTCCCTCTTTGCCTTTCCTCTTTCTCTTTTTCTATGCACACACACACACGCATAAAGTTAGGAAAGATATCATATTCCTGATTGGTAGCAAAATCCCTCATCTAGAGTGATAGTCTCCTAATTATTGTGTCCAATGTAACCAGGTACATTTGATAGAAGAAATGTCAAACTTCAATTGGCATAGCTAATAAAGTCTAATACTAAAAGCTTATACGTTAAAAAAAAAATTCTTTTCAGATACCCTTGAAACAGTGGTATTTTCTTGTCTCAGAGATCCTTGTCCTTTCTTATTCTTCTCTCTTATCTTTGATTTACCAATGGTGTTCTCAACTATTACTACTTCAATTGCTCAATATCAAGCACACTTTTTTTCCCCCAAGAACAGGGAATTAATAGAATAATGGGAATGGAGCCTTTCTTGGGATACAGATGGCATGTGGTCAGTCATTCAGCACATCTGTAGTACTTTTCTTTCTTAGTCTTTCCAAAGCTTGTGGGTACTGCCCTGTTTCTCCTGGAAAAGGTATAATATTGGCTGGCTGATTAAACAGAATGGAGAGATCAAAAAATCTGTGCATGTATGGTTACATGATTTGTGAAAAAGATGAATCAAGTAGAATGGAAAAAAAGCTATTCTTTTCAATGAGAGATGGTGGGTCAAATAGCTACCCATGAAGAAAACAACTTCTAGGGCTTCCCTGGTGATCCAGTGGGTAAGGACACTGCCTTGCAGTGCAAGGGGCGCCGGTTCGATCCCTGGCCTGGGAAGATCCCACGTGCCGCGGAGCGGCTGGACCCATGTGTCCAATTACCGAGCCGGACAACAGAGGCCACTGTGATGGGAGGACCACACAGGCCAAAAGAACAAAGATGAATGAAAATAGATAAATGAAAGACCAATAGAAGTGGCCCTCCTGCCCTCCTCCCTCCCCAACCCGCTCCCCGCCCCCCAAAAAATGAAAAAAAAAAAAAAGGAGAACAGCTTCTAGGTCTTCCCCCTAACTGCACACAAGTATGCACACATTGGTTTGCACACACACACACACACACACATACATAGGCACACACACACAAACACATTATCCAGACTTATGTTCCAGATAAATGGCAGATCTAAATATTTAAAATGAGGCCATGCATCTTTTAATAAAATTACAGAACTTGACAACTTCTTGACTGCAGAGTAAGCAACAGCATTTCTTAAACAATTAAAAATTATTAGTTATAAAAATAAGGAGATATATCAATTGTTCTATTAAAACACCATTAAGAGAATATAGTGACTGGAGAAGATATACTGTAGAAGATAGTGTGTCTGTGAATGTATCATAACAGACAACAGACTCTTATTCTGTGTAAAGAACACCTACCAATCAAAATGACACATAAATGGGCAAATATTTTGAATGTTTACTTCACAAAGAAGGTACTGTAGTGACTGATATGGCAAAACCTATCACAATATTGTAAAGTAATTATCCTCCAATTAAATTAGGTAATTTTAAAAATTGTAAAGCATCTTTAGGTATCAGAAAAACTCAAATTAAAACCAATATATACTACAACCAATAAGTCTGGATACATAATGGCTGTAGTGTTTGAAAATATGTTTGAAATAGCAAAACTGAAAAGTTAATGGAATTTTTTTTTTTTTTAGATTTATTTATTTATTTATTTTGGGCGGGGGTCGGGTTGGGGAGGTATGGGAGCGGGCGGGCCACTTCTATTGGTCTTTCATTTGTCTATTTTCATCCGTCTTTGTTTTTTGGCTCCTGTAGGCCTCCCATCACAGTGGCGTCTGTCGCTGCAGAGCGCCCGCTCTGGGCGCACGCGCTCCAGAGCTTTGGCTCGGTGATTGGACACATCAGTCCAGCCGCTCCACGGCACGTGGTATCTTCCCAGGCCAGGGATCGAACCGGCGCCCCTTGCACTGCAAGGCAGTGTCCTTACCCACTGCGCCACCAGGGGAAGCCCGGAATTTTTTAATGTATATAATTCCCTCCATTTTGTTTTGAGTTAAATTTTGTAAGTGACTTTAGTAGCTCTGTGGAAATCAACACATAATAGGCCCTAACACAACAAGAATACCAGCATATAAACTGAGTTCTAATTTAGAAGAAAATGAAGTCTGTAAGTGACATATATTTGTCAGGATAGTATATAAAGCTACAGATTACAAAGCTGCCTAATTAAGAGTTGTCTGATAGATATGCAACCTCAGGCAGTGCAGAAACGTGACAAATATTTTTTTGTTAGAATCATGACTGTCTTAATTGAGGGCTAGACCATCTTCAATTTTACATTGCTGCATGAAAACAAATCTGCTTGATTTTTCCTCCTTAATTTCTCAATCCCTTTCTCATAAAAATTTTTACTCATCCAATGATTTTCATAGTATATATTAAGCAAAATAATTCCTAACATTTGACATTGAATTAAAGCGACTGGTGGGCTACAGTCCATGGGGTTGCAAGGAATCAGACACAAATGAGCAATCTCTAACCTTTCCAAGATAGTTTATAATGTTAGTATTGTCCTTTACACGATTTTTCATTATTTATTGTAGAAAATGCTCTTTAAAGTCAAAAGACTTTAATATCTCTTACAATATCTTAAACTCCTTGGCGATTTTATTTTAACACATTTTTAGAGAAAACAAACAGCAAAGTATGGTTGCATGTGAGAAACATTTTTTTTTTTTTTCATGAACTATTGAGAATTCTGAAGAACCATTCAAATTCTAAAGCAAGGTTGTTTTCTTTGAAGAAAAGAATCTTCATAAGAAAAAACAGTCCATGGTCCTTAGGGAGGGTCAAGATTTAATACCTGAATGCCTTGGGCTAGCAAGTTTTCTCTGTTCTGAGAGTGACATTAAAATTAGCAGAATCATCAAACTTCAAACCTGGGAGCCATTAATAAAAACAGAGATAAGCAGACCATTTAGATGACAAAGCACCAGAGGGCTTTGTTTTTTATTTTTTTTGCAACACTGAAAAACCTTGAGACATAATTTTAATTCCAGGATGGGAAAGTAGAAATTTAGAGTTAGGTCTAGGTATATCAAGTAAAATTAATAAAAAAAGTTAGATTTGAATACCCATTTTGAATATCCTTAATTTATCTAATGATGAATGCCTATTTTTTCACCTAAAATTTCTCTAAACATATTGACACTGTCTCTCTGTTATATCTGAATTTATATTGTGACAATTGAACAATGTGTATAGCATACAGTAAGTTGTAGCTATTATTGTTATTTTTATAGTCCTATAATGAACAGTTTAAAAATATTCACTAAAATGTAAAACACACAAAATCATAAATTTGATTACTTTTGCTTTTCCTTCAGACTGATAGTTGCAAAAAATCTCATTAAAAACAGGCTAACAATCAGAATTATAGACCATATTTGTTAGAATCATGACTGTCTTAATTGAGGGCTAGACCATCTTCAATTTTACATTGCTGCATGAAAACAAATCTGCTTGATTTTTCCTCCTTAATTTCTCAATCCCTTTCTCATAAAAATTTTTACTCATCCAATGATTTTCATAGTATATATTAAGCAAAATAATTCCTAACATTTGACATTGAATTAAAGCGACTGGTGGGCTACAGTCCATGGGGTTGCAAGGAATCAGACACAAATGAGCAATCTCTAACCTTTCCAAGATAGTTTATAATGTTAGTATTGTCCTTTACACGATTTTTCATTATTTATTGTAGAAAATGCTCTTTAAAGTCAAAAGACTTTAATATCTCTTACAATATCTTAAACTCCTTGGCGATTTTATTTTAACACATTTTTAGAGAAAACAAACAGCAAAGTATGGTTGCATGTGAGAAACATTTTTTTTTTTTTTCATGAACTATTGAGAATTCTGAAGAACCATTCAAATTCTAAAGCAAGGTTGTTTTCTTTGAAGAAAAGAATCTTCATAAGAAAAAACAGTCCATGGTCCTTAGGGAGGGTCAAGATTTAATACCTGAATGCCTTGGGCTAGCAAGTTTTCTCTGTTCTGAGAGTGACATTAAAATTAGCAGAATCATCAAACTTCAAACCTGGGAGCCATTAATAAAAACAGAGATAAGCAGACCATTTAGATGACAAAGCACCAGAGGGCTTTGTTTTTTATTTTTTTTGCAACACTGAAAAACCTTGAGACATAATTTTAATTCCAGGATGGGAAAGTAGAAATTTAGAGTTAGGTCTAGGTATATCAAGTAAAATTAATAAAAAAAGTTAGATTTGAATACCCATTTTGAATATCCTTAATTTATCTAATGATGAATGCCTATTTTTTCACCTAAAATTTCTCTAAACATATTGACACTGTCTCTCTGTTATATCTGAATTTATATTGTGACAATTGAACAATGTGTATAGCATACAGTAAGTTGTAGCTATTATTGTTATTTTTATAGTCCTATAATGAACAGTTTAAAAATATTCACTAAAATGTAAAACACACAAAATCATAAATTTGATTACTTTTGCTTTTCCTTCAGACTGATAGTTGCACAAACTTGGGAACATCTCATTAAAAACAGGCTAACAATCAGAATTATAGACCATATTTCTTTCTGATATTCTTGAACCAGAATCAGGTATAACTTAGTAGGTGCTGTGCAGCAATTATAAATCTTCAGTTGGTATCTCATATTTTATTAGAAATATATTATATGTGATCATTATTAGGTTCCATGTTTGAGGAAACAATTTGTTTTCAGTCTTCTCATTTTTTTCCCTCATGGTTTTCCTCTTTTTGTTATTACAGTTTTTATGCTCAGCTGTTTTGAATCTGTTTTCTTTCCTGCTTGAAATGCTGAAGCCGATTCACTGACCTAAAACCTTATTAAATTGAACACATCTTTTAATCATAAACCTAACAATTTTGCTGACACCCTGTCTTCTCAGGGGCATAAATTACTCTTAGATGATTTAAAGAAATAGCTTTCTCTAACAGTGTTTGCTTTTGCATTTTTTTTCAAATGCAAACTATGGATAGTTGATAAGTGTCACAACAAAAACCCATATCATCAGCACAAGCTTTTAGTGTTTTATTTCAAAAGAGCCAGAAGAGAGAACAGAAAATAATATCCTAGTTCTACTTCCCCTTTGTTGTTAAATTACTCATGTTCAAATAAGCATCTTGCGTTGTTTTAGATATTTGACACCTGTTTGTATAAAAGATATCTGGGATATCATCCAAGTTCAAATATTTAATTCTACTCCGGGAGTTTAAAGGACCTTAAAATGGCTTCTGAAGTATTTTTGTGAAGGCAATCTCAATCAAAGATGACAATTGAGTCCACTTGTTCTGCAGTGCCAAAACCTTGCAGCAAGTTGAAGGGACAGAAACATCTGTGAAGTTAGTCTCAAGACACAGTGTCTACTGACATTTGAACTTTTGATTTAGCTACGCAGTGGAAGACAGCTTCATTCCTTAATGAGAAATAACTTTCCACCCACCTCTATAGTAATGTGTGGAGTTTAACTGTACATGTTATGGAGAGATTGTTCAAGGAGTGAGTAAGCATTTTAGGAATTAGTCTGCTTATTCTTCTTTACTTTGCTTACCTTCTTGTCTGAAAAATCCAAATAAACAAAAATGTCATATCGCATCCAGTTGATAGGAATATTTGGGGCTTCCCAGGTGACTCAGTGGTTAAAAATCTGCCTGCCAATGCAAGAAACACATTTGACCCTGGATCAGGATGATCCCTGAGAAGGAAATGGAGCAATTATAAATCTTCAGTTGGTATCTCATATTTTATTAGAAATATATTATATGTGATCATTATTAGGTTCCATGTTTGAGGAAACAATTTGTTTTCAGTCTTCTCATTTTTTTCCCTCATGGTTTTCCTCTTTTTGTTATTACAGTTTTTATGCTCAGCTGTTTTGAATCTGTTTTCTTTCCTGCTTGAAATGCTGAAGCCGATTCACTGACCTAAAACCTTATTAAATTGAACACATCTTTTAATCATAAACCTAACAATTTTGCTGACACCCTGTCTTCTCAGGGGCATAAATTACTCTTAGATGATTTAAAGAAATAGCTTTCTCTAACAGTGTTTGCTTTTGCATTTTTTTTCAAATGCAAACTATGGATAGTTGATAAGTGTCACAACAAAAACCCATATCATCAGCACAAGCTTTTAGTGTTTTATTTCAAAAGAGCCAGAAGAGAGAACAGAAAATAATATCCTAGTTCTACTTCCCCTTTGTTGTTAAATTACTCATGTTCAAATAAGCATCTTGCGTTGTTTTAGATATTTGACACCTGTTTGTATAAAAGATATCTGGGATATCATCCAAGTTCAAATATTTAATTCTACTCCGGGAGTTTAAAGGACCTTAAAATGGCTTCTGAAGTATTTTTGTGAAGGCAATCTCAATCAAAGATGACAATTGAGTCCACTTGTTCTGCAGTGCCAAAACCTTGCAGCAAGTTGAAGGGACAGAAACATCTGTGAAGTTAGTCTCAAGACACAGTGTCTACTGACATTTGAACTTTTGATTTAGCTACGCAGTGGAAGACAGCTTCATTCCTTAATGAGAAATAACTTTCCACCCACCTCTATAGTAATGTGTGGAGTTTAACTGTACATGTTATGGAGAGATTGTTCAAGGAGTGAGTAAGCATTTTAGGAATTAGTCTGCTTATTCTTCTTTACTTTGCTTACCTTCTTGTCTGAAAAATCCAAATAAACAAAAATGTCATATCGCATCCAGTTGATAGGAATATTTGGGGCTTCCCAGGTGACTCAGTGGTTAAAAATCTGCCTGCCAATGCAAGAAACACATTTGACCCTGGATCAGGATGATCCCCTGGAGAAGGAAATGGCAACCCATTCCAGTATTCTTGCCTGGTAAATCTCATGAACAGAGAAGCCTGGCAGGCTGGATACAGTCCATCGGGTCACAAAAGAGCCAGACATGAGTCAGTGAGTAAACAACAACAGTAAGGAAAATTTTAAAGGGAGAAGATGCCTAGGTAGGAATCCAGCATAAAGTAGTTTTGGTAAGAGTTTTGGAGGCTCAAAGCACTAGCTAAAATGAATTAAATGGGCTTTACTTCTCTATGTACTAATGCTATTAAACACTTACAACAATATATGCTAACTCTGAAAGTTTACAGAAGTGAGATTAAATATTTATGTGCTGACCATGTTACATTAGAAACATTAATTCAGAGCTGTTAAAATTTTAAATACCTGGAGTGTATAGCATGAGGATACTGAATTATTGTTCTTTTTTTCTTTTTTTTTTTTGGTGTTAACAGATATTTCTTGAAATGGTAAAAAACCTCTGAGAAAATTCTGTGTGTATTCCTGAAAGAGTACATTGCACATATGAATGCAGTTTTACTGTCTTCTTTTTCCATACTACAATATTTGAATTATAAAACTCTGGTATGCTGAGAGCATATACAACATTTCTGAACTGGATTGAAACTACTATTCATATGGGCTAGAAAAATTATACTATGCATATACATATGATTTCTCACTGCTCATGAATCCGTCCTCTTGTACTTGGACACCAACACATACATGCCATTTACATGGAGTACCTATTTGACTGCCATTTGAGAACAATTTAGTGCATTCTTTGTTATGGCCATGAATATATATTCAAGAAGTAAGTTTCATCTGTAAACTAGGACTCTGTATTCTTCAGTGTTTGAATCATATTCAAAAGTGTTTTGCTGGGCTTCCCTGGTGGTCCAGTGGTTGAGGACACTGCCTTGCAGGGCAAGGGGCGCCAGTTCAATCCCTGGCCTGGGAATATCCTATGTGCCGCGGAGCGGCTGGACCAATGTGTCCAGTTACTGAGCTGGAGCTCTGGAGTACCTGTGCCCAGAGCCGGTGCTCTGTGACAACAGAGGCCACTGCGATGGGAGGCCCACGTGGGCAAAAGAACAACAATGGATGAAAATAGATAAATGAAAGATCAATAGAAGTGGCCCGCCCGCCCCTTTCCCTACCCAACCCGTCCCCCACCAAAAAAGTGTATTGCTATGGTACCATCTGGGTTTGCATTTGAAACCTTCATGTTGAACTTTGAAATTTTTCCTACACGATTCTGATTTTTAGTTCCCTCGTCCTAAAGTTAGAATAACAATAGCACCTTCAAAGTTAGAATTAATGGCAGTCACTTATGGATCCATTGCAGGCCCTGGAATATAAGTAACAAACATCCATTCCCTCTTTTGTCTTTAAAATGTCATAAATAATTTATGTATTCCTTTAGGGCCATGAAAAGAAGCATCTTTATCAACATATTGTTGCATATTTTAATATTTTTGACATATAAAACTAATGTATGATTAACATGCAGACAATTTTTGTTCTATTCTGCTAAGTAGGACAAACAAAACACTGCTGCACCAACCCTGCCCAACCCACACAGCAGAAGAGGTTTTGTTGAAATGAGAAACTGATTTATAATATTTTATTTATCAAATCTTATTCCTTCAAAGCCTTTAATAAAACATTTAATATTTAATAAGGGCCATTCTCCTCAACTGGTTCTTTTAAGTACTCCCAAGATTCACAGGAATGGACCTGCCTGCTTTTCCTCAGGAGAGTACCCTTTTATAAGAGTAGTAATTAGTACCATTTTCATGAACACTGACATTGTTGTGGTCTCTCCTCTATGGACACAGTAACAGTTCCAACAGTTTAGTTTCTGTTTTTTCTTACACTATTGTTATTAAACTGAATTGTAAATGAGCATTTCTAGCCCTTACAGCATGCTAGAAAACCCACCACGTGTTATATAGATATTTTTTTTGAAAGACCACACTCTTTTCCTAAAACCTATATTAAATAGAATTCTGGATTCAAAACCTGGTTTCTTAAGAGTAATGCTTCACAGAGTCCTCATCTCCTTGTCTTCACAGCACAAAATTGACTTTGTTATAGTAATGGTGAAAACATAAGTACGCAATAGCAATCAGAGTTAAAGCTCCAGAGGAAGTTCTTTATTTTTATATATTTATTTTTGGCTGTGCTGGATCTTTGTTGCCGTGTGGGCTTTCCTCTAGTTGCAGCAAGTAAGGGCTGCTCCTTGTTGTGGAACATGGGCTCTACAGTCTGGGTGGATGCCTTTAGTAATAGTGGTACATAGGTTTAATTGCTCTGAGGTATGTGGGATCTTCCCGGATCAGGGATCTAACCTGTGTCTCCTCCACTGGCAAATAGATTCTTCACTCATGAGCCATCAAGGAAGCCCCAGAGTAAGTTCTAATTAATCAGCAGCATTTATTATTCTTGTTGTTATTCACTAAATCATTACATATTTTTCAGTCTGGAGAAACCAAATGTAGATGAGAATTTAAAGAAAATATATGTGAAATTATAATTTGCTGGACTATGAATTTGTGCAAAATCAGAAAATTTAGCCCAGGGATTTGAATTAATTTATCTTTCCTCTTCAAAAATTTTTAAAAAGGAGAAAATTAATACCTAGGCTGCCAGCAACTAATAGTCCATTTCCCCCATAGAACCAACAGTGTGTTCCATCATGGAAATCTTATTAGAAGTACTTCTAAGCTATAGTAAATATTATCCAAATTCTAATTCCGTAGCTGACCATTCATAAAAATGTAATGGATTAATTAAAACTAAATAATTCACAAATTCAAATTTTATAATTATAAGAAGTTTCCTTAGGCAAAAGCCAATGTTCTAATTGCACAAATGAACAAGAGAGCTGCTACACAGATAGTTTCAGGAACTGTAGCTGAATGAGTCTGAGAAAAGTGCTAAGTTAAATATTTAAGCAATATAATTCAGGAGAATATGGCAGAACTGAGAAACCAATAACTTGTTGTTTAATTCTAAGTCGTGTCCGATACTTTGAGACCCCATGGACTATAGCTTACCAGATCCCTATATCCAAGAATACTGGAGTGGGTTGCTATTTCCTTTTCCAATAATTTAACAGTCCTATTCATAACACTATTTGCTGATGCAAATTTTGCTGATGACAATAAGAGTAGAAAAAAATTAGGGACAAATTGTCTAATTATATATTTACTTGAAAAATGTAAATGAATAATACTTTTATTCATTATTATAAAAATAAGAATTTGATGCTTCTAAATGGAAAGATATAAACTTAGAAAATACTTATCATATGAACATATTATGAACAGAATTAATTTTGGGAAAATAATTAGTTTAACATACAACATTCCATTATTGAAACTACTTGATACTTGAACTTGATATATGAATTGCAAATACACAAAGTTAAGGTAAAATAGGGTGGGTTCAAAACTTTATTAAACTTTATAAGTTTGTAAAAATCTGTATTAGATTGATACAAGTAATAAAACAAGAAATATTCTAGTTTTCACTCTGATTTTGAGCCATCAAGGAAGCCCCAGAGTAAGTTCTAATTAATCAGCAGCATTTATTATTCTTGTTGTTATTCACTAAATCATTACATATTTTTCAGTCTGGAGAAACCAAATGTAGATGAGAATTTAAAGAAAATATATGTGAAATTATAATTTGCTGGACTATGAATTTGTGCAAAATCAGAAAATTTAGCCCAGGGATTTGAATTAATTTATCTTTCCTCTTCAAAAATTTTTAAAAAGGAGAAAATTAATACCTAGGCTGCCAGCAACTAATAGTCCATTTCCCCCATAGAACCAACAGTGTGTTCCATCATGGAAATCTTATTAGAAGTACTTCTAAGCTATAGTAAATATTATCCAAATTCTAATTCCGTAGCTGACCATTCATAAAATGTAATGGATTAATTAAAACTAAATAATTCACAAATTCAAATTTTATAATTATAAGAAGTTTCCTTAGGCAAAAGCCAATGTTCTAATTGCACAAATGAACAAGAGAGCTGCTACACAGATAGTTTCAGGAACTGTAGCTGAATGAGTCTGAGAAAAGTGCTAAGTTAAATATTTAAGCAATATAATTCAGGAGAATATGGCAGAACTGAGAAACCAATAACTTGTTGTTTAATTCTAAGTCGTGTCCGATACTTTGAGACCCCATGGACTATAGCTTACCAGATCCCTATATCCAAGAATACTGGAGTGGGTTGCTATTTCCTTTTCCAATAATTTAACAGTCCTATTCATAACACTATTTGCTGATGCAAATTTTGCTGATGACAATAAGAGTAGAAAAAAATTAGGGACAAATTGTCTAATTATATATTTACTTGAAAAATGTAAATGAATAATACTTTTATTCATTATTATAAAAATAAGAATTTGATGCTTCTAAATGGAAAGATATAAACTTAGAAAATACTTATCATATGAACATATTATGAACAGAATTAATTTTGGGAAAATAATTAGTTTAACATACAACATTCCATTATTGAAACTACTTGATACTTGAACTTGATATATGAATTGCAAATACACAAAGTTAAGGTAAAATAGGGTGGGTTCAAAACTTTATTAAACTTTATAAGTTTGTAAAAATCTGTATTAGATTGATACAAGTAATAAAACAAGAAATATTCTAGTTTTCTGTACATTTGGACATTTTTAGCCTATGTGTCTTTGCTAGTAGCATGTCTTACCTTTAACATTTAAAACATTATATTTAAAATGCCATACTTCAGGCATCCAATGTTGGGTTTTGAAAGTAGATTTGTATATATTCAAATATAATCATTTTCTTATGTACGTGTATGTGTATTTGTGAAATTCAGCATTCTATATGGCAATGATGAGTTTATCTCTTCTGTTTCTCTAGAATTATATGAGGTATGCTAGAAAGATGAAATGAATGATTATTCCTTCTTTGCCAGAGATTTAATGCTTGATTCTTAACGATATTTTAAGTCTTAATAAAAGTATCATATTGAATGCTCTTGAATCACAATATCAAAATGCTCAATGTTTTGGGCATTATAGTTTTTTTCTTTTTTCACAATGACATTTTTTTTTTATTTTGACTTTTTGATTTTGCAGAGTTTTATTGTTTGCAGATATGTATAATATTATGATTGTTTTAATAGTATAATGTTTATATGGCACTTAAAGTTGAATGGAAAACAGATTAAGTACCTTATTCCAAAAATGCATGTGAACCAATGACAGTGAGAATAAATATAGACAACAAATGAGATGTTGTAGAAATCAGGTTTAATATCTTTCCTTTTCAGCATGCCTGCCTGCTATGTTTCTTCAGTTGTGTCTAAATTTGAACCCATAGACTGTAGTCTGCCAGGCTCCTCTGTCTGTGGGACTTTTCAGGTAAGAGTGCTGAAATGTGTTGCTATTTCCTTTTCCAGAGGATCTTCCTGACCCAGAAATTAAACTTGCATCTCTTGCATTGATAGGGGATTCTTTACCACTGAACCACCAGGGAAGTCTCATGAATGGGGTTATTGTTCTTATAAAAGAGGATCAAGGAAGCCCCTTTTCACTTCTGCCATGTGAGGCTACCATGAAAAAACAACTGTCTTGGAAATGAACTTACCAGCACTCAGAACTTTGAAAAATAGATTTCTGCTATTTATATACCACCTACCCTGAAATATTTGGTTGTAGCAGTCCTATTAATTTTCCTCCATCTCTACCCTTGGGTCATTTGTAGCCTTTAATTATATTGCCTTTCCCACCTGCTACAGCCTGGTGGGCTAGACAAAGTTCTTTATAGTTTTAATATCCCTTCATCTTTTCCTTTTCTCTTTTTACTGATTCATAATAAAAAACCTTCAAAGCTCAAGCCTCTCATAAACCACCCCAGGGAAGAGTGATGAAATATAAATGCTATGCTGTGTGGCCCATGGGGCATCCAGGTATTCTCAGGCATGGTCAGCATGCCATGCAGACAGAGTATGGACTGGAGTCTTAGCTTGGACTCTCATTTTGGTTGAGAGTTGACTGGCTGAGAGTGAATGAGGAAAATTCTTATCCTTGAAAGACCAATGGCATATAGCTGGTGGAGGAGTGTCACAATACTTATTTAATGCAGACTGAGGGATGGACTTCCCTGGTGGCTCAGTGGTAAAGAATCCGCCTTCCCATGTAGAAGATATGGGTTCGTTCCCTGAATGGGAAAAATTCCCCTGGAGGAGGAAATGGCAACCCACTCTAGTATTCTTGCCTGAATAATCCCATGGACAGAGGAGCCTGGCAGGCTATGGTCCATGGGGTCGCTAAAAGTTGGATACAACTGAAGTATGTCCTTTTTTGTTCCTTATAACATTCTGATAATTCTGATTTCTCTGCTATGTTTGGTTTTGATGTTTGTGCTATCCTCTCAAATTGTATATTTTTGCCTTTAGCTTGGCTTATAATTTTTTCTTGAAAGCTGGGCATGATGTATGTATTGGATAAAAGATGTTGCTACAAACAGACTTTTAGTAATATAGCGATGAGATATGGGGAAATGGGTGTTGTATATGCCTATATTTAGGCCCAGCTGTTTTAGTGAGCCAACGACTGTTAACCCTGAACCTCGCGGGCATTTCTCAGTTTTTTTCTCCTCTCCCTTAAGTGGGATAGGATATCTAGAATACCATGGTGTTGTGTATGATCTTTCCCCTAATGAAACTGTAGCTCTAATTAAGGACTTCCCAGGTGGCACTAGTGGTTAAGAACCTTCCTGCCAATGGAAGGGACTAAAAGACAAAGGTGTGATTCCTTTGTCGGGAAAAATCCCCTGGAGAAGGGCACAGAAATCCACTTCAGTATTCTTGCCTAAATAATCCTATGGACATGGGAGCCTGGCAATATGGTCATAGGACCACAAATAATCATACATGACTGAAATGACTGTGTGTGCATGTCGGAAACTCTGATTGAATCCAGCAGGTTAGCCTCTGGTTCACTAGTTTCTCCCGAGGACAGGCCTTATTAAGGCAAACACGATACTATGGGATATTTCAAAATGGTTCCTTTTCCTTTTACCCTGCTGGAGGAGTTTTTTCCCTGATATTTCCTGTGAGAACCTAAATGAGCCTTTAGTGGCAAATTTCACAATAATGTAGGGTCCCCCAGGACAGAGTCCCTCTGTTGTTCTTAACTATCAAAGGTATCTGCACTGAACCTCCACCAATTCATCAATTTCAGCCCAGGTTTTTTGTTCCTCCAGCAGTTACAGCCGTGAATGTCTGCTCTGGTGAGTCATGACTCCTGGTATCCATTTGCCTGTCTGTTTCTTCTATCCAGGGTGTAGCAATTTGTCCTCTGTGCTTCCTTACCTTATAGATCCAAGAAGAATTGTTGATTTTACATCCTTCTCAGTTTTTTACTTGTTGTTAGGTTATAATGGTGACTTCTAAGCTCTTTACAAGCAGAACTGGAAACCAACTCAAATTATATGTTATATATTTGATACCTAAGTATATAATATATAATACCTAATACATCATATGCTAGGTATAAATAAGATATATATCATATGTATAATATATATTATATGTTAGATATACTTAAATCACATTGTTAAGATTCAAATCAAAATTTGATTTTGTATTCATTTCAGATCTCTGATTATCATTTTTTACTGTTCATATATTTCTCTTTGAGCACTATTTCATGGATCTTAAATTTGATAAGATAGAAGTTTAACACAAATACTGGGCTGGTCAAAACTTTTTCAGGTTTTACTGTAAGATGTTATAGGGTTTCCTGGTTGGAGCAATGGTAAAGGATCTGTTTGCCCATGCAGGAGATGCATGAGGCACAGGTCCAATCCCTTAGATGGGAAGATCCCCTGGAAAAGGAAATGGCAATCTGCTCCAGTATTCTTGCCTAATAAATTCCATGGAGAGAGGATCTCGGTGTGCTAGTCCATCAGGTAGCAAATAGTTGACCACAATTGAGCTAGCTCATAATCAACATGAATCGTGACAGAAATTGGAATTAGGACGTTTTCAAAGATGTTTCAGATTCTTCAGAGATTCACTCTTTCCCCTTCAGTCAGCTAAGTTACAGAGTGCAAAAATGGAGAAGGTTGTGACTAGAATCACAACCCAATAGAATATCATAAAATTAAACAGAGAAAATAGACCAGAGAATAGTGATAAAATAATTTTGGTTTTGTAACCAAAATATGCAGTCAAGTTGCTCACCACTCAAAAGTCAGGTTGGCAGAATGGAAGGTTTGTTTTATTTTGGATGCTAGCCGTCTGGGGAAAGGGTGAACACCTGGTTTCCATCAATTTCAGCCAAAAAGGTTTTTGTTCCTCCAGCAGTTACAGCCGTGAATGTCTGCTCTGGTGAGTCATGACTCCTGGTATCCATTTGCCTGTCTGTTTCTTCTCTCAGGGTGTAGCAATTTGTCCTCTGTGCTTCCTTACCTTATAGATCCAAGAAGAATTGTTGATTTTACATCCTTCTCAGTTTTTTACTTGTTGTTAGGTTATAATGGTGACTTCTAAGCTCTTTACAAGCAGAACTGGAAACCAACTCAAATTATATGTTATATATTTGATACCTAAGTATATAATATATAATACCTAATACATCATATGCTAGGTATAAATAAGATATATATCATATGTATAATATATATTATATGTTAGATATACTTAAATCACATTGTTAAGATTCAAATCAAAATTTGATTTTGTATTCATTTCAGATCTCTGATTATCATTTTTTACTGTTCATATATTTCTCTTTGAGCACTATTTCATGGATCTTAAATTTGATAAGATAGAAGTTTAACACAAATACTGGGCTGGTCAAAAACTTTTTTTCAGGTTTTACTGTAAGATGTTATAGGGTTTCCTGGTTGGAGCAATGGTAAAGGATCTGTTTGCCCATGCAGGAGATGCATGAGGCACAGGTCCAATCCCTTAGATGGGAAGATCCCCTGGAAAAGGAAATGGCAATCTGCTCCAGTATTCTTGCCTAATAAATTCCATGGAGAGAGGATCTCGGTGTGCTAGTCCATCAGGTAGCAAATAGTTGACCACAATTGAGCTAGCTCATAATCAACATGAATCGTGACAGAAATTGGAATTAGGACGTTTTCAAAGATGTTTCAGATTCTTCAGAGATTCACTCTTTCCCCTTCAGTCAGCTAAGTTACAGAGTGCAAAAATGGAGAAGGTTGTGACTAGAATCACAACCCAATAGAATATCATAAAATTAAACAGAGAAAATAGACCAGAGAATAGTGATAAAATAATTTTGGTTTTGTAACCAAAATATGCAGTCAAGTTGCTCACCACTCAAAAGTCAGGTTGGCAGAATGGAAGGTTTGTTTTATTTTGGATGCTAGCCGTCTGGGGAAAGGGTGAACACCTGTCCATAGGCAAAGTCCCTCCCTCCCACTACTGACAATCAGTGGATAAGAGCTTTTATAGACTGAAGGAGAGGTCTACATGCAGAAACAGCACAGTCAGCTCTGACAGTCATCTTGAAATTTGTCCTTGGTGTTCTGATCAGTGTCATCTTGATTATTTTAAGTGTAGTTAATCTTCATTTCCAGGGTCAGTTTGTTCTCATTTCCTTAGGCAAATTCTAAGAATTATAGTATCGTATGGCATGGCTATAGTCTGGTCATCATGTACTTAACTTTGTCCACCTGGTGGGAATTTCAGTACCTATAAGACAACTCAAAAGATATGGCTCCCAATATTATCTATAGCCCCTGAGAAGGAACTAAAGGTCCTTGACTACATTTATGACTACAGTATTATTATTTGGTCTCGTTTGTTTTCTTTTGTTTCTGCATGTTTTCACTTCTCTGAAATAATGATTAAAATATTGTCTCTTCTCTGAATAATGATTAAAATTATTCTCAGGCTAAAGTTTTCCCACAGACAAAACACAGAGAGAGGACATGGAGGATAAGGGTCATAGGGTCTTCCTCCATTTCAGTATGGAATGATGATCACCTGTTAAGTCAGTTGCAGTAGGTCTTAAGAAAAGGGGAAGAATCAAGAAGCATGTATGAGTGACTTTGGACTGAAACTGGTGACCCCTGGTACTTTATTCTGTTAGATTAGTATACTGATAGTTAATAGTAAACAAATCTACTGAAAAATATAGCAGGCTACAGTATTGTTAGTATACAAAATCACTTGAAATTTAAGTGAATTTTAGGTATCTTTTATTGCATTCACTTCAAATAATATAGTATTATCTTTATTTGCTAGATAGCAAATAAGTTAAATGATTAAATTGACTGAGGTCACATCTTAGATTGAAGATTCAAACCAGCCTGAACATTCAGAGAAGCTCAGTAGTGCCAGAGTCTCTGGCTTTTTGATTCAATAAAATGATACAAAATCACTTCAAATGTTTGTATGCTTAGCAAGTGTCAAGAATATGAAGTAGTGACATGACTGAGAGGCAAGAAAAGAATGCTATTAGAGGATAAATGCTGAAGATGTGTTGGAGTAAACTTGTATGACTTTAAAAGTAGACAGTTAATGCAAATACCTATGTCTACTCTTAGTCAAAGGTGATTTTACACACGAATATTTATGTTCTTATTATATATAAACATATTATCCCATAATTTTTATAGACAGAAAAGAAACAAATAGGTCTACATGCAGAAACAGCACAGTCAGCTCTGACAGTCATCTTGAAATTTGTCCTTGGTGTTCTGATCAGTGTCATCTTGATTATTTTAAGTGTAGTTAATCTTCATTTCCAGGGTCAGTTTGTTCTCATTTCCTTAGGCAAATTCTAAGAATTATAGTATCGTATGGCATGGCTATAGTCTGGTCATCATGTACTTAACTTTGTCCACCTGGTGGGAATTTCAGTACCTATAAGACAACTCAAAGATATGGCTCCCAATATTATCTATAGCCCCTGAGAAGGAACTAAAGGTCCTTGACTACATTTATGACTACAGTATTATTATTTGGTCTCGTTTGTTTTCTTTTGTTTCTGCATGTTTTCACTTCTCTGAAATAATGATTAAAATATTGTCTCTTCTCTGAATAATGATTAAAATTATTCTCAGGCTAAAGTTTTCCCACAGACAAAACACAGAGAGAGGACATGGAGGATAAGGGTCATAGGGTCTTCCTCCATTTCAGTATGGAATGATGATCACCTGTTAAGTCAGTTGCAGTAGGTCTTAAGAAAAGGGGAAGAATCAAGAAGCATGTATGAGTGACTTTGGACTGAAACTGGTGACCCCTGGTACTTTATTCTGTTAGATTAGTATACTGATAGTTAATAGTAAACAAATCTACTGAAAAATATAGCAGGCTACAGTATTGTTAGTATACAAAATCACTTGAAATTTAAGTGAATTTTAGGTATCTTTTATTGCATTCACTTCAAATAATATAGTATTATCTTTATTTGCTAGATAGCAAATAAGTTAAATGATTAAATTGACTGAGGTCACATCTTAGATTGAAGATTCAAACCAGCCTGAACATTCAGAGAAGCTCAGTAGTGCCAGAGTCTCTGGCTTTTTGATTCAATAAAATGATACAAAATCACTTCAAATGTTTGTATGCTTAGCAAGTGTCAAGAATATGAAGTAGTGACATGACTGAGAGGCAAGAAAAGAATGCTATTAGAGGATAAATGCTGAAGATGTGTTGGAGTAAACTTGTATGACTTTAAAAGTAGACAGTTAATGCAAATACCTATGTCTACTCTTAGTCAAAGGTGATTTTACACACGAATATTTATGTTCTTATTATATATAAACATATTATCCCATAATGTTTATAGACAGAAAAGATAATCATACAAGGTTGAAGTTTACTCATCATTTTAGATTTGAAGAAAATTCCATGAGAAAAAAGCTTTTCTTGTTATTGTCACATTAAAACATTCACAATATATTAAATCTTAGCATTATTGTTTATACTCATTAGATCCCAGGGGCATTTATGAATAGAAAATTAATTGGATGGGGAAAAGCCCTATTAGTACTTGTTAGGGTATCTTTATCATATCCTTAATTATTGATATAAAGGAATATGTTTGGATCTAAAATGACCCTACATGTAAGATTATACTGGCCAAGGAGTAAACCAAGAATGAAACTACAGAAATGTCAGAATTAATGAGTTTTTAAAAGTCACGTATTTGTTATATCTCTTAATTCATATAAGAAATGAAGGCCTAAAAGGATAAGTATTCTTTTCTACTCAAATTTGTAATGATTTTCTGAGTCACAACCCAGGACTTCTGGCACTGCTTCATAATGCCAAACCAATAATCTTGTATGATATCTTAAAATATTATTTCCGCACACACACACACAAACAGTTGCTTCATCCTTTGGAATGGGGGTAAAAGGCATAAGAAAATTTGAACTGACACCCTGAAAAAAAAATTTGATATATTTAAAGTGATGTGGCCACGACAAAAGCAAGAAAGTACGTTTGCCTTCAGATCCACTTATTTTCCCCTCTTATTAGTTTATTTTCTGTGGATATTGAAAAATGGTAGCAAAGAATTAAGCCAGAAAATGAATGTAGCGAAAGAAAGTCCTATGTATGTAACATTGTCAGAATATAATGCGTAACTCAAAGGCAGCTGAGAAATACATTTTTATTATTGTTCTTACCTTTTCTTCATGGTAGGGGTGGAACGATTTAGGTGCTCTTTACAGCAGAATCTCAGTTGGACAATAGACAGTAATTAGAATGCTCTGAGCAAAGAGAGAAATGCACTGACTATCCTAAACTTGTATGACTTTAAAAGTAGACGTTATGCAAATACCTATGTCTACTCTTAGTCAAAGGTGATTTTACACACGAATATTTATGTTCTTATTATATATAAACATATTATCCCATAATGTTTATAGACAGAAAAGATAATCATACAAGGTTGAAGTTTACTCATCATTTTAGATTTGAAGAAAATTCCATGAGAAAAAAGCTTTTCTTGTTATTGTCACATTAAAACATTCACAATATATTAAATCTTAGCATTATTGTTTATACTCATTAGATCCCAGGGGCATTTATGAATAGAAAATTAATTGGATGGGGAAAAGCCCTATTAGTACTTGTTAGGGTATCTTTATCATATCCTTAATTATTGATATAAAGGAATATGTTTGGATCTAAAATGACCCTACATGTAAGATTATACTGGCCAAGGAGTAAACCAAGAATGAAACTACAGAAATGTCAGAATTAATGAGTTTTTAAAAGTCACGTATTTGTTATATCTCTTAATTCATATAAGAAATGAAGGCCTAAAAGGATAAGTATTCTTTTCTACTCAAATTTGTAATGATTTTCTGAGTCACAACCCAGGACTTCTGGCACTGCTTCATAATGCCAAACCAATAATCTTGTATGATATCTTAAAATATTATTTCCGCACACACACACACAAACAGTTGCTTCATCCTTTGGAATGGGGGTAAAAGGCATAAGAAAATTTGAACTGACACCCTGAAAAAAAAATTTGATATATTTAAAGTGATGTGGCCACGACAAAAGCAAGAAAGTACGTTTGCCTTCAGATCCACTTATTTTCCCCTCTTATTAGTTTATTTTCTGTGGATATTGAAAAATGGTAGCAAAGAATTAAGCCAGAAAATGAATGTAGCGAAAGAAAGTCCTATGTATGTAACATTGTCAGAATATAATGCGTAACTCAAAGGCAGCTGAGAAATACATTTTTATTATTGTTCTTACCTTTTCTTCATGGTAAGAGGGTGGAACGATTTTTTAGGTGCTCTTTACAGCAGAATCTCAGTTGGACAATAGACAGTAATTAGAATGCTCTGAGCAAAGAGAGAAATGCACTGACTATCCTGACACAGAAGTCAAGAGGCAGCAGGTGGACAGGAAATACCACAGCATGCCAGGGAGAAGCAACACTCCAGTGACCACAACTGCGTATGGAAAAGAAGTGAGAGGATAAATGCAATAGAGTATGACTGGAGAAGTGTCAATTCTTTTAATCAGACTGCATTCATGCTTCAGTGGTGCAACAATTATACCACTCCATCATCCTTTATGTGATTGTACGAATGCTGCCATAATATTCCTGTTAGACGTAAAATGGGCTAGGCTATGTGCCACCAACACAGATGTCACTACAATGGTGTCCTCTTAATGGCAACATTTTAGATTTTAATATTTATTTGGCTTAAGATATATATTACAAAAATCATCCCTAGTCTCTAAAAGGTTAGTGTAGTCATTTTCGTATTATTCCTGGCACTGAGGTTCTCGTGCCTGAAATCATCAAGTAATGTTTTGTTTTCTTAAAAACTTAGTGTCTATACGCAGTATCATGATTCACTTTGATCTTGACAGTTTCTTCATGTTGGTGACTTATTCATGTGCATTTATCTCCAAGGAATCATGATATTCTATATCTTACCAAAAGAAAGATAATGTAACATAGGAGTAAAAGTCACCTATTAGAGTATATACATATAATTCATATTCTTTTATATATTCCCTGAACAATTAACATTTGCCTTTAATGTCCATATTATATAAATGTATACACATGTATGTAGATCTATTTATAACAGTTTGAAAGATTATAAAGCAACTACATTACACCATTTTAGATTTTTGAAAAGCTCTTTGTATTGCTATTAAGCCACTCAAACATGGATTTAAATAAAAGCCAAAATGGACTCATGCCCTGCAAAACAAAGATTAAAATATATTGTTTTCACATGTATTAACAATTTATCCATACTGAAATTGCATGGAATAAGCTACAAAGGCAGCTGAGAAATACATTTTATTATTGTTCTTACCTTTTCTTCATGGTAAGAGGGTGGAACGATTTTAGGTGCTCTTTACAGCAGAATCTCAGTTGGACAATAGACAGTAATTAGAATGCTCTGAGCAAAGAGAGAAATGCACTGACTATCCTGACACAGAAGTCAAGAGGCAGCAGGTGGACAGGAAATACCACAGCATGCCAGGGAGAAGCAACACTCCAGTGACCACAACTGCGTATGGAAAAGAAGTGAGAGGATAAATGCAATAGAGTATGACTGGAGAAGTGTCAATTCTTTTAATCAGACTGCATTCATGCTTCAGTGGTGCAACAATTATACCACTCCATCATCCTTTATGTGATTGTACGAATGCTGCCATAATATTCCTGTTAGACGTAAAATGGGCTAGGCTATGTGCCACCAACACAGATGTCACTACAATGGTGTCCTCTTAATGGCAACATTTTAGATTTTAATATTTATTTGGCTTAAGATATATATTACAAAAATCATCCCTAGTCTCTAAAAGGTTAGTGTAGTCATTTTCGTATTATTCCTGGCACTGAGGTTCTCGTGCCTGAAATCATCAAGTAATGTTTTGTTTTCTTAAAAACTTAGTGTCTATACGCAGTATCATGATTCACTTTGATCTTGACAGTTTCTTCATGTTGGTGACTTATTCATGTGCATTTATCTCCAAGGAATCATGATATTCTATATCTTACCAAAAGAAAGATAATGTAACATAGGAGTAAAAGTCACCTATTAGAGTATATACATATAATTCATATTCTTTTATATATTCCCTGAACAATTAACATTTGCCTTTAATGTCCATATTATATAAATGTATACACATGTATGTAGATCTATTTATAACAGTTTGAAAGATTATAAAGCAACTACATTACACCATTTTAGATTTTTGAAAAGCTCTTTGTATTGCTATTAAGCCACTCAAACATGGATTTAAATAAAAGCCAAAATGGACTCATGCCCTGCTAGTTTTAAATCAAAAAGATTTTAAAGCAAAGCCAGGCCTTATGTTTGATGTTTGTTTTTCTTACCATTGTCATCAGTAACAATTTATCCATACTGAAAGGTGTGCCACTTGTTCAGTCTGATGACATTTTTACAGAATTGCCAGGGACCATTTGTTTTTTCCTGTCCTCTATTAAGCTGACTACTTTTTCAAGCCTAAATACCTATCATTTAGCCAAAATTATAGTAGCTAATAATATAGAATTTGCTTGTTTTTCTGTCATCTGGAATTGAAGATTTTAAATCAATTCTTTTTTTTTTCTTGCTATTTTTCCTGCCTGCTTCCCCTAAGAAGAAAGAAGAAATGATCAATGTGCCCTCTATTTTTTTATACATACTTCTTTTTTTGGCCACTTCTATTAGTCTTTCATTTATTTCCATCTTCGTTCTTTGGCCTCTGTGGCCTTCCTACTGCAGTGGCCTCTCTCATTGCAGAGCACCGGCTCTGGGCGCATGTGCTCCAGAGCACTGGCTCCATAGTTGGACACGATGGTCCAGCCACTCCGCCACATGTGGGATCCTCCCAGGCCAGGGATCGAACCGGTGCCCCTTGCACTACAAGGTGGTGTCTTTAGCCACTGGACCACCAGGGAAGCCCCAATATACCCTCTTGATTTCACACACTTCACTATTTACTATAGCCTATGTTTCTTCTCTCTCCTAGTCTCTCCCTTTCAAGACTCAGAAATAGGCTCAGAAAGTGATCAGACAATAAGGGAGAAGTTTTCAGAGGATTTCTATGTTATAGTATAACTATCATAGACCCAAGCATCTCATTTATCTGGTTTTGTCAGAGAATATAGCTGATGTACTAGAATAAAACTTGTACTCATAATGTACATGAAAGTGCTTGGTGTCCACACGTGTACAGTATCCCAGAATGAAAGTGGCATAGGACTGTGAAGATAAAATAAGGTCAAAAGAAAAAGTTTGCTTCTTTTCATTTCTGATTTTAGTCAGCCACATTTTGACATGCAGGAACATCAGTTAGCTAAGCACCTTTGTGATGATGGAAGTTGTTTAAAATGTGAAACTAAAATGTTATTAAAATGAGGGTCTGTTGGAGTTTTCTTTGAGTTACAGACTTTCCAAACTTTTGAAAGACCAGAAGGTTTTGAAGCATTCCAGTGATCTTTTTTTTTTAAGTCTCTGACATCAATAATATAAGAAACTAATGCATTTCTTTCTTTCTTCTTCTTCTTTTTTTTTTTTTTTTAATTTTTTTTTTTTTTCTTATCATAAAGTAGTGGCATTTCCTATTTGGAAACAGAGAATAGTTTTAAGATCGTATTGATTCTTTCACATTAAGGAAAATTTAAAAAGCAATATCATAACATTAAGAATGAATTTGAAATCACTGCCTTTTACCCGGTAACCCCTGCCCTAAATTGTCCTCTGAGGGTCAAAGGTTTAACTGCAAACATTTACTTAAGAGAGTATCATAATAACAAGATACTGTGTTATCTAAAATGGCCACAATTGTTTAGCATGAGTCTTTGTGGATGTGAATAGTTTATCTTAGTCATAATTTGAAAAGGCAAAAATTGACTTGTAACAGCAGTACTATTAAATTTTTCTCTTTGCCCATTACTGTATTGACATGGCACAGATGAGCTGGAGGAACTGTACATAAAATAAGAGATAATAGTTTATTTTTTCATTTAGAAGCACTACTGGAATTCTTTAACACAATGAACTGTTGGAAAAATTAGTTGTAGATCTAAAAGCATAAAGGATTTGAGGATCAGACATAGCAATAGGATATATGTTACAGAAAAAATTGTGGAGAAAAGTCTAAATGCACCATTCAAAATTACTATTTGCCATTATGACAGTAATGGACTTCCCTTTTGGCTCAGAAATAAGGAATCCTCCTGCAATGTAGGAGTTCGGTTCAGTTCAGTTGCTCTGTCATGTCCGACAGTTTGTGGCCCCATAGACTACGGCATGCCAGGCTTCCCTGTCCTTCAGTAGTTTCTGCTCAAACTCATGTCCATTGACTCAGTGATGCCCTCAAGCCATCTAATCCTTTGTTGTCCTCTTCTCCTTCTGCCTTCTATTTTTCCCAGCATCACGGTGTTTTCCAATGAGTTGTCTGTTCTCATCAGGTGGCCAAAGTAATTTTCCATAATTTCATATAAGTAGGACCATAAAGCATGTACTCTTTGTGTATGGCTTCATTAAATTAACATAATGATTTTGGAGTCAACTATGTTGTTGCATGTATTGGTAGTTCATTCCTTTGTATTGCTGAATAATAATATTCTATTATATATTCATTTGCTTATTTATTTACCAGTTGATAGAAGTATTGGGCCATTTCAATTTTTCTTCCTATTCTAAATTAAGCCACTATATAGAACTTTTATATACAGATCATTTTGTGGACAGATGTAATTATAGGTTTATTATAATAGATTGCAAGATTTCAATCTGTAGCATGAATATGAATTTTACTGAATTTCATAAAATTTCAAAATTGTTAAATATCCCATAATGTTCCAAGCATTTCTGAAGGTTTATGTAAGAAACTCAGGTCCTCTGATTTTTTTCAAGGTTCACGCAACTTGAAATATACATTTTAGATGTAAAGTCTCATTGAAATAGTCTAGTTTACATACCTATGCTTTAGAAAGGATTGAAAGATAAGGAAGAATGCATGTGATATGAGAAGACTAGCTGACATAAGAAAATTTCTTCTTTGTTCCTAGCCAGGAGAATAAAGGTACATTAGGTAGCCAAACACAGAAATAAAATAAAAACTCAAAAGTTAGAATGTTAAACAAATAAGGCAAATTAATTTAAAAATAGAATGAACACACAATGAAAGAGTTTTCAACAGCACACTAAAAAACAAAAATTATACATTTAATACATGTATATATATATACACACACACACATACACACATACGCACACACACACACACACACACACATGTATACTATCCATACACACACCAGTTGTGATAGACCCTGAATAAAGACTACAATCACCGTAAGGGTCCCCTTTCTTCATACTCAGGTTCTCTTTGAATGGGCAGTTTAATTACTTAAGATTAGCTGTTTCCGCAAACCTATAAATATAGTAGTTCTTCTGATCATATGCACGTATTTACAAACAAGAGAAAAAGTGTGAAATTATCCCTGTAGGAACTGCAATTGTAATGACTTGATTCATGTACTTTAAACTTAGGAACAACAACAAAAAAATCACTGTAGATAAGGAGAGTTAAAACGTCATGATTTGATTAACTTGATTTATGCATTTAATCTTGTGTAGTGGCAAAGGGGTGATACAGACACAAGTGGAATTTGGCAGGTGCACCTAACTACAGTGACACAAACTTAGAGGTGGGTGATAAGACCAAATATAGGCTATTCCATTAAATAGCAGTGAAAATATTTAGATATCAAAGGAAGCTAAATGTCAAATTAGTATCTAAAAAAAGGTTATATAGTTATTATGGGGATAAAACAAATGAGTGACACAAAATTTAACAGAAAGGAAATAGAGAAAACTTTAAAAAATTAAATATGAACATATTCAAATGGCAGCAATCTATTATCCACTGTCTTAAAGTGGGACATTGATAAATGCCATCATCTGAGAAAAGCAATCAAGAAGTTTCATGCATTAAGTAAAATAGCATCACAATGGTTCAATGAAAAATAACAAGGACATTTTAAAAATAAGCGTAAAAAATAAATAAGAAATGTCAACATATCTAGCTCAAAAGTAAATTTTTTAGTGTTCCAAAATAAGTACACACACACACAGTTTGAATAAGACATTTGCTGATTGTGCTTAGCTTTGGAACACTTTCTTCAATTGACTAGGTTGACTTAGTTTGGTTCTGCCTGATAAATAACTGCATCAGTAGACTTAGGAGCACCAACTGAACAGAGGTTAAAAGTATGATGAAATATCACTTATTTAAAATATATGGATATAGAAATGGATATGTGAGCAAAATGAACTCTGAAGAGGAGGATGTGAAAGTGAGTGGCACAATCTTGACTGACTCTATGTGACCCCATGGACTATAGCCTGCCGGTCTCCTCTGTTCATTGAATTCTGCAGGCAAGAATACTTGAGTGGTAGCTGTTCCCTTCTCCAAAGGGTATTCCCAACCCATGAATCAAAGCCGTGCATCCCACATTGCAGGTGAATTCTTTACTGTCTGATCCAAAAGGGAAGCCCAAGAGGATACGAGGAAGTATTCAATTGTATTCCAAAGACAATTTTGCAGAATATATGACTAAAATCCTATTTCAACATTTTTAGAAAAGTTGAAATAGTGACCTGTAATGTGAGATTTTCAATCCAATCAATCCTAAAGGAAATCAACACTGAATATTCATTGGAAGGACAGATGCTAAAGCTCCAATACTTTGTCCCCCTGATGCAAAGATACGACTCTTTGGAAAAGATCCTGTGCTGGGAAGAATAGAAGGCAGAAGGAGAAAGGGGTGACAGAGGACAAATCAGTTGGATGCCATCACTGAGTCAATGGACGTGAGTTTGAGCAAGCTCTGGGAGATGGTGCAGGAGGGGAAGCCTTGGCATACTGCAAACCATGGGGTTGCAAAGAGTTGGACACTACTGAGCCTCTGAATTGGATTGAACTGAATGTGAGATTACAGGACAATTTAAAAGGAACTTGACAGGCAATCATTCAAAATGCAACAAGAGAGTCTCTGCATCTTGAGGAATATGCAGAATAGTTATTTTAATCTGAGAATGTCCACAACCCAGATACCCACTTAATAACTGCAGTAACTTGATAGAAAAAATATTTGAGTCATTGAGTTTTTTATGGTATTTATTAATGATGAATTAAATAACAGGGATCATTATTTCCTTTTATTGCATTCTGAAGAAAAATCACAGGTAGATTCTGTGAGTGTGCAGAGACCTGAGCATTGAGATGTGTGAGAGGTAAGAGTATGTTGAGTGGGAAGTACTGCTTGAAAGAAAATCAATTATGTAGGAGGAGAGAAAAGTGTCCATGGGCTTAATCTGTAGCACTGGAGAGTCAGTAGAGATCCATAGAACATTGCAGAGAGAAACTAATATTAGAAGAGTATATCAAAAGAAGAAAAAGATAGGATAACTGTGGAATGATTTCATTATTTCTGTAAAAATAATGATTCTCACTTTAAGGCAATGTCAGTTTAATTAAATAAAAATTCTCATATCCGTTAATGTAAACACTAATGAAAGCAGGGAAATGTTCTAAGAAATGTTAAGAAAGGTACGTACACGTACATACACATATAGAAAATTCTACAAAAAGGGAAATAATGGTTAATATGTATGACAGGAATGAGTTCAGTTTTCTGAATGTAACATTTTTTTCTTCATAAGTGTATTTCTTTACTAAATCTTGGTGGTCACCAATACTTAGGAAATACTAAAGATTAGTCATTCTGTTAAATCTTTCTACTAGGTTAAAGTAACCCCAAATAGCCCATACTTTCAGGCATGAAATAATAAGTGGACACAAAATTGTGTTGCAATTTTTTTTTTCTATGTACTTGAAGAATCTCTCTTTGTGTGTGGTCTTTTGGATATTCTGGAAAAAAAAAATATGAAACCAGAATACTTCAACCCATTTTACTGAAGGTGACTGTCACTACTTTGATTGTAGGTACAGTGTTTATTTTAAAATATTTTAGAGATCAGATATTTAGGGACCAAACTGAAGGTACTAGTTTTTTTTTTTTTTCAATTTTTTTTGTTTGTTTTTATATTTTTACAGTTTTATTGTTCACATACATATATGTTCCCAGATCAGTCATATGCATATCCGTGGTCCCCTCCTTCCTCCCAGTCTCCCCTATCCCACCCCTCCAGGCTGTCACACAGAGCCCCTGCAGGATCCCCCATTCCCACAGCACAATGACAATAGCTATCTTTTTCACGTATGATAGTATAGGTTTCCAGATTACTCTGTCTATGCATCCCGCCCACTCTTCATTCAGCTCAATGTCCATATGTCTGTTCTGTTTGTCTGTTTTTCCATTGCTTCACTGCGTGTGTTATCATTACCATCTTACTAGATTCCATATATGTGTGAAGAATACTGTATTTGTCTTTCTCTTTTTGACTTACTTCACTTTTTACTATAGGTTATAGATCCAGTCACCCAAACTGAAGGTACTACCCTTTAAAGATAACCACTGAAGTCATTCTTCACTAATGAAAGCCCATTTTTATTTCATAAAAATCTTATTTAATAAATTAGTAAGTCAATGGAGCTGTCATAAATAAAATAAATGAAGCACTCCCAGTAGCCAACTCTAAGAAAGTGACTTTTAATTAAATGCTAGCTGACCACCCTTGAAGTATAAATTTCTGAATTCAGCAAATATTTTCTCTAGGCTATAGATCAAATTAACATATGATACCACATTATGCTGAAGATTTCAAAATTCTACAAAAGGAAATAATGGTTAATATGTATGACAGGAATGAGTTCAGTTTTCTGAATGTAACATTTTTTTCTTCATAAGTGTATTTCTTTACTAAATCTTGGTGGTCACCAATACTTAGGAAATACTAAAGATTAGTCATTCTGTTAAATCTTTCTACTAGGTTAAAGTAACCCCAAATAGCCCATACTTTCAGGCATGAAATAATAAGTGGACACAAAATTGTGTTGCAATTTTTTTTTTCTATGTACTTGAAGAATCTCTCTTTGTGTGTGGTCTTTTGGATATTCTGGAAAAAAAAAATATGAAACCAGAATACTTCAACCCATTTTACTGAAGGTGACTGTCACTACTTTGATTGTAGGTACAGTGTTTATTTTAAAATATTTTAGAGATCAGATATTTAGGGACCAAACTGAAGGTACTAGTTTTTTTTTTTTTTCAATTTTTTTTGTTTGTTTTTATATTTTTACAGTTTTATTGTTCACATACATATATGTTCCCAGATCAGTCATATGCATATCCGTGGTCCCCTCCTTCCTCCCAGTCTCCCCTATCCCACCCCTCCAGGCTGTCACACAGAGCCCCTGCAGGATCCCCCATTCCCACAGCACAATGACAATAGCTATCTTTTTCACGTATGATAGTATAGGTTTCCAGATTACTCTGTCTATGCATCCCGCCCACTCTTCATTCAGCTCAATGTCCATATGTCTGTTCTGTTTGTCTGTTTTTCCATTGCTTCACTGCGTGTGTTATCATTACCATCTTACTAGATTCCATATATGTGTGAAGAATACTGTATTTGTCTTTCTCTTTTTGACTTACTTCACTTTTTACTATAGGTTATAGATCCAGTCACCCAAACTGAAGGTACTACCCTTTAAAGATAACCACTGAAGTCATTCTTCACTAATGAAAGCCCATTTTTATTTCATAAAAATCTTATTTAATAAATTAGTAAGTCAATGGAGCTGTCATAAATAAAATAAATGAAGCACTCCCAGTAGCCAACTCTAAGAAAGTGACTTTTTAATTAAATGCTAGCTGACCACCCTTGAAGTATAAATTTCTGAATTCAGCAAATATTTTCTCTAGGCTATAGATCAAATTAACATATGATACCACATTATGCTGAAGATTTCAAAATTACTGACATATTAACATTGAGTTAGTCTAACTAGGCTCCTACTAGGTAGAACAGACTTGTTGCTTCTCTTACTGACCATTCAAATGAATACCTGTAATATCATATCACACTTTATTCACACTTTTTTCTTTTCAAGTCTACCTGCAAAAATTGCTACTTGTAAAGAAACCTCAATAGTCATGAGCCCTGTACTTGGAAAAGATGAACATGCTTTCACCTAGTTGTTGATAAGTCCAGTTGAACTCTTTGTGACCCCATGGACTGTAGCCTGCCAGGCTCCTCTCTCTATGGAATTCTCCAGGCAAGAATACTGGAGTGTATTGCTATACCCTCCTCTACAGAGCTTCCCAACCCAGGGACTGAACCCAGATCTCTTTCACTGTAAGCAGATTATTTACCACCTGAGCCACCAGGGAAGTCCGCATGTCTGCTGTTCTGTTTAATTACCCATATGAGCTAGGTGACCTGACACTTAGGAAGTCTCTCTTCTTACCATCACTCCAAATAAGATTTTATTCTAGAAAATTATATAGAATGTTATACCCATTATATTTGCAATCTTTTGAAAACCTTTCTTTTTGTAAGTCAGTGTTATTCATAAAGTTTTCTGCTTATGATGTGTTCCAAAATTAAACTCTTTAAAATTCTCGTTCTTCAATTGCAAAATCTGCAAACTTAATATATAGACTTTTAGCTTTAAAAATGCTATTAAAAAAAGTTAATTCAAAGTAAAAGTTTCAACTGTTTATTAAGCTTTTAAATTTTATTTATGTATAAATGTCTTTTTGAATTCACCCCATCAAAATTAGTATTTATACATTTTGGTGTCAGTTTTCCATCTTCAAAGGTGTATGATTTTTGTGATCTTAAAGAAGAATTGCTCTTATTTTTAGTGGGCTTTAAAATAAATTTGATTGAAGAAGCTTTGGTAGGTTTATTTTTTTCTCTGTCATGACTGATTAAGTCATAATTTTAAAACTTTTATTTAAATATTTTATTTTGTTCATATTTACTAAGGAGTATTAGTTTTCTTTCCAGCTAGTTCTTATTAATTAACTGATTAAGATTTAAATCATAAAAATATTTCATACATAAATTGAAATTTATCTACTTATCCCAGTTAAGAGTTGTCGAAATTTTAAAATGTTGATTGTTTTAAGAAATTAGTTTTACCCCATAAAATTTGAGCCTTACATAATCTGAATTGCCAGGGTACACTGCATTTAGATCATGAACTGTAAAACCAGTAGATTTAGATGCTTTATCTTAGGTCCCTACACTTACAAGTATAAATAACTTTTATCACATAGACAGTGCTATAGGGATCTGTATGTATTTTGTGCTTGATCTATTACTATGTTTAAAGAGCCTGATGAACTCAGTATATGTCTGGAATGAGATTTTAATGTGAGAGGGAGGTGTTGAAATGGTTGATTTAATGGTCATTCTGTTTCTTGATGTTAAAATGTCTTGTTGGGTTAACAAGTTTTCCAGGAAATTACTGTCAAATAAAAATATTTAACTTTATTAGACCAATTATATTAAATTGTATTTGGGTCAAAATAAAGCAGCAGTCCAAAGTTGAGAGGACAATGTGTTACTGAGAAGAAAATTCAAAAGGAATTGTTTCTACTTCACTTAAAATGACAACTATAGGTATATAACACAAATGTCTATAACACCCACATGATTCATTCTTATACTAAAATTTGTCCTTATAGTTTCTCAGGGAATATATTTATTACTTTGCAGTTGAGTTATCCAGGGGCTTTATTCTTTGCCTTAAAAAAATGAACAGAGATATTAACAGCAGCCCCTAGGTAATAAAGAAAAAGTTTTAATATAAAAATTTTACTTTATACTTTCTAGCTTTTAAAATATAATTTGATTCTCATACACTAAAAAGAAGGTTGAGGGACAGTGTGGTTTAACATGGCAGAGTAGAACAATCCTGAACTCATCTCTCTCCACAGGTAGGTAAGTTATAACTACATATGAAACAATTGAGAACTAACACACAGGGACACAGTCTTGTCCAAAACCCCAACCCCAGTGTGATAATCCACAATCAATGAGTTATAACAAAAATGGAGCTTATCCATAAGGAGAGAGTTGAGCTCCACATCCTACACCCCAGTTTTTTTCCCAATTTTTATTGTGTATATCATATGAATTCATGCATATTTTTGTAATCTTTGAATTATAATCCAGTACTTTTACTAATACTGTTGCACAGATTGTTCTCACTGTGGTCAAAGAAATCTCTTTCAGTTTTAACCCTGGCTCCCTATAGTCTGTTGGGCAAGGGTGTGCCAGTGGGCATGAGGGTGAAGTGTGGAGACGGCTGCCAACTGCATAGGTTGTGCCAGCTACACAGACTGGGGGAAAGGCTTCATCTTCTAGAAGCCGGTTTTTCACTCTTAGCTCTGTCATTTGTAAGATGCATGAACTTTGGGTAGTTCCATAACCTCTCTAAGCCTTTAAACAAGGATGGTGCTCAACTCAGTTTTGTTGTTTTTTTTTTTTTTTTCCGCATGTCTAGTAAAGTGCCTAACAGAGCAGTTTTAACCCTATATCCCTTTTCATTTCATTCTGAGAGTACTTCCTTTCTTGCTACAACTATCAGATGATCAAGACTGATCTTATGTATTTCCTGTCCAGTGGCTCAACTTAGAGCCTTGATTACTTTTATTATAGAATGGTATTTAGAAGACAAGTTATAAGATTTGGGTGTGTTCATTGAGACTGTGTCATCACAGTTTCTAGACCCACTCAGTAGACAGAGACAGGAAATTCAGGTTCATGCAATAAGTATGTATACTAATACTTCTATAATTAGTTTTTATTTATCAGTGTGTATATTTGTGTATTTAACATAACATATGTCATATTCACATTTATACACATTTTGAACCTATGGACAATAGTTACAATAACCATTTTTAATATGTTTGTAGCATGGGTCTATTCTGGTGTATTTTCATTAATGTAATATTTTCATTGTGGTTGATATTTTCATGATTCTTTGTCTACACAGTAATTTTTGATATAGTGTAAACAATAGCTATTTTTTTGTACCTTAGAACTCATCTCTCTCCACAGGTAGGTAAGTTATAACTACATATGAAACAATTGAGAACTAACACACAGGGACACAGTCTTGTCCAAAACCCCAACCCCAGTGTGATAATCCACAATCAATGAGTTATAACAAAAATGGAGCTTATCCATAAGGAGAGAGTTGAGCTCCACATCCTACACCCCAGTTTTTTTCCCAATTTTTATTGTGTATATCATATGAATTCATGCATATTTTTGTAATCTTTGAATTATAATCCAGTACTTTTACTAATACTGTTGCACAGATTGTTCTCACTGTGGTCAAAGAAATCTCTTTCAGTTTTAACCCTGGCTCCTATAGTCTGTTGGGCAAGGGTGTGCCAGTGGGCATGAGGGTGAAGTGTGGAGACGGCTGCCAACTGCATAGGTTGTGCCAGCTACACAGACTGGGGGAAAGGCTTCATCTTCTAGAAGCCGGTTTTTCACTCTTAGCTCTGTCATTTGTAAGATGCATGAACTTTGGGTAGTTCCATAACCTCTCTAAGCCTTTAAACAAGGATGGTGCTCAACTCAGTTTTGTTGTTTTTTTTTTTTTTTTCCGCATGTCTAGTAAAGTGCCTAACAGAGCAGTTTTAACCCTATATCCCTTTTCATTTCATTCTGAGAGTACTTCCTTTCTTGCTACAACTATCAGATGATCAAGACTGATCTTATGTATTTCCTGTCCAGTGGCTCAACTTAGAGCCTTGATTACTTTTATTATAGAATGGTATTTAGAAGACAAGTTATAAGATTTGGGTGTGTTCATTGAGACTGTGTCATCACAGTTTCTAGACCCACTCAGTAGACAGAGACAGGAAATTCAGGTTCATGCAATAAGTATGTATACTAATACTTCTATAATTAGTTTTTATTTATCAGTGTGTATATTTGTGTATTTAACATAACATATGTCATATTCACATTTATACACATTTTGAACCTATGGACAATAGTTACAATAACCATTTTTAATATGTTTGTAGCATGGGTCTATTCTGGTGTATTTTCATTAATGTAATATTTTCATTGTGGTTGATATTTTCATGATTCTTTGTCTACACAGTAATTTTTGATTAGGTACAAGACATTGTGAATCTTGATGTATGATGGCTATTTTTTTTTTGTACCTTAGGAATTTCTGAGATTTTAGAGGATAGCAGATTAAATGAATCTACTTGGAATAGGCTGATCTTTGTTAGTAGTATTATTTTTTAGACTTTTCAGCTCATTCAGTGTAGCCCTTATTCTAAAGTGCATTATTCCCTACTACCTAGATAAAACCTTCATAAGTATTCTACCCAATGTTCCATGAATTATGAGATTTCCCAGACTGGCTGGTGAGAACAGATGCAGCCCTGTTTGAGCAATGGACATTGTTTATTTTAATTATTGGGATGTTCATTTGCAAAAAATGAAATAAACAATGAGGAGGAAAATGTCTGCATGCATTTATGATTATAATATAACAGCATGGATGAATTATTTAAAGAAGACAGACAGCTGTGGGGTAAACAACTTGTTTGTCCTAGTCAATGACCTTCCCCTTTGTTTTTAGTAGAGTCAACTTCAGCAGTGTCTTGACACCCTGGATCCCCACTGAGATGCATCATGTTGGTAATTTTACCCCCTGCATTCAAACTCTAGGGGAACAACACAAGTTTTCAATAGGCTAATCAAAGCCACTTCCATGCTCTCTAGGAGGGCAAATTAAGTTGATTATTTTCATTGCTCATATGCAAATGCCATTGCACTAAAAATTCAAAATACACAATGCATAGGTTGTACTATTCAGTGTCAGCATGTTAATATATTCTTATAGAAAAACTCACACAGTGCTTTTAAATTTACACATAATTATAGAGAATTATATTATTAAATTTTAATATAGCACTATTATGCAAAAGTGGTATGATAGGTAACTATAGACAGGTTTGTATATTTTAAAATATTATTGGATATTTTTAAATAGCTTATATCATTTTTCATAAGATCTGTAAACAAAAAGATTGGAAGAGTCAATGGCAAAACATAGTTTTGAATGAAAACGTTACTATTTCAATTATTTTCAATTCATGTATCTTAAGCAGTCAAGTAAAGGAGATACCGTTTATGTGATATGAAACTAATGTTCTGGTGTATTTTCTTTGTAATATTTTCATTGTGGTTGATATTTTCATGATTCTTTGTCTACACAGTAATTTTTGATTAGGTACAAGACATTGTGAATCTTGATGTATGATGGCTATTTTTTTTTTGTACCTTAGGAATTTCTGAGATTTTAGAGGATAGCAGATTAAATGAATCTACTTGGAATAGGCTGATCTTTGTTAGTAGTATTATTTTTTAGACTTTTCAGCTCATTCAGTGTAGCCCTTATTCTAAAGTGCATTATTCCCTACTACCTAGATAAAACCTTCATAAGTATTCTACCCAATGTTCCATGAATTATGAGATTTCCCAGACTGGCTGGTGAGAACAGATGCAGCCCTGTTTGAGCAATGGACATTGTTTATTTTAATTATTGGGATGTTCATTTGCAAAAAATGAAATAAACAATGAGGAGGAAAATGTCTGCATGCATTTATGATTATAATATAACAGCATGGATGAATTATTTAAAGAAGACAGACAGCTGTGGGGTAAACAACTTGTTTGTCCTAGTCAATGACCTTCCCCTTTGTTTTTAGTAGAGTCAACTTCAGCAGTGTCTTGACACCCTGGATCCCCACTGAGATGCATCATGTTGGTAATTTTACCCCCTGCATTCAAACTCTAGGGGAACAACACAAGTTTTCAATAGGCTAATCAAAGCCACTTCCATGCTCTCTAGGAGGGCAAATTAAGTTGATTATTTTCATTGCTCATATGCAAATGCCATTGCACTAAAATTCAAAATACACAATGCATAGGTTGTACTATTCAGTGTCAGCATGTTAATATATTCTTATAGAAAAACTCACACAGTGCTTTTAAATTTACACATAATTATAGAGAATTATATTATTAAATTTTAATATAGCACTATTATGCAAAAGTGGTATGATAGGTAACTATAGACAGGTTTGTATATTTTAAAATATTATTGGATATTTTTAAATAGCTTATATCATTTTTCATAAGATCTGTAAACAAAAAGATTGGAAGAGTCAATGGCAAAACATAGTTTTGAATGAAAACGTTACTATTTCAATTATTTTCAATTCATGTATCTTAAGCAGTCAAGTAAAGGAGATAACGTTTATGTGATATGAAACTAATGTTACAAATAATACATGTCAACATTACCATACGTTGCAATTACACTTCACAAGATCTTTGTGCTAAAAGTAGAACTGTTTTGAATGAAGGAGACTTAAGTATAGACATGTACATTGTGTAAGAGTTCATGAACAGAAAGGAAACATCATACTTAAAATTTTATTTGATATATCTACAACATGAGAAAAAAAGAGTGGTTAGTTGTTTAAATTTCATTTTGATGTAATACATAAAGGATCTATCACAAGAGTAGAAATAGTTAAAATATGAATACAATTTCTTGCTTGATGTGATATAAACTGCATTTACTTTTTAGAAGAAAAAATAAAGCATATTATTAATTCATATTATTTCCTCTGATGGAATTATTTGCCATATTAGCATTCATTTTTTTTCTCCTAAAATGTAAATAACAACTCTTAAACTGCAAAAATAGTTTACTTTTTTCTTAAAATGTAAAATTTTCTTTAAATATAAATAAACTTTAAAATATACAAAGGTAGTTTGTATTAATATTTGCTTCTGCCCTGCCTACTTGCTCAGTCATGCCTGACTCTTTGTGACCCCATGGACTGTAGCCTGCCAGAGTCCTCTGTCCATGAAATTCTCCAGGCAAGAATACTGGAGTGGGTTACCACTTTCTTTTCCAGGGAATCTTCCTGACCCAAAGATTGAACCCATATCTCCTACATTACTGCCAGATTCTTTATTGCTGAGCCACCAGGAAAGCCCCATTTTTATTTAAGAGCTTACAAAAAGGAGGCCACTCCAGTGGCCTGACCCATGTCACAAACCTAAACCAAAGTCAGCTTGCACTTATGAGAAGTGCTTTACTGCCAAGAAAACATACATCAAATGTAGGGAAGTTTGGGGGCAAGAAGATGCTCATGTCCCTAAATGAGTAAGTCTCTTATGTGGTCTAAGTTACCGACTTAAGTACCATCTTTAGCTAAAGATAAAAAAAAGGAAGGCCGTAGGGAAGTCCAGTTGTTGACAATGGATGGTGTTATGAGGAAAAGTAAGCTAAAAGAGGGTTAGGTTTGTAATGGAGATTTAAATCAGTGCCTTCTCTGCTGATTAGATTCTCTTGTAATTTAGAATTATCTCTCTTTTCCTGGCACAGAGCAGAAGACACCCTTAGAAATGGACCTATCTTCTATAAATGTAAATTTCTCTTATAAAAGGATGACGTCTCTGTTTTCAAAGCTTCTCCAGTGTCTTCTGTATAATCATAAGGGATTTGATTTAGGTCATCCCTGAATGTCATAGTAGTTTTCCCTGTTTTCTTCAAGTTGACCCTGAATTTTGCAATAAGGAACCAATGATCTGAGCCGCAATCAGCTCCAATCAGCTCTGAAACACATCTAAACCCTTCATCTTCTGTGTCTCAATGGTACACGGTGTCATGAATTTCATTTCATTTTGAATGACTTCTAATAGTGTATGTGGTTTCATCTATGCATCTTTGACCTTCTAACTGAAATAAGACCTAAATCTTCTTTAGCATCTTGCTCTTGTAGGATCTGACAATTTGGTATTGCAGATTGAATTTCCTCCACTGTCATTCCTAGATATTTTTCGTGGTTTCTTTAGTAAAATGAAACTGAGCAGGTGAAGGTTCAGATGTCTCTACTCCAAGGCTGACCGGGGCATCTCTCCCTGGTAGGTGTGAAATGTGTTAGTTGCTCTGTCGTGTCAAACTTTGAGACACCATGGACTGTAGTCTACCAGGCTTCTCTATCCAGGGGATTCTCAAGTCAAGAATACTGGAGTGTGTTGCCCTGCCCTCCTTCAGGGGATCTTTCCAACCCAGGGATTGAACTTGGCTCTTCTGCACTGTAGGTGGGTTCTTTATTGATTGAGCTACCAGGGAAGCCCCTGTAGGTTCCCAAATAATCATTCTATTCTTTATTGAACAAACACATAGCAATCAGAGGCCCTTAAGAGGAGACCCCAATTCCAGTTCCACAGGCCATCTTTTTAGTAGTGGGGTTTCTGGTCTTCAGGGTCCTCACCACAGTGCACAGGTGGGAGGCATCTCAGGGAAACCAGTTCTCCTGGCTTTGAACTTTGGCTCCTCCCCTTCCAGTCAGGCCCACTCTGCTCCTGGTGCAGGCTCTGGGCTGTCTCTAGCTGATTGTCCACTTTGAGATTTGGCTACATGGGACAGCTTAGCATGTCCTTTTATCAGTAGGCCATAGACCCTCTTCTCCTCATTTTGCTGTCATTGGTATCAGTAGCTATCATCTCATATATTCTATTAAAGTCTAGTATATCAAATATATTTTTCTACTGTTTCAATCCATAGCTTTTCAAAATATCCTCAGTTTTAATTATATATTTCCTAAACCTCGAGGGCTTCTATTTAAATATAACTTTGTTATATCACAAAGGATGTATTTGTCAGGAGAAAAAAAAAAATGTAGCTACCATGGGACATAATAAAATGGACTCACACAACAAGGAGACGGCTACCTTTGTGCATAATCCATGAGAAAATCCATATGACATTAACAAACACTATACAACTTTGCCAAACTGAAAGTGACCATAAAAAACATGACTTAGGAAAAATCAAAAGTGATTTTCATGCAAATATATTTGCTCAATTACACGTGAATTTAAATCTTTAGCATTGTGGGCAAATGCTATCAAATTTCAAAAGTCAGGTACAATTTCCTTTGTTTATTCAAGTGCTAACCAGAAGCATCATATTATTAATAACAAGCTGCCTATTTTATATTTTCAGGTTTACACTGTTAGCAAAGTAACATTTTATACATAGGTGTGAAATGTGTTAGTTGCTCTGTCGTGTCAAACTTTGAGACACCATGGACTGTAGTCTACCAGGCTTCTCTATCCAGGGGATTCTCAAGTCAAGAATACTGGAGTGTGTTGCCCTGCCCTCCTTCAGGGGATCTTTCCAACCCAGGGATTGAACTTGGCTCTTCTGCACTGTAGGTGGGTTCTTTATTGATTGAGCTACCAGGGAAGCCCCTGTAGGTTCCCAAATAATCATTCTATTCTTTATTGAACAAACACATAGCAATCAGAGGCCCTTAAGAGGAGACCCCAATTCCAGTTCCACAGGCCATCTTTTTAGTAGTGGGGTTTCTGGTCTTCAGGGTCCTCACCACAGTGCACAGGTGGGAGGCATCTCAGGGAAACCAGTTCTCCTGGCTTTGAACTTTGGCTCCTCCCCTTCCAGTCAGGCCCACTCTGCTCCTGGTGCAGGCTCTGGGCTGTCTCTAGCTGATTGTCCACTTTGAGATTTGGCTACATGGGACAGCTTAGCATGTCCTTTTATCAGTAGGCCATAGACCCTCTTCTCCTCATTTTGCTGTCATTGGTATCAGTAGCTATCATCTCATATATTCTATTAAAGTCTAGTATATCAAATATATTTTTCTACTGTTTCAATCCATAGCTTTTCAAAATATCCTCAGTTTTAATTATATATTTCCTAAACCTCGAGGGCTTCTATTTAAATATAACTTTGTTATATCACAAAGGATGTATTTGTCAGGAGAAAAAAAAAAATGTAGCTACCATGGGACATAATAAAATGGACTCACACAACAAGGAGACGGCTACCTTTGTGCATAATCCATGAGAAAATCCATATGACATTAACAAACACTATACAACTTTGCCAAACTGAAAGTGACCATAAAAAACATGACTTAGGAAAAATCAAAAGTGATTTTCATGCAAATATATTTGCTCAATTACACGTGAATTTAAATCTTTAGCATTGTGGGCAAATGCTATCAAATTTCAAAAGTCAGGTACAATTTCCTTTGTTTATTCAAGTGCTAACCAGAAGCATCATATTATTAATAACAAGCTGCCTATTTTATATTTTCAGGTTTACACTGTTGCAGTAGCATGTGTTTAATTTTAATTTTTGGCTTTTTATAAATTTGTGCATTGTTTCAGTTTAGAGTATTCATTTTAGAAAGATAATGTCCATCCCCGAGGAAATTCAATCTATATATTCTTTAAAGATTCAGTAGGGAGTTCTTGTCGTAGAATGGCACATCTTGTGGTATTTTTCTCACGCAAACAGTGGCATGTGTCTCAATGGCCACACTTGAGTTCCCTGCTGCTCTTATAAATTACTATGAAGCCATTTCCCTGTGGAAATTGCTCTAGGATTGACATTTCATTTTAATGAAGGGAGCTGGTGTTCCTTCAAATACAACAAAACTAAAAGCCTTCCCTCTATTCGCTACATCTATTAAGAATCTTAAGGGAATAGGAATTGAAATGCAGCTTGTGCTGGACTGTTCCATTTCTAATTGTAGTTTTTTGTAGCAATCATTTATAATTGTGTCTAGGTACCTAATGGCCTCATACCTAATGTTCACCACCAGTACAATATTTGTCAAAGATAGAAAGTATTGTTGAATTTTTAAGTAAAGCATTTAATTCAAACTATTATTTTTCTTCTTAGGTATAATATACTCAACTCATATTAGACAAAGTATATTTTATAGGCAATCAATTTTCTGGTAAGTTAAGAAAAATATGTTTCTCCTCAACCAGGATTTAGTTTCCTGATTTGATCTTATAAACTTGTCCTTCAAAATTAACTGTTAACTATTTATATTACTATACTGAGCATAAATGAATTCATCTTCTTCCCATTTATAGATACTTATGATGCTTTATAGATGTATTTCACTTGTAATGGTAGATTGAGAAGATGGATACTATTTTTTTTCTGATTGCCAGGAATTGAAGTTTTCATAGTATATAAAACTGAATTTATTTTCTTGGTCTCAGCAGTCACATGATGAAACAGAGTAGTTTCCACCATAGTTTATCCAGAACTCATTATTTTTTCACTATATTAATCAGTGAATTTGACAGTGTACTAAAACATTTATTTACTCATTCTCTCATATAATCAATAGTTTTCCACGTTTAAATGACCAGGGCAGTATATAAAGTAAATGAACTTTAAAAGTCCTATCACACTTCTTGTGGTTCCAGTGGGGAGAGAAGGAGGAAGCAGGGAGCGGGGCGGTTGGGGGGGACCCGCCGCGGCTTCTGCCACCGCCGCCACCACCTTCTCTGTGCTCGTGGCGTGGGAAAGGAGCTGTGAATCCCGGGCGCGAGCCGGCGGCGGCGCCGCTGCGGGAGGGTCGGCGGTGGGAAGGCGATGGCGGATATAGATAAACTCAACATCGACAGCATCATCCAACGGCTGCTGGAAGTGAGAGGGTCCAAGCCTGGTAAGAATGTCCAGCTACAGGAGAATGAAATCAGAGGTCTGTGCTTAAAGTCCCGAGAGATCTTTCTCAGTCAGCCTATCCTACTAGAACTTGAAGCACCACTCAAAATATGTGGTGATATCCATGGGCAATACTATGATTTGCTTCGACTGTTTGAGTATGGTGGTTTCCCTCCAGAAAGCAATTACCTGTTTCTTGGGGACTATGTGGACAGGGGAAAGCAATCACTGGAGACTATCTGCCTCTTACTGGCTAACAAAATCAAGTATCCCGAGAATTTTTTTCTCAGAGGAAACCATGAATGTGCCAGCATCAATTTTTTTAAAAAAAAAGATACATTAAATTGTAGTTAAGAAATTTTATGTTTCTCCTCAACCAGGATTTAGTTTCCTGATTTGATCTTATAAACTTGTCCTTCAAAATTAACTGTTAACTATTTATATTACTATACTGAGCATAAATGAATTCATCTTCTTCCCATTTATAGATACTTATGATGCTTTATAGATGTATTTCACTTGTAATGGTAGATTGAGAAGATGGATACTATTTTTTTTCTGATTGCCAGGAATTGAAGTTTTCATAGTATATAAAACTGAATTTATTTTCTTGGTCTCAGCAGTCACATGATGAAACAGAGTAGTTTCCACCATAGTTTATCCAGAACTCATTATTTTTTCACTATATTAATCAGTGAATTTGACAGTGTACTAAAACATTTATTTACTCATTCTCTCATATAATCAATAGTTTTCCACGTTTAAATGACCAGGGCAGTATATAAAGTAAATGAACTTTAAAAGTCCTATCACACTTCTTGTGGTTCCAGTGGGGAGAGAAGGAGGAAGCAGGGAGCGGGGCGGTTGGGGGGGACCCGCCGCGGCTTCTGCCACCGCCGCCACCACCTTCTCTGTGCTCGTGGCGTGGGAAAGGAGCTGTGAATCCCGGGCGCGAGCCGGCGGCGGCGCCGCTGCGGGAGGGTCGGCGGTGGGAAGGCGATGGCGGATATAGATAAACTCAACATCGACAGCATCATCCAACGGCTGCTGGAAGTGAGAGGGTCCAAGCCTGGTAAGAATGTCCAGCTACAGGAGAATGAAATCAGAGGTCTGTGCTTAAAGTCCCGAGAGATCTTTCTCAGTCAGCCTATCCTACTAGAACTTGAAGCACCACTCAAAATATGTGGTGATATCCATGGGCAATACTATGATTTGCTTCGACTGTTTGAGTATGGTGGTTTCCCTCCAGAAAGCAATTACCTGTTTCTTGGGGACTATGTGGACAGGGGAAAGCAATCACTGGAGACTATCTGCCTCTTACTGGCTTACAAAATCAAGTATCCCGAGAATTTTTTTCTTCTCAGAGGAAACCATGAATGTGCCAGCATCAATAGAATTTATGGATTTTATGATGAATGTAAAAGAAGATACAACATTAAACTATGGAAAACTTTCACAGACTGCTTTAACTGTTTACCGATAGCAGCCATCGTGGATGAGAAAATATTCTGCTGTCATGGAGGTTTATCACCAGATCTTCAATCTATGGAGCAGATTCGGCGAATTATGCGACCAACTGATGTACCAGATCAAGGTCTTCTTTGTGATCTTTTGTGGTCTGACCCCGATAAAGATGTCTTAGGCTGGGGTGAAAATGACAGAGGAGTGTCTTTCACATTTGGTACAGAAGTGGTTGCAAAATTTCTCCATAAGCATGATTTGGATCTTATATGTAGAGCCCATCAGGTGGTTGAAGATGGATATGAATTTTTTGCAAAGAGGCAGTTGGTCACTCTATTTTCTGCGCCCAATTATTGTGGAGAGTTTGACAATGCAGGTGCCATGATGAGTGTGGACGAAACACTAATGTGTTCTTTTCAGATTTTAAAGCCTGCAGAGAAAAAGAAGCCAAATGCCACGAGACCTGTAACACCACCAAGGGGTATGATCACAAAGCAAGCAAAGAAATAGATGTCATTTTGACACTGCCTAGTTGGGACTTGTAACATATAGTATATAACCTTCATTTTTAAAACTGTAATGTGTATTGGTCAGCTTGCGCAAATAGTGTTTGTGGGCCCCCCTTTTCCATTTTTGACTTAATGAATGGTATTTGCTGGTTATAGCAGCAAATGAAGGACTCTCCACTCCCAAGGAAAAATGTTTTGTTTTGTTCTCTGTTGCTTTAGCAAAAAACTTTAATGATGGTGTTAAAGCTGTACACTCGGGACTATGTACCCTGTAAGGGGTGAGTGTACAACTGATCTTTTTTTAATTCAGTACAACCTATGAATAATGTAAATGCTCATTTTCTTTAGGATATAAAGAGAGCCCTAGGGTGCTCAGTCTGTACATGTTATTGTCATAAAAATGCATACTGTTGGATACAAACCACTGTGAACTTTTTTGTTTCAAAGGGATTGCTTTTTTTTTCCTCTCGTTGTCTTATCATGTACAAACTAGTTTTTATAGCTATCAACATTAGGAGTAACTTTCAACTTTGCCAGCATCACTGGTATGTATATTTAATTAAAGCACACTTTCCCCTACAGTATACCTAAAATGACGATTAAAGCCATTATTTTAAATGTTTGTGACTCTCCTGAAGCCAAAGTTTCTGTTACATTGACACGCCTCTAAGTACAAGGTGGCATACCACCTTTATGGGGATTCAAAAACAGGTTTTTGAGTTTGAATAACCATTAGTAACATAGTGCTGTTTAAGCTATTAGTGATTAAAGTTAATAACATTTTGTACAATTTCCTTATAGTCTATTCATTAAGTAATCTTTTTACAGTTACATCAGGCCTGAACCCATCCATTCAGAAAACTTCAAATTATAGGAACAATACTGTTCTATATGAGTGACCGATTATGCATTCTTTGGCCTACATTCTTAATTCTGCGGTGAAACTGAGGCTTATAAGTCAAAACAAAGGAACTAACTTATTATCCACCAGTTTATACAGAACTCACAGTATCTATGACTTTTTTAAACTAAGATCTGTTAAAAAGAAATGTCTCAACAGATGACCGTGTACAATACCATGTGGTGAAAATTAATTCAGACTTATTAAATGATGAACTTGTTAAAAAATAAAAATAAAAAAAAAATAAAAGTCCTATCATTAGTTACATTTTTGATCAATTATATTCTAATAATAAATAATAGAAAGTATATTTGAAAAGGAAAAGTGATTTTGTAGTAATTGTTTTACTATTCCTCCAGATGTTTTAAAGGCATAGCAAAGTGGGTGTCTAAACATTTGATAATATTCATTTATTAAGGCTTTTCATCAGGCTTACTGGACATCTTTTTCTTTTAAATTCAGTAAGCTATTTATTAAAACATGTATTAATTTTTAACACCAGATATGAGAGTTAGTTGAATAGTCTTGCCCTTTTCATCTCATTTTATAATTTACAATGGAGAATGAGCAGTTTTTTCTATGCCTTGGCAAATTGTCATACTCCATTTGAAGGTTAGATCAAATTCTGATTTTTATCCTAGTTTTTATTTTCATGAAACATCTTTGAGTGTTTCTTTAATGTGAAATTTTGGCTAGCATCCATTTCTCTGAAACATCTTTGTCTGTTTTTGCCAGCCTCATTTTTATTGCATACGTTCATCTTCAGCAAAATTGACTGACTATCTCCGGTCTCTGGGACAGTTGTACTATCAACATTCTCATGGTTGTATTTCTTCTAGAACTTCATTTACCTTATATTAGAATTGTACTTTCAATGTTGGCTTTTTTTCTTTTTTTGCTGAACCTTTATTTTTGTTGGTCAATTCCTTCTTTCAGTTAACCATTTTTGTAAAATGTCACTTGGGTTTATCACTGGGACACCAAAAGCAACGCAGCTCCATGCTTGCTGTCTGCATTGGCCAGAGTGAAATATGGGCAGAAATCAACTGCCATCCAACTCTGAATGAAGTCCACAACTGTCAGTGGTCATGATGAACAGGTGACTTATGAAGGGATACAAGCACTGAAGAACTAGTGAAATGTGAGCTTTATGCAATTTCATCACAGCTAGTACAACTAGGTAACAGATTTGGACCATATTTTTGTGGGCTCATTTTAATTAACATTGGTAAGTAGGATTTGGAAATATCAGAACCATGCAAAATGAGAATTTTCTGTATATAATTTCAGATGGGAACAATTCTAAAAACCTAAATATGAATTATTTTTTTTTTGTTTGTGGGTGTGTGCACTGAAGAATGCTACCTATCACAATAACAAAATGTATCCTATTTCTTCTATTCTATCCAAAAGAGGTTTTGTTGACAGTTTAATATACCTTCAAGTTTCTGATCATGTCCATCCTTTATGTGTCGCTGTGTGTATTGCAAATGTTTGACGGATATAGAGCCTTAGTTATCAAGGAAAAGTGATTCTGTCATAGTGTTTTCAGTTTTCCTTACAAATATTTGAAATCTGTGCTGAATTTTGCTTATTTCTTAGAACTTCACACATATGTTCCTCTTGCAGAGTCCCACTAGCTATACAACAAATGCATCCAATTTTCATACACAGTGTTTAGATCATCATCAATTATTTATTTATTTATTTATATTATTGATGTCCATGTAGCAGATGGCTCAGAGGTAAAGAATTTGCCTGCAATGCAGGAGACCCAGGTTTAATCCCTGGGCTGAGAAGATTCCCTGGAGGAGGCATGACAACCCACTCCAGAATTCTTGCCTGGAAAATCCCATGGATAGAAAAGCCTTGGGGCTACAATCCATGGGGTTGCACAAGAGTCAGACACGAATAAGGCAACTAAATAAAGGCAGCATATAGCAGAACAAGATGATGTAGTATATATCACCATTATTCCTACCAGAGTCAGAATCAAAACAGGAGGAGAAATGATTCTGCCCCTAATAGCTCAGCAACTTTTTTTTTGCTGAACCTTTATTTTTGTTGGTCAATTCCTTCTTTCAGTTAACCATTTTTGTAAAATGTCACTTGGGTTTATCACTGGGACACCAAAAGCAACGCAGCTCCATGCTTGCTGTCTGCATTGGCCAGAGTGAAATATGGGCAGAAATCAACTGCCATCCAACTCTGAATGAAGTCCACAACTGTCAGTGGTCATGATGAACAGGTGACTTATGAAGGGATACAAGCACTGAAGAACTAGTGAAATGTGAGCTTTATGCAATTTCATCACAGCTAGTACAACTAGGTAACAGATTTGGACCATATTTTTGTGGGCTCATTTTAATTAACATTGGTAAGTAGGATTTGGAAATATCAGAACCATGCAAAATGAGAATTTTCTGTATATAATTTCAGATGGGAACAATTCTAAAAACCTAAATATGAATTATTTTTTTTTTGTTTGTGGGTGTGTGCACTGAAGAATGCTACCTATCACAATAACAAAATGTATCCTATTTCTTCTATTCTATCCAAAAGAGGTTTTGTTGACAGTTTAATATACCTTCAAGTTTCTGATCATGTCCATCCTTTATGTGTCGCTGTGTGTATTGCAAATGTTTGACGGATATAGAGCCTTAGTTATCAAGGAAAAGTGATTCTGTCATAGTGTTTTCAGTTTTCCTTACAAATATTTGAAATCTGTGCTGAATTTTGCTTATTTCTTAGAACTTCACACATATGTTCCTCTTGCAGAGTCCCACTAGCTATACAACAAATGCATCCAATTTTCATACACAGTGTTTAGATCATCATCAATTATTTATTTATTTATTTATATTATTGATGTCCATGTAGCAGATGGCTCAGAGGTAAAGAATTTGCCTGCAATGCAGGAGACCCAGGTTTAATCCCTGGGCTGAGAAGATTCCCTGGAGGAGGCATGACAACCCACTCCAGAATTCTTGCCTGGAAAATCCCATGGATAGAAAAGCCTTGCGGGCTACAATCCATGGGGTTGCACAAGAGTCAGACACGAATAAGGCAACTAAATAAAGGCAGCATATAGCAGAACAAGATGATGTAGTATATATCACCATTATTCCTACCAGAGTCAGAATCAAAACAGGAGGAGAAAATGATTCTGATTCTTCCACTCTCATACAACTGTAGTTTGCTACATCATTGCAACCAATCACTGGGAAATGTAACCAATGAAGAAAATGCTTCTTCCTAGTGAGAAGAGATTTTTTGATAGACAGGGCAGCTTTAGTTTTCAGTTAAAAGTATTCCCATGAGATTTGGTGTATTCAGTCCCCTGGCAAGATCCACTTACACAACGTGAAAAGTGGCAGGGAGTCATCAAGTTAATATCCACTTAGAAAACGTTTGACAGTAATCTAGTGGCAGGCTGATATCAAATACAGAAGCAAACAGGGAGGGATAAAGGAACACAGAGAGGTCAGGAAAGCCACTGTCGCTCTCAAGTACAGGCAAGCTGGGGGACAGGCCTATCTGAGATGAGCAAACTTGACAATTCGCAGTCTTAAGGTCCACGCTTTTTTACTGTGTAATCTGTGGTTCAGTCAAATACTGTTCTTTTCTTTCCTACAGTTTCTATGGAGAATGTTGTGTCTGCAAATACTTCTAATGCTCCAGGAACATTAGAAATAAGTAATCTGAAAAGGAAGCTGATTAGTGGCAAAGGCAGAGATTACTTAAGAAAAACCGAACACTTGGAATGCAATCAGGCATTTTCCCCTTTATTTACCGCTCTGTCACATTTCTGAAATTATAAATGAAGTAATTACTCTAAATTTAAGTAAGAGTCATTTAGTTACTCTAGATGAGTAACTTCCTCATTTCATGTCACTTACCTAAGAGACTCCAAATAGATCAGTACGTAATATGGTGTTGATTAAGGTTTTTACTGTTACTCCCGATTTGAGGAACTTGAAGTAGAATTAGTGATAAAGAGCCAAAGCTGAGTAAAGAAGTTACCAATTATTGCATACTTTAAAGACAGTCAAATCAGGGGGCTTGTCCGGTGGTCCAGAGGTTAAGACTCCATATTCCCAATGCAGTGTCCCCTGGTTCGAGCCCATGTCAGGGAACTAGATCCCAAGTGCTACAACTAAGATACAACACAGTCAAAAAAAAATTTTTTTTTTTCAAAAAGGCTAGCAGAACTGCGGCTCAGACAATATAGAATCTGCCCTCAAAGTAAGAGATCCAGTTTCAGTGCCTGGGTTAGGAAGATCTCCTGCAGAAGAGAATGGCTACCTTCTCCAGTATCCTCACCTGGAGAATCCCATGGACAGGGATGCCTGCTGGCCTACAGTCCATAGGGTTGCAAACAGTTGGACACAACTCAGTAACACTTTCATAGTAGTAGTTTCTGAGTTCCTGATGGCTCAGATGGTAAGGAATCTGCATGGAAAGCAGTCACAAAGAGTCAAATATGGCCAAGCGACTAAGCATACATATTAAAATACAAACACACACACACACACACACACATACACACAAGGGCGGTTAAACAGTAACTGTAGCCTGACAGGCTCCTCTGTTCAGGGAATTAACCAGGCAAGAATACTGAAGTAGGTGCATTGTCATTTCCTTCTCCAGAGGATTTTCCTGACCCAGGCATTGAATCCACGTCTCCTGCATTGCAGGCAGATTCTTTACCATTTGAGTCAAAAGTCCAAATATAACTTGGACAGGTATTAACTCAGGGCTTACCTAAAGATGGAAGGGAAACGTGTTGCTACTGCTAAGTACTGCATCAGCATTCCACTCTTTCCCAAAATATGTAAAGGGTGCAAAGATATTGGAGTCAGTTTATTTATTTGTCTTCAATAAAACTGCTCTAATTGTTCAGACCAGTAAAATAATAGAAGGAAATGCATTGATAGCTCAGGCAGGGAGAAGCTAAGTCTAAGAAATCCACTCATAAAACTGTTAAAGAAGTTGAGGCTAATATAATGAACTTCACCATCTAAGGGACTACTGTTCTTGGGAGACCTTGTATTTTTTTTTTTTTCTTTTTTAAGACTTTTATCTTTTTTTGGCCACATCTGTTGGTCTTTCATTCATCCATTTTCATACATCTCTGTCCTTTGGCCTGTGTAGGCCTCCCATCACAGTGGCCTCTCGCTACATAGCACTGGCTTTGGGCACATGCACTCCAGAGCTCCGGCTCGGTAGTTAGACACATCGGTCCAGCTGCTCCATGGCATGTGGGATCTTCTCAGGCCAGGGATTGAGCCGCCCCCCCCTGCACTGCAAGGCAGTGTCCTTACCCACGGGGCCACCAGGAAAGCCCTATTTTTTTTTTTTTTTTAGAAAATTTAGCTTTCATTGATAAACTGGGAAGAGATGTATTACATAAAATCATTACATGTACCTTAGATGTAAGTGCACAATGGCAACATTTTACGGTTAAAAATTTGTTGCAACAAGCCACAAAATGTTTCTAAAAAATGAGGAAAAAGAAAAAAATCTTCATTGTCTGCCCAAGACCACAAAGAAGTCTGAGCACAGTTGAATTGTTGCCTTTGAACTGTGGTATTGGAGAAGGCTCTTGAGAGTTCCTTGGAATCCAAAGAGAGCAAACCAGTCAATCTTTTTTTTTTTTTTTTAAGATTTATTTATTTATTATGGTGGGGGTGGGGTGGGAAGGGAGGAGAGCAGGCGGGCCACTTCTTTTGTTCTTTCATTTGTTCATTTTCATCCGTCTTTGTTCTTTGGCCTGCGTGGGCCTCCCATCGTGGTGGCCTCTGTTGTTGCAGAGCACCGGCTCTGGGCGCATGCGCTCCAGAGCTCTGGCTCGGTAGTTGGACACATCAGTCCAGCTGCTCCATGGCACGTGGGATCTTCCCAGGCCAGGGATCGAACCGGCGCCCCTTGCACTGCAAGGAACTGTCCTTAACCACTGGACCACCAGGGAAGCCCAAACCAGTCAATCTTAAAGGAAATCAACGCTGAATATTCATTGGAAAGACTGATGAGGACAAGATGGTTGGATGGCATCATAAACTCAATGGACATGAATTTGAACAAACTCTGGGAGATGGTTTAGGACAGGGAAGCCTGGCATGATGCAGTCCATGGTGTCACAGATAGTTGGGCACCACTGAGCAGCTGAACTGATAGTCTGCCAGTGGAGGGAATCAATAAAGATAATCCAAAATAGATGATGATCTCATGTTCCTCATTATCAATTTAAGGAAAACGGAGGAGTAACTCCCAAAGAGTACAGTTAGAAAGCCTGCCCACCTAGGCATGGATGCTTTCTTTGTCCATTCATGGTCACCAAAGAACTGTTTCTCCTTTTAATCTCATTTTCCCCTCCCAATCCTTTTCATTAGAGCATGGAGTCTTATGCTGTATTCATGCTGATTTCCAACAGGCTGGTTAGATTCTAATGCATCCTTCATTTTATCAAAAACTTAGTTACCGGGCATGACTGGAGATGCAGACTTAGAGAATGGACGTGAGGACACGAGGTGAGGGCAAAGGAGAGAGTGAGATGAATTTGGTGGTTAGGTTGGCATAAATGCACTACCATGTGGAAAGCTGCTGTATAGCACAGGGAGCTGAACTTAGTGCTCTGTGATGAGCTAGAGGATGGGAATGGTCGGGGGTGGGGGTCTAGGAGGGAGAAAATAATATGTATACATGCGGGGACCTTCCGCAGAAAGGGAAGGCAGCAGGGATTACTCCCGGCAGAACCGGGAGATCTCGGAGAGAGGCAAATCTTGAACTGTCCGCCCCGCCAGCCCCTTGGCTGAAGGCAAGGGACAATCAGACGCGACAGGGGTTCCATCAAAGTAGTTCCGCTTTATTAATGAAGATCCACAGCTTTTATAGGCAAGTGAAGGGGGTTTTGCACGGGACTTCCTATAGATTACACCAATCAAGCTAAAGACCAAGCAATCATTCACGAGCGCGGCAGCCAGGGGAACCAATCAGAAATTTGGCCATCAATTAACAATTTAGATCACGCCTGCCTCTTCCTGTAGGCGCCATCTTAGCTGCAAGCTGAAACAATGTGCTTAAGCTTCTTTTCACTCCCACACCCCTTCCTGTAGGCGCCATCTTAGCTCCAAGCTGAAACAATGTGCTTAAGCTTCTTTATGCTTAAAACAGCCCTCTTTCAATTCAGAGCCCCACATCTGCCCCTCTTTTATTTTAAAATTAAGAGACTTTTGTTGAGGCAACGCATAGAGCTAAGAGGTGGCCAGCCTCTAGCCTCGTCCGCTCTCCCTTGCGGCTGTGCCTGTCTTAGGTCGGGACAGAGCACTATTCAGGCAGAGCCCGTCATGGGATCAGGCAGCAGCTGCGGCGGCCCTCCTGTCTTAGGCCTGCTCTGCAGTGGTGTCCTCTTACCCGTCACTGGCTAACCAGCCATCTCGCTGGGGCTGTACGGAGTTTTTAAGAGTGTTTTCATTCAAAGGCCTCATTATATGTCTCAAGTGATTTCTTGAGGCCATATCGACCCAGGGTTTTGTGGGTGCCCAACGTAAGGCTCTTTTCTAGGACCTGAGCAAGCATAATTATTTTGTTGTAACTGTCTATTGTGACCCATAACGCCCTGACCTTAAACAGTATAGCTAGCAAGACAGCAAGAACAAACAGTTGGTGGTTAGGTTGGCATAAATGCACTACCATGTGGAAAGCTGCTGTATAGCACAGGGAGCTGAACTTAGTGCTCTGTGATGAGCTAGAGGATGGGAATGGTCGGGGGTGGGGGTCTAGGAGGGAGAAAATAATATGTATACATGCGGGGACCTTCCGCAGAAAGGGAAGGCAGCAGGGATTACTCCCGGCAGAACCGGGAGATCTCGGAGAGAGGCAAATCTTGAACTGTCCGCCCCGCCAGCCCCTTGGCTGAAGGCAAGGGACAATCAGACGCGACAGGGGTTCCATCAAAGTAGTTCCGCTTTATTAATGAAGATCCACAGCTTTTATAGGCAAGTGAAGGGGGTTTTGCACGGGACTTCCTATAGATTACACCAATCAAGCTAAAGACCAAGCAATCATTCACGAGCGCGGAAAACAAGGGAACTAATCAGAAATTTTGGCCATCAATTAACAATTTAGATCACGCCCTGCCTCTTCCTGTAGGCGCCATCTTAGCTGCAAGCTGAAACAATGTGCTTAAGCTTCTTTTCACTCCCACACCCCTCCCTGTAGGCGCCATCTTAGCTGCAAGCTGAAACAATGTGCTTAAGCTTCTTTATGCTTAAAACAGTCCTCTTTCAATTCAGAGCCCCACATCTGCCCCTCTTTTATTTTAAAATTAAGAGACTTTTGTTGAGGCAACGCAGAGCTAAGAGGTGGCCAGCCTCTAGCCTCGTCCGCTCTCCCTTGCGGCTGTGCCTGTCTTAGGTCGGGACAGAGCACTATTCAGGCAGAGCCCGTCATGGGATCAGGCAGCAGCTGCGGCGGCCCTCCTGTCTTAGGCCTGCTCTGCAGTGGTGTCCTCTTACCCGTCACTGGCTAACCAGCCATCTCGCTGGGGCTGTACGGATTTTTTAAGAGTGTTTTCATTCAAAGGCCTCATTATATGTCTCAAGTGATTTCTTGAGGCCATATCGACCCAGGGTTTTGTGGGTGCCCAACGTAAGGCTCTTTTTCTAGGACCTGAGCAAGCATAATTATTTTGTTGTAACTGTCTATTGTGACCCATAACGCCCCTGACCTTAAACAGTATAGCTAGCAAGACAGCAAGAACAAACAGATAGAAAGCATTTTTAAACCAGGTGAAAGGGCTTTGTATCCTTAGCTAAAAGTCATTAACCCCCTTTTGTTAGGCAAAAGCGGGGATATCTCACGTCACAGTCCAAACATGCCAGAACGCTTAATATCGACAGCTCTGGCGTGTAGATCAAGCTGTTGCTGGAGTCCTGTTATGGCAGTCCTCAGGTGTTCAAGTTGGTGGAGGCTGGTCTGAAGTCCCTGGGCAGAGGCGGTGGATGTTGTTTACTGCCGTGATGGTGTGCACTTTTTGAGCTCCGAGCACGGATGCTGTTACTGTTGTACCTATTAAGGAGAGAAAGAGAGAGAGATGCCTCAAGAATTTTTTGTTCTTGGGCCTGATATATGGTCATATTTTATCTGCAGCATATTCTAAGGTTTGATCTTTGTTTTGTGGCATAAATTGAAGATTTCTCGCCGGTACCCATATAGGGCTGGGTTCCCCAATGGGGAATATGCACCCTAATCCTCTCCCCATAGTAAGGAGTGGATCAGGCCCCCTCCACTGGCCAGTGATGGGGTCCTTCCATCTCACTTGTACTTCAGGTTTTATTTCTTGGCTGGACCAGTGTTTTTGAAAGGGTGCAATCAGTTCTTTCTTTGAAAAATTTAAAATGTTTAGGGTAAAGAGTGCCATTCCAAGTTGCTGGTGAGGGCTTATTCCCCCTTTTTGTTTTTGTAATTGGGCCTTTAAGTTTTGATGATGACGTTCAATTATGGCCTGTCCTTGAGGGTTGTATGGGATCCCTGTGGTGTGGCGGATGTGCCATAGTTGAAAAAAGTTTTGTAAATTTTTGCTAACAAAGCAGGGACCATTGTCTGTTTTTATCTGATAAGGTAGACCCAGAGTTGCAAAGCATTGTAAGAAATGATTCTGGGCATGTTTTGCTTTTTCTCCTGAGTGGGCTGTAGCCCAGCAGGCATGGGAATAAGCCTCAATGGGTACAAAGATGTACTTGAGTTTTCCAAAGGGAGAAAAGTGAGTGACATCTGTCTGCCACAACATATTAGGCTTCAGTCCTCGAGGGTTTACTCCCGGAGACTGTAAGGGAGGAACTTGTAAATAAGGGAGGCAAGGCTTGTAAGTATACACAATTTTTTTTTTTTTTAAATCCTTGATGGGGATCTGTGGGTTAAGTTTTATCTGAGGTACAATTAGGACCGCAGCCCTGGAGGCAGCACCCCAAACAGCTGTGAGAGACCGCTCCAAAGAGTTAGGGGAAGAAAGTCAACACAAGGGTTTCAGTGTGGGGAAATTTAAATGTCAAAGAAATGGGTTTTTAAAGGCTTTTGTTTTACAAATAGCTTGTGCCCTACCTGAGGATGTGATATCTTCATGAAGGATTTTAGCACTTTTTTAGTTGTGAGGAGATGCAGAGATTGAGATAATAAAAGCTCTTTCTAAAAGTCATTTACCTATCTAAAGACCTATTTTACCAGATTTCCTGAGCACAGAGTGTCTTGCCCCACCCTGATTTCCTTCAGGGGTGTTTCGTGGATGTTTTCCTATCTTCTTGGGGCACTCTCTCTTAAAGTGTCCCGGTTGGTCGCAGTTAAAGCAGTGGCCTGATTCTGGTGAGGCGGGTGGCCCCTGGAACGAGGCCCTACCTGTAACCATTGCAGTGGAAAAGGCTTTAGTCATTGCCTCAGAGAGAGCCTCGGTTTGAGCCTGAAGGGCACTGGTGATAGAGCGGGCTTGGTGGCTTTGTGTGCCTATATCTTTAGAGCACACAACCCATCGCTCAATGGAACGATCTTTTTGTCCTGCGCAGGCCAATTTATGGTCTGTATTCATTCCCTCCCAAACTAACATTCTGAGGAACTGATCTCTTAAAGGCCCTGGAGGGAACTTTCTCTGGAGGCTCTTTTTTACATGATCTACAAAAGTGGCAAGGTCTTCGCTATTCTTTTGTGTTATACGTGATATGGGGGGTTCAGTAGGGCCTTCAGCAAGTTTTTTCCAGGCAGCCAGACATATAGACTGTACTTGGTCTTGATAAGGGGCAGTGATGGCGGCCTGCTGAATACCAGTGCTCCATCGATCTGTCGTTCCTGATAGCATTCCAAAAGTTATTGGAATGACGGGATTGGCAGCCTGGTTTCTCTCTGTTTGAGCATGACATTCCTCTTTGAAAAAGGCACACCATTTGATATAAATGTTACTGGGAAGTACTGCCTTACATAGCATCTTCCAGTCTTGGGTGGTACAAGGTTGGTGGGCTAGCCCTTGGAGTATGGTTTCTGCCCATGGGGAGTTTGGGCCGTCCTCTGCTACCGCCTTCTTAAGTTCCTTTAGGTCATTAGCCTCCCACGGATACCAGGCGTCCGGTCTGTTTCCCCCCGGGTTAACGTTTACAGGGAAAGCTTGGGCTGGGCCCGTGAAGGGCGCTGAGGGCCCCCCAGGGTCTTCAGGATAGGTCCTCTCTCTCCAAGGTGACCCCAGTGCCCTCCCTCCCCGTGGAGCCTCTGTGATCTCTTCAAAGGGGGGAGGGAGCGGGGAGTACAGTCCTGTTTCTTGAGTTCTTGACCCTGAGTGACTGGGGAAACGCTCATCATAGCTAACTTCGTCTTCATTTACAAACGAGTCCCAGGTTCTGTTAAGAGCCTGGATATAGTTTCCCATGTTGTTAAAAGAGAGCAGAAAAGAAAGACAACTGAGGACAACCACCAAAAATCCTAACGGGAGTGGTGGCGGCCGGGAAGTTGGGCTCATGTCGTGCTTGTGAAACCGTGAAGGAGTCCCTAATGTTGCACGGACATTGTCTTGCTGGGGGCGGGCGCTCTAAGAGACTCTGGCCCGTTCCGTGACCCCCTTATCCTGTCACGGGAGTCTTCAAGCGGCAGGCGCCCTAATGGCTTTTAAATGCCTGACCCGTGCCCGCACGGGAGAGGTTTAGGCCGTGTCCTCAATTTGAAATATAGAAAAGTGAGACTTCCACCCAGTCGGGCTGCCGCTACTAGGCGAACTATCTTAAAGCCTTCTGAAGTCGCCAGAGAGTACCCTGGCCAGACCCGTCAGTTGCTTTTAGACTGTCCACCTGTTCGCTGGAAGTCCCGAATCAGAGAGAACAAGAAAGTAGGAATTAAAGTAAAGAAGGAAAAACAAGTAGGGCCTTCAGCAAGTTTTTCCAGGCAGCCAGACATATAGACTGTACTTGGTCTTGATAAGGGGCAGTGATGGCGGCCTGCTGAATACCAGTGCTCCATCGATCTGTCGTTCCTGATAGCATTCCAAAAGTTATTGGAATGACGGGATTGGCAGCCTGGTTTCTCTCTGTTTGAGCATGACATTCCTCTTTGAAAAAGGCACACCATTTGATATAAATGTTACTGGGAAGTACTGCCTTACATAGCATCTTCCAGTCTTGGGTGGTACAAGGTTGGTGGGCTAGCCCTTGGAGTATGGTTTCTGCCCATGGGGAGTTTGGGCCGTCCTCTGCTACCGCCTTCTTAAGTTCCTTTAGGTCATTAGCCTCCCACGGATACCAGGCGTCCGGTCTGTTTCCCCCCGGGTTAACGTTTACAGGGAAAGCTTGGGCTGGGCCCGTGAAGGGCGCTGAGGGCCCCCCAGGGTCTTCAGGATAGGTCCTCGCTCTCCAAGGTGCCCCGAGTGCCCTCCCTCCCCGTGGAGCCTCTGTGATCTCTTCAAAGGGGGGAGGGAGCGGGGAGTACAGTCCTGTTTCTTGAGTTCTTGACCCTGAGTGACTGGGGAAACGCTCATCATAGCTAACTTCGTCTTCATTTACAAACGAGTCCCAGGTTCTGTTAAGAGCCTGGATATAGTTTCCCATGTTGTTAAAAGAGAGCAGAAAAGAAAGACAACTGAGGACAACCACCAAAAATCCTAACGGGAGTGGTGGCGGCCGGGAAGTTGGGCTCATGTCGTGCTTGTGAAACCGTGAAGGAGTCCCTAATGTTGCACGGACATTGTCTTGCTGGGGGCGGGCGCCTAAGAGACTCTGGCCCGTTCCGTGACCCCCTTATCCTGTCACGGGAGTCTTCAAGCGGCAGGCGCCCTAATGGCTTTTAAATGCCTGACCCGTGCCCGCACGGGAGAGGTTTAGACCGTGTCCTCAATTTGAAATATAGAAAAGTGAGACTTCCACCCAGTCGGGCTGCCGCTACTAGGGCGAACTATCTTAAAGCCTTCTGAAGTCGCCAGAGAGTACCCTGGCCAGACCCCGTCAGTTGCTTTTTAGACTGTCCACCTGTTCGCTGGAAGTCTCGAATCAGAGAGAACAAGAAAGTAGGAATTAAAGTAAAGAAGGAAAAACAAAGGAAAGCAGCGCTCAGTATTTTTGTGACTACCCTAAACCCCCACCCTCTCGGGAGTGGCGCGATAAAGGGGGAGATTCACCTTGAAATCCGGATTACTCCGAGAAGATGCCCCTCTAGAGGGAGGCGCCGCGCTGAGGCCCGTCGGCCGCTTCGTCGGTTCTCTTTCAAACCCGCACGGTGATGCTGCCTTCTTCTTTCTCGCTTTCAGGCCCCACGTTGGGCGCCAGCTTCTGCGGGGACCTTCCGCAGAAAGGGAAGGCAGCAGGGATTACTCCCGGCAGAACCGGGAGATCTCGGAGAGAGGCAAATCTTGAACTGTCCGCCCCGCCAGCCCCTTGGCTGAAGGCAAGGGACAATCAGGCGACAGGGTTCCATCAAAGTAGTTCCGCTTTATTAATGAAGATCCACAGCTTTTATAGGCAAGTGAAGGGGGTTTTGCACGGGACTTCCTATAGATTACACCAATCAAGCTAAAGACCAAGCAATCATTCACGAGCGCGGCAGCCAGGGGAACCAATCAGAAATTTTGACCATCAATTAACAATTTAGATCACGCCCTGCCTCTTCCTGTAGGGGCCATCTTAGCTGCAAGCTGAAACAATGTGCTTAAGCTTCTTTTCACTCCCACACCCCTCCCTGTAGGCGCCATCTTAGCTGCAAGCTGAAACAATGTGCTTAAGCTTCTTTATGCTTAAAACAGTCCTCTTTCAATTCAGAGCCCCACATATACATACAACTGTTACTTTGTTGCACAGCAGAAACTAGCACAACTTTGTATCCTCTAATTGAAAAAAATAGAGGGCTTCGCTGGTGGTCCAGTGGGTAAGGACACTGCTTATAGTGCAAGGGGCGCCGGTTCGATCCCTGGCTTGGGAAGATTCCACGTGCTGCGGAGCAGCTGGACCAGTGTGTCAAACTACCCAGCGAGAGCTCTAGAGTGAATGCACCCAGAGTCAGTGCTCTGCGGTGACAGAGGCCACTGTGATGGGAGGCCCGCAGAGGCCAAAGGACAGAGATGGATGAAAATGGATGAATGAAAAACCAATAGATGTGGCCAAAAAAATAATAATAATAAAATAAAGAGAGGAAAAAAAAAAAGAGGCCCTGAATTACAAAGGGAAGAAGAGTAAAGAATGGCCTACCTTTGTTAATATATGCTTTAGTTTTATACCTACTCAACTTAAAAATAATGTATTGAGGTATAGTCTATGTACTATCAAATATAACCTTCATGTGTACAGCGTAGTGATTCACAATTTTTAAAGGTTATTCTAGTTGTAATTGTAAGATATAGGCTACATTCCCTGAATCATAATACATATGCTTGTAGTTTATTTTATACATAGTACTTTGTACCTGGTATCCTCTACCTTTGTATTGCTCCTTGCCTCTTACTATTAGGAACCACTAGTCTGTTCTCTGTATATGTGTCTGTTTCTTTTATCTTATGTTCACTACATTTATTTTTTATATTTCACATATCATGATATCATATGATATTTTTCTTTCTTTGTCTTCCTTATTTCACTTTGCATAGTACCTTCCAAGTCCATCCATGTTCATTGTTAATGGCAAAATTTAATTTTGTCTATAGCTGTGTAATATTCTATTATTATATGTATATACCATATCTTCTTTATGCATTCATCTATTCATGGACACTTCCACATCTTGGCAAAAGTGAGGTGTGTGTGTATATTCAAATTTTGCTTTTATTGTGTATGTGCTCAGGTGTGGGGTTAGTGGATAGTATGGTAGTTCTATTCTGCATTTTTTGAGAAAATTGCATACTGTTTTCCATAGTGACTACACCAACATATATGCCTACCAATTTTGTACAAGAGTTCCCTTTTCTACAACTCTTCCTCAGCTTTTGTTATTTGTGGTCTTTTGGATTATAGCTATTCTATTTGTTTGAGGTGATATCTCATTATGAGTTGTGTGTGTTTTTTTTTTTTTTTTTTGGCCACTTCTATTGGTCTTTCATCCATCCATTTTCATCCATCTTTGATCTTTTGGCCTGTGTGGGCCTCCCATCACAGTGGCTTCTCTCTCTGCAGAGCACTAGCTCCGGGCGCATGCGCTCCAGAGTGCTGGCTCAGTAGTTGGACACATTGGTCCTGCTGCTCTGCGGCACGTGGAATCTTCCCAGGCCAGGGATCAAACTGTCGCCCCTTGCACAGCAAGGCGGTGTCCTTACCCACTGGACCATCAGGGAAGCCCTCATTGTGTTTTTAAGTTACATTTCTCTGATGATTAATGATGCATCTTTTTATGGAAAATATTGATATGTGATTCCTGAATTTGAAGAAAGATTTTAAACTAGGAGACGGGTGCCTACTTCTTCCCAAAAGTTTGAGGAAATAACTCACTTACTCTTCTTTTGCCAGGGCTTTAAACCTTAAGCAGGTCAGCCATGCCTACCTCTCATGCCTGCCTGGCCTCTCTCTGACCCGGACACCCTCCACTTCCTCGGGCTTTAACACACATGATAGATAGCACATGGATTTCCTTTCTCTGAGTTCCCAGGGCTTCTCAAACCAATTTATTCTACCCTCCAAATAGTTAAGAGCTTTTCTTTGTATCCATTTTGTTTATGCTCTATATTGAATAACATGACAATAGGATGGATGAATACTGGTGTCTCTTCATGCTTTAATTTGTACTCATTAAGAAATAGTTCTCATGCTATATTAAAGTATGTTAAAAACTGGAAAAAAAGTAGTTTTCAGAGATCAATTGAATGTACTTATTTTATGTGAAATGTTGATTCTTGAATTTGCCATCTTTTTAAAAAAATTTTCCTTTTAACTTTTACAGAGTTTTGTTGTTTACAGATATGTATGTTCCCAGATTAGTCATATGTATATCCCCCCCATCCCACACCTCCAGACTGTCGCACAGGACCCCTGCAAGATACCCTTTTCTCACAGTGCAATGACTATAGCTATTTTCTTCATGTATGATAGTACAGGTATTCATGTTACTTCCATATTCCTTTTTATTATGTTCATTTCTAACTGCTATTTATCTTTTAATTAGCTTTTATCTGTGAGGTATGATACATTTTTGAAGCATGCCATTTAGTGTTTATTTTTAGTATGTTTTTATCCATGTAATATTTAGTTATAATGTACAGAAATATATCTTTCTAGATTTTCTAGAATACATTTCTACAAATGCAAATGTATGAGGATAATTATGCCCAAACTGGAGTACAATGTGTGCATAATCTAACATTATGAGAAATGTAGTGATAAAACATTATTATTATTATTATTATTGTTTCCACATAACTAATTACTTTTCCCAATAGCATGTTTTGGAAAGTGAAATTTACCTCTGCTAATATCAGTTTTATCTCTGTCTTATAAGAAGTTATTTTATATATTTAAATTTTTTAGATAATTTAATTATTTTTATTGACTTCTCTATTCCTCACTACTATAAAGTTTCAGTTACCATGGTTCTATATTCTGCTTTATTTTCTAGTAGTATACCTTCTTGCTCATCTCTTTTCAATGTTCCCCGTTATATGCATTTATCACTCACTTTATTGGATAAACTTTAGAATCATTTTGTAACTGCTTCCTCTTCCAAAATATATTTTGTTTTTTAAACTTGATTGCTTTGCATTATAAAATAATTCAAAGGAGATTTACAATTTTACAACTGAACTATGGTTCCTAAAGACATGTAATGCCTACTTATATTCATATTACTTATATCTTGTCTCTTTTATATTTTTTGTCATATTTTTCATTTCTGTTTCTTAAGACAGTATACATAAAACAGCATAGACAAAGCTTGGCTATCATTAGACATATAAACATTATTTTATTCACAGTTTTTTATGTGAAATGTTGATTCTTGAATTTGCCATCTTTTTAAAAAAATTTTCCTTTTAACTTTTACAGAGTTTTGTTGTTTACAGATATGTATGTTCCCAGATTAGTCATATGTATATCCCCCCCATCCCACACCTCCAGACTGTCGCACAGGACCCCTGCAAGATACCCTTTTCTCACAGTGCAATGACTATAGCTATTTTCTTCATGTATGATAGTACAGGTATTCATGTTACTTCCATATTCCTTTTTATTATGTTCATTTCTAACTGCTATTTATCTTTTAATTAGCTTTTATCTGTGAGGTATGATACATTTTTGAAGCATGCCATTTAGTGTTTATTTTTAGTATGTTTTTATCCATGTAATATTTAGTTATAATGTACAGAAATATATCTTTCTAGATTTTCTAGAATACATTTCTACAAATGCAAATGTATGAGGATAATTATGCCCAAACTGGAGTACAATGTGTGCATAATCTAACATTATGAGAAATGTAGTGATAAAACATTATTATTATTATTATTATTGTTTCCACATAACTAATTACTTTTCCCAATAGCATGTTTTGGAAAGTGAAATTTACCTCTGCTAATATCAGTTTTATCTCTGTCTTATAAGAAGTTATTTTATATATTTAAATTTTTTAGATAATTTAATTATTTTTATTGACTTCTCTATTCCTCACTACTATAAAGTTTCAGTTACCATGGTTCTATATTCTGCTTTATTTTCTAGTAGTATACCTTCTTGCTCATCTCTTTTCAATTTTCCCCGTTATATGCATTTATCACTCACTTTATTGGATAAACTTTAGAATCATTTTGTAACTGCTTCCTCTTCCAAAATATATTTTGTTTTTTAAACTTGATTGCTTTGCATTATAAAATAATTCAAAGGAGATTTACAATTTTACAACTGAACTATGGTTCCTAAAGACATGTAATGCCTACTTATATTCATATTACTTATATCTTGTCTCTTTTATATTTTTTGTCATATTTTTCATTTCTGTTTCTTAAGACAGTATACATAAAACAGCATAGACAAAGCTTGGCTATCATTAGACATATAAACATTATTTTATTCACTCTTTAGTTTTCTGAGGTATAAATGCAATTAAAAGTTATATACAGTTAAGCTGTATAATTCGATATTTTCATATAAATATACATTCTGAAATGATTATATCAAGCTAATTAACACAACCATCACCTCACATGGGTTTCCTAGGTGGCTCCATGAATAAAGAATCTGTAATGGATGAGCTGCAGGAGACACAAGTTTGATCTCCAGTTTGGGAGGATACCCTGGAGAAGGCCGTGGCAGTGCACTCCAGTATTCTCTGTAGAATCCCGTGGACAAAGGAGTCTGGTGGGCTACAGTCCATAGGGTTGCGAAAAGTCAGACATGACCGAAGCCACTGAGCATTCATCTCCCCTTGTGACCATTTCCTTCCTTCTTTCTTTCTCTTTCTGTTTTTTTGTTTAATTTCCATTTATTGTAGACAAATTAATACACACACACACACACACACACACACACACACACACACATATATATGTTTTAAACAAGTTATTCAAATTTGTCTCTAAAAAGAAAGCAAGGGCAAAGGGACATTATGCTCATGTCCTTTAAGAAATAAGAAAGAACTTAGTCAAGAAAAATAGAATCAGATCTACACAGAGGAATCTAAAAATTCATAAAATGTACTCACAGAAGAACAACAACAGCAGTTAAATTTACCAATAAAATTGCATTAACAGTTTACTACACTTGCAAATCAAGGAATTCAAGTTAAAATATAAAATATAGTTACTTTATAGAAGCTGACAAAAAAAAGCAAAAGTCTAAATTTCAACGTTTGCTATATTCTGCTTTATTTTCTAGTAGTATACCTTCTTGCTCATCTCTTTTCAATGTTCCCCGTTATATGCATTTATCACTCACTTTATTGGATAAACTTTAGAATCATTTTGTAACTGCTTCCTCTTCCAAAATATATTTTGTTTTTTAAACTTGATTGCTTTGCATTATAAAATAATTCAAAGGAGATTTACAATTTTACAACTGAACTATGGTTCCTAAAGACATGTAATGCCTACTTATATTCATATTACTTATATCTTGTCTCTTTTATATTTTTTGTCATATTTTTCATTTCTGTTTCTTAAGACAGTATACATAAAACAGCATAGACAAAGCTTGGCTATCATTAGACATATAAACATTATTTTATTCACTCTTTAGTTTTCTGAGGTATAAATGCAATTAAAAGTTATATACAGTTAAGCTGTATAATTCGATATTTTCATATAAATATACATTCTGAAATGATTATATCAAGCTAATTAACACAACCATCACCTCACATGGGTTTCCTAGGTGGCTCCATGAATAAAGAATCTGTAATGGATGAGCTGCAGGAGACACAAGTTTGATCTCCAGTTTGGGAGGATACCCTGGAGAAGGCCGTGGCAGTGCACTCCAGTATTCTCTGTAGAATCCCGTGGACAAAGGAGTCTGGTGGGCTACAGTCCATAGGGTTGCGAAAAGTCAGACATGACCGAAGCCACTGAGCATTCATCTCCCCTTGTGACCATTTCCTTCCTTCTTTCTTTCTCTTTCTGTTTTTTTGTTTAATTTCCATTTATTGTAGACAAATTAATACACACACACACACACACACACACACACACACACACACATATATATGTTTTAAACAAGTTATTCAAATTTGTCTCTAAAAAGAAAGCAAGGGCAAAGGGACATTATGCTCATGTCCTTTAAGAAATAAGAAAGAACTTAGTCAAGAAAAATAGAATCAGATCTACACAGAGGAATCTAAAAATTCATAAAATGTACTCACAGAAGAACAACAACAGCAGTTAAATTTACCAATAAAATTGCATTAACAGTTTACTACACTTGCAAATCAAGGAATTCAAGTTAAAATATAAAATATAGTTACTTTATAGAAGCTGACAATTTAAAAAATATATTAATCCTCTGTGATGGCAAAATGTCTATAATTGCTTACAATAACAATTTTTTATTTAAAGAAAATGCTGACCAACAAGAGCTAAGTTAAATAAATTATAGTTTAGGTATATAATGAAATATTGAGAGTTCTAAGCAGATATGGCTAGTTTTAACTTTCTAGGTTCAGAATTACATCTACCTCGTTTTAAATTCTCACTTCCATATTTTTGTGAATGTGAGGTCAAGTTCTTCATGTGTCTGTGACTTTATGTCTTCATCAGGAAGAGTCAATAAATGTTATCAATGACATACTGAACTATCTCATAAGGTGGTTATAGAGATTATTTTTAATAACAAAGCTCACAGTTGAGAATAGTTTTTGATTTATCCTTAACATTCATTGCATGGTATATATTGTTGAAAGGACTATATAAAAATCTATTTATTGAAAGGAAAATATGTTATTTCAAATTTTTCAGTTAATAAAAACAGCAAAAATGAATTTTACATTTCTCTTATTCAATGCCAAGAAATAAAAATATTATAGATATTCACCTATAGGATACAGAATCATAAGCTATTTTTATTACTTTATTTCCTTTATAAATTAAATTTGTGTTATGCATATAGTCTAATGAAGCAAAATTATGAATATATTCCAAAGAGAATGAAAATCTTGAATTATTTGCAGAGTAACATGTCAGTTATCATTTAATTTGAAAAATAGGAATATAAACTATAAATGCATAATAAAAATTCAAGTTGTAATAAAGCTCTTTTTAAAAAAATCCAGAATTATGTAAAGTAATTAACCAGATCTATAATAGTCCAATTATATGTCATGATATCATAACCATTTGATACAACTATCAGTAACAGTGTGTGTTTTCCTCTATCAATCTTTCCAACCAAGACTAGGAGGGGAAACAAACAAAAAAAAAGGACATGAATAGGAGAAAAAAATAAATTGTTAGATACACAGATCCTGTGCCTGTGTTCCAAAAGATTGCAGAAAACACCTTTTTGTATGCTTCACACGTCTGATTCTTAATGTCTAATTCCTTCAACAAATAATAACCAGAATTATTCACATTATAATAGAGCCAAATCAACTTTGACAATTCTGACCAACAAGAGCTAAGTTAAATAAATTATAGTTTAGGTATATAATGAAATATTGAGAGTTCTAAGCAGATATGGCTAGTTTTAACTTTCTAGGTTCAGAATTACATCTACCTCGTTTTAAATTCTCACTTCCATATTTTTGTGAATGTGAGGTCAAGTTCTTCATGTGTCTGTGACTTTATGTCTTCATCAGGAAGAGTCAATAAATGTTATCAATGACATACTGAACTATCTCATAAGGTGGTTATAGAGATTATTTTTAATAACAAAGCTCACAGTTGAGAATAGTTTTTGATTTATCCTTAACATTCATTGCATGGTATATATTGTTGAAAGGACTATATAAAAATCTATTTATTGAAAGGAAAATATGTTATTTCAAATTTTTCAGTTAATAAAAACAGCAAAAATGAATTTTACATTTCTCTTATTCAATGCCAAGAAATAAAAATATTATAGATATTCACCTATAGGATACAGAATCATAAGCTATTTTTATTACTTTATTTCCTTTATAAATTAAATTTGTGTTATGCATATAGTCTAATGAAGCAAAATTATGAATATATTCCAAAGAGAATGAAAATCTTGAATTATTTGCAGAGTAACATGTCAGTTATCATTTAATTTGAAAAATAGGAATATAAACTATAAATGCATAATAAAAATTCAAGTTGTAATAAAGCTCTTTTTAAAAAAATCCAGAATTATGTAAAGTAATTAACCAGATCTATAATAGTCCAATTATATGTCATGATATCATAACCATTTGATACAACTATCAGTAACAGTGTGTGTTTTCCTCTATCAATCTTTCCAACCAAGACTAGGAGGGGAAACAAACAAAAAAAAAGGACATGAATAGGAGAAAAAAATAAATTGTTAGATACACAGATCCTGTGCCTGTGTTCCAAAAGATTGCAGAAAACACCTTTTTGTATGCTTCACACGTCTGATTCTTAATGTCTAATTCCTTCAACAAATAATAACCAGAATTATTCACATTATAATAGAGCCCAAATGCAAATTACTACTGTGCTTGACAATTCTTGGGACCATCGAGTTAGATGAAAATGTGTGTTATCTTAGGTTCACACTATCCTCTGTGGAATGGTAGCTCAGAAATGAAAGACAAGGAGGGAAAATAATGCAATGGGCAGCAAAGTTCTTGAAAGGTGATAATCAGCATTCAGCTAAATATAGTGGAGCTCAGTCAGGATGAAGAAAGTGAAAAACTACTCAAAACACTTCTGCCCATTTAAGTGGTAGGCATAAAGAAAATATTAATAAGTTGGCATGCAATGTACTATACCTTTCCAAAATTTGTTACCACATCAAGTATGATTTTGAATTACTTCTCAAGATGACATTGAAATATGTTCTCTATTTAAATACACACCTTCTATTTTCTCCACTGTGGCTTTCTTCCATCTAGCCTTCTCATATAAATAGCTGGCTGCCTATTATTTGTTGTTGTACTTATTTCACTTCTTACTTGCTTCTGCCTATTATTTTGTGGCATCTCTCTGGAGAAAGGAATTTTAATAACTTTACTTTAACCATATTCCTCATTTTTATTTTTGTGTGAGGAGCCTACACACTTTTATATATTATCATAGTCTATGATAGAAACTTTTAATTTTTAATAAGTATTTGTCTTTTGTATAATTTGTTTTCATAGAATTTTGTGTTTAGATATATTTTCTCCAGAAGTTGTCATTTTTAAGTTAATTGACTTACTGTAATCTTGTCACTCTTCTGTAAAATATAGTCCAAAATCAAGGTCGTGTCAAAGTTGTATGCAAAGCCATGCTGTTTTCTCCTTATTGAAAGAAAAAACAAATATTTTCAGGTGACTCTGTATTTCTCTCAGGAGAAAAAAATAATTTGCAATTCATGAAAAGCATATGTACCTACCTACATATAGATAGATAGATAGATAGATAGATAGATAGATAGATACATGTAAACTACTTTTTGACAATGGTAGTAAATTATTTAAAATTGAAAATAGATATTTTCATTAAAAACATAGCACCATGATGACAATACACTTATTCTAAATTGCTTACCAAGTGCTTTAAATGTATCGCTTTTTTTTTTTTATTTCACACAATTCTATACGAGTTAAGCACCCACTGTTATTTACTCTATTTAACATAAAACAACTGAGGCTTAGAGAGGCTGAGTAACTAACAAGACCACACACCAAGTAAGCAGCAGACCCCAGGTAGTGTAGCTGCAGACATCAAATTTCTAATATCATTATTATTATTGAATTCTTTAGTAGTTTAAGGAAATTAAATCCTTCGAATTAGATATTTTTAGAATAGTCCCTTATTAAGAGATAATATAAGTAGTTACTATTTATTAAGATGTACATTTGCCTATGTTATATTTTGCTTTGGACTATTTTTTTTAACAAGATTTAGATACTTATTCTTTATTTTAAGATAATTTGTGAAGGTAGTCCATATTTAATTTGAACAATGTGTCAGACTCTTCCTACATAAAATAATTAAACATTTCTACTTTCAAAAAACCCTATGCTTTTCTTTTGCTATCAATAATCAAAAATCCTCCTACCCGTATAAAATACTAAGAATTGTCTAGATGATGATTTAAACCTAGATCCTGAAACTACAAATTAAAACCCTGATTCTTTATCAGTCTTACATGTCCATTGTACTGGCTCATCCTGCCTTTTAAAAAATGATTTTTTGAAGGGGCCTTCCCAAATGCCAAATGATTAAGAATCTTCCTTGATCCCTGGTCTGGGAAGATCCCATATGCCATGGAGCAGCTAAACCCATGCCCCACAACTACTGAGACCACATGCCTAGAGTCAATGCTCCACAACAAGGGAAGCCTCTGCAAAGAGAAGCTCACATATTGCAATGAAGAGTAGCCCCTACTCTTTCACGAGAAAGCCCACGTGCAGCAATAAGACCCCGCCACAGCCAAATAAATAAGTCTTTAAAAAATTATTTTTTGTTGTTGTTTAAATTCATTTAAATTAAGGTCTCTTTTAGTTATATTTATTCTATGAATTTCACTCATTAACAAGTATACATTGAGTTTCTTTTGTGGTATATTGATCTATTCTAGGCATTTGGAAGTACATGAAGTAATTACAGACATTGTAAGTTCTCTCAAAGCAATTTTAGAAGTCTTGTTTTCTGATTTTTACCTAAAATATTCCTAGAATTTGAGGAAACTCCAGGAAATAGTAAAGAATAAGGAAGCCTGGCATGCTACACCATGGAGTCACAAAGATTCAGACAGAACTGAGTGAATCACCTACAGCAAATCCCTAGTTAAGATCCCTTCAAACACAAGTTTCTATGAAAAAAAAAAAAGTGTATAATGACATTAGCATAAGCTTATGTAGATGTCTTTTAAATGGAATCATTTATTTATAAAATCTAGTATGGAATATAAATTTTGATTATATTAAAATAAAAATACTCTGTTACATTTTCTATTAAAACATTTTTAAACCTATTTCATGAATTAAAAGATAGTATCAGTTATTTTTGTGTATAACTTTTATATGTTCTTCTATTTTCAAAGATGTTTTGGGGAACATAAATTCTGAATAATAAATTATCTCATGTATTTTATAAATTCAATATATAATTATTTATAATACATTTTTCCAAAAATCTTTTTTCCTAATCAAAAATCCTCCTACCCGTATAAAATACTAAGAATTGTCTAGATGATGATTTAAACCTAGATCCTGAAACTACAAATTAAAACCCTGATTCTTTATCAGTCTTACATGTCCATTGTACTGGCTCATCCTGCCTTTTAAAAAATGATTTTTTGAAGGGGCCTTCCCAAATGCCAAATGATTAAGAATCTTCCTTGATCCCTGGTCTGGGAAGATCCCATATGCCATGGAGCAGCTAAACCCATGCCCCACAACTACTGAGACCACATGCCTAGAGTCAATGCTCCACAACAAGGGAAGCCTCTGCAAAGAGAAGCTCACATATTGCAATGAAGAGTAGCCCCTACTCTTTCACGAGAAAGCCCACGTGCAGCAATAAGACCCCGCCACAGCCAAATAAATAAGTCTTTAAAAAATTATTTTTTGTTGTTGTTTAAATTCATTTAAATTAAGGTCTCTTTTAGTTATATTTATTCTATGAATTTCACTCATTAACAAGTATACATTGAGTTTCTTTTGTGGTATATTGATCTATTCTAGGCATTTGGAAGTACATGAAGTAATTACAGACATTGTAAGTTCTCTCAAAGCAATTTTAGAAGTCTTGTTTTCTGATTTTTACCTAAAATATTCCTAGAATTTGAGGAAACTCCAGGAAATAGTAAAGAATAAGGAAGCCTGGCATGCTACACCATGGAGTCACAAAGATTCAGACAGAACTGAGTGAATCACCTACAGCAAATCCTAGTTAAGATCCCTTCAAACAAAAGTTTCTATGAAAAAAAAAAAAGTGTATAATGACATTAGCATAAGCTTATGTAGATGTCTTTTAAATGGAATCATTTATTTATAAAATCTAGTATGGAATATAAATTTTGATTATATTAAAATAAAAATACTCTGTTACATTTTCTATTAAAACATTTTTAAACCTATTTCATGAATTAAAAGATAGTATCAGTTATTTTTGTGTATAACTTTTATATGTTCTTCTATTTTCAAAGATGTTTTGGGGAACATAAATTCTGAATAATAAATTATCTCATGTATTTTATAAATTCAATATATAATTATTTATAATACATTTTTATCAAAATGAAGATCATTATAAGATTATACTTATTCTCATTACTATGGCAAAGCTATGATATTAAGTAGACCCAAAACATTCTATGCCTATGAACTTGCTGCAGTGGGAAATATTTCAAAGAATTGTGTCAGTGTTTTGTCCTTTGGAAGGCCCAAAATTATACATTTACATATTTTTCTATATTGCTGCCCTAAGCAAATAACTATTATGACACCTCATGTCTGTGAGTTTTGCTACAAAGCATTTTGATATTGAATTTCAGTGCTGGAAATCTGTTGACCATGAAAATGTAACAGAAAAGAAAGGTTGTATCAAGATGAGATCTTAAGGGTGCCTCTGTTCCACATAGACTAAAACTCAAGAAGCTATTATGCTTTTCTATATCTGTGTTTAAGCACTAAATTTCAAGTTGAATATCAGGGCTCATTTTCTTTTAACCTCCTAGTACATCTAGAAAGAATTTGTTTCATGAATTTCTTACTCTGCTTACCACTTTAAAGCACTTGCTGTGATATTTTTCATTTGTGTGTGTATTGTATTTATTTGGGAAAAGCAAAATAGTTTTGGAGCTCTAGAAAGTACATTTGTTATATCTTACAAATAGATACATGTGTGAGAGTGAGAAACATTTAAAATAATTGAAAACCATTTTATACAAAATTTTACCTTTTTGCTTGAACATCTTTATATTTTAAAAGAGAGAATGCCAAGTATGTTTATATTAAAAACTAAGTCAGCATAATCATCTATTATAAAGAATAGAAGCCTGGCATCACAGACTAAAATGAAAAGCAAATCCTAGTTAAAATCCCTTCAAACACAAGTTTCTATGAAAAAAAAAAAAGTGTATAATGACATTAGCATAAGCTTATGTAGATGTCTTTTAAATGGAATCATTTATTTATAAAATCTAGTATGGAATATAAATTTTGATTATATTAAAATAAAAATACTCTGTTACATTTTCTATTAAAACATTTTTAAACCTATTTCATGAATTAAAAGATAGTATCAGTTATTTTTGTGTATAACTTTTATATGTTCTTCTATTTTCAAAGATGTTTTGGGGAACATAAATTCTGAATAATAAATTATCTCATGTATTTTATAAATTCAATATATAATTATTTATAATACATTTTTATCAAAATGAAGATCATTATAAGATTATACTTATTCTCATTACTATGGCAAAGCTATGATATTAAGTAGACCCAAAACATTCTATGCCTATGAACTTGCTGCAGTGGGAAATATTTCAAAGAATTGTGTCAGTGTTTTGTCCTTTGGAAGGCCCAAAATTATACATTTACATATTTTTCTATATTGCTGCCCTAAGCAAATAACTATTATGACACCTCATGTCTGTGAGTTTTGCTACAAAGCATTTTGATATTGAATTTCAGTGCTGGAAATCTGTTGACCATGAAAATGTAACAGAAAAGAAAGGTTGTATCAAGATGAGATCTTAAGGGTGCCTCTGTTCCACATAGACTAAAACTCAAGAAGCTATTATGCTTTTCTATATCTGTGTTTAAGCACTAAATTTCAAGTTGAATATCAGGGCTCATTTTCTTTTAACCTCCTAGTACATCTAGAAAGAATTTGTTTCATGAATTTCTTACTCTGCTTACCACTTTAAAGCACTTGCTGTGATATTTTTCATTTGTGTGTGTATTGTATTTATTTGGGAAAAGCAAAATAGTTTTGGAGCTCTAGAAAGTACATTTGTTATATCTTACAAATAGATACATGTGTGAGAGTGAGAAACATTTAAAATAATTGAAAACCATTTTATACAAAAATTTTACCTTTTTGCTTGAACATCTTTATATTTTAAAAGAGAGAATGCCAAGTATGTTTATATTAAAAACTAAGTCAGCATAACATCAGTTCTATGCTATAGGCAGAAGAAAAATAGAAAAGGAATTAGAAGTAGAACAGAGGAACCACAAAAGGAGAGGAAAATGAGAGGCACATGTATGTGTTAGGACACATAAGCACACAAAATATAAAAACACCAGGAGTAAGGAATTAATGAAAAAGTCTCTGTTTTTAATAATGCTCTAATAGGAGTTGCCAGCTTCTGTTGAAAATGTTTCCTGTCATTTGTTTAGAAATTTAGACTTTCCAAATAACAATATTTTCATATGGGACAAAAATGAATAAAGTCACTGCGGGGACCTTCCGCAGAAAGGGAAGGCAGCGGGATTGCCCCCGGCTGAACGGAGAGATCTCGGAGAGAGATGAGTCTTGCTCCCATGCCCCCTCCCGCCTGCCGGAGCATGCCAGGGATGACCAGACATGGCAGGGGTTCTGTCTGAGCAGTTCTGCTTTATTAATGAAGATTCACAGCTTTTATAGGCAAGTGAAGGGGGTTTTGCATGGGACTTTTTAGATTGCATCACTCAAGCTAAAGGTCAAGCAATCATCCACGAGAGTGGAAACCAAGGGAACCAATCAGACATTTTGACCATCAATTAACAATTTAGATCACGCCCTGTCTCTTCCTGTAGGCGCCATCTTAGCTGCAAACATGTGCTTAAGCTTCTTTCACTCCCATGTCCCTTCCTGTAGGCGCATCTTAGCTCCAAGCTGCAAACATGTGCTTAAGCTTCCTTATTCTTGCAATGGTCCTCTTTCAATTTAGAGCCCCACATCTGCCCCTCTTTTATTTTAAAATTAAGAGATTCTTGATGAGGTAAGACATAGAGCTAAGAGGTGGCCAGCCTCTAGCCTTGTCAGCTCCCAACAGCGGCTGTGCCTATCTTAGGTTGCCCTCCTCTGAGGGTCTTACCCGTCATTGGCTAACCAGCCATCCTACGTCATCAGCTCTCCGCATCGTCAGGAGGGGATCAGGCCTTCATGTTGTTGAGAAAAGCAAAATAGTTTTGGAGCTCTAGAAAGTACATTTGTTATATCTTACAAATAGATACATGTGTGAGAGTGAGAAACATTTAAAATAATTGAAAACCATTTTATACAAAAATTTTACCTTTTTGCTTGAACATCTTTATATTTTAAAAGAGAGAATGCCAAGTATGTTTATATTAAAAACTAAGTCAGCATAACATCAGTTCTATGCTATAGGCAGAAGAAAAATAGAAAAGGAATTAGAAGTAGAACAGAGGAACCACAAAAGGAGAGGAAAATGAGAGGCACATGTATGTGTTAGGACACATAAGCACACAAAATATAAAAACACCAGGAGTAAGGAATTAATGAAAAAGTCTCTGTTTTTAATAATGCTCTAATAGGAGTTGCCAGCTTCTGTTGAAAATGTTTCCTGTCATTTGTTTAGAAATTTAGACTTTCCAAATAACAATATTTTCATATGGGACAAAAATGAATAAAGTCACTGCGGGGACCTTCCAGAAAGGGAAGGCAGGGGGATTGCCCCCGGCTGAACGGAGAGATCTCGGAGAGAGATGAGTCTTGCTCCCATGCCCCCTCCCGCCTGCCGGAGCATGCCAGGGATGACCAGACATGGCAGGGGTTCTGTCTGAGCAGTTCTGCTTTATTAATGAAGATTCACAGCTTTTATAGGCAAGTGAAGGGGGTTTTGCATGGGACTTTTTAGATTGCATCACTCAAGCTAAAGGTCAAGCAATCATCCACGGGGTGGAAACCAAGGGAACCAATCAGACATTTTGACCATCAATTAACAATTTAGATCACGCCCTGTCTCTTCCTGTAGGCGCCATCTTAGCTGCAAACATGTGCTTAAGCTTCTTTCACTCCCATGTCCCTTCCTGTAGGCGCATCTTAGCTCCAAGCTGCAAACATGTGCTTAAGCTTCCTTATTCTTGCAATGGTCCTCTTTCAATTTAGAGCCCCACATCTGCCCCTCTTTTATTTTAAAATTAAGAGATTCTTGATGAGGTAAGACATAGAGCTAAGAGGTGGCCAGCCTCTAGCCTTGTCAGCTCCCAACAGCGGCTGTGCCTATCTTAGGTTGCCCTCCTCTGAGGGTCTTACCCGTCATTGGCTAACCAGCCATCCTACGTCATCAGCTCTCCGCATCGTAAGGAGTGGATCAGGCCCCTTCCATTGGCCAGTGATGGGGTCCTTCCATCTCACTTGTATTTCAGGTTTTATTTCTTGGTTGGGCCAATGTTTTTGAAAGGGTGCCATCAGTTCATTTTTTGAAAGGTTTAAAATATTTAGAGTAAAGAGTGCCATTCCAAGTTGCTGGTGAGGGCTTATTCCCCCTTTTTGTTTTTGTAATTGGACCTTTAAGTTTTGATGATGACGTTCAATTATAGCCTGTCCTTGCGGGTTGTATGGGATCCCCGTGGTGTGGCGGATGTGCCATAGTTGAAAAAAGTTTTGTAAATTTTTGCTAAAAAAGCAGGGACCATTGTCTGTTTTTATCTGATAAGGTAGACCCAGAGTTGCAAAGCATTGTAAGAAATGACTCTGGGCATGTTTTGCTTTTTCTCCTGAGTGGGCTGTAGCCCAGCAGGCATGGGAATAAGTATCAATGGATACAAAGATGTACTTGAGTTTTCCAAAGCGGGAGAAGTGAGTGACATCTGTCTGCCACAACATATTAGGCCTCAGTCCTTGAGGGTTCACTCCCAGAGACTGTAGGGGACGAACTTGTAAATGAGGGAGGCAAGACTAACAAGTATGGACTAAAAAGATGAACAACTTGAGAGTTGTGGGTTAAGTTTTATTTGAGGTATAATTAGGACTGCAGCGATAGGGGAAGAAAGTCAACACAAGGGTTTCAGTGTGGGGGAAATAATGTCAAAGAAAGGGTTTTTTTAAAAGGCTTTTGTTTTACAAATGGATTGTGCCTGCCATGAGGATGTGATATCTTCCTGAAGGATTTTAGCACTTTTTTAGTTGTGAGGAGAAGTTGGGATTGAGATAATAAAAGCTCTTTTTAAAAGTCATTTACCTATCTAAAGACCTGTTCCACTGGATTCCTCTGAGCGCAGAGTGTCTTGCCCCACCCTGATTTTCTTCAGGGGGTGTTTCAGTGGGATGTTTTCTTATCTCCTTAGGGGGCACTCTCTCTTAAAGTGCCCTGGTTTGCCGCAGTTAAAGCAGTGGCCTGATTCGGGTGAGGCGGAGGGCCCCTGGGACAAGGCCTGTAGCCATTACAGTGGATAAGGCTTTAGTCATTGCGTCAAAGAGAGCCTCAGTTTGAGCCTGAAGAGCATTGGTGATATTCATTCCCTCCCAAACTAACATTTTGAGGAAATGATCTCTTAAAGGCCCTGGAAGAAACTTTCTCTGTAGGCTCTTTTCTACACGATCTACAAAAGTGGCAAGGTCTTCGTTATTCTTTTGTACTATACCCGATATGGGGGTGTTCAGTAGGGCTCTCAGCAAGTTTTTTCCAGGCAGCCAGACATATAATCTGTACTTGGTCTTGATAAGGGGAAGGAATGGCGGCCTGCTGTATACCAGTGCTCCATCGGTCCGCTGTTCCCGATAGCATTCTGAAAGTTATTGGAATGACGGGGTTGGCAGCCTGGTTTCTCTCTGCTTGATCATGGCATTCCTCTTTGAAGAAGGCACACCATTTGATATAAATGTTACTGGGAAGTACTGCCTTTCATAGCATCTTCCAGTCTTGGGTGGTACAAGGTTGGTGGGCCAGCCCTTGGAGTATGGTTTCTGCCCATGGGGAGTTTGGGCCGTCCTCTGCTACCGCCTTCTTAAGTTCCTTTAGGTCATTGGCCTCCCATGGATACCAGGTGTCCGGTCTGTTTCCCCCCGGGTTAACGTTTACAGGAAAAGCTTGGGTTGGGTCCGTGAAGGGCACTGAGGGCCCCCAAGGGTCTTCAGGATAGGTCCTTTCTCTCCAAGGTGACCCCAGTTTCCTCTCTCCCCGTGACGCCTCTGTGATCTCTTCAAAGGGGGGAGGGAGTGTGGAGTACAGTCCTGTGTCTTGAGGTCTTGACCTCGAGTGACTGGGGAAACACTCATCATGGCTAATTTCGTCTTCATTTATAAAGGAGTCCCAGGCTCTGCTAAGAGCTTGGATATAGTTTCCCATGTTGTTGAAAGAGAACAGAAAAGAAAGATTACTGAGGACTACCACCAAAAATCCTAACGGGAGTGGTGGCGGCCGGGAAGTCAGGCTTATGTCATGCTTGTGAAACGGTGAAGGAGTCCCTAGTGTTGCACGGACATTGTCTTGCTGGGCACGGGCACTCTAAGAGGCTCTGGCCCGTTCTGTGACCCCATTATTCTGTCACAGGAGTCTTCAAGCGGCAGGCACCCTAGTGGCTTTTAAATGCCTGACCCGTGCCCGCAATGGAGAGGTTTAGGCCACGTCCTCAATTTGAAATATAGAAAAGAGAGGCTTCCACCCAGTCGGGCTGCCGCTACTGGGGCGAACTATCTTAAAGCTTTCCGAGTCTGCCAGAGAGTAGCCCTGGCCAGGCTCCAATTGCTTTTAGACTGTCTGCCGGTTCGCGGAAGCCAGACATATACTTGGTCTTGATAAGGGAAGGAATGGCGGCCTGCTGTATACCAGTGCTCCATCGGTCCGCTGTTCCCGATAGCATTCTGAAAGTTATTGGAATGACGGGGTTGGCAGCCTGGTTTCTCTCTGCTTGATCATGGCATTCCTCTTTGAAGAAGGCACACCATTTGATATAAATGTTACTGGGAAGTACTGCCTTTCATAGCATCTTCCAGTCTTGGGTGGTACAAGGTTGGTGGGCCAGCCCTTGGAGTATGGTTTCTGCCCATGGGGAGTTTGGGCCGTCCTCTGCTACCGCCTTCTTAAGTTCCTTTAGGTCATTGGCCTCCCATGGATACCAGGTGTCCGGTCTGTTTCCCCCCGGGTTAACGTTTACAGGAAAAGCTTGGGTTGGGTCCGTGAAGGGCACTGAGGGCCCCCAAGGGTCTTCAGGATAGGTCCTTTCTCTCCAAGGTGACCCCAGTTTCCTCTCTCCCCGTGACGCCTCTGTGATCTCTTCAAAGGGGGGAGGGAGTGTGGAGTACAGTCCTGTGTCTTGAGGTCTTGACCTCGAGTGACTGGGGAAACACTCATCATGGCTAATTTCGTCTTCATTTATAAAGGAGTCCCAGGCTCTGCTAAGAGCTTGGATATAGTTTCCCATGTTGTTGAAAGAGAACAGAAAAGAAAGATTACTGAGGACTACCACCAAAAATCCTAACGGGAGTGGTGGCGGCCGGGAAGTCAGGCTTATGTCATGCTTGTGAAACGGTGAAGGAGTCCCTAGTGTTGCACGGACATTGTCTTGCTGGGCACGGGCACTCTAAGAGGCTCTGGCCCGTTCTGTGACCCCATTATTCTGTCACAGGAGTCTTCAAGCGGCAGGCACCCTAGTGGCTTTTAAATGCCTGACCCGTGCCCGCAATGGAGAGGTTTAGGCCACGTCCTCAATTTGAAATATAGAAAAGAGAGGCTTCCACCCAGTCGGGCTGCCGCTACTGGGGCGAACTATCTTAAAGCTTTCCGAGTCTGCCAGAGAGTAGCCCTGGCCAGGCTCCGTCAATTGCTTTTTAGACTGTCTGCCGGTTCGCCGGAAGTCTCGAATCAGAGAGAATGTAAAAGTAGGAATTAAAGCAAAGAAGGATGAACAAGGAAAAGCAGCGTTCAGTTCTTTATGACTACTCTAAATCCCCACCCTCTCGGGAGTGGCACGAAAAGGGAGGACTCACCTTGAAATCCGGATTACTCCAAGAAGATGCCTCTCGGAGTAATGTGCTTAAGCTTCCTTATGTTTGCAATGGTCCTCTTTCAATTCAGAGCCCCACACCATGCGGAGCGGCTGGACCAATGTGTCTAGTTACCCAGCCAGTGCTCTGGAGTGCTGTGCCCGGAGCCAGTGCTCTGCAATGAACAAGGCCACTGTGATGGGAGGACCACATGGGCCAAAAAAACAAGAAAGAAAGAAAATGCCCATGAAAGCAGGAAAATATTTTCAGGGTGGAGTACCTGACAACCAGTCTCAGATAGTAATCAATTATATCAGTACAAGAAATTCATAGCCTATATTTACATTCTCTTTTTTGTAATTAAATTTTGCGTTCCTTTTTCATAGAGGACTGTCAGCTACAAATTGGTATGTACCAATTACACTGCCAATGACTGAACAGCAAGGGCATTTGCCATCTGCCTCTGTGGGTATTGACCTCTGTGCTGTGACAGCTGAGGACCCTCAACATCCCCTGAGGGAGTTCAGGGTGGAGTGAGGCTCTCTGTGCTCCAGGAAATCTGGTGGGTCACCTCTTTAGATAGGTAGATGTTTTTAGGAATGTATTTTATTATCCCAGTCCTTGCTTCTCTTCATATCTAGAAGAGCACTTAATCCCTTCATGGTGACATCAGATCCACATGACTAATGGAAGCCCCCCTCCTTTTTTTAAACATTTATTTTATTTATTTATCTTTTGGGGGGAGGGGAAATGGGCGGGCTACTTCTATTGGTCTTTCATTTCTCCATTTTCATCCGTCTTTGTTCTTTGGCTCCTGTGGGCCTCCCATCACGGTGGCCTCTGTTGTCGCAGAGCGCTGGCTCCGGGCGCATGCACCCCAGAGCTCCAGCTCGGTAATTGGACACATCAGTCCAGCCGCTCAGCAGCATGTGGGATCTTCCCAGGCCAGGGCTCGAACCAGCGGCCCTTGCACTGCAAGGTGGTGTCCTTGCCCACTGAACCACCAGGGGAAGCCCGGAAACCCCTTTTTAAAACGAGTATTTAATGATATTGAAACTCCCCTTCATCAGGCCTTCTATATAGATTATGCTCTCTCTGCTGCTTTGGAGTCATCTCTCAATGCTATCTGAGATTCTACCTCCAGGGCTGTAGTCTTCATTTTTCCCCCAATAAAACTTAACTTGCAACTCTCATGTTGTTCATCTGTTTTAGTTAACAGAGTGAAAGCTCCTGTTAGTAAACATGTGAATAAATTATTTATTTGTCATCTTCCACTCTTTTACATAGGTATCTATCTGGATGAATCATTTTCATTCAGTTTACATAAATAAGTACAAAGTCATTCTACAAGTGGGGAAAGCACCAGCCACATACCCCCAGAATGTACTAAATAGAACATAGTGGGTTATATCTCTGTAGGTAAGAACTGACTATGAACTCAGTTAAGCACACGTTGTTTGGCAGATAGAATTTTGAAATAAATGTGAAGAATGGTGTGTGGATGGTGGATAACAAAAATGGAATAAAGCTGTCAACTAAAAAAATATTCACAACCTAAAAGTTGAGAGTTATGTTTTATTCCATGGAAATGTTTAGGATGTAAGCCCAAAAGACAGCACCTCAAGTAGTTCTGAGAGAAGTGCTCTGAGGAGGTGAAGGGGGATTTCAGATATATAGGAGTTTTGCAACAAAGACAGGTAGTAAGAACAAAAAGCTCCTCTTAGCAAGTAGAAACTAGATATCTCTGGTTAAGGAGCTTAGCACATTTCTATGTATAAGCAAGATGCAAGAGTCTGGGCTCCCTGAAATCATTTCTTTGATATGCACCTTAGATTTCTGGGGCTGGTATCCTGTTTTCTCAGCATCCAGAGTTTCCTAAGGGCTCAGTCTGATATCTGTTGGATGGCAGATATTTTTGGTCTGCTTCCTGAGTTCCCTCAGGGCTCACCAGCTCACCACTGACCACTGTGGCTAAAATCTCTGATGACTGTAGCACCCTTCTTTTGCTGATATAGCAGGCAATATTCCATTTCTTATAGTGAACATGATTTTTTTTTTTTCTGTCCTTCGTATCTTGCCTTTTTTTTTTTCTAGAAGAAGCCTAATTTTTCTGTAAGGATGAGGTCTTTGTACAATAGACTTTGATGGTGGGAATATCATTCAAACTTCTTTTCCTGAACTGGGCACAGGATCCACTTCAGGTCTAATAAATGACTACCGTGTGCTGCCTCTGTGGGATCCTGCATAACTGAAAACAGATAGCAGTGTCCTTGTAAAAATTAATAAATGGTAACTTCAATTAAAATAAACTTGGGAGAACAGAAGGGGAAGATTCCCACACCCTATGAGAATAGCAGAGCCCAACAGGAGAAAAAAAAAGAGACTTCCACTTTTTGCTAGGAAAGAGCTCAGCCAATGGGAGACTGTCTCAACTCAACCAATGAATAGCGACTGTGATTCAAATGCTCATTTCCTCCCCCAGTGGTCTCTTTGTTTACTTACCCTTCTATCTTCCTTCTTCTTTCTTTAACATAATTCTCTTCTTGTTGCAGGGGGGTTTGCAAGTGGGTACATCATCATTGCAGACTCTGAATTGCAGTTCTTTGATGACCTTGAATAAACCTTTTTGAGGGAGAAATGACAAGCAGTTTGTTTGTTTAGGTGATAGCACTGTCTAGATAGGAGGTTTATTTGCCCTCACGAGCCACATCTCTGGCCTGCTCTATTAATGCCATTTCCTTTTGCTGTGCTAAATTATGAGTCCATATGCTTCAAATATCTTTCCTTCTAATCTTCATTATTCAGAGAAAATCCGTAGTTTGTACAACCAAAGACATTAAGAAATATTTGTGTTTTTCTTTTCCATCAGAGAGTCTGTTATTCACTTTTGTCTTCAGATTTTCCAAGTAAATACTTCACTTGCATATAATGGCTACATTCACTTTTTTCCAGAAAGTTTAATATAAGTGTGTAAAATAAGCTCTGCTAAATTTAAACTAGTTCTTTTAGCTTTTCTTTAAAATAGTGTTTTTTAATAATGAGTTGAACATTTCACAGCAGTTTTCAAATTACACTAGAAGAGCCTTTGGGCTGACATTATTTGATCAATAATGGAAATGCATGTGGCAGATCTTTTAGAATCCCATTAAGCAGTCATTTCTCCTATCTTTTTAGTTTTCAGACTATGATGCTGTTTCTGAAGCCAAGTGCCTATCCCAGGCATATCATTATAATTGTATTCTATTTTGATAATTATTGGTCTAGAAAAGGTTTTGAATACTTCTGATCAATGAGACCTAAATGGAACTTTGTCTAACTGTGTTTTGGCTGAAGATTTTGTTCTCTGGTTTAAAAAGTGAAGCACGTGAGGACAAATAATCTGTATGATGCACTTCTTTTCTGATTTCAGCTGTTGTGAAGTTAGTGGTGGGATAATTAGAACTGTTTTAGCTAGACAGAGAAGATGTAGTAAGGTTTGCATTCGGCCAGAAAGATGAGAAGGGATGGAGTTTGCACTGTTTGTTCATTTTTTGTGTGTGTTTTGGCCATGCCACGTGGCATGTGGGATCCTGGGACCCTAATGCCTCTGATCTGGGATTGAACCCACATCCCTTCAATAGAAGTCTTAACCACTGGACTACCAGGGAAGTCCCTACCCTGTCATTTTTGAGCATTTGAAAGTTGCATCTGCCTAGTTCCAGAATACTAAGTAAGATTTCTGCAATTAGTTGTGCAGTTTGGCACTGTGCAAAATTGGGAGTAATGTTCTTAATAAAGTCTAGATGCAACTACAATCATCCACGATGGGAATGTGTTCTTCTCACCATGGAAAGTGCAGCATGTACTTGTGGTAGTTAATGTTCTGGTCCAAATAAGAGATTATAAATACCTTCACTGTATATGTCCCTCTTACTAGATATCAAAATTTCAGCAAAAAACATACTAATATTTTTTAAAACTGAGGTAAAAAATGTTTCCTTTGCTATGAACCACTATATTAATCATATTAACTGGAAATAGATTGTCATCAACAAGTAGTATCATTCATGATTAAAGAAATGATATTGAAATCAGAGAAAGCTAACAAGTTTTAATTGTAACATTATACATTTTCATAATTATTTAGTATTCTGATAATGTCTAAGTTTAGAAAAACTTTGAATATTTTATTTTAAATCGGTATAAAGTAGTATAATTATTCTGTATATTAGAATTGACGATGACATAGTAGACCCAAAGTAATTCAACTGTTTGTAAGAATGCTATTCTGATACCAATATTTATACAAAAGAATACATAGCATTTCTATGGCAAAGATATGTAGGGTACTAAATGAAAACAAAAATTGAGAAGAACCTAAAAATTATAAATTGCTATTTAAAATATGACATATGAAATAAAATATGAAATCACTTTCAGTATAACTGAACTGCATCTATAATTTTTATTTCTAATTTTAAAAATGCAATTTTTCACAGTGTTTTAAATTGGACATTTAACATTTCTCTTAATTTTATAAAGACATTTCTGTTTGGAGTACCTCATAAAAAGTTAACCTATCAATTGGTTAGGACGTAGCCTTGCCATTAGCGCTGATGAAATATTTTATGCTAAAATATCAATTCTTAAGGTCTCCAAAACACAAAGGTGTTAATTATACCAGCTCTTATTTAAAATAATATGGAGAGCAGTAGCTAAAAAAACCATGCTGTTAAAAAGAAAATAATCCTGCCCAGTTGGCCTTAATTAAATATGAACAAGTTATAAGACTTAATAATCAAGGGCACAATATATTAAAGATACTTACAGAGATGGATTATTATTTTATTTGGGCTCTACTTTTACCCCCTAGAGAAATTAAATACTGACATGATTACCTTCATTAAGACACTCTTTATTTCTCTCAGAATATTTCATTCCTCCTAATGCTGTTCTAAACAGGATGCAGTGCAAAGGAAACTAATCCACTGTGTGACAAGAGAGAAATATAATGTGCTTGCCGTGAATTCTTTTATTGTGAATTAGTTCCCATACAGAGCTATTGGAAATCACAATTAGTTTTAGCCATTAATCTTGTGGAATACATGTCTGTCCTGTATGTCAAACTATAACATGTAAAAGAATAATATTAACTGGAAATAGATTGTCATCAACAAGTAGTATCATTCATGATTAAAGAAATGATATTGAAATCAGAGAAAGCTAACAAGTTTTAATTGTAACATTATACATTTTCATAATTATTTAGTATTCTGATAATGTCTAAGTTTAGAAAAACTTTGAATATTTTATTTTAAATCGGTATAAAGTAGTATAATTATTCTGTATATTAGAATTGACGATGACATAGTAGACCCAAAGTAATTCAACTGTTTGTAAGAATGCTATTCTGATACCAATATTTATACAAAAGAATACATAGCATTTCTATGGCAAAGATATGTAGGGTACTAAATGAAAACAAAAATTGAGAAGAACCTAAAAATTATAAATTGCTATTTAAAATATGACATATGAAATAAAATATGAAATCACTTTCAGTATAACTGAACTGCATCTATAATTTTTATTTCTAATTTTAAAAATGCAATTTTTCACAGTGTTTTAAATTGGACATTTAACATTTCTCTTAATTTTATAAAGACATTTCTGTTTGGAGTACCTCATAAAAAGTTAACCTATCAATTGGTTAGGACGTAGCCTTGCCATTAGCGCTGATGAAATATTTTATGCTAAAATATCAATTCTTAAGGTCTCCAAAACACAAAGGTGTTAATTATACCAGCTCTTATTTAAAATAATATGGAGAGCAGTAGCTAAAAAACCATGCTTTTAAAAAAGAAAATAATCCTGCCCAGTTGGCCTTAATTAAATATGAACAAGTTATAAGACTTAATAATCAAGGGCACAATATATTAAAGATACTTACAGAGATGGATTATTATTTTATTTGGGCTCTACTTTTACCCCCTAGAGAAATTAAATACTGACATGATTACCTTCATTAAGACACTCTTTATTTCTCTCAGAATATTTCATTCCTCCTAATGCTGTTCTAAACAGGATGCAGTGCAAAGGAAACTAATCCACTGTGTGACAAGAGAGAAATATAATGTGCTTGCCGTGAATTCTTTTATTGTGAATTAGTTCCCATACAGAGCTATTGGAAATCACAATTAGTTTTAGCCATTAATCTTGTGGAATACATGTCTGTCCTGTATGTCAAACTATAACATGTAAAAGAATAATATTGCTAAGGAAAGTTTGTTAGATGAACTTACATTTGTGTTTCAACTCATGACTTCATTTTTAATGGTCACTTATTAATATGCATCCTCAAAGTATTGATGACATAATGTACTCATGCATTTGATCATAAATTTATTTCAGCTAGGATTAAAATGATGACTTTTTATAAGTATTTGCAGTTAAATGTCATTGCATGAAAGAAATCTGGTATTTTCTAACAATGCATTTGCTAACAAATATGAATGAGTGTTCCTTGACTTAAAATCTTTGCATATTGGAACATTTTTCTCATAGGAAATATCATCTTTTTAAGATAAATTCTTCCTGAACTCCAAGTGATGCAAACACATATTAACCAGTTTTAGCTCTTCAGCACACCTGAAAATTTTCAACCCAACCATCATAAAGAAAGTAGACGTGTTTGTTGGCAGCATGGAAGCATGTTTCATCTTTCAATAACTTGTCTAGAGTTTATTACTATGCTAGTCTATTGCTTTTGTGGTCTGAGAGAATGTGATTGTGTTCTAAATAAAAAGTAATTTATGTGATCAGATGAGAGTACATGATTACCAGAGGGCACTTTTTGAGAGACAGACATGGAAAAAAATTTAGAGGGATATTCCATTACAAATATTAGAGATATTGAGTTATTTGGTGATGTATTGGTAATGACAAATCCTCCCTTAATTATGTCCACAACCATCTTCTCCCCTAGAGAGTTTTGAATGGAATTATTGCACTGCACTTACTGTTCTCTGCTGGTTTGCTAGGAAGAGACAGATTTTTCAAAATTAAGAAGCAACATTTAATTCATTGATGCACTTTCAAACACTCATGTAATACTTCAAATATCAAAAATTATATTGAACTTGGTTTTTAAAGCCAAAGAAAGTCATTTTAAACCTAAATTTTATGGACAATCAATGCCTTTGACATTTTTAAAGAATCATATAATGTGCTTGCCGTGAATTCTTTTATTGTGAATTAGTTCCCATACAGAGCTATTGGAAATCACAATTAGTTTTAGCCATTAATCTTGTGGAATACATGTCTGTCCTGTATGTCAAACTATAACATGTAAAAGAATAATATTGCTAAGGAAAGTTTGTTAGATGAACTTACATTTGTGTTTCAACTCATGACTTCATTTTTAATGGTCACTTATTAATATGCATCCTCAAAGTATTGATGACATAATGTACTCATGCATTTGATCATAAATTTATTTCAGCTAGGATTAAAATGATGACTTTTATAAGTATTTGCAGTTAAATGTCATTGCATGAAAGAAATCTGGTATTTTCTAACAATGCATTTGCTAACAAATATGAATGAGTGTTCCTTGACTTAAAATCTTTGCATATTGGAACATTTTTCTCATAGGAAATATCATCTTTTTAAGATAAATTCTTCCTGAACTCCAAGTGATGCAAACACATATTAACCAGTTTTAGCTCTTCAGCACACCTGAAAATTTTCAACCCAACCATCATAAAGAAAGTAGACGTGTTTGTTGGCAGCATGGAAGCATGTTTCATCTTTCAATAACTTGTCTAGAGTTTATTACTATGCTAGTCTATTGCTTTTGTGGTCTGAGAGAATGTGATTGTGTTCTAAATAAAAAGTAATTTATGTGATCAGATGAGAGTACATGATTACCAGAGGGCACTTTTTGAGAGACAGACATGGAAAAAAATTTAGAGGGATATTCCATTACAAATATTAGAGATATTGAGTTATTTGGTGATGTATTGGTAATGACAAATCCTCCCTTAATTATGTCCACAACCATCTTCTCCCCTAGAGAGTTTTGAATGGAATTATTGCACTGCACTTACTGTTCTCTGCTGGTTTGCTAGGAAGAGACAGATTTTTCAAAATTAAGAAGCAACATTTAATTCATTGATGCACTTTCAAACACTCATGTAATACTTCAAATATCAAAAATTATATTGAACTTGGTTTTTAAAGCCAAAGAAAGTCATTTTAAACCTAAATTTTATGGACAATCAATGCATTAAATAGAAATATAAATCTTTGACATTTTTTTCAGACCCCACTTCACTGTGATTCAGTCATATTAGTTGCATCTTCATGTTAAGATCATGCCAGCAGCCCCAGGAATTATGATCCAATACATCTCAAATATATCTTTCATTTAGAACCTCAGTTTATTCCAGTCCTGCTCCAATGTTAGGCTGTTACCTTGAAGAAACAATTCAAGAGGTCTTTCTTAATCTTGAATCTACAATTCTCCAGAATGTTTTGTTTCTACCTGTTTCTTTATATATGAATGTATCCTTGCATTTTATCCCTCCTACTCTCTCTCTCTCCTAAATGTATCTATATATGAAAATTTTGTGGATCGTATAAGCATATATTTATATGCAAAAATACATTTAATATTCCAGTACATAGAAATGTATTCTAAAATTTTATAATCATATTCATAAAAATAGAATAGATTTGGAGACTAAAGATATTTATTATAAATAATACTATCAATTTATTAACAAGGAGACATATAAAATTATAAAATGTAATACATTTGGAAATGATAATCTTTGTCAGCCTTTGCCTTTATATTTTAACATATGGATACTTTCATTTGCTTTATGTAGATTTTTCAGCACTTCACTTTGCATGGTCATACATTAGAAAATGTAAACTAGGTATTTGAGGGGGAAATTATTTAATTTTATATTGCTTAGAATGTAATTTAATTTGATGGTCTTGTTATTTGAATAGTAAGCTTTGGTTAAATGTGTATGAAATACAAATTTAAGCATGCCTCGGTTCATAAACCTGATGAATTAACAAAGTGTGAAATAGTTCATTTGTCACTCACCTTTGACTATCCGTTTTAGCATTATAACTGATGCTTTCAATTGAGCTTTTGTTTCAGCTGACACTGTGTCCTATAAGACTAAGTTATATATTTGCATGAAATTGTAGGCATTACATATCAAAGTAATCTTTGAAATTTGTCACCTTTCAAAAAGAGTAATGAATCTGTGGCTATATGTGATTTTCCTTCATTATTCAAACACACAAGGAGTACTGAGATATGTAAAGTACATGTAGGTGAAACATTATTTATACCCTTGGATAAAAACCTACTGAAATTGCCATCTCAATATTGTACTTCTTAATCTGTTTTTTTATTTGAAAACATATTCATATTTCAGAGAGAGAAGTAGTATATTCTAACTTCAGTGGTGGAACATCAATTGTGCATTCATGTATGAAATATGGTCTTACCAAATATCACCTGCAGAATTTCATGTATACATTTGTTTTTCCTGTCTAAACAGTGATTTTTTAATAAGGCAGTATACAGTCTTATCACTGACAAAATTAAAGAATATAAATCACGGGACCATTTTTTATACCTTATAGACAGAAAGGTAGTTTAAAAGTTAAGAAGCTTAACAAATGTTATTTTAACAATTGTCCTGGGAGAAATATGCCATTGGATATTTTCCCAAAATGTATGAATTGTTGGAGGAAAAAAATTCTGTTTTTTGAATTATCTTTGGCCTCACATTTTTTCATTTACTCTTTTAAGTTCCCACTCCTTTTTTTTTCAAAGTCATTTAGCATAAGCAATATTAGAATCAAAACAGCCCGTGAACATTATATTTCACACAACCTGATTAAGAGGCAAGGAAAAATAAAGCTGTTTCTAAATTTTGGGGGATAGTTTGTTGTGGGATCAAAAGTGTATAGATTGAAATCTTACTCCAGAAATTGCTAACTTTGTGTCTTTAACACATTTATACACAGGAAAACTACTTGCATCCTAAGTGTCTTATGAGGACTAAATAAATTTGTTCATGTGACACATAAAAATCTGTACTTGAAATATGGCATCTTTTGAAAAAATGCTAAACTTAATTTTACCTGGCTCCTTAGACATATACAGCTTACTACTAGCTTTGTTTTCTATGTATATTTAGTACTAATCATCCTATTTGTTAAAATTTATGATCATTTCTTATATGGGGAATACAATATTTGTTCTATCGAAGTTTCATTAATTGCTATTGTTTTCTTCTGTAGAAATATGGTATTAGAGTGTTAAAGAGAAACTCCACCTGTCATTTACTCTCAGGTAGGAGAGAAACACAAATCAAGAAGAGTATTCTTTTTTCTTAAACCATACTTTATTTATATTTTTTAATAGAAATGTATTTGATGTTCAGTACTGTTTCAGGTGTAGTACATAATCTGATTTGCATAAAATGCGAAATGACCACCATGATAAATCAAATAGCCATCTGTCCTCCTTGTTGTTCAGTCACTCTATCATGTTCAAATGTTTGCAACCACATGGACTGTGGCATGCCAGGCTTCTCTGACCTTCACCATCTCCCAGAGTTTGAATCACTCAGGTCCATTGAATTGGTGGTGCCATCCAACCATCTTATCATCTGTCATCCGTTTCTCCTCCTACTTTCAGTCTTTCCTAGCATCAGGGCTTTTTCCAGTGAGTCAGCCCTTTACATTAGTATTGGAGTTTCAGCTTCCACATCAGTTCTTCCAATGAATATTCAGGGTTTATTTTCTTTAGGATTGACTGGTTTGATCTCCTTGCCATCCAAGGGACTCTCAAGAGTCTTCTCCAGCACCATAGTTTGAAAGCATCAGTTCTTCGTCATTCAGGCTTCTTTATGGTCCAACTCTCACATCCACACGTGACTACTGAAAGAACCATAGCTTTTGACTATACAGACTGTGGGGCAGCAACATTGTCTCTGCTTTTTAATACACTGTCTAGATTTCTTATAGCTTTTCTTCCAAGGAACAAGTGTCTTTTTGACTTACAGACTGTATTAAAAGTTGGGGTGCTGTTTCTAAATTTGGGGTTTTTTCAAAAGTGTATAGATTGAAATCTTACTCCAGAAATTGCTAACTTTGTGTCTTTAACACATTTATACACAGGAAAACTACTTGCATCCTAAGTGTCTTATGAGGACTAAATAAATTTGTTCATGTGACACATAAAAATCTGTACTTGAAATATGGCATCTTTTGAAAAAATGCTAAACTTAATTTTACCTGGCTCCTTAGACATATACAGCTTACTACTAGCTTTGTTTTCTATGTATATTTAGTACTAATCATCCTATTTGTTAAAATTTATGATCATTTCTTATATGGGGAATACAATATTTGTTCTATCGAAGTTTCATTAATTGCTATTGTTTTCTTCTGTAGAAATATGGTATTAGAGTGTTAAAGAGAAACTCCACCTGTCATTTACTCTCAGGTAGGAGAGAAACACAAATCAAGAAGAGTATTCTTTTTTCTTAAACCATACTTTATTTATATTTTTTAATAGAAATGTATTTGATGTTCAGTACTGTTTCAGGTGTAGTACATAATCTGATTTGCATAAAATGCGAAATGACCACCATGATAAATCAAATAGCCATCTGTCCTCCTTGTTGTTCAGTCACTCTATCATGTTCAAATGTTTGCAACCACATGGACTGTGGCATGCCAGGCTTCTCTGACCTTCACCATCTCCCAGAGTTTGAATCACTCAGGTCCATTGAATTGGTGGTGCCATCCAACCATCTTATCATCTGTCATCCGTTTCTCCTCCTACTTTCAGTCTTTCCTAGCATCAGGGCTTTTTCCAGTGAGTCAGCCCTTTACATTAGTATTGGAGTTTCAGCTTCCACATCAGTTCTTCCAATGAATATTCAGGGTTTATTTTCTTTAGGATTGACTGGTTTGATCTCCTTGCCATCCAAGGGACTCTCAAGAGTCTTCTCCAGCACCATAGTTTGAAAGCATCAGTTCTTCGTCATTCAGGCTTCTTTATGGTCCAACTCTCACATCCACACGTGACTACTGAAAGAACCATAGCTTTTGACTATACAGACTGTGGGGCAGCAACATTGTCTCTGCTTTTTAATACACTGTCTAGATTTCTTATAGCTTTTCTTCCAAGGAACAAGTGTCTTTTAAATTCATGGCTGCAGTCATGGTCCTTAGTGATATTGGAACCCAAGAAAATAGAGCCTGTCACTGTTTCCATTGTTTGCCTATCTGTTTTCCATGAAGTAATGGGACTGGATCCCATGATCTTAGTTGTTAAATGTTGAATTTTAAACCAGATTTTTCACTGTCCTCTTTCACCTTTATCAAGAGACTTTTAAATATCTCTTCACTTTCTGGCATATGAGTGGTGTCATCTGCATATCTGAGGTTATTGATATTTCTCATGCAATTGAGATTCCATGATTGCATGATATTGCATTATATTTGCATGATATTTCTCATGCAATTTGATTCCAGCTTGAGTTTCATCCAGCCCAGCATTTCACATGATATATTCTGCATAGAAATTAAATAAGCATGGTGACAACATTGACATACTCCTTCCCCAATTTGGAGCCAGTGCATTGTTCCTTATCTGGTTCTAACTGTTGCTTCTTTACCCGCATATAGGTTTTGTAGGAGGTTTTGCAGGAGGTGGGTAAGGTGGTCTGGTTTTCCCATCACGTCCAGAATTTTCCACAGTTTCTTGTGATCTTCACAGTCAAAAGCTTTAGCATGATCAATGAAGCAGAACTAGATTTTTTTTCCTGGAATTCTCTAGCTTCTCTTATGATCCAACAGATGAGCACAATTTGATCTTTGGTAATATGTCTTTTCTAAATCCAGCTGGTATATCTCGAAGTTCTCAGTTCATGTACTGTTGAAGGCTGGCTTGAAGGATTTTGAGCGTTACTTTGCTAGCATGTGAAATGAGTGCAATTATGCAGTACTTTGAACATTCTTTGCTTGCCCTTCTTTGGGACAGGAGTGAAAAACTGAGCTTTTCCAGTCCTGTGGGCACCGCTAATTTTCCAAATCCCCTAGCATATTGAGTGTAGCCCTTTAACAGCATCATCTTTATGGTCCAACTCTCACCCCCGTACTGAAACCATAGCTTTTGACTATACAGACTGTGGGGCAGCAACATTGTCTCTGCTTTTTAATACACTGTCTAGATTTCTTATAGCTTTTCTTCCAAGGAACAAGTGTCTTTTAAATTCATGGCTGCAGTCATGGTCCTTAGTGATATTGGAACCCAAGAAAATAGAGCCTGTCACTGTTTCCATTGTTTGCCTATCTGTTTTCCATGAAGTAATGGGACTGGATCCCATGATCTTAGTTGTTAAATGTTGAATTTTAAACCAGATTTTTCACTGTCCTCTTTCACCTTTATCAAGAGACTTTTAAATATCTCTTCACTTTCTGGCATATGAGTGGTGTCATCTGCATATCTGAGGTTATTGATATTTCTCATGCAATTGAGATTCCATGATTGCATGATATTGCATTATATTTGCATGATATTTCTCATGCAATTTGATTCCAGCTTGAGTTTCATCCAGCCCAGCATTTCACATGATATATTCTGCATAGAAATTAAATAAGCATGGTGACAACATTGACATACTCCTTCCCCAATTTGGAGCCAGTGCATTGTTCCTTATCTGGTTCTAACTGTTGCTTCTTTACCCGCATATAGGTTTTGTAGGAGGTTTTGCAGGAGGTGGGTAAGGTGGTCTGGTTTTCCCATCACGTCCAGAATTTTCCACAGTTTCTTGTGATCTTCACAGTCAAAAGCTTTAGCATGATCAATGAAGCAGAACTAGATTTTTTTTCCTGGAATTCTCTAGCTTCTCTTATGATCCAACAGATGAGCACAATTTGATCTTTGGTAATATGTCTTTTCTAAATCCAGCTGGTATATCTCGAAGTTCTCAGTTCATGTACTGTTGAAGGCTGGCTTGAAGGATTTTGAGCGTTACTTTGCTAGCATGTGAAATGAGTGCAATTATGCAGTACTTTGAACATTCTTTGCTTGCCCTTCTTTGGGACAGGAGTGAAAAACTGAGCTTTTCCAGTCCTGTGGGCACCGCTAATTTTCCAAATCCCCTAGCATATTGAGTGTAGCACTTTAACAGCATCATCTTTTAAGATTTGAAATAACTCAGCTGAAATTCCATCACGTCCACTAGCTTTGTTCATTGTGATGCTTCCTTAAGCCTCACTTGACTTCACATTGCAGGATATCTGGTCCTAGGTGAGAGGTCACACCATTATGGTTATTTGGGTCATTGAGATCTTTTTGTATAGCTATTGTGTGTATTCTTGCTACCTCTTCTTAACATCTCCCACTTCAGTTAAGTCCATACCATTTCTGTCCTTTATTGTACCCATCTTTGCATGAAATATTCCCTTGGTATCAAAGTTATTATAGGTATTACTGACTATTCCTTCTCTGTGTATATTATGGAAAAGACCCTGATATTTACCTTATCTGTGTATATTATGGAAAAATAGAAGGCAAAAGGAGAAGGGATGATAGAGGACAAGATGGTTGGTTGGCTTCACTCAGCCAATGAACATGAGTTTGGGCAGGCTCTGGGGCAGGGTGAAGCACTAGGAGGTCTGACATGCTACAAGCTGTAAGGGTCGCAAAGAGTCAGATACAACTGAGCAACTGAACTGAACTCTGTATCTTGTACCTTTGAGACTTATTTATTACCTATATAACTAAGGCTCTTTACCTTTTATTGTTTAAATGTTTATTTATTTATTTTCATCCATCTCATAGTTTGACACACCAGCCCAGCCTCTCCTTGGTACCTGGGATCTTCCTGGGCCAGGGATCGATCTGGTGCCCCTTGCACTGCAAGGAGGACTCTTTTTTCACTGAATCACCAGGGAAACCTGAAGCTCTTTACCTCTTAATTCCCATCACCTAATTTTCCTACTCTCCCTACCCCCTCATATGGGTCATCGTCCATTTGTTCTCTGTATCTGTGAGTCTGTTTTCATTTTACTTTTTATCGTCTCTTTTATTTTTTGGATTCTACATATAAGTGAAATCATGCAGCATTTTCCAGTCTCTCTCTTTACTTGATATAATACTGTCCAGATCTAGTCATGTTGTTGCATATGGGAACATTTCACTTTTTTATAGTGAAATAGTATTCTATCACATACATATACTGATGGAATTGAGAGGTCACAGAGTTGAGACAATCCCATCAGACTTCCTAGAGTCTCCACCTCCACAAAGGAGACATGCTGCATCGAATAAACCCTTATTCTGCCTGTCTGAGGTTTGTGTTTCTCTCTCTTTTATCAACACTTTTCTCACATATGCTATGTCTTCTTTATCCATTCCTCTATGGATGGATACTTAGGTTGATTCAATATCTTCATTATTATAAATAATATTACAACTAACATTAAAGTGCACATACCATTTTTTTTTTTCTTTAGATAAACTCACCAAAGTGGAACAGCTGAATCACATAATTCTATTTTTAAGTTTTTGAGAAATTTGCCTATGACTTTCCATAGTGGTTGTACCAATTTATATTCCTACCAATAGTTTGCAGGTATTCCCTTTTCTGTGCATTCTAACAATATTTGTTATCTATCTTTTTGATAATAGACAGTTCTGATGAGTGTGAGATGATATCTCATTGTGGTTTTGACTTGCATTTCCTGATAATTAATGAAGATGAGAATATTTTCATGTGTCCTTTTCCATATGAACATCTTCTTTGGATGCATGTCTGTTCAGATCTTTTGTCCATTTTTTTAATGAAACTGTTTGTGTAATGTTGCGTTCTATATAGAAGTTCTTCCTATATTTTGGATTTATTCCCTTATTAGACATATCATTTGCAAATAGCTATCTTTTCTTTTATTTTTTTTTAAACATTTATTTATTTTTTTTGGGGGGTGGGGTGGTGAGGAGGGGGATGGACGGGCCACTTTCTATTGGTCTTCCATTTGTCTATTTTCATCCATCTTTGTTCTTTGGCCCGTGTGGGCCTCCCATCGCGGTGGCCTCTGTTGTCGCAGAGCACCGGCTCTGGGCACATGCACTCCAGAGTTCCGGCTTGGTATTTGGACACATCGGTCCAGTCACTCCACGGCATGTGGAATCTTCCCAGGCCAGGGATGGAGCCAGTGCCCCTCGCACTGCAAGGCGGTGTCCTTACCCACTGGGCCACCAGGGAAGCCCCTATCTTTTCATTTTGTCAAAAGTTTCCCTTCCTGTGTAAAACTTTGATGTAATTTCATTTGCTTATTTTTGTATTTTATTTCCTTGCTTGAGGAGAAATAGTTTTAAAAAATGACCTATGTCATTTGACTTATGTCAAAAAACATACTGCCTGTTTTTGTTTTTAGAACTTCTCTGTTTTAAAGTCTTACATATAAATCTTTTATTATTTTGAGTTTATTTTTGTATATGGTCTGAGAAAGTCCAATTTGATTATTATACATATAGCTGCCAACTTTAAGCCACAATTTATTGTAGAGGTGGTCTTTTTCCAATTGTATATTTTTACCTCCTTTGTTATAGGTATATGACTATTTCAGTGTAGGTTTATTGCTGTACTTGCAATTTTATTTATTTGATTTATACATCCCTTTTTGTGTAGGTATCATAATGTTATGATCACTCTAACTTGGTAGTAGTTTGAAGTAAAGAAGCAGGATACCTCCAACTTTGATCTTCCTTCTCAAGAATGCTCTATCTGGGATCTGTTGTGTCTCTATAGAAATCTTAGAAGAATTTGTTCTTGTTCTATGAAAAACACCAGGGTGTTTTGATAGTGATTGTGTTAAATCTGTAGATTGTCTTTGGGAATACTTTTATTTAAAAATATTAATTCTTCCAATCCATGAGGTTGGTATATGTATCAATTTGCTTGTTTTTTCAAACTCTTTCATTAGTGTGTTATAGTTTTTGAGTATGAGATTTTTGCTCACTTGGTTTGCTTTATTTCTAGGTTGTGGTTAGTCACTAAGTCATGTTCAACTCTTTGTGACCACAAGAAATGCAGCATGTCTAGTTTCCCTGTCCTTCACTACCTCCTAGAGTTTGCTCAGTCTCATGTCCATCAAGTCAGTGATGACATCTAACTGTCTCATCCACTCTTGCCCCCTTCTCCTGCCCTCAGCATTTCCCAGCATCAGATTATTTTCCAGTAAGTTGTCTGTTCATATCACGAGTCCAAAGTTGCAGTTTCAGCATCAGTGCTTCAGGGAATATTTAGGGTCAAATTTCTTTAGGATTGACTGCTTTGGTCTCCTTGTTGTTGAAGCTGCAAGAGTCTTCTCCAGCACTACAATTATTCCTTTTGATACAATTGTAAATGGGATTGTTTTCATTTCTTTTTGACAGTTCATTGCTTATGAATACAATGAAGCAGATTTCTGCATATCATGCCGTACCTTGCAAATTTAGAGAATTAATTTATTAAATATAATGGTTTTATTGTAGTGTCTTTAGGATTTTCTCCATACAGTAATATGTCATTGGCAAAAAGTGACAGTTTTCCTTCTTCTGTTCAAATTTTGGATTAATATAATTTCTTTCTCTTGTCTGATTACTGTGACTAAAACTTCCAATGCTTTGGTGAATAACAGTGGTGAGAGTTAACACCCTTGTCTTATTTCTTAGAGAAAGTGCTTTTACATTTTCACCAGTGAGTCTGATGTTTACTATAGGTTTGTCACATGTGACCTTTGTGTAGGTATCATAATGTTATGATCACTCTAACTTGGTAGTAGTTTGAAGTAAAGAAGCAGGATACCTCCAACTTTGATCTTCCTTCTCAAGAATGCTCTATCTGGGATCTGTTGTGTCTCTATAGAAATCTTAGAAGAATTTGTTCTTGTTCTATGAAAACACCAGGGTGTTTTGATAGTGATTGTGTTAAATCTGTAGATTGTCTTTGGGAATACTTTTATTTAAAAATATTAATTCTTCCAATCCATGAGGTTGGTATATGTATCAATTTGCTTGTTTTTTCAAACTCTTTCATTAGTGTGTTATAGTTTTTGAGTATGAGATTTTTGCTCACTTGGTTTGCTTTATTTCTAGGTTGTGGTTAGTCACTAAGTCATGTTCAACTCTTTGTGACCACAAGAAATGCAGCATGTCTAGTTTCCCTGTCCTTCACTACCTCCTAGAGTTTGCTCAGTCTCATGTCCATCAAGTCAGTGATGACATCTAACTGTCTCATCCACTCTTGCCCCCTTCTCCTGCCCTCAGCATTTCCCAGCATCAGATTATTTTCCAGTAAGTTGTCTGTTCATATCACGAGTCCAAAGTTGCAGTTTCAGCATCAGTGCTTCAGGGAATATTTAGGGTCAAATTTCTTTAGGATTGACTGCTTTGGTCTCCTTGTTGTTGAAGCTGCAAGAGTCTTCTCCAGCACTACAATTATTCCTTTTGATACAATTGTAAATGGGATTGTTTTCATTTCTTTTTGACAGTTCATTGCTTATGAATACAATGAAGCAGATTTCTGCATATCATGCCGTACCTTGCAAATTTAGAGAATTAATTTATTAAATATAATGGTTTTATTGTAGTGTCTTTAGGATTTTCTCCATACAGTAATATGTCATTGGCAAAAAGTGACAGTTTTCCTTCTTCTGTTCAAATTTTGGATTAATATAATTTCTTTCTCTTGTCTGATTACTGTGACTAAAACTTCCAATGCTTTGGTGAATAACAGTGGTGAGAGTTAACACCCTTGTCTTATTTCTTAGAGAAAGTGCTTTTACATTTTCACCAGTGAGTCTGATGTTTACTATAGGTTTGTCACATGTGACCTTTGTTACGTTGAGGTATGTTCTTTCTATGCACACTTTGGTGAGGTTTTTTAATCATAAATGAATGTTGAATTTTGTCGAAAGTTTTTTCTGAATTATCGAGTTAATCACATAATTTTTATTCTTTAATTTGTCAATATAATATTTCACACTGACTGATTTGTGGATATTGAATCATCCTTCTAACCCTGGAAGAGATCTCACTTGATCATGGAGTATTGAGCCTTTTAATGTATTGTTGGATTCTATTTCCTAATATTTATTTTATTATTATTATTATTTGCCTCTAAGTCATCATTTATTTTTCATCCATTTTTATTCTTTGACATGTGTAGGCCTCCCATTGGAATGGCCTTTCTCATCGCAGAGCACTGGCTCTGGGCACATGTGTTTGAAAGGGCTGGCTCAGTAATTGGACACACCAGCCCAGCGTTTCCTTGGCATGTGGGATCCTCCCAGTCCAGGGCTGCCCCTTGCACTGCAAGATGGACTCTAAACCCACTGGATCATCAAGGAAGCCCGTTTGCTAATATTTTGTTGAGAATTCTTGCATCATATTTATCAGTGATATGGGCCTCTAGTTGTATGTGTGTGTGTGTGTGTGTGTGTGTGTGTGTGTGTGTTAGTCTCATTTTTGTATCAGTGTGATGCTGTTCTTATAAAATTAATTCAGAATAATTTCTCCCTAATTAATATTTCTGTCATAGTTTGAGAAGAATTTAAAGGTTTGGTGTGTTCAACTGTGAAGTCATTTAATTGTGGACTTGCTTATTTGATGTTTTATATTATCGATTCAGCTTTATTACTGGTAATTGCTCTTCTCATATTTTTCATTCTTTTCTGAGTCAGTCTTGGGAGATTGTATTTTCCTTGGAGTTAATCCAGCTTCTTCTAGGTTGTTTCATGGCATGTAACTATTTGTGTTACTCGCTTATAATCCTTTGCCTTTCTGTAGTTTCATTTCTGATGATTTCATTTATTTGAACTCTCTTTGGGTCTCTATCTTTTCTTTTTTGTTTTCCTAAGTACAGCTAATGGTTTATCAATTTTAGTTATCTTTTCAAAGATATAACTTTTAGTTTTATTGATTTTTTTAAACAATTTTATGGCCTCATTTATTGATTTTTTATCTATTTATTTTCATCCATCTTTATTCTTTAGCCTCTGTGGACCTCTCATCTCAGTGGCCTCTCTTGATTTTTTTTTTTTTTTTTTTTTTTGGCCTAGTAGTGAGAGAAGTAAGCCTTCATTTTTAGATAGTTTGAGTTCTTAAACATGTTATTTTAATATGTATCACTGGGCTAATTATTTAAAAGTAAAAACTGTACTTATATTAGAGGATTATCACACACTACTTTAAGATTCTTTGTAGTAGAAGATCCTTTTAAAGTTGGTGGGAAATGAGAGAGATATATAATCTTGATTTAGAACCTCAAGTGTATTTCTCATCCATTTTTATTCTTTGACATGTGTAGGCCTCCCATTGGAATGGCCTTTCTCATCGCAGAGCACTGGCTCTGGGCACATGTGTTTGAAAGGGCTGGCTCAGTAATTGGACACACCAGCCCAGCGTTTCCTTGGCATGTGGGATCCTCCCAGTCCAGGGCTGCCCCTTGCACTGCAAGATGGACTCTAAACCCACTGGATCATCAAGGAAGCCCGTTTGCTAATATTTTGTTGAGAATTCTTGCATCATATTTATCAGTGATATGGGCCTCTAGTTGTATGTGTGTGTGTGTGTGTGTGTGTGTGTTAGTCTCATTTTTGTATCAGTGTGATGCTGTTCTTATAAAATTAATTCAGAATAATTTCTCCCTAATTAATATTTCTGTCATAGTTTGAGAAGAATTTAAAGGTTTGGTGTGTTCAACTGTGAAGTCATTTAATTGTGGACTTGCTTATTTGATGTTTTATATTATCGATTCAGCTTTATTACTGGTAATTGCTCTTCTCATATTTTTCATTCTTTTCTGAGTCAGTCTTGGGAGATTGTATTTTCCTTGGAGTTAATCCAGCTTCTTCTAGGTTGTTTCATGGCATGTAACTATTTGTGTTACTCGCTTATAATCCTTTGCCTTTCTGTAGTTTCATTTCTGATGATTTCATTTATTTGAACTCTCTTTGGGTCTCTATCTTTTCTTTTTTGTTTTCCTAAGTACAGCTAATGGTTTATCAATTTTAGTTATCTTTTCAAAGATATAACTTTTAGTTTTATTGATTTTTTTAAACAATTTTATGGCCTCATTTATTGATTTTTTATCTATTTATTTTCATCCATCTTTATTCTTTAGCCTCTGTGGACCTCTCATCTCAGTGGCCTCTCTTGATTTTTTTTTTTTTTTTTTTTTTGGCCTAGTAGTGAGAGAAGTAAGCCTTCATTTTTAGATAGTTTGAGTTCTTAAACATGTTATTTTAATATGTATCACTGGGCTAATTATTTAAAAGTAAAAACTGTACTTATATTAGAGGATTATCACACACTACTTTAAGATTCTTTGTAGTAGAAGATCCTTTTAAAGTTGGTGGGAAATGAGAGAGATATATAATCTTGATTTAGAACCTCAAGTGTATTTCTCTAAAGATGCATTGTTCTAAGTTGTGGATGGAACGTGCAGTATCACTATCAAATAACATAGGTACAGATATTTTGGCTACATGATATGTTACAATCATATAACACTGAATCTTATCAAAACTACACGTCCTTTTTGGTTAGACTGTTCTAGAGATTATATTGTGAGGTAAAATGTATCTTTAGACAGAAATTATTTATTTATTAATACCATGTTTCCTCCCTCATTAAAATCCCTCAAATTTCACTCTGCAACACTCCTTGCTCACATCACCTAGAACAGAGTTCATCTACCTGTGTATACATGTCCCAAGAGCTGTCAGCTTATACAGGGCCTTTAGTACAACTCTGAATCCAAGAGTAGCCTGCATTCTCTACCAACTAACTACCCCGCTCTCTTGGTCTTAGATAACACATTCTGCCTCAGATACTTATCCAATGTTGATGTTAAAATGTTTTATTTAAGGATTTTTTAAAGTTCTCAACTGCAAAGTTGTCTGAAAATTTAATCCAACTTGCATCCTCAGTTTATTTTCTCTATCATCATATTGTTTTACATTTTTGTTGGCAACTTTCCGTCAGCTTTTCCTTGAGTGTCTTTCCTCTGTCCTCTATGGAATTTACTCACTTTCATCCTCATTGAAAATTTTTATTTTCCATCCTGGCTATCTTTTCTTTTTGTTTTCCTAAGTACAGCTAATGGTTTATCAATTTTAGTTATCTTTTCAAAGATATAACTTTTAGTTTTATTGATTTTTAAACACTTTTATGGCCTCATTTATTGATTTTTTATCTATTTATTTTCATCCATCTTTATTCTTTAGCCTCTGTGGACCTCTCATCTCAGTGGCCTCTCTTGATTTTTTTTTTTTTTTTTTTTTTTGGCCTAGTAGTGAGAGAAGTAAGCCTTCATTTTTAGATAGTTTGAGTTCTTAAACATGTTATTTTAATATGTATCACTGGGCTAATTATTTAAAAGTAAAAACTGTACTTATATTAGAGGATTATCACACACTACTTTAAGATTCTTTGTAGTAGAAGATCCTTTTAAAGTTGGTGGGAAATGAGAGAGATATATAATCTTGATTTAGAACCTCAAGTGTATTTCTCTAAAGATGCATTGTTCTAAGTTGTGGATGGAACGTGCAGTATCACTATCAAATAACATAGGTACAGATATTTTGGCTACATGATATGTTACAATCATATAACACTGAATCTTATCAAAACTACACGCCCTTTTTTGGTTAGACTGTTCTAGAGATTATATTGTGAGGTAAAATGTATCTTTAGACAGAAATTATTTATTTATTAATACCATGTTTCCTCCCTCATTAAAATCCCTCAAATTTCACTCTGCAACACTCCTTGCTCACATCACCTAGAACAGAGTTCATCTACCTGTGTATACATGTCCCAAGAGCTGTCAGCTTATACAGGGCCTTTAGTACAACTCTGAATCCAAGAGTAGCCTGCATTCTCTACCAACTAACTACCCCGCTCTCTTGGTCTTAGATAACACATTCTGCCTCAGATACTTATCCAATGTTGATGTTAAAATGTTTTATTTAACGATTTTTAATGTTCTCAACTGCAAAGTTGTCTGAAAATTTAATCCAACTTGCATCCTCAGTTTATTTTCTCTATCATCATATTGTTTTACATTTTTGTTGGCAACTTTCCCGTCAGCTTTTCCTTGAGTGTCTTTCCTCTGTCCTCTATGGAATTCTCACTTCATCATTATCTAACATCCTGGCATCCTGAAAAGTTCTGTCCCGTACTATTGTAGCTTTTCGTGGACATAGTGAGGAACGGAGCAAAATATACTTCAGAAATGTCTCCCTAGGGAACTTTCCTGGGGGTCTGGTGGTTAACAATCTGCCTTCCAATGCAGGGAACATGGGTTTGATTCCTGATTAGGGAACTAATTCCCACATACCTTATGGCAACTAAGACCCACTTGCCATGGAGGAACTAAGCCAATACACCACAACTAAGACCCAACACAGCCAAATAAATGAATACATATTTAAAAAGAGATGTCTACCTAATAGAAAAAAAAAAAAAAAAAGGACACATTTAACCATTGACTTTCTTACTGGAATGCTCAAATTTAACTAAAGGGGTTTTAATTTTCTACTCAGGTTTACTCATGACACAGAATGTCAGAACAGTTTTTATCATTTTCCATACTGTTTGGCTCAGGGGAAGAAAGCAGAGGATACTCAATGTAGAGGCTGTAGCTATTGTCTCTTTACTCAGGAATGGCACTGATTGTTACAACAACAACTTTCAAATGAGTCAAGGGAATGCTATGCAGGATTCAAGACAAGTCAGATAAACTCTTGGTAGAACTACAACTTTTTTACAAGTAGATTTTTAAATATAACAGTATTAGGTTTACAGCACAACTGAAGGGAGATACAGACATTTCTCATATCCCTGCCTCCAAAAGTTCATAGCCTCTCCCATTATCAAAATCCCCTGGCAAAATAGTACATTCGCTACAACTGATAGACTTACTTTGTCATCATTATACCCAGAGTCCATAATTTGTTTTCATTAGAGCTAATTCTTAGTGTTGTGTATTCTATGGGTTTGAACAAATGTATAATTTCTCTCTCCATCATGATATAAGCACACATAATAATTCCACTCTCCTAAAAATCCTCAATGTTCCTCAATGCTAAACTTAACCATACTGCCTTCTTCCTAATATTTGGTAATCACTGGCCTTTTTGTCATTTCCATAGCTTTGACTTTTCCAAAATGTCATATATTGGAATCATAGATTAAGCAGACCTTCAGATTGATTTCTTTCACTTAGTAGTATATATTTAAGGTTCCTTCATGTCTCTTTTCATGGCCTTATAGCTCTCCATTTTTTTTGTTGTTGTTGAATGATATTCTGCTGTCTGAAGGTTGTAGTCTACTATCCCATTCACCTATTGAAAGACATCCTGGTTGCTTGCAAGTTTTGGCAATTGAAATAAGCTGCAATAAACATCCACAGGTAGTTTCTCTGTGCACATAAATTTTTACATTCATTGAAAAATAACAAGGACCATGACAGCCAAATCATATGGAAATATATACTTTATTTGTAAGAAAAAGCCAAATTGTTTTCCAAGTGGTTTTACCAGTTTGCGTTCTTACCAGCAATATATAAAAGTTCTATTGCTTCACATTCTTGCCAACTTTTGCATATTTGGCCAAATACACCAAATGCATATTTGGCCATTTTAATAGTTGCATAGTGTAATCTGTTGCTTTAATTTGCATTTCCCTGGTGACATATGATTTTTTTAATGTTTTGAAATAATAATCATTTATTCCCTTTCACTTCTCTCTCCTCCTTTCCCCCCCCCCCCCCCCTGCAAAGCATTTGCCTCTGCTCATCTCGGCCTTAAGGGAAAGGACACATGATTTTTATATGGTTATTTTCCATCTGTATATCTTCTTGGTGAGATGTCTGTTAAGATCTTTGGCCCATTTTCAGTCAGGTTGTTTGTTTGCTTATTGTTGCATTTTAAGAGTTCTTTGAATGTTTAGGAGAACATTCCTTTGTCACAGGTGTGTTTTGCAAATATTTTCTCCTACTCTGTGGCTTATTCTTTCATTCTTGACAGTTTCTTTCACAGTGCAGAATTTTTTGTTTTTATAATGAAGTTAGGCTTATCCTAAGGGAAATCCTAAGGGAAATTTACCCTGAATATACATTGGAAGGTCTGATGCTGAAGCTGAAACTTCAGTCCTTTGGCCACCTCATGAATGTGGACTTATTGAAGCTGATGCTGGGAATTGGAAGAGCTTAACCATACTGCCTTCCATATATTGGTTTCATTTCCATAGCTTTGACTTTTCCAAAATGTCATATATTGGAATCATAGATTAAGCAGACCTTCAGATTGATTTCTTTCACTTAGTAGTATATATTTAAGGTTCCTTCATGTCTCTTTTCATGGCCTTATAGCTCTCCATTTTTTTTGTTGTTGTTGAATGATATTCTGCTGTCTGAAGGTTGTAGTCTACTATCCCATTCACCTATTGAAAGACATCCTGGTTGCTTGCAAGTTTTGGCAATTGAAATAAGCTGCAATAAACATCCACAGGTAGTTTCTCTGTGCACATAAATTTTTACATTCATTGAAAAATAACAAGGACCATGACAGCCAAATCATATGGAAATATATACTTTATTTGTAAGAAAAAGCCAAATTGTTTTCCAAGTGGTTTTACCAGTTTGCGTTCTTACCAGCAATATATAAAAGTTCTATTGCTTCACATTCTTGCCAACTTTTGCATATTTGGCCAAATACACCAAATGCATATTTGGCCATTTTAATAGTTGCATAGTGTAATCTGTTGCTTTAATTTGCATTTCCCTGGTGACATATGATTTTTTTAATGTTTTGAAATAATAATCATTTATTCCCTTTCACTTCTCTCTACTCCTTTCCCCCCCCCCCCCCCTGCAAAGCATTTGCCTCTGCTCATCTCGGCCTTAAGGGAAAGGACACATGATTTTTATATGGTTATTTTCCATCTGTATATCTTCTTGGTGAGATGTCTGTTAAGATCTTTGGCCCATTTTCAGTCAGGTTGTTTGTTTGCTTATTGTTGCATTTTAAGAGTTCTTTGAATGTTTAGGAGAACATTCCTTTGTCACAGGTGTGTTTTGCAAATATTTTCTCCTACTCTGTGGCTTATTCTTTCATTCTTGACAGTTTCTTTCACAGTGCAGAATTTTTTGTTTTTATAATGAAGTTAGGCTTATCCTAAGGGAAATCCTAAGGGAAATTTACCCTGAATATACATTGGAAGGTCTGATGCTGAAGCTGAAACTTCAGTCCTTTGGCCACCTCATGTGAAGTGTGGACTTATTGGGAAAGACTGATGCTGGGAAAAATTGAGGGTGGGGGAGAAGGAGCAACAGAGGCTGAGATGTTTGGATGGTGTCATCAGTGTCTAGCTTAATATTCTGAGAAGTAAAGTATAAAATGTTATATGGATTGTTGACTGATTGCACTTGATCTAAAATTGCCTGCTCATTACCATTCAAATTATTGGCAGCTTATCAAGTCAACTCCAGTGATGAAAATAAACCACATGTCTCCATATTGTACGTGTAGATGTATTTTGACAAATATAGTATTCTTATACATAAGTTATTAAGGGAATATTTTTAAATTGTAGTCTAGATAATTAAGTTCAATGTTAATGTTATAAAGGTCACTGAGTTTGGTTGTCTTTGTTCACTAGTCTGTGACTTAAGCATTTCTTTAAGGCATGTAGGTGTTTCTGCTTTTCCATTTATTTCAATTTTTAAAGTATTTGGTAATAATTCCTTTGTTTTCCCCAATATTGTGACAGAGTATCAGCAAAAACATAGAATACAACTCATAATTAAATTACTGTAGTGTAAAGCAGTCTCACAAATTTTAGTAAAGGTGATCAGAAAATGATCTACATTAATCTTTGTAACAGTAACAGAATAACAACTAAATAAAGTAAATACTGTGTGCTGTATTATGATAAAACAAGAGTATATCAAGAAAAATGAATTTGATTTTTTTAGAATTCCAGATAATTTTTGCTCTATTTGTATTTTGTCTTCATTCCATGATCATTTGTTGAGTGCCCACCATGAACCATGCACTAGCCTTAGTTTTGTGAGTGTTAAAATAAGAGGCATTGTTGCTGTTCATGTGAGCCCATGGTGGGATAGGAAATCTTACAAGTGGACAATTATAATGAGTGGGATTAGTGCTGGAACAGAGAGAGAAGCACAATCACTCCAAGAGCACAGATCAAGGGTACGTGTCCCAAAGAAACTGATGTTAGAGTGACCTAAAGATGCTAGGAATTATCCAGGAAAGGAGCACTCTGATTAAGAAAAGCACTTGTGCAAAGATACAGAGATGGGAGAGAATCCAGAATGTTAAATGTCCACATTATTGGATATTATCCTTGACATGTGACATTGCACAGTAATACAATGCCTTGTGGTTCCACAGTAATCATGTTTTTCAGAGTTTTGAGAACTTTCATGGCTCAGAAAATTATATAAGTTCGAGAAAGGAATCAATGAATAACTAGAGCAAAGGAATCATTGTTTCCTCTAAACAATACATTCTGAGTCTAATGAGCCTTTTATTTGATTCAGTGATGTAATTCAGAGGAGCTTGGCTTCCAGAAGATTGTGTTGTAGTATTATTCTGAAAAAAAGTTTGAATCTGATTGACCCGCCATATCTCTAGACTCATTTGTCTCTGATTGTAGTATAAAGAGAAAATAAGTAGGCAAATGTATAAGATTTGAATTTTCCAGAATGCTAAAGCACAACGATTAGAATTGTTTTGTATTATTGCGGTGATGTCAGAGATGGTCTATGGCAACTGTTTATTACAACACATTGCACAGTTCAAACTCTTATTGCAAATATGTATTTATTTAAACAGAAAAAAATTGAATCATGCTTTGGGCATTTTTTCCAAAATAAAATGTATTGGTTATTTGTGAGCATATTCAAGTGAACTGAAATTGTTTATCATTGAAAACGCATCACAGAAAACATTTTCAATGAAGATTTCATCCTGGATTAAGGACTTGGTGAAATGATTCAGGCATACGGGTATTAGCTACATCTCAAGTACAGACAAATTAATGACCTACATAACTAGATTTTACCATTTATAGATATGAATCTGAGTTGTTCAGAAGGCAGTAAGTCAAAGACCTTTTACCCAAGAGTTCTTTAGATGGAATAACTATAAATCTGCATATTATATAGAGGAGTCCCAAGAGGAAACTGCCAAGCAATTATTTTTGTGACCATGAAGTGGCAGAGGATGGAGATATCCTTAAAATTCCGTGTATTTTACATACGTTGAATAGAATATTGCTTTTCAATTTGAGAATGATGAAAGATATTGTACTCAATTAACTAGAAAATCATCAGGAGAATGATTAGGAGAATCTCTGGAGATCCTAATTATCCATGCAGTTTTCTCCAAACAAAAGCTTGTGCTTATGAGTTTCAAAGCGCATTAAAAACACGTGATATTTTGAGGAAAATGCAATAATATTTTAAATGAAAAATTAAACATTATAACAAAAATAAGATATCAACTGTGAAAATCTTAAATAATTGACAGCAGTTATATATGATTAGGAAAATGTATTTAATAAATATGTATGAAATGATTTTAGAATAGTAGTTCCAAGAAAAAATCTCTATCAGAAATAACTTAGTAAATGTAAAAATTGTTATCACACAAACTCAATTTCAATATATATATATTCCTATGAATAATTATGTAGAAATTGCTACATAGGTCTCAAACTCTGATATTAACCTTCTTATCACAACCATGGTAATAAACTTCAATTTTTTATAGAAATATTTATGGAAAAAATGCATTCTATTCTAAAGTAATTTATTCACTTTCAGTAAGGTTCTTTTTTTATTATCATTTCTGAAAAAGGAGTGTAAAAATGTGAAGCAGCCATGAAAATTAGCATATATACTTTCCCAGGATCAAAAAGAATCTAGGACCTAAAGAAGAAACCCTTTTCTAAATTTCTAAGGAGAAATTTCACATATTTCTGTTCTTCTTAATGGAAAAATATCTGTTAGGGTTTTTTCTGTTTGGAAAGCACAGGTCTTCCCAGAAAAATTTGAATTCTTAAGGTAGAATCTATATTTATTTTTGTTGGAAAAAACATCTATCAAGGCAGCTTTAAATGATAGAGATATTGGGAGTTCAGTAAAAATAAAATTTAGTTCATGCTAGTTAGAACCTGTATTTGCTGCCTTCTTTGCAAGTATTTTTAAAATGTGATATAGACTGCACGTGGAGACAGTTTCTTACCTCATGGAGTTCAGCACTTACCAGATGTAGTCAATTGTGTGTCTTCATACATGTACTAATTTAATCTTCATAATAAAACTAAGTATGTGCAGATATTATCCCCATTTTAGAAGCCAAGGATTAAAGAAATAAATGACTTTAAGTGACACAGCTATCAAGCTTCCTGTTTGATGCCTAATTTAACTGTTAAGATACACTGTTCTTTTGTCTACTGCTAGTGTGTGGTACTTGCAAGCTAAGTCCCTTCTGTGATGTCCAACTCTGTGGAACCACATAGACTGCGGAGCACCAGCCAGGCTCCTTTGTCCATGGGATTCTCTATGCTATAATACTGAAATGGGTTGCTGTGCCCTCTACCATAGATCTTCACAACCTAGGGATCCAACCCATGTCTCTTAGGTCCAACCTGCATTGGCAGGCGGGTTCTTTACCACCAATGCCACCTGGGAAACCCATACTGCTATTATCTGTCCTGAATTCATTCCTTCTCTTCCATCTCTACTGCTGCTTACCCTAACTTCATTTAACCTTTAAAATTTATCATTTGTATTTCTGCCATGGATTCCTCTCTGGTTCATTATCTACTTCTCTGCTAGAGTTACCTTTATGAAAGAGAAATATAAAGGCTACAGGAAGAGTAAGAAAGGTGGATGGGATTTATCAAGAGTGTCATTGAACTCTACCTCAGATATCCATCTATAAACAACTTGGAAGGAGAATTTGGGAAGATCTTAGATCCTTCCTTATGAAGAAATTTGTAATTCAAACCAATTAATTAAATAAGATCATCTATGCCATTTTGTAGATTCTGCAATTAATTTGTAAAATGTGAAGCAGCCATGAAAATTAGCATATATACTTTCCCAGGATCAAAAAGAATCTAGGACCTAAAGAAGAAACCCTTTTCTAAATTTCTAAGGAGAAATTTCACATATTTCTGTTCTTCTTAATGGAAAAATATCTGTTAGGGTTTTTTCTGTTTGGAAAGCACAGGTCTTCCCAGAAAAATTTGAATTCTTAAGGTAGAATCTATATTTATTTTTGTTGGAAAAAACATCTATCAAGGCAGCTTTAAATGATAGAGATATTGGGAGTTCAGTAAAAATAAAATTTAGTTCATGCTAGTTAGAACCTGTATTTGCTGCCTTCTTTGCAAGTATTTTTAAAATGTGATATAGACTGCACGTGGAGACAGTTTCTTACCTCATGGAGTTCAGCACTTACCAGATGTAGTCAATTGTGTGTCTTCATACATGTACTAATTTAATCTTCATAATAAAACTAAGTATGTGCAGATATTATCCCCATTTTAGAAGCCAAGGATTAAAGAAATAAATGACTTTAAGTGACACAGCTATCAAGCTTCCTGTTTGATGCCTAATTTAACTGTTAAGATACACTGTTCTTTTGTCTACTGCTAGTGTGTGGTACTTGCAAGCTAAGTCCCTTCTGTGATGTCCAACTCTGTGGAACCACATAGACTGCGGAGCACCAGCCAGGCTCCTTTGTCCATGGGATTCTCTATGCTATAATACTGAAATGGGTTGCTGTGCCCTCTACCATAGATCTTCACAACCTAGGGATCCAACCCATGTCTCTTAGGTCCAACCTGCATTGGCAGGCGGGTTCTTTACCACCAATGCCACCTGGGAAACCCATACTGCTATTATCTGTCCTGAATTCATTCCTTCTCTTCCATCTCTACTGCTGCTTACCCTAACTTCATTTAACCTTTAAAATTTATCATTTGTATTTCTGCCATGGATTCCTCTCTGGTTCATTATCTACTTCTCTGCTAGAGTTACCTTTATGAAAGAGAAATATAAAGGCTACAGGAAGAGTAAGAAAGGTGGATGGGATTTATCAAGAGTGTCATTGAACTCTACCTCAGATATCCATCTATAAACAACTTGGAAGGAGAATTTGGGAAGATCTTAGATCCTTCCTTATGAAGAAATTTGTAATCATTAAAACAAACCAATTAATTAAATAAGATCATCTATGCCATTTTTGTAGATTCCGCATGTTAAATACGTGTTAATATATAGGATATTTCTCTAAAGGGTAAGACGACGGTGGGATGAATTGAGAGATTCAGATTGATGTATAGATACGATTGATACTATGTATAAAATAGACTAGAGAAGGGAATGGTTACCCACTCCAGCATTCTTGCCTAGAGAAATCCACGGACAGAGAAGGCTGGTGGACTACTGTCTTTCTGGTCACAAAGAGTTGGACATGATGGAATGACTAATACTTTCACTTTCATAAAGTAGACAACTAATGACAACATATTATATAGCACAGGAAACTCCACTTAATGTACTGTGGTGACCTGACTGGGAAGGACCCCAAAAGAGATGCAATATATGTACATGTATGGTTGATTCATTTTGCTGTACAGTAGAAACAAACATAGTGCTATAAAGCAACTATATGCTAATAAAAATTAAAAGAAAACACAAAAAAAATCACAACCAATTCAGTAATATATACATTCTTTTAATAAACGTCCTTTATTCTGATCTCACTATGATGTGAAATAAAATGAAGATTAGTGTCATTTAACATACATGCCAGGATAAAAGAGGGCAACTGTTTTGTAAAATTTCCAGTCACCATTCCTTTTCACACTAGAGTCTCTAAGAGTCATTTAATGCTGTGAGACTTAGATTGTTTTGCTAAGAATATAACAATTATGACACAAAATATTTATGCCACAAAAAAGGAGATACAGATACTGTTTTCTTGTATCTAAACGCCATCAAAATGAAGTTTTGTTCCCTTCTTCTGTTAATACTTTTTATCATTGATTCCTCTCTGGTTCATTATCTACTTCTCTGCTAGAGTTACCTTTATGAAAGAGAAATATAAAGGCTACAGGAAGAGTAAGAAAGGTGGATGGGATTTATCAAGAGTGTCATTGAACTCTACCTCAGATATCCATCTATAAACAACTTGGAAGGAGAATTTGGGAAGATCTTAGATCCTTCCTTATGAAGAAATTTGTAATCATTAAAACAAACCAATTAATTAAATAAGATCATCTATGCCATTTTTGTAGATTCCGCATGTTAAATACGTGTTAATATATAGGATATTTCTCTAAAGGGTAAGACGACGGTGGGATGAATTGAGAGATTCAGATTGATGTATAGATACGATTGATACTATGTATAAAATAGACTAGAAAAGGGGAATGGTTACCCACTCCAGCATTCTTGCCTAGAGAAATCCACGGACAGAGAAGGCTGGTGGACTACTGTCTTTCTGGTCACAAAGAGTTGGACATGATGGAATGACTAATACTTTCACTTTCATAAAGTAGACAACTAATGACAACATATTATATAGCACAGGAAACTCCACTTAATGTACTGTGGTGACCTGACTGGGAAGGACCCCAAAAGAGATGCAATATATGTACATGTATGGTTGATTCATTTTGCTGTACAGTAGAAACAAACATAGTGCTATAAAGCAACTATATGCTAATAAAAATTAAAAGAAAACACAAAAAAAATCACAACCAATTCAGTAATATATACATTCTTTTAATAAACGTCCTTTATTCTGATCTCACTATGATGTGAAATAAAATGAAGATTAGTGTCATTTAACATACATGCCAGGATAAAAGAGGGCAACTGTTTTGTAAAATTTCCAGTCACCATTCCTTTTCACACTAGAGTCTCTAAGAGTCATTTAATGCTGTGAGACTTAGATTGTTTTGCTAAGAATATAACAATTATGACACAAAATATTTATGCCACAAAAAAGGAGATACAGATACTGTTTTCTTGTATCTAAACGCCATCAAAATGAAGTTTTGTTCCCTTCTTCTGTTAATACTTTTTATCATTGATTTTTGCCTCCCAGATCTGTGAACATTCAACAAACATTACCTTGGCTATAGAAGATAGAAGACACTGGATCTACCTCACTATCCATGATGCATATGTAAGTTCTCGCATGATACAAGGACAAACATGGTGAATTTCAGTGACAACTTTATTGAGACTCATCTTTCCTTAAGTTTAATGACAGCATAAATGCACTTCTCTCTCTTCCCCCCTTCCTTTTTTGTGACCAACTGCCCATCAGAATTTTCTTTAAGCATTATATACAATAGCATTTTCAGTTACTTATTCTTATGCCAAATTTCACTCTGAAAGATAACATGTTTCAAAAGTGGTCGGGAAAAGGAATGTGTAAGCATAATGAGTTCATGCTAATTCGCTTCATTTGTGTTTGATTCTATACACCCTATGGACTATAGCCTGATAGTCTTCAGTCTGTGGGATTCTCCAGGCAATAATATTGGAATAGGTTGTCATTCCCTCTCCCAAGCGATCTTCCTGACCCAAGGGTCAAATCCTCATTTCCAGTTTCCTGCATTGGCAAAGTGAGTTCCTTACCATTACTGCCACTTGAGAGGCCTTGTGCAAGCATGACATTTCCCTTTGATTGCCAGTTACTCTATTGCAACAAGGCTAAGAAACAAAGGTTTTGGGCACATTATTTTGTAACCTCATCTGTGAGATACAGTGGATAATTTATTTCTAATGACAAGCAGAGGAGTGTATTTTATACAAAATTATTATGAAGCAACATATTAATGTTTTCCAAATGAAAATACTTTATCTGCTTTCTCATGTGTCTTGTTAAGTTGAAAAAGTTGGTGCTCACTAGGAATTTGATAACAACCAGCATCTAATTTTTGTTATTATAGCTGTACAGAGTGATTATTGGAAAATACGGTAAATCATTTAGTGTGCTATGAAAGTTAGATTGTTTTGCTAAGAATATAACAATTATGACACAAAATATTTATGCCACAAAAAAGGAGATACAGATACTGTTTTCTTGTATCTAAACGCCATCAAAATGAAGTTTTGTTCCCTTCTTCTGTTAATACTTTTTATCATTGATTTTTGCCTCCCAGATCTGTGAACATTCAACAAACATTACCTTGGCTATAGAAGATAGAAGACACTGGATCTACCTCACTATCCATGATGCATATGTAAGTTCTCGCATGATACAAGGACAAACATGGTGAATTTCAGTGACAACTTTATTGAGACTCATCTTTCCTTAAGTTTAATGACAGCATAAATGCACTTCTCTCTCTTCCCCCCTTCCTTTTTTGTGACCAACTGCCCATCAGAATTTTCTTTAAGCATTATATACAATAGCATTTTCAGTTACTTATTCTTATGCCAAATTTCACTCTGAAAGATAACATGTTTCAAAAGTGGTCGGGAAAAGGAATGTGTAAGCATAATGAGTTCATGCTAATTCGCTTCATTTGTGTTTGATTCTATACACCCTATGGACTATAGCCTGATAGTCTTCAGTCTGTGGGATTCTCCAGGCAATAATATTGGAATAGGTTGTCATTCCCTCTCCCAAGCGATCTTCCTGACCCAAGGGTCAAATCCTCATTTCCA